>JAMXDD010000007.1:9270186-9937110 GCA_024733475.1 Syzygium grande | reverse complement strand
AAGAAAAATTTAAGTTACAAAATGGCTATTTTGCCAGCCTAAATATCACGCACATGTTTTTTTTTTTTTAAAGTAAGAAGTGTATAACTTTTCAACGCCAAGATAATATAGCAAAGAGTAAACTTCAAAACTCATCGCGAGAGGACAGGCAAAGTGTCCCAACAGGTACAAAGGTGTTACAACTAACAAATAAGCACAAAGGCGCTACACAGAATAGGCTACAAAGCAGCCAACAAAACTATAGAAGGTGCTACAAGGGGAGGGTCAACTGAAAATGACTTCAGAAATACCCCAATATCACGCACATGTTACTTCAAACACAATCCAAAAAAAAAAAGTAAAGGAAAAACTCTCCCCTCACTCATCGTTCTCTCTCTCGGGTCCAAGCGTGAACTCGATCCCACCATCATCACTGCCGTCCACTCAACCGCTATGTTCACACCATCTTTGGAGCTTGTTGACAACACATCGGGTCCTTAAGGGATAAGAATCTTTTTAGAGTCTGTAATTTTAAATACGATGTTCGTTTGAATCTGTAATTTTTTTTTTCTCTTGAGTGTCGCAAATTTGAAAAAAACGATCACTTAAGTGACATCGGCGATTTGCCTCGCTGGAAAATTCGGCGTGGATGCTGGTCGTCTGACGTGACTTTGTCGGAGCTGATGTGGATAATTTTTTAATATATTTTTGGAATTTTGATTTTGATTTTTTTATTTTTTGGGGAATATTTTGAATTTTAATTTCCCTTTTTTTTAGCTTTTTTTTTTAATGCCGTGCGAGGGTCATCGACAACCCTTGTTGGCTATGAAGCCCTCGCCCAGATGGGGGAGGGCCGCCTTACCGGTGTTGCGAAGGTGCAGGCGGGGCCATCGCGGCCTTGCCGACAATGGTTGAGGCCGCAAAGCCAACGCCAAATCGGGCAGCCAATTTGGCGATGGCCTTCATGCCTTGCTCGTTGTTGATGAGGCCGTCATGACCTTGCCCAGGCCTTCGAGGTGGCGGCCTCGGCGGCGATGGCAAGGCGCGAGGCCATGGTCGAGCCTTTATGGCGGAGGGTTAGGCGACCCTCGCCCATTTGGCAAGGGCTTCGCAGCCGGCAAGGGTCACCGATGACCCTTGTCGGCCTTGAAAAAAGAAGAAAATTTAAAAAGGAAAAGAAAAACAAAAATTAAAAATAAAAAAAAAATAAAATTTGAAAAATAATAAAAAAAATATTTAAAAAATTCACGTCAGATGGAAAATTAATTAAAAAAACCATGTAGGATGATTTGCCAGAAGTGACACTCAAATGATTTATTTTACTCCGATGTGGCATTTAAGTGAGTGAAAAAAAATTATAGCACTCAAGTGAGTGCCTTACAAAAGTTATGGCACTCCTGCTATTCTTATCCCGGTGTTTAATTACTTCTCCAGTTTACTAGAAGTCTGAGTTTGTGCGAAATCTTGACCGACTTTGTTAGGAAACAAAATCCCGACAAACTTTCCTATTTGGATTCAAATTCTTCTTGAAGGCCACGTTCACTTGATAACCTACATATGTATAATGAGAGATGGATTTTTTGGTATTTTATGCCTCTTTTAGCCGCACAACTCTAAACTCAATGATTTCCACAGCATATCTAATTGATGTCATTTTCTTTGTGAAGAAGTGAGCGTTTCAAGGGAAAAAGTCATACAAAATCCCAAATCATGGCCACTGTGATACATTCACACCTAATTTTTTTTTATGTGACATCAAAAACCCCAAATATGCTCATTGTGACACATTTACTTTACACTTTTTCTTGTGACATAAAAAATCCAAAATTTGTACTTATGTGACACATTTATCCTCCATCAATGTTTTGTTAAATGATTTTTCAGCCAAAATAATGTTCTTTTTTTTACACTTAAGCCACGTGGGTGCGAGGTGAATACTATTTACTTTCTGGCATTAATGTAAACAGATTTTTAATGATTCTAATTCAAGATTTTGATGAAGGATAAATGTGTTACATAGATAGTTTGAGAGTTTTTTGGTCATAGAAAAATATTTAGATTTAATGTGTCACGGTGGGTAAAGTTTAGGGTTTTTTTTATGGCTTTTGCCTGTGTTTTAAACAGCGAGGTAATTCTATGTGGCTTATTTTATCGAGCATTTATGTGAGGCTAAACAATGTGGCTTTGGTCAGCTAGGAAACACTGAGTAATTCTATGTAGATATGATTGGCCGGCTGGTGAGTACATGTACCAAGTAGACACATATTGGTCTACCTTTCCTACTAGAATCTCTCCTTCTCAACCTAGTTGCTTTCCTAACATGTTTCAAAGGTCTTGTCATTCTTGACCGGAGGAAGCATGCCAAAGTAGCAGTCATTAGAGATCAAGATTTCAAAACATAATAGAAAGTCTTTAGGGCAGAAGAGGTGTTTATGGCCCGTCTTGTTACATCTCAAACAAGCACTTGTGTGTCAACGAGTCATTAATATTTGCATATGATATAGAGTTTCATAAGTTTTTCTGCGTGTTTTTCAAATTCCTTTATTTATTCTTGACATGTTGATGAGCAAGTCTGCCAGGTTCTCAATTTATCAGCGACAGATCTTTAGCGTCTTCGACCTAACAATCACAAAGAAAGTCCTCGGTCGTGGACTGTCGAGAACTCTCATATGCTTAAGTTTCTATCAATAGAGAGAAAGAGAGAGTGTGAAGTATAGGAGGAGAGGTCTCCCTATTTGTTGATCATATCGATTTATTTATTTATTTTCTCCTTTTTTGCGCTATTGATCTACCAGTTGGGTTTGAATAAACTAATTTTGTAATCCATACCAGTTCGACCCAAAAAACAAACCTCACAATTGCCCAGATGTTGCTAAAACCTATCTCTTACTGAAATCTTGAGAAGCAGTCAGGCTGCATGCGCTGTCGAAGTATCAATCTTATTGCCAAATCTACCTCAACGGAGGGTGTGGTGTTAGTGCAATGCGAGCACATTGATGGACAGGGCTTTTAGTAAATGCAGTCAACCAAGTTCCGTACGCCATATTCGAAGAGACTTGGTCGCAAATTCTTCGCACAACGGCGGCGAGAGGTTTGATGGCTACTAGGGGCGGCGCGGAGAGAGGTCATAGACAGTTGAGAGGAGTTGACATCCACACGAACGGCTGTATTCGTTTGGCGGAAAATATTTTCAAGAAAATATTTTTGAGTTTTCCGGTGTTTGGGGAGCGGAAAACATTTTCAACATTTTCCCTCAATGAGGGAAAACATGATCAAATTGGTGGAAAATGATTTCCACTTCTAAAAAGCAAAAATCATTTTCCGCCAAACTCCTCCTTCCCCTTCGGTTGCCCTGCTGCCCCCGGATGTCGGTCACCGCTGCCAGTAGCCGATCGTTGCCAAGAGGGTCACCCGCCGCCGCGGCTCGCTCACCCCGCCGGGCCGCCCGCCGCCATCGTCGGCCACCGCAAAAAATATTTTTCAAAACTTTTTCATATTGATTGCGAACACCGAAAAATTATGTTCCAGGAAAATATTTTCCAAAACACAATATTTTCCGTAAACGAACGGAACCGAAGAAGAAGAAAAAAAAAAGATCAAGGAGAGAGAATACAGAGGAGAGAGAGGGGGTGGGGGAAATATGAGTTGTAGAAGAACATGGCCCAAAATAAAATGATTACAATTGGCTGTGAAAGTATAGATACAGAAGGAGAACAATATTTGAAGAATTGACTCTATCTCGTAGCATGAATAATAACGAAGTCTTGGATGTCCCCAATTATCTCCTTTGAATGTGCTCTAATCCCCGGAAATTTGATGGTTGATAAGACGAAAGTCTTGGTTAGGAACTTAGGCTGCATTTGACGGGGCAGATATAACACCGGATAGGCCTATCCGGTGTTTGAGACAACCCAAAATTGTCACCTTTCCTACACTTTAGAGATCATATATCTTCAGAGTCTTAAAGGGTTTCAACACCTTTAAAGATCTAGGTCCAGATGGATTTAACAGTCTATTCTATAAATGCGCTTGGCCCATCATAGGGCAGGACATCAATGATGCCATCATGGATTTCTTCTCATAAAAAAGAATGTTGAAATCTATAAATTCCACTTTGATTTTCCTTGTACCAAAGGTCCAAAATCCATCCTACCTCAAGGAGTTCAGACCCATTTCTTGATGTAATATCCTATACAAGATCATATCTAAGCTACTCGCCGAGTGAATTAGTTGCGTGCTTCCGTTGATCGTCGGCCTCAACCAAACTGCTTTCATCATTGGACGACAGATCGTGGAGAATATTCTATTGTGTCAAGATCTCTTGCACAACTACCATAAGGGAGACAAAGGTAAACGTGTGGCAATAAAGATTGATCTCATGAAGGCTTATGACATGGTAAAATGGGATGCAGTTCTTGGGGTTCTTAAAGCTATAAATACACCTCAATACTTGGTTGCTCTGATATCAAAGCGCATTACTACACCAAGATTCTCAGTGAACTTCAATGGCAAATAGGCCGGCTATTTTAATAGTACTAATGGACTACACCAAGGTGATCCTTTTTCGTCGTACTTATTTGTCTTGGTCATGGAACTTCTCAATCAAATTATTAGTGCGAAATTTGCTGCCTCTACTTTCAAGTATCACTGACGCTGCAAAACACAACGGATTACTCACTTATGCTTTGCAGGCGATTTGTTCTTATTTGCTCATGGAGATGTAGATTTTGTCCTTTGCCTTATAGATGCCCTCAACGAATTTTCTCTGGGTTAAATGAAGATGAGAAGCTTCTTATACTGGATCACACGCCTTTTTCCACAAGTATCCTCCCTATCGAGATACTTGGGTGTTCCCCTTGTTATAATAAGACTTACTCACATAGACTGTAAGAGTCTTACTAACAAAATCTTTAAGAAAATTGAAAGTTGGGGCATGAAGCATATGAGTTATGCAGGGCGTCTATAGTTAACCAAATCGGTCCTTATTTCCATTTGCACCTATTGGATGCAAATGTTCTTACTCCCAAAACAAACAATATACGATGTTGAGAAGAGGATCCGTCAATTTCTATGGGCAGGTAATACAACGAATTATGGATCGCACAAGGTGGCATGGCAGGTAGTTTGCTCACCTAAAAGGGAAGGAGCATTAGGATTGCTCGATCTGAAATTATGGAACAAAGTATTGTTATGCCGCATGCTGTGGAACCTCATCAATCGTCCATCCTCTTCCCTTTGGAGTATATGGGTTCACAACACCAAATGCAGAGGCACTCCAATTATGCTGAACAACATCATGGGCAGTATGGCTTGGAGTTGGCAATGTCTCCTTAAATTACGACATGTTTTAACCTCGGTTATTCATAGCTCTAGATACTGTTGCCGAGAAATTTATGATGAACTCAAACATGCGGGACTGGTTGTGGAGTAGTATGACTTAATTTGGACCAACGATATTAGCAAATACAATTTTATTGGCTGGCTCGTTTATAGAAACAGACTACCGACGGTAGAAATTGTCGTCCAATGAAGGACCTCAATTGATATCCAATGTAACTTCTGTAGGGCCGGTATAGAAGACAGAACACATTTATTCTTCCAATGTGAGTGGACAGGCAGCTTATGGCACAGTATCCTTGCACAACAGGGGGTTAGGCGTCCTTTGGGAGGATGGAAAGAGGAACTTCAATGGATGATTAGGGTAACAAAGGGCAAAGATTTGGCGGCTAGACTCCTCAAGGTATCCTTTCTAGCAACCATTTATGGCATATGGATGGAGTGCAACCGAAGACAGTTTTAAAACAAGTCAATTGATATCCATATTATTTTGGCCAATGTGCGTAAAAATATAAGAGGTAGAGTGAAGCTCTACCAAAACATTAAACATTCTTAGACAAATGTTGTATTGGTTACTATGTGGAGACTTCCTACCTCCATCTTCTCGAACTATTAGTACCATTTGTAATGTTGGGGGATAGCCCTAAGCTGTTGTACTTCATCGTTCTATAATACCAACATTTTACACCAAAAAAAAATTGGGATATGTTCCGATATTGTTTAGATAAAATAAACTCACCGAAGATGTGGATATGTCTCACACTCATCTCTCTTTTTGTTCTCTCTACCTACCCTTGGCCATCAACCACAGCGTCCACCAGCCACAGCCTTCCACTGAGCTCCGTTTCGTTGCCACTAATGAGGCTCGTCGTGTGACGAGCTTGACTCAATCTTGGCCACGGAGAGCTCGATGACCAGATCTAGAGCTCGTCATTGGCTGAGCATAACTCAATGGAGCTCGAGTGGACCTCAGCCACGGAGGAGCTCCATGACCAATTCTAGGGCACCAGTCGTTGTTGACAGAGGAGCACTATGGCCAGATCGGAGCTTGATTGGACCATGACTACGGTGGAGCTCAGCCTCAGCCTTAGAATCTACTTTCAGTGACAATGAGGAAACTTCAAGGACAAAAATCGCAATATGTTCATGATATTTTAAACAAAGTAGGCCGATAAAAACAAGATTTATCTTTCATAGATGGGAACAAAGAAGGCCAGGATGAATGAAGGAGATGAACCTAGAATCTGAAGATTGCAGGCCAGCGATGAATATGGAGGAGGGATTGGTGGTTGCTCAAGATTTTGCACGATGGTGATGCCTTGGTAGCTCCGCCAGGGTTCGAAGTTTCGAAGGGTCGACATTCAATCTGGCATGGACGAAGAGGAGGAGGAGGTGGAGGACAGCAAGAAGATTGAAGTGGGATTTGTCGGTGGTGAGAGCTATTACGTGCGGAGGTTGTTGGTGGCAAGAGCCATTACGTCGATATTCTATCCGTCTTAATAGTAAAAATTCAATACAACTTGAATACGCGAATACTTAGCTAACACTATATAAGATATTAGAAATCCTATCTTTATTTAATCCAACTGATATCTTATCTAATAAGAAAATTCACATGACTACAAATAAAAGAAGAAGAGATGATCTCAATAGTGGGTTAGTAAAGAGATATCCTCATGGTTGGTTTGCGAAGGAACGTATCTGGAAACTCAAGTGTGATTTAGGTTCCGTTTGTTTTACGAAAAATGTGACGTTTCTAGCCGGAAAGTCATTTATCAGAAAAATGACAATATTTTCTGTGTTCGCTTGAGTTCTGAAAATGAAATAGAAAATATTATTTGCCATGTTGGTAGTCGATTTGATTTTTTTAGGGAAAATTACTAAAAAATTATATTTTTTAATAATTTTTTTTCTTTTAATCTTCTTCCTTGGTTGGTCGCTAGCCACGACAACGGCTAGCAACCAGCCACAGGCAAACTGGAGCCTCACATGCTTGTGGCAAGGCTCTGCCTCACTTGATCTAGGTAGGTCAAGCTCAGGCCTCGCCAGATCGGGTGAACTGGGCGAGGCTCGAGCCCATGATTTGATGAATTGCTTCACGTGCTTCACGTGCATTATCTGTTGAATTGCTTTATTCACCAGGCAAAGTGGGCATAATAATTCTCCCCTTCTACTGTCAAAAGAGCAGGAGAAGCTCCATGATCTGATAACATAAGAAATAATAAATGAATTGGCGAGAGAGAGAATTGGATAGGAAGAAACCCCTACAGGGTGTACTCCACTGCAAATATTGAAAAGTCAAAGTCAAGAATCCACCACCATCTAGCTATAATCAACACGCTATTCGCACACAAAGGCAAATTTTAAATGCCGAAAATTTGAAAAGTTCAGACCAACATGCTATTTAACGACATTCTTCTTCTCTTCCACTTAAAATCTGCTCTCATCTTCATCTTCCAGTTCACAAACTCTCTCTCCAGCTCTCATCCATGGCTTCTCTTTCTTTCCGCTTTCTTACACTTTGTTTGATCATTCTATCGATCACCTTCCCCATCACTTCGCAGGCCTCATTCAGGCCCAAGGCACTGGTCCTTCCAGTCATCAAGGACTCCTCAACTCTCCAATACCTCACCACCCTGCACCAAAGAACCCCCTTGGTCCCTGTCAAGCTGACCCTCGACCTTGGTGGCAAGTTCCTCTGGGTCGACTGCAACCGAGGCTACTCGTCGTCCTCCTACACCCCGGCTCGGTGCCGCTCGACCCAGTGCTCCCTCGCAGGATCCAAGATCTGCATCAGCTGCTTCTCCAGGCCCTCGCCCAGCTGCAGCAACAACACGTGTGGCCTCTCCCCAGACAACACTGTGACCCGCACCTCCACGGATGGCGAGGTGGCCCAGGACGTCGTGGCGGTGCAGTCCACCGACGGGTCGAGCCCGGGCCCGGTCGTCTCGGTGCCCAAATTCCTCTTCACCTGTGGGGCCACATTTCTCCTGCAAGGCCTGCCCAGTGGGGCACAGGGGATGGCAGGGTTAGGGAGGACTAGGATTTCACTCCCCTCTCAATTCTCTGCTTCCTTCAGCTTTGATAGGAAGTTTGCCATTTGCTTGAGCTCATCGTCAAGCTACAGTGGAGTGGCCTTCTTTGGCGGTGGGCCTTACGTGATGCTTCCTGGAATTGATGTCTCAAAGTCTCTCATCTACACTCCATTGATCATCAACCCAATGAGCACTGCATCGTCTTACTTTGCGGGTGAGCCCTCAACAGAGTACTTCATCGGGGTCAAGTCCATACAAGTCAATGGCAAACAAGTCCCTTTAAACGCATCCCTCTTGAGCATCGACAAAGAAGGCAACGGGGGCACCAAGATCAGCACTGTGAATCCGTACACCGTGATGCAGACCTCGATCTACAAGGCCGTGGTCGGGGCTTTCGTGAAGGAGCTCTCGCAAGTCCCGAGGGTCACGCCGGTGAAGCCTTTCGGGGCCTGCTTCAACTCGAAAAGTATTGGGAGCACGAGGGTCGGGCCGGGCGTGCCGCAGATCGACCTGGTGCTGCAAAGTAGCAGTGTGTATTGGAGGATCTTTGGGGCTAATTCGATGGTGCAAGTGAAGGAGGGTGTGTTGTGCTTGGGCTTTGTGGATGGAGGGTCGAGTCCAAGGACGTCAATAGTGATTGGAGGGTATCAATTGGAGGACAACTTGCTGCAGTTTGATCTGGCCACATCAAGGCTTGGGTTCAGCTCTTCTCTCCTGTTCAGGCAAACCACCTGCTCAAACTTCAACTTCACAGCCAAAGCTTAGTGGGATGCCACCACGAAGGTTCCTTTTTTTTCTTTTAATTAATAAAGGGGCAGATATATTGGTGGGTGAAATATATATTTATAATTTTTTTTGCAATTGGAATATGTAACTTGTATAATCATTTTGACCCATGAGATAAAGAGTAAAATATGTTTATTGGTTGATGAGAGATCTGGCATATGCTGCCTCTGATATGCTAGGCAGCATATGCGGAGATTCGTTAAAAAGCTGTCCTTCTCATGATAGTTGCAAATCATTACTTTTTTTCCCCTAGTGTCCACTAATCTATCAATTTAGTGAATCAAAGACCAGTCATTCAAGCTCGACCCAATTGTCTGATTTTACGTTTTCTTTGTATTCTTCCTCTCCCTTACGATGAAGTATCCGTAAAATGACTCAAATCACGATTTAGTAACCATACGCAGCGATCTCTCGTGAAAACATTATTCCCGGTGAAAAGGAGCCTGAAATGGTCGTAGACCGACTTGGACTTATTCAATGACCTAGAAGTCCACTTAAAATTAACCTAAAGCAGTCGGAATATCTTGTATTTGAAGAGTAAAGATGCTCTAAAGTCTAAAAGCGACCTCTATAAAAGGCACATGTAGTACGTGGTTGTCAGAGAAAACGTGTAACGTGCCCATATCTTTGGCTTATTATATGACCTTGTTTTGAAAGGAATCGACGTGTCAATCTTATCCTAACATGGATATTCAATTAGACTTTCAGTCAATTTGAATTGGTTATTTAAAGTAGAAAACAAAAATTGTCTTTAACGTCTCTCGGGCCAAAGAATATAGGCAATCTATTGATGTAAGGGATGAGATCATATTCATCCAAGGACTTGTCCAACAAGACATGTATTTTGCCCTTTCCTATCTTACTCTTTTTGTGAAGTAGATATACTTTGCGACGGAATTGCCATGTGGCTTTTTTGAAAATAATAACATCATATCGATATAAGACTATCTCGAAATTATACAATAGAAAGTGATGCAAAACAATTAGATTTTCCCTTAAAACTTTCGGGCTTCCCTCTTTAAGGTGCCCTAGACACATATGTCATAATTCAAATTTTCGAACAAAAGTATCAAACGTCTTCGCGGTGAAATCTGTCATTGCCTCCACTAAAGATCATACAGGCCACTATACTTGCTTCCTCTCGTTATCATCAGGACATCTTGAACGACTTTCAAAACCTCACATTTTGAAATATATTGAAACCTAACCAATTCAAGGCACTAATGGAAATCAGATTCTTATTCAATTTAGAAATGGCTCACTCCAATCAATGTTCTCTTGATATCATCATCCATTCTGATTCTAACATGCCAACACCCATAATACTGTATTTAGCGTTGTTCTCTAATTGCACTTTACCATTATTTGTGCACTAATATATAGTAAACTAGATCCTGTTTGATGCATTATGAAACTAACAACCAGATTTCCGTCTTTAGTGACAGATAAGACACAATCATCACTATTCGAGACACCATAAGCTATTGTAGTGATATCATCAAAAGCTCAACTCTAATTGTCTTACCCTTCTCATATTTAAGGCAATTCGTTCTAAGATGCTCATTCTTGCCACAATTTCAACAGCCAATACCACATGTTCTAGATTGACTACATCTATTTAGGTTTGCACTATTCCAGCTTGCACGAAAAGTAGTTATTCATGTACCTTCACCTAGTAAACTAGTAGGCGTGGGTTTATTAGAGTAACCTAAAATCAAATTGCAAATCTCATTAAACGTCAAGCTTCTTGACCAAGATAAATTATTAACTATAGTAACAATAGTACTCCAACTATTAGGTAACGAGGATAATAGAATTAAAGCATGTATCTCATCATCAAAGTCAATCCCAATCAAACTTAATTGGCTAACAACAACATTGATATCGTTGATATACTCAACTATTGACACACATTTGCCCATCTTTAACTAAAATAGACTTTGCATTAAGGAGACCTTATGGCAGAGGGCTTTTTGTATAGGGCTAATAGCACAAATAATCCCTAAACTTTGATCCTACGTGTAATGTCGTCCATAAACTTTTAATTTGTATAATGTAGTTCTTAAACTTAGGCCCAATATCATTCCTAAATTTTTAATTTGTTCAATATAATTCCTAAACAATTGGTAAATGTTCAATGTAGTCCTTAGACTATATGAAATTTTTTAAAAGTTTAGGGACCATATTGAATAATGTACCAAAGTTCAAGGACTATATTGAATAAATTAAAAGTTCAGGATATCATTGCACATTTGATAAAAGTTTATGGACCATTTGTGTCGTTTTCCCTTTTATATATGTTCAACAAGGCATTCATCAAACCTAACATCTGCTGTATAAAGCTCAATGCCCGTCTATCCAAAAGCCCCAATCAACTTGCTTCATTCACTATAGCTTCTTTTTGGAGATGCAGTAAGTGCAAATTTCTCTAGTACAGATAAATCTCAATCTGCATATCCTGAAAACCGGAATCCTTTCTATCAAGTATGTTGATTTTACTTTTTTTCTTCTATTGCGACCAATTCACTTTAACCTAGTCGAGCCTGACATTAATACCAATCGTTATGAAAAATAAGCAATCGAATAATAAAATAAACAAATCATGCTTGAGAGCATATGCGGAGATTTGTTTGAAAGCTATACTTTTAATCATAGTTGCATGTGCTGGGTGCCCCCTTTTCCCCAGTGTCAATTAATCCATCAATTTAGTGAATCAATTTTGTCCTTCTCTTCACATTTTTACTTCTACTAACAATGACGTCTCCCCGAAAATGGCTTGAATCACAACCTAGTAATCTCATCTGCTAATTCTGGTGAAAACATTATTCTTGATGAATAGGAGCCTAAAATAGTCGTCGAATAACTTCGATTCATTCGATGACCTCGAAGTCCACTTAAAATGATTCTGAAACAATCAACGTATCTTGTATTTTAAGAGAAAGATGCACCAAAGTTTAGGGCGACCTCTACAAAAGGCACATATAATACACAGTTTCATTGAAGAAAATGTGTAAAGTGCCATTATATTTGTCCCATTGCATAAGCTTCTTTTGAAAGCAACCCACGTGTTGATCTTATCGGGACATGGATATTAATTAAAGACGGTCAAAAAAAAAAAATTGAATACCTTTAACGTCCCATAGCGCAAAGCATATATGCAATCCAATGCGGAGCAGATAGATAATGCCAAAGAGTGCCCGTACTCTGTATCTGGCACTTTCAGATGGGACAAGAACCGTGAGTACTTTTGATTCAGACAATTGGCGTGATTCATTGCAATTTAGAGCAAATCTACATCCGCGGATATTTGACGTAAGGGATGAGATCGCATGTCAATGTTTCCATGGTTGAGGACACCTACATTAAATGAACATTTTAGGTTAGTATTTAATAGGCCCGTCAAATAAGTGAGTTAGATTGAATTGAAAATTATTCGATTTAAATTGATCCATTTAATACGTTTTAACCCATTTACATATATACAACTTTAGCAGCTCACACTTGATCCAATCTGGGATGCATTTTAGTGATTTTTCTCTTTAAATTATTGTATTTGAATAATAATTAACTCGCTCATCAAGTTAGCAAAGGAACTTGGGGGTCAAGTCATGGATGAGGGTAATGAAGGTGGTGATGAAAGTCCGGCTCGAGCAATCAATAAATCATAAAAACAGGTTTAGTTTTGAGTAATATTAGGATTTCAGGCCATCCATAAATCATGAAACGGGTTCCAACTCTTGATCAATGGCAGTCAAATTCGAGACGTTAATCTCAGTAGTTTGTTTGGTAAGTGTATATTTTGTCACTAGTGTAAAATTTTTTATTTTATAATCAATAAAAGTTCTAAATTTCACCGATACACATCAGCTTTGAACATACGTATAAAGATAACTAATTAACACTCCTGGACTCAAAATCTCAAACTTTATGATCTACATTTGAAATGGTCCAATCTACCATGTGTTCATAAATAAAATAAATTCCAAGTAAGAATTTCCTTAACATCCATGCTATGGCAAGCACTTAGACCAAATCATTGACAAGATGTTCTCCCTTCACAACCTTCCACTCTCACGACATAAGGACCACGACCCATTCGATTACCAAAAACAAAGTCAAATGGACAAACAGCTATGGCCAAAACAAAAATATAACAGCTGATGATCGGTCAAGCTGCTTTCTTCACCACAAGAGTCGCTGATTTCAATCAAAGTGCTAAACGACCTGCACCGAAAACCGGCACGGGGATTTCGCCAATCACCTGGGTGGGCATTGTCTAGACTTACATGGTCTTCCTCGTTGAAAGCAAGTGGTTTCCAATGATTCCATCTGCTTAGTTAAAACAGCTTCATCAATCTAATTACGCCTAAAGAATCTTATGAAATTATTCTCCATCCAGTAATAGAAAACCACAAAAGCATATTAATTTTTTCATGTAATTACGCTTACGCCAAAAACAAGAGTAAAGAGAATAATCAAATGCTGATTCAAATTCGTTCTATCGGAATTCAACGGAAACAGCTTGGCATGTCGTCATAAATATATAAATGTCAACAACCCCGCCCCCAAATCACCAGCATCCGATGCGCTGTCCGCTGACGACAGCCGATCCGGCATTTGCAACAGCGGGAAAGTCATAAACGGAATCGAACGGCTCCTTCATATTTTCTGGAGTTTTCGGGTACTACGACGGGGTTGGCCTTCGAGACTTGTTCCCTCCGCTTCTTCTTGATGTTGAAGCCGCGCCTGGGCTGCTCCGAGTACCTATGAGACCCGCAAAACGTCCCGTTGCTCCGGCTCTTGAACCTTGTGAGCTCCACGTGCCACCTGCACACCTGCTCGGCCCCGCTGTTGCCGAAGCGGCCTTGCGCTCGTCGACGATTGGGCAACAAAAGAAAGAAAAGGAAAATAAAATAAAATTATTTAAAATAAAAAATGTTAACTGTACATTCTGACTAAATCTCCGGTAAGCCATATCAGCTTCATAAATTAATAAAAATATGCTACGTTGAATTTCTGACCAAATTGATAGGAGTCAGCACTTAAATGATTGTTTTTCAAAAAGTTTGACACTTAAGTGATTCGGTGAAAACTTTTAGCACTAAAGTAAGTACCGTACACAAGTTTTGGCATTTGTAGTGCCTTTGTTCCATTTTTCTTGAAATTGGGTCGGTTTTTAATCAATGAAAGTATATTTTAGTGAAAAATGTTTGATTACCCATTGCTTTTGGTATCTACAACTATTAGTACTAGCACTATTACTGTCACGCCCGGACCCCCGCCGAGCTCGCGACATCCCTCGATGGTCGATCATTAAATGCGACGTCCCGGACGCGTCGCCGACCCAAACGAATTACGCAAGCGGAAGCATATAGAATAACCCGGCATAATAAAAACATGACTACGGGATAGACATCGAAATTTAATAAACACCCAACATTAAAAGCCTTCAATAATACAAACAGGTAACCCGGCTTCCCAAAATCAAACCACAATTTTTCATAAGAGGGTGGTGGTTGACAGCCTATCTTTTCTCTGTATGGGTACTCAAAAATTTATTGTGGCAATTGATCCGTCCTTCAATCCCTCAGAGTACTCGGCCGGTCTCCGAATCGATCACGGTCGCGGATCCGAAAGTGGTTATATAATAACCGTGAGACAGAGTCTCAATAAGCAACAACCTAAACCTAACCTAGGCTAATGCGTGCACCTGCACCAGTCTAACATGCGAACTACCGGTCATACAATCGGTTTCACATAGAAGGCTTACCTCGCCTCGAACTACGTACAACCCCGCACATTAGTCCAAACATGATAATGCAAGTACAATTCACCGCCACGTCACAATCACCAAAGACACACACACTTCCACCAAAACCAGTCAATCCAAACAAACACACAACTCATCCAACAAATCATCCGCATGCACCATCAATCAATTCGATCAACATCCACATGCCCAACCAGCCAATCCAACACACGCTCAATCAGCCAACTCCGGTCACGCTCACCAATCAATTCAAATCACACTCAAATCACATGCGTGTTCGAACATCTTTCACATCTCGCGCCACTGCGCCTCAAATCAATCTCACAGCTCACAAGCCTCACATTTCAATCAATTCCCATGGCCGCCAACACGTCCCAAGCCATATCATTGAATTCATTTCAAAGTGGCGGCAATCAACACGTCCCAAGCCACGATATTCAAGCAATCCCAATAACCGACGTAAACACGCCCGATCCAATCACACCTTTAACGGGCCACCGTCAACACGTCTCAAGCCCGCGTCCCATTTGGCACCCCGCCATTCATGCCTTCACACGGACCGCCCGTCCAACAAGTCCCAAGTCCGTAGCCCTCCGATCGATCCGGCTTAATCTTTCCTGGCAAGCACAAGCCACTCGATTCAATTAAATTCACGCCAAATCACATCAAATCACTCATACCCAACACTCAGTCCAAAATCACAAATCGCCACCTCATCCACCAACCCGACATTCAAGTCGGTCATGCATAATTCCCAATTTAAGCATACTAATTAATTCAATTGAAAATGCATAAATAAATCACCAAATCACTAAATTAATGCTATGCTGGCCCACAATAATGCCGATACCGTCCAATTTATTTCATCCGAAACTCCGGAAATACATTTACTTAAGTTCATGGTCTAAATTAGATCAAATTTGATCGAGTGCGATTCTAGCAAAATTTCTATTTTAAAACAAGAACAAGGATGATGATGGGTTCATTGAAATTTTATTATAAAGCGCTTGTGAATTACCGTTTTATAAACCCCTGATGGGTCAAAATCCGGAATGTCACAATTCACAGTGACTACTACTACTACTACTAATAATAGAAATACTAAATAATGACAATAATACTACTACATTGCTAGAGCATCTCAGTTCCTGTCCCGAGTGATGGCATGGCATCTTCTCAAACAAATATAATAGTCTTATAATTAATTTAGTTCCCGATTTCTTGCTTCCATAGATTCATTATTATTATTATTTAGCGGCATTTGTGAATGTCACAATCGATATATTATTTTTGTTGTCACATAATTTTAGCGTTTTTAAGGTGGACATTAACAATAATTGAGAGAGAGAGGTACTAGAACTTAGTGTGATGTAGAGAGAGAGAGAGAGAGAGAGTGATTATCTTGAAGAAAGTGAGAGAGAGGGAAAGGAAGAGGAAAGGAGACAGTTTTCTGACTTTGGGAAAACAACCATTCGAGAGAATTTCCCTATATTATTAAAAGAGTTTAAATTTTAAACCAATCGCAGTTTGGACCGCATTATCACTAAAATCGACCTATCTTCCCGATTAATTTCGGAAAATGCCTAATAATCCATTTAAATCCAATTATTCTAGGGCATACGTCCAAAATAAAATAACCCAAATCACTATTTGGTCTACCAATCCAAATTCGTAATCAAAAATCCACTTTTCCACTATTCCCGAAAATCTCGATCTCTATAATATCGACACCAAATTTATTTCATCCCGAAACTCCCGAAAATCGACTGCCAAGTTCATGGTCTAAATTAACGATGGAGAAGAAAAGATTCGAAGGAAAGAATTTTAAAAAAAGAAGAGAAAAGGCGAGAAGAAGAATAAGGAGGGAGAGAGAGGGTGAAAAAAAGGAAGATGAAGAAGGAAAAGAAAGAAGAAGAAGAGAGGGAAGGAGGGAGAGGTAAATACTAGGGGGTGACAAACTAATAAGGGACAGAGAGAGGGACGTCCGAGAGAGGGAGAGGTAACAAGAGATAATAACTTAGGGGAAGAGAAAGAGAGAGAGAGAGAGAGAAAGGAAGAGAGAGGGAAAGAGAGGAAAGGAGAGAGAGGGAGAAACACGCTACAAGGGGAGAGGGGGTTTCGCCGAGAGAGAGAGAGAGAGAGAGGGGAAAAAGAGTTTAAATTTTAAACTCAATCGCGATCCAATGGACACGGCTCTCAAACTAAAATCGACCTATCATCCCGACACTTCGAAAATGCCTAATAATCCACGATAAATCCCAACATTATTCTAGGGCATACGACCAAAATAAAATAACCCAAATCACTCTGAGGGAGGTCTACTGACCAAATCAAATTGCACCGGTCCAAAAATCCACTTTTCCACTATTCCCGACAATCTCGATCTCGCCACAATAATATCGATACCGTCCAATTTATTTCATCCCGAAACTCCCCGGAAATCGACTTGCCAAGTTCATGGTCTAAATTAACGATCAAATTTGATCGAAAAGGCGATTCTAGCAAAATTTCTATTTTTAAAAAAACAAGAACCCGAGAGTGATCGGTTCCCCCGGGAATTTTATTATAAGCGACCGACGAATTACATGTTTTATAAACCCCAAAATGGGTCAAAATCCGGAATGTCACAATTACAAATGACTACTACTACTACTACTAATAATAGAAATACTAAATAATGACAATAATACTACTACATTGCTAGAGCATCTCGGTTCCTGTCCGAGTGATGGCATGGCATCTTCTCAAACAAATATAATAGTCTTATAATTAATTTAGTTCCCGATTTCACTTCCATAGATTACTATTATTATTATTTAGCGGCATTTGTGAATGTCACAATAGATATATTATTTTTGTTGTCACATAATTTAGCGGTTTTTAAGGTGGACATTAACAACAATTGCTACTATCGGTACTAGAACTTCTAGTGTGATGTAGAACAGTTAGCTTTGTGATTATCTTGAAGAATGTGATCGCCGTAATCGCCGAAAATCCCAACAGTTTTTCTGACTTTGGGAAAACAACCATTCAAGCAATTTCCTATATTATTATTTAGGCGATTTCCTATATTACCGATCGGGCGATTTCCTATATTATCATTTAGGCGGTTTCTTCAATTATTAGTCGCCAATTTCCTATATTATCATTTAGGCGGTTTCTTCAATTATTTGGTTTCCATTAATATTATGAGTCCTATCTCTATATATAAGATGAACATAGTATCATTGTTAATTGTTTGCTCCTGTGTTGCTAGAATAGATACCCCAGCGGAATCAACTTTTCCTTTCGTTTAACTTATCAGCGGCAAAGTATGCGATATCATTATTGACAGTGGAAGTTGCGAGAACATAGTGTCAAAGGCCCCGTGGATCACTTGCAACTAAAGGCGGAGTTGCATCCCGACCCTACGATTGGTTGGATACGCAAGGGGCAGAGACTTAAGGTAAACCAATTATGCCGTTTTACCTATTTCGATCGGAAAATCATATCAAGATACTGTTATGCGTGATGTGGTGGAGATGGATGCGTGTCATGTTTTCTTGGCTTCGGCCATGGCAATATGATGTTGATGCTACACACCGAGCTAGGAGAATACGTATTCTTTTGTGTGGAAAGGACTAAAATTACTTTGAGACCAAAAGTAATTCCCCTCAGTTGTGAAGAAGCAGAATCGAGGGTTATGATGAACATCCCAAAGCGTGAGGGGATGTATATGATTGTGGACAAGGGCGACCAGCAAGTTATGGTTCGTGTTCCCGATATTCTTCAGCCCTTATTAAAGGTATTCAATGATGTTATGCCCGAGGATTTACCCTGGACGGATTACCTCCTTTGAGGATATCCGTATGAGATTGATTTTCTTCGGAGCTAGTCTTCCTAATTTGCCGCATTATCGGATGAACAAGGAGAATCAGATTCTACAAGAAAGGGTGGAGATCTCCTTGAAAGGGCTTCTTAACGTGAAAAGCAAAAGTCCATGTGCGCCTCTGCGCTTCTCCGCCAAAGAAAGACGGCGGCACCATGCGTATGTGTGTAGACAATGTGCCATTAACCTGGATTACTATCAAGTATAGGTTTAGATTCCACGACTTGATGATATGCTAGATGAGACTTGTCGGATCACAGATTTTTTACGAAGATCGACCTTCACGGATAATACCAATTTATCCGCCCCGGTGACGAATGGAAACGGCCTTCAAGACAAGTGCAGGTTTGTATGAATGGCTCGTCATGCCGTTTTGGACTCTAACGCGCCTAGTACTTTCATCGCTTGATGACCCGGGTGTTCTCAAACCTTTTATTGGCAAAGTTTGTGGTAGTTTTCTTTGATGATATACTCATATATAGTCCAAATGGGTGTCTTCACATAGAGCACTTGAGGGATGTCCTACTAGCCTTTGCAGCAAAAATAAATTGTTCATTAATCTGAAAAGTGCGGTTTCATGACGTAACCCTCTTGTTTTTGGTTTTTGTTGTTGGTGCGGATGGACTTCACGCTGATGCAGATAAGGTGGCCGTGGATTCAGCACTGGCGATTCAAAAGAATGTTGGCGAGGGCTCGGGTTTCCATGGTCTTGCAACATTCTATAGGCGTTCATTCGAGATTTCAAAGATTATTATGGCCCAGATCATCACATTGTTTAAGGAAGGGCAAATTTCATTGGGGAGATGAAGCTACGGCGCTTTGCTCTTATAAAAGAAAAGCTCTCCTTTGTACGATTGATGCTCCCTGACTTTGAGAAAGTGTTCGAGCTACAACGTGATGCTTCCGTTGAATTGAATGCATGTTGTCCTTTGGTTCTTTAGGGAAAACTCAGAGGAAAGGAGAGAGACATTTGGGAGAAAAACTATAGCCTTGGTGGAGGAGTGGTGCTATTGGCCTCAACTAAAGGGGGGGGATTTCGCCGAGAGAGAGGAGAGAGAGAGCTAAGGGGCCCTCTCGGAAGAGTTTAAATTTTAAACTCAATCGGGATCCAATGGACACGGTTCAAACTAAAATCGACCTCCTCGTACTCAACGGGTTTAGATTCTGTTTTCGTGGTGGTTGACACTTCATCCCTTGAAAAATGCCTAATAATCCACTTCATAAATCCCAACATTATTCTAGGGCATTTACGACCAAAATAAAATAACCCAAATCACTCTACTTAGGGAGGTCTACCAGTATCAAATTGCACCGGTCTAAAAATCCACTTTTCCACTATTCCCTCACAATCTCGATGCTGGCATCACAATAATATCGACACAACATCCAATTTATTTCCCTTGCCCAAACTCCCGGAAATCGACTGCCAAGTTCAGGTCTAAATTAACGATCAAATTTGATCGAAAAGGCGATTCTAGCAAAATTTCTATTTTTAAAACAAGAACCCGAGAGTGATTGAGGTGGGTTCCCGGCGAAATTTTATTATAAAGCGCAATCCCGACGAATTACATGTTTTATAAAACCCCAAAATGGGTCAAAATCCGAATGTCACAATTACAATGACTACTACTACTACTACTAATAGAAATACTAAATAATGACAATAATACTACTACATTGCTAGAGCATCTCGGTTCCTGTCCGAGTGATGGCATGGCATCTTCTCAAACAAATATAATAGTCTTATAATTAATTTAGTTCCCGATTTCACTTCCATAGATTACTATTATTATTATTTAGCGGCATTTGTGAATGTCACAATAGATATATTATTTTGTTGTCACATAATTTAGCGGTTTTTAAGGTGGACATTAACAACAATTGCTACTATCGGTACTAGAACTTCTAGTGATACAGCCCGTAGTAGAGATTATGTAACAATCTTTTTGTGACACCTTAGATTTAACAATTACATTACTGTTACGTTAAAATGCGTATCTGCGAGCTAATTTCAGTTTTCCCAGATTTATCTCAGGATCGTTCTCTGCTTATTCGGCATGTAATTTGGTTCATTCCGATCTCGCTTCACCATCCTAGAAGCCTGCTAGAAGCCGCTCATTTTCCAAACCCTTTAACCCTGGCACCCACTCCCCGTTCTCGTCGGACCGGATTGGTATAGGCTCACTAGTTTTTGCATGTTTCATTCTTGAACCACACATCTACTGTAAGCAGTTCCGCTTTGATACCATATTATAACGCCCTAAATTTAACTCACTTGAGATATTATCTTCTTCGACTCATCTCATACCGAACCTCAAGGTTTTTTCCTTTGGTGTACATGTGGACACTTTCTCAAGAGATCACCTATCTTGATAGTGCTCCTAATTGAGCAAGCTTAACTTTGGAGTTCCAAGCTTAAGCATTGTCACTACGTCAAAAGGCGCATCTATAAGTTAATTCAAGTTTTCACACACATACACATATATCTCAGAATCACTCTCCCCTATTCGGTGTGCAATTCAGTTCATTATTGTCCCTTTCATCATCCTAAAAGTCTGTTAGGAATTGCTCCTTATGTGGATCCTCTGGTCCTAGCATTCACTCTTCAATTTCGTCAAACCGGGTTTGTTACACTTTTAGTGGTGATTAAAATCAGTACTAAAATCTAGACCCAAAAAAAAAATCACTACTAAAACAGTAACTAATTGGTACTGAAAGTCAAATTTCTTGCAGCACAACTACAAAATGACACGTCGACAATCGTGGTGCGAGCTCGTGTCTCTCTCCTGGTACATTGCATTAATGTTCGCAAAACGTGTTAAGGGTTGCCCACTAGGCCGGAGAAGTTGCACTTTTGGAGAAATCAATTTAAATTTGGATATCACGTTGATGCGGCATATGTTATATCATAACAAAACTTTCTCGTTAATCTAAAGGAAGGGCCATTTTTAATCACAATGTAGAACCCAATCCACCTTTTTTTGGATACTCAAAGATAATCCACTTTAAAATTAACAGAATGAGAAACCGAGCACAAGGATAACGCTAAGCGGTGAAAAACGAGCACGACGATGGATTATTTTAAAGTCTCCGCTTCTTTAAACAGAAGAAGTAAAGTTGAAGTTGGCACAGTTGGTTTGCATGAACAAGAACGAGGAGGTGAACCCCAGCCTCCGTTTCACGAGATCGAATTGCAAGAGATTGTCCTCCAATTGATGCCCTCCGACAACCACAGAAGTTCTCGGGTTCAAGCCACCGTCGACAAACCCCAAGCACAAGACGTCATCCTTCACTTGCACCATCGAATTCGCTCCAAAGATCTTCCAAGACACACTCTTATGATGCAACCCCAGATCAATGGTGGGCACGGGCGGTCCGACTCTTGTACTCCCGAGGTTCTTGGAGCTTATACAGTACTGGAACGGCTGAACACTAGGAACCCGAGTCATGCCCTTAGTTTCTTCCATGAATACTTTGAGGACTGCTGTGAAGGTTGATCTCTCCATCACGGTGTACAGATCAAAGGTGCTGATCTTCGTACCCCCCCTTGCCTTCTTTGTCGATGTTCAATAGCGACATGTTTAGTGGAACCGCTTGGCTGTTAATCTTGATGGAGGTGAGACGGATGCGTGGAAGGGTTATCCTTGGAATAAAATCTTCTTGTGCTCTTTGGGTTGTGTATTAGGGGAGTGTACATGAGGGACTTAGAGACCTCTTTCTTGAGTTGGAATTCATATGGTACGTCGCCGAAGATGATGACTCCATTTGATTGCGAGGATGAGCTCAAGCACATGGCCAAAATCTGTTGGAATTTGAAAGCCGAAGCAAACAGTGAAGGGAGGGAAACTAGCGATCTTCCAACCTCGGCAATCCCCTAAGCAAAACATTGTTAAGTCCATGTTAGCATATACCTTAGCCACGATATTAATCAATAGACAATATACAATGCACTTCACTTATTTAATGAAACATTAATGATGTGTGTGTCTATATATAAAATGTGGTTTTGGAATAAAATGTGATCGACCGTCACGTTTTATGTATGGACCGAATTTATCAAACAATCATTACAACCTTGGGAATCATGTGTGGTCCACACGCGATTGAGATGGTGCGGCCCATCACTATCCAACATATGATTGAGATGGTCCAAATTAGACCGAATCTAGGCGATACGGCCTATTAACTATAGTGCGTCATACCTTAGCCCCACTAAAGAGGCCTCTGAGAAGCGAAGGAGTACTTGGGGTGCAAGAGAAGAGCAGCCGTGGAACTAAAACCATGGGCCCGGAGCTCCTCCCATCGGTGGATTGAATTGACACGGCATCAGTCGCCAACTCGCCGAGGGTGGAGATGCGGGTGAACGCGTTGTAAGAGAGATGGTTGCAAGAGTCGTCATGGCATCCCGGTACGTGCGGAGGGGGGCATTTCACTACACAAGGCCCAGATCGTGAGATCTTACAGATTTTGGAGCCGCATGAGACAGGCCTATAAGAAGAGGAGACATAACCCTTCTCGCACTCCTCCCACATGAAGTTGCCTCCGACATCAATGGTCAGCTTAATGGGCACAAGAGGGGTTCTGTGCTTGATTTGGGTGGTGTATTGTAGTAATGAGGAGTCCTTAGTCACAGGAAGGAGGAGGGCTTTGGGTTGAAAGGTTTTGGCTTGAGTTTGTGAGATTGTGAGGAAAAGGAAAAAGGAAAGGAAAAGCAAATTACTAGAAGAAGCCATGGATGCAAAGTGGTTTGTAGGTGGATTTGATGGTTTGGATTGGTGGGTCTTTTATAGGCGCTTGAATATTTTTGGACCATAACCTTTTGAATGTCATGAATGAGGTCAATTTTAACTGTGGCACGAGTCAAGAAGCAACGTTAAACCATTGGAGGTTTACCTTAGTGGCTACTTTTCTCACTTGAGAAGGAGGAGGTGGGGAGTTTGAATCTCCACTTTTGCAGGGGGTAGGGGTGAGGCCGTGTAGTTTAAGATGTGGGTTTCAACGCTTACGCCCTGTAAGAGGTGGGATACAAGTTTAAGTGTATATCGTGAATGAGAGATAGAATAGGATCGATAAAAAAAAAAAGAAGCAACGTTATGAGTGAGATGTATTGGGACTAGAGACCTCATCTTTAGCGGATTCCCAGACATATAAATAGATTGAAGTTGTGTTGAGAGATTACAAGGAACTCACCTTTTAGTCACACGACTATCATGCCACTAATGCTCCAAACCATGTCTCTAAAACTCTTACGTTGTGACTAATGGATGCCGGATTACATCTATAGCGAATTGAAATAGTGGCGCCAAACTGGGTGCCGCTGAATGTTTTAATTTTAGCGGTGATGACACCTAAAATTTGGCGATCTCATATAGTCATTCGTTGCATAAAAAATTTGGAGTCAGCCTCAACCCCTAAACAAAATATTATTAATTCATAATAGGAACATTTCATAAATTGTATTATAATTTGACTACAGATAATGGTTTAAAGCAAAAGGCTTTTGAGCTTAATTTAATTACTTAGTCTAAGCCCGTGAGAACATAAAATTCAGCAAAACCCATCGAAGACCTTAGTGGCCGAAATTTGCATGTGGAGGGGCACATGGAGTGCTTGATTTGGGAAGATTGCAATATCTGATCAAAATTGGGGGAAATAAAGTTATTATTCTTTGGAAATTTAATTATATGGAGATAATTATTTCCTAAGATGTGACCCCTTTGAGCTAAAATACGAAAGTGATATCTTGAGAGAAAGCCTCAATCCAAGCTCACATAAACCTAAGGTTTTCTCACGATTGGGGGTTTTTGGCAAATATAGAGAAAAGAAGCACAGTTCACATAAAAAAGAAACGCAAGAGAAAAAGCTCTACTTTTTCCACGGTCATTCCCACGCGGCCGAGCTCTGCCGCTCTAACCCCTACCGGCATCGCTTCGAGCTCCTGCCTCAGCCTCGGATGCCTGACGATCCTCCGCTCGTGTCTGCGATTTCCAGTAGTGCCGGTCCTTCACAACACGGTCACGTCTCCTGCAGCATACCCAAGTTCCTGCACCAGTCCTGCTGCCGCACCCAGCATACTCCCTAACGGTTTTCCGGCAATCAACGGGTGCATTACAGACGATTTCAGCGGTTCCGTCGCTACAGCCTCGAGTCTCGACATTCCACTTGCGCCAACAAGCATTCTGTTGGCCTTTCAACGCAACAACCTCCTCGTTGTGCCTGCCAGGTTCTCACCACCCTTGACGTTGCCGTGAACCTTGTCGCTGATTGTCATTCAAGTCGAGATATCAATTTAGGTAGTTTCCTAAACTACGATTAAAATATTTAACTACCTAATTTGAAATTATATGATTCTAACTCAATTTGATTTGATTTGTTCGACGTTATAGAATAAACAATCTTCTTGTTACAGTCGTTTCATATATATGCATGATTATTGGGGATTTGATCTATGGGACTAAAGATTGGACCCTCAATTAAATTTGTTTCCTTATGTTTGCTTTTAGAATTGCATATAGGCTGCATTCAAAATAATTTAATGGCATACATGTCACTTAGATTTCTAGTTCATTTAATGCATGTTAAGTTAGAATTCATATAGTCATATAATTTAAATGAAATCCTGTTTATCATAAAAGAAAACCCAAAAAAAATTGATTGACATTACATTTAGAAATCATGTTTAGGTCATGCATACATTGTTTGGTCTTTAGTTAACGTTTTGCAGAACACTTAATGTATATATACATAATGGAGCTTTACTTTTGCTTTGCTTAATGTATTGAGGTTTTTGCCATTTTTCTAGCAAATTATTTATTGCTTTGATTGTTGAGTGTTAAATTTTTGTTTATGCACTCGCATGATCACCCATTACATATTAGTTGCTTATGATTAAAATTGGTAAAGACTGTTTGCAAAAATATTTTCGAAATAAAGATAAAAGGTACCAAAAAGACGTTGAATTTGTCAAGGTAATCAAGTCCACCTATCCATGAAATCTCTGGTTCACAGATGTAAGATGTTCTCCTACATTTTACTTGGTTTATAATTGACTCGTAATAGACTAATGGCGACTCCAAAATGAATAGAATTACATGTTAGATGATTTAATTAAAACCCTAAAGTTGCAATTGATATGAGTTTGAGAAAGTCTGCGCTAAGCGACAATACCATCTCTTTAATAAATAACAGTTCATGCCTGCCTAGATAGCTTTATATCACACATGTATTTAGAATAAACAAAAGGGAAAAAGCCATAAAAAAAACCTCAAGCTATACCCACAGTGACACATTTACCCTAAACATTTTTTGTGATAGAAAAAATTTCAAATTATGCCCACCGTGATATATTTACTCTAAACTTTTTCTCGTGACATAAAAAATCATAAACTTGTACTTATGTGACACATTTACCCTCCATCAATGATCAATTAGATGATTTTTTTAGCCAAAAAAATGTAGTTTTTATTTCACTAAAGTTACGTGGACGCCATGTCTACACTGTTTACTTTTTAGTATCCATGTAGTCATATTTTGATTGAACTTTTATAGAGGGTAAATGTGTTATACAGGTACAAGCTTAGGATTTTTGGTGTCATAGAAAAAAAATTTATGATAAATGTGTCACAGTGAGTATAATTTAGGATTTTTGCTGGCTTTTGCTCTAAACAAAATTATTTGTTGCCTTACGTCTCCTTTGGCCACCCTAAGGCGACAGAAGGCAATTCAAATGCGACAAAATCGAGAAACATTTCGTTGCCTTATGTCACTTTTTTTTTTTTCAGAAAATAGGCTATTGCAATGACCAATTTTTTTTATGCTTTAGGGTGTAGCCCATCACGTTCTCGGACACCTCCTCTTATGGTGGAGCTGTGAATCTGTCTTTGTGGAGGGATCGGCCCTTAATGTCGATGATGAACTTCCAGCACACAGTCGCATCATCTTCTCCTATAAATGGAAAATCAAATAAAAATTGTCATTAGGACTTCATATAAAATTCATTTAGCTATAGGATTAATTAGTAATGTAAAGTTTATGTCGCATATTGCATGTCATCTAAAGAGTCGCATATTTTTAGGACTAAATTTTACTAAGCATTCCACATAGATAGCTTTAGTTAATAATTGCCGCTCATACATTATTCATGTTGCATATAGTTTACATATTATCAACAAAAATGCTAAAAAATGTATGAGCATTGCATCAGTAAATCATTATCTTTCTGATAAATTAAAGTCATTAGGTCATGTTTAGTGTCTTAGGATATAATTCCTCATTTTTATAAAGAAAAAACATCAAAAGATAGCCTTTCACATATTTTGAATAATAGGATTAATCCATGTTAGTTCTATCTCATGTCATAGCATTCATGCCATATTAGTATTGCATTTAGGTTGTATTTAATTTATTATAGCATAGTATGCATGCCATTAGGATTTTCTAATATTTCATTAATGCATGTTAGGTTAGAACGCATATAATTATGGCATTTAAATTGAGTTATGTGTGTCTCATAAACAAGAAAAACCAAAAAGAACCATTTGTCTTCGAATTTTATTATTAGGTCATGCATTACCAATATATCATCATCACTATGAAGTAAAAAGAAACGAAAGTAAGGAATATTACTCTAACATGCATATTAGATTTACATGATATCGATTTGTTGTCCTTGCATAATTACATTTAGAAGCCATATCTAGGACATGCATATATCATACAGTTGTTGTTTGCTTCCTAGTCAAAATTTACAGAATTCCTATTTCATTGGATGATAATGAGGCTTCACTTTTGTTTACTTAGCGTATCTGGGTTCTTTGAATTTTTCACAATTAATTTTTCGCTTTGATTATTAAGTGTTATTTTATTGCTTGTACACCCACATGGTCACTCATCACCTATTAGTGGTTTAGGATTAAAATTGACAAAAATTGCATGCAAAACATTTTCAAAATAAGGTGAAAAGGTAAGGGTTTTAGAGTAGTCTAGCGTAATCAAGTCCCCATATATATGAATCTCTGGCTACTATAAGTAAAATATACTCCGCATTTTACTTGAGCATCTAATCAATCCATAACCGATTAGTGGAAGCTCCAAAAGGTATATAAATTGCATGTTAGATTAAAACCACAAGTTACGATTGGTATGGGCTTATTAAAGTCCATTGCTAGGCACGCCGCCATTTTTAAATGAGTAATTGCTTGCTCTCACCTAATAATATATTAGTGTTCTCTTAGTGGTTCACCACAAGACAACACCCAAAAACGACCTTTGATAATAATAGACAAATGAAAAACTTAGTTGATAACAGTAAAGTTTGGTGAATAGAGTCATGGATGAGATGAACAGTCGAAAACTTGAAGAGAATCAACAATTTCTCCAATAAAGTTATCAATAGCGTATATCGTTATCGACAAGAACCTTCACTGGGGATGAAATCATTGACATCGACATGTAACTGCTTAGTAATGATATTTTCGGATATATAACTTTTTATAGATAAGTGTTGCTAAATAATAGGAAATTGTGTAACTTGATGAATTTAGAGTAAAGAATTGTGATAATTCTCATTTGGCTTTGTACCACGATTACAAAGCTATTTATAGGATTATTTTAAGTATAGACTGGGAAAAAACAGATCTGAAAAATACAGCTATAATCCCTCAAATTAAGGGATACTAAGAAATCATTTCCTAACTAAATATATACAGCTATTTCCTAATAATCTAAACCTAGGATTGAATATTCCTAATAATCAAGTCCTATAAATCGGATAATTCAACATTGCCCCTTAAGTTGAGGAATAGATGTCTTCCATTCCTATTCCATTCCCAACTTGGAAATTATTTCTTGAAAGATCCCACCATTAAGTTCTTTGGTTAGTACATCTGCCAGTTTATTTCCAGAAGGTATGTAGGAGATGCAGATCAACCTGTCTTCTAACTTTTCTTTGATGAAATGTCAGTCAATTTCAATGTGCTTTGTCCTATCATACTATACAGGGTTATGGGCAATGTTAATTGTTGATTTATTGTCACAATACAGCTTCATAGGACCCTCCCATTCAATTTTCAAATCTTCTAGGATGATTTTGAGCCATAATTAAAAAAATGCTGTGACATTTATAATTCTGATCATGATAAATGGTTATGGAACTAGTGTGCCAATAGTGGGGGAAATCATCCTTAGACCAAACAAGGAACGGTCATGGATCAATCAACCTGATCAGAAGGGTGACCAAGGGATCAGTCATGGCATGATCGATGGATCGGCCCTAGAATGATCAAGGGATCGGCAGTGAACCAATCCACTGATCACACAAGTGACCGGGAGCTATTTGGCCATGGACATTGACATTCGACCGTAAGGGTTGGTCGTAGGATAGTCACATATCACTGTGGATTGATGGACGATCATGGATTGATCCCATGCGGTCCTATTCTGACCGCGGGTAGTTTTGCATGGTCATGTACTGGCCGCGGATGATTGTGGATCGATCCATGCGATCGTGTGTCAATCACAGAATGATTAATCCCACACAATTACATGACAATCGAGAGTCAGTCACAGATCAATCATGCTTGGCCGTGGATCGGTCATGCACTGGCCATAGGCCACTTGAAGACTCTAGAACATTAGTCATTAATGCAAGGGGTGAATCACCCTCTTAGGTGGCTAAGAAGAGATTTGGTAATCATTGCCATGAGATTTGACTTGGAGAAGAAGCAAGTAATTCATGGCTTAAGTGGCCTTATGAATATTTGGTAATGATAGCCTAAGATTTGGCTTGGAGAAGCAGTAATTCATGGGTTAGGTGGCCTTATGAATATTTCGTAGTGATGGCCTAAGATTTGGCTTGGTGAAGAAGCAAGTGATTCATGGCTTAAGTGTACCATTTGGAATGGCACACATTGGCTTCCATCATTCCCCTAAAAACTTAGGCATGCCATCTCCTCCTTATAAACATGTAACCTATCCTTAGTAGGCTTGCCACTCATCCAATAACCTTGCCATCTCATCCTTATAGGCATGCCACTTCAAGAAAACCTATTGGACTATTTGGACAAGTAATGACGGGGATGGACTCTATAAATAGAAGCAACCCCATTTTCATTTCCACCCTTTAGCTTATTCTCTCACTTTTCACCTTTTCGTGCGCCCACCTCCTCAGCTAGCCATTCCTTGGCAAAACATCTTTAGTTCATCTAAAGTAAGTGAAATTACTAACCATTGGCTAGGACTATATGCTACATCATTGAGTTAGTTGTGTACTCACTCATGAAAGTCATGAACGTGTTATAAAGATCTTTGTTATGGTTTGCTCATGTTGCATGCTTTAGTGAGTTCATGTCCCAAGACAAGGTCAAGGTTTGCTATGCATGGAATCAATGTTAAGGCAAGATAACTAAGCCGCAAGACCTTGGTTGGCATTGAGATGTGCCGGTTCCAAGTTTTGTTTGGTGCGAGAATTGGTGTTAGGCATTCGGTTCAAGCCATGAATCAAGGATTATTCTCGGCATACCATATAGTGAGGGTTATGACACACACACACACCCATATGAACATGCTTTCGGGCTTTGTTTGCATTAGCTAATAAACAAAGATAAGAATCCAGCTTGCGTGAATGCTTGTTGTGTGGTCACATAAAGGAAATAGCTATCGTCAATGGATTTTGGTGACGTTACCTGGTGGATTCCGGATGATCAGCTTAAAGTTAGAAGCCCCTAAAAGTATGGGATGCTTAGTGAATTCTGGATGCCCAGCTTGAAGCTGAAAGCCCCTAAAAGTATAGGAAGCCCCTGAGAGTATAGGATGTCTGGTGGATTTTGGATGCCCAGCCTAAGGCTAAAAGCCCCTGAAAGTATGGGAAAAATCGTGTGAGATGGTTAATGAACCCTTAATGCATGTTGATGTATGCTGTTAAGTTTATAGATAAGCCGAATGTAAATCATGCCTTGACTGCAAGCTGAAATTGATCACATGCATTTAGTCGAGGTATAGAAATAGTACTACTATTGATCTGCCATCGATGCTGTGGTGCGAGTGACGTTCCCTTGCTAGGTTTGACGATGAGACATCCTCCTACCTCAGGATTAGTAATTTTACTTACCGAGTCTTCGTTTCACTCCGTTGTCTTTTCAGACTTGTAGATATGGACGTCTCATCTCCTCTTCGTCATAATGTACCGGTATTGGAGTTGTAGCATTGCTAAAGGAGATAGGAATTCCCCAGCCTACGTTTTTGGATAGGTGAATAATGTAAACAAGAAGTGCCCATAGAAAAAAGAGAGGAGCTTGCAAATATATTGAGTCAATATGGAAATAGTGTGTTATATATGGTGTTTTCCTAGCTGCTTGTTTATTGTCTTGTTTGGGAGTTTGTTTGTACACATTTTCACATATATATAATTAACAAGATAAAAGAAATGGGACGGCAACGAGCCTAGGACGTCGCAACAATAACCTCTAAAGGTCGCGGGTCGTGACATATACTTTGGGCCATTGTTGAAAATTCTGATTCAACACTTGATCTTGCAACTACATTTTGGTTTTTACTCCTCCAAGTTACTAAATTTCCACCAAGAAATGTGCAATAACCAGATGTTGACCTTCTGTCCACCGTGGATCCTGCATAGTCAGTATCGGTATAAGCTAGTAGCACCAATTTTTTGTTTCTTCTTAATAGGACTCCTTTTTTGAGACTTCCTTTTAAGTAATGTAGAACTCGATCGACAGCTTATAAGTGTGATTCTCTCGAGTCAAGCATAAACTAACTAATCACATTCATCGAATAGGCAATATCAGGCCTATAATGAGCTACATAGATGAGTTTCCCAATCAATTTTTGATACATTTCTCGATCGGTAGCAGGTTCTTCTTTGCCTCCCCAAGTTTCTTATTAGGCTCAATAAGTGTAGCTATTGGTTTACAACCAAGTTTTTTGGTTTCTTTCAAGATATTGGTCACATGCTTCTATTATGAAATAAAAATTCCTTGTCTAGAGTGAGAAACTTCAATGCCGAGGAAGTATTTGAGTCTTCCTAGCTCCTTTATTTCAAACTCTTTAATCAAACACCGTTTTTGCTCTTGTTTCTCCTTATCATTGTCACCCATGACAATAATATTGTCAATGTACACTAAAAGTGTTGTCACTCTCCCTATTGCTGAGTGCTTAATGAAGAGGATATGATGACCTTGGCTTTGTTTGTAGCCCAAAACTTTCGTAACTCTAGAAAATCTCTCAAACTAGGCTCTAGACAATTACTTGAGCCTATATAGTGCTTTCCATAATCTACATGCATTGTTTGTTGTCCTTTCTCCTTCAAAGCCCAATGAAATACTCATGTAGATCTCTTCCTCTATGTCTCCATGAAGAATGTATTCTTCATATCAAACTATTGAAGTTGTTAATTAAAGTGAGCCGCCAGAGAAAGTAAAATTCTCACAGTGTCCATTTTTGCTATCAGAGCAAATGTCTTTTGATAATCTACTCCATAAGTCTGAGTATAACCCTTTACCACCAATCTTGCTTTACATCTCTCAAGAGAATTATTGGCTTTGTATTTCAAGGAAAAAACCCACTTGCAGCCCACAATATTCTTTCCCTTTAGTTTTTCGACAATCTCCCAAGTCTTTTTTTTTTAGTGCATCCATTTCTTCTCTCATTGCATTCCTCCATTTTTCTTTAGACAATGCCTCACATAAAGTATTAGGAATAGCAATAGTGTTCAGACTCAATGAAATTTTTATGAGGTGGCGATAGGCATTTAAGGGACACATAGTGAGATAGTGGATATAAGGGTCACTTTGTGCATTGTCTAATACCTTTTCTAACAACAATGGGAATATGCAAGTTATTTTTGGCATATCAATCGACCATAGTATATGCAAAGGATAATTGGCACTAACTGGAAATTCATTTGCAAAACTCGGATGGGAATCTGAACCTGTGTTTAGTCTGGAACATATGCCTTTCTTGAGTACACCTGATAAAATCTCATAGAGTCATAAATACGGGTAGATACAGGACTGAACACTTGTTTCGAAATAGACTCCGACATAGGGAGTGAGTCCAAGATTGAAGTAGCATGAACTGATTCATTGAAATCTAATTAGTTAGGAGCTGATTGATCAAGGACCGTTGATCAAAAATTGATTGGTCAAGAGCTAATTGATCAGGGATTAGGTGATTAGAGGTGGGAGCTTGGATTGGAAGATTTTCAGGAGGTAAGTCAAGATTAAGGCTGTCAAGTCTTTATCTTTCACTAATGATTTCTCCCCTTGAAGATAAGATTATGGAAAGTAAGTTTTATTTTCTACAAATTTAGCATCAACTGACATGTAGGTCTTTCTAGAAGGAGGATGACAAAATTTATACCCTTTTTTTTTGTAAGATAAGAAGTATATTAACTTTTCAACTCGCAACATGCAGAGAGTGTAGTCGAATTCAAAAACCTCGTACTTGAGGCGACACATAGGGGTGTCTTGACGGGTGCAAAGGTGTTGCGACTAAACAAAGCAGGGTAGCAACAAGTGCGCAACAAAATCAAAGGCCAAAACACCGACCAGCAGAAAAACGAAAGCTAAATACAAGGCATCATCAGGAGATCACTCAAAGATAGAGGGCGAGATGCCCCAATTAACTTGGATCCTTCTATTACGGGGAGTGTCTTCAAAAAGCTTGAAGGAGAGACTTTTATCCTTTATTACCTTAGCAAGGTGATTGCGAAGGGTCGGTAGAAAAAGGGTCCAATTCCTGAATAGGATATGATTCTGTTCCATCTAGATGATATGGCACAGCGCACCAGGAGAAAAAGATGCAATGTGTTGGGGAAAGTCGTGACCACCAATGAAGCGGATGGCCCAATGGAGATTTTCTTGCCACATACCATTTCGCCAAGAAAGGTTATACTTAGCTACCAAGAAAAGCGCAAGGGTACTTGTGATAGCGCACCCGAAGATCAAATGGTCAATAGAGTCTGGCCTACGTCGGTAATAAGCACATACACCTTTCGAGATTCTGTGGTAACTCAACAATAAAACCTGCGTTGGGAGCCCACTGAGAGAGATAAGCCACATCAAGAAATCATGTCTCTGTGCAATATTGCAGTCTCAAATGTGTGAGTTCCAGGTCATGATCTATCCCCTATTTTTGATCACTTCCTAAGCTGAGGCAGTGGAAAAATCGCTCGAAGAATGTCCTTAACAAACTACCCGGTCACACCTCTCCTTGTTAAGAGCAGGGATAACTTTTGTCCAGAAGTTGATAGTTTCGAGTACATTTGACAGTTGCCAGTCCGAGGAATAGAAATCCCGTACTGAAGCCCTTCTTGAGATACCAGAACGGTATATGTAATAGTATGAATTTTCTATCCTTTTTTCGGGATTTAGGAAATGAATTTGACCAATGCATTATAGTGAGATCTCACCCAAAACAGCGCATTCACGGAATGCTAACTTTAGGGATAGGGCTATTACAGATTGAGTTCGCATGACCAAAGAACTCAAATTGGGTTCGATCTTTGACCATATGGATTGACGAGGAAATGTTTTGAGCCAACAAAGACCAAATCTATTTGATTGATCATGTCCGAGGGAACTAGTGATGCACCCTGCAATTATATGACAATTGAGGTCGCCTCGTAGAGTAAACTTAAACGTGATTTGACTTGGTGTCGGTCATGGGTTGAGAGCGCGTAATCCCAATGAGCCATCCGTTAGCGAGATAAGCTAAAATCGCGATTGTTCGATTTTAGTCAATTCTTGAAATTCGGGCCCGGGAATCGAGAAATTTGAAAGTGACAATTTTGAGCGGCCGATGACATTTTTCGCTTGGCCAATCTTGGGGCCACCCATTTCTGCAAAAAAATGGATTTCTGTTCGGGATCAGAAAAATTACGATTTTGCCCCTTTGGTCACTGATGTCGATTTTGAGGCCGTATGAGATTAATTTTCGTGGCCAATGTCATTTTAGGGCGGCCACGCACATTTAGAGTTGTTACGGTCAAAAATTGAAATTTTGGCTCGGAAGTAAAAAATAATATTATTTTATTTCCTAGGACTTTGCAGTTAATTTTTGAGGGCTTAAGAAGCTATTTTCACAATTTCGACGCCATATTATGTTGGCCACACCCATTTGGGATTGGTATAACTAAAAATTGAAATTTTGCCCTGGCTATTTTTGGGTTTCGAATTTTGAAAATTATTTGGGATAATTATTAAGGGTTTTCAGCTGCATTATTGGACCTAAAGACCCTTTTGCCCATCAATTATTTGGATAGGATCAACGAGGACCGTCGGATCAAGGGTAAAATGGTCAAAGTGCGTAGGATCGCGACATGTGGCGCCCTCTAGCCCCCCATATTTGACCAAGTTGGACCAGATTCTCTCTCCTCCTCCCTCATTTAGCCACTCCACCGATCAGCCTCCTTCTCCCACCGATTTCCCCCTTTCTCGGCCAAGGATCGCTGGAGCAAGCCGCCGGCACCGGAGCTTTGCCATCGCCGTTCAGCCGTGCCACCATCGTCTCTGCCTCACCTCATCACCATCACCCTCAGCCGACCATCCTTTCTCTCTCTCTCTCTCTCTCTCTCTCTCTCTCGTTTTCTTTCTCTCCCGGCCAAGGAAAGCCAAGGACCGCCGCTTGGAGGCCGACCGCCATCGGCGGGAGCTCGAACAGCCGAGCCACGCCCGCCATGACGCTTCAGGTCATCCATATGTTGCCATACGTCGCCGTCCGTCACGGTGTCCGTCGATGTCTGTATGGCATCCGTGACGTCATGATCGTCGTCTCCATTGTGCGCCGCCGCCAACTCATCTTGCTTTCTGCTCCGCCACCATCTAGCCAGCTTACCCTATTTTTATCAGGTAAGTGTCTTCCCCAAAAACTATTTAGGACTTCGGGTATCGTAGGACATGTTTAGGGTTCGGTTTAGGGGTTTATGTGGCTATTTTGGGGGCTGAGATGAAAGCTGGTATTTGGTTGTCGTGGGCTGATTTAGGGATTGATTTGATGAAGAAATTTGTGAGGATTTAGAGGTTCGATGATGGCTGTGATGTGTGGAGCGATCGAAGTTAATTTGTGTAATTGATTGGAATTATTGTGGCTTGAATGGGCTGATGGGAATGTTTGTGCTGCTTGTGTTTGTGGACCGATTTGGAATGTGTTCAAATCTGTGTACCGTATGCGTATGGCCGTGAGGTGTGGTGGCGTGGTAATGTGAATGCGCATTGAGTTCATGTGCTAAATATGTGTGATCGGATGGTGTGTTCGTGTGATGAGGACGGAATTGTGAAATGTGTGTGAAATGTGTGAAATTTGTATGTTTGGTCATGCGTTGTTAGTCGTGGTGTAGAGGGTTTGAGGGAATAAGGGTATGGAAATGTAAGATTTGTTGTAAAGGATCCGCCCCGAGGCGTGTTTGTTTACGCTGGCTAATGTCGCCCCTAACGAGGTGAAGATGCCCAGCCCGATGGGGTGACGATGCGCCGACGTGGTCAAGACCGCTGGCTTGATGCGCTTTACGCGGGCGCGCGTAGAAAGAAAGTGTGTGTAGGGATTCCATCCCGAGGCGTGTTCGCTTTACGTGGGACGATGCCGCCCCGACGAGGTGACGATGCCAGCCCGACGAGGTGTCGATGCTCGACGTGGTCAAGACCCTTGGCCTCGATGCGCGTTTTACGAGGGCGCGGCAAAGGGTAGAAAAGTTGAGGAGCAGGAATTTGGCTTGAGGTGAGATTTGCGAAAGGGATGCGTGGTGTGAGTCAGTATGCGAGTATGTTTGTATCGCGTGATATGATGCTTAATTATGGGGTAAAAACTGCTAGGCACGGTATGGGACGTGCCCAAGTGGGTTTTATCTTATAATTGAGGCATGTGCGCGTCTGTGAATCATTGCTGCGATATGTTGGCTGTGTTATTGTCTAACGTGCAGGAACATGTATGATGGATTCCAGGTAGGGTCGTGTGTGGTTGTTATTTTGATTGATTATCGTGTGTTACGCGTGTTTTTCGTCCGGGCAAGACGTGAGTGCCTACGTGGGGTTTGGGGTTGTACACTTATTGAGATTCGTCTCATAGTTGTATAATCCACAATTTCAGAACCCCACTCGTGAACCCGGAAAGTCCACCTCCTCTTTTTGGAAGTTCGAGGAACCGCTTTTGGTGCCCGGTGGAACTGCAGGTGAGTGTCCGGAGGCTCAAGCCTGAAGAATCAGGAGCAGATCGGAAGGCGATCCTTAGGTTTTCCCTAGGGTATTTTAGGGGTTGTGTAAATCGGGTTGATCAATAGTAAAGTTAAGATAACCAAACCCTTGATATTTTGTCATGACGGTGATTTCGAATGCTAGTTTGCTGCATATGTTTGTAATATAATGTTAGTTTTTGTGGTGCAGTAATATTGTATGAAATGTTGTTATTGTTGTTTGTCTGTTATGTTGTTCTACCCTGTTGTTGTTATCTTATTGTCCGAGGTTTTGTTTTATTTATATCCGCTTCCGCATATAGCTATGATGTTTGGGTTGGGTCGGCGACGCCCTCGGACGTTATGACTATTCGACCGAGCAAGGGATGCTTGTGCTTCATGGGGTACGGGGCGTGACAGTATATGTCCTTATCAGTGAATAGCTTATAAAGGAGGCCTATGTGGTGCCAAAAAATCAAACCATAATGAAGTGGAAACTCCATTACCAATCCGCCATTTAAATTGCAACTGAAATTCCTGGTGGATGTCAAGAACTTTTTTCTATGCCCAGGAGCAGAAAGTTGGCTTGGAAGCAACCCAAATTTTTTAATTTTCAGAAAGGTGGAGTGTATCCACTTGCACCATAATGACTCTTTATCAATGAAGAGCATCCATATATGCTTGAGCATTGCTGCACGATTACAATCAATAAGTCTACGAATACCCAAGCCACCTTCTTCTTTCGAGAGGCAAACATCACTCCAAGGGACTTTGGCATCTCTAACACCCAAATCCAATCCTTTCTAGAGAAATTGTCTGAGAATCAACTCAATCTTCGATAATACAGATAGAAGGAGAGTGAAGACACTAGCCTAGAACACATGTATGGCATGGAGGACCGACTTAATAAGTTATAGACGGTCGGCAAACGATAAGAATCGCTGAGACCAAGAGCGTGCTCTAGCAATAATGGAGTTCACCAAAGAGCTACAGTTAGATTTGCTTAGCCTAGAAACAGTAATAGGTACCCTAAGATACCGAAAAGGAAGTGTACCTTCATGAAAGCTGAAGGATTGTAGAATCTGATCCTGTACATCCGCTGACCCACCAGAAAAGATGATCTCATTTATGTTAACGTTCGGATTTAGACCATACCACCCAGAGAATAAGTCCATGCCATCCTTCAAAAGAGTGATGGAAGCCATATTTACCTCAGCGAAGAGGAGGACATTGTTGGCAAAAAACAAGTGAGTTAGGCTAGTGACGTTACACCACCAAAAGAACTTGAATCCCGATAGCCATGTTTGAGCATTAAGGATACTAGTGAACACTTCCATAGCTAGGGTGAAGAGGTAGGGAGATATAGGGTCCCCTTGTCGAATACCTCTACCACTAGAAAAGAAACCATGGAGATCACCGTTAATGGCAATCGAAAATTTTGGGGAGGTTGCACACTCCATGATAAGCTTGATGAATATCCGAGGGAAGCTAAAATTTTGCAATAATATCTCCAGAAAGCCCCAGTCAACAGTATCATAAGCCTTCTGAAAGTTAACCTTGATAGCGCATTTCGACAAATAAGGCTCATGATAAAAACAAGCGAAAAGTTCTTGGGCAAGTAGGATATTGTCATTGATCCTTCGCCTCTTAACAAAGGCATTCTAGGGAAGGCTAATAATATAAGGCAGCACAAAAGCAATTCTATTCGCCAAAATCTTGGTTATGCACTTATAAACTGTGTTGTAGCACACAATGGGCCAAAAGTCATTCATAGCAGAAACATTGAGCAACTATGGCACAAGCGCGAGTATAATAGTATTGGTCTCCTTAAGCAAGGAACCGGATTAAAAGAAATCCTTGATAGCCAACGTGACAGAAGGACCCATAATTTCCTAAGATGATTTAAAGAAATCGACATTGAAGCCATCAGGGCCCGAGGCCTTACCTTTAGCAAGAGAGAACTGTTGACACCTAAATTTCGATCGACCATTTAATAATAATTTACATAGAAAATTAGGGATTAAATTTTAACCCTTAAACAAAAATATTAAAATTGCATAGCATATAGTTTAAGTTCATATAGGTTAGTGGCATTCCGTATTGGACCGATGGTGGCGAGTAAGCTAAAAATTCTTCGCATAAACTGAGCTCGAGCACTCGGCTCACTCAAGGGATTGTGGGCCAAAAATTCACAAGTCTAAAAGGCTTTGATTGTTTAAATTTGAGTTTAAATCAGCCCGAATTAATTTAGCCCATTTGGAATTAAAATAAAATTAAATGATAAAGCTTAAGTCTAAGCCCATTAGGACTAGGAAGCCTGGTTAATTAACTTAGGGTTGCGAAATAAATATGTCGTTATCTGTCATAATCAAGGGGAGAATTTTCAGACACAGAATTTTCAGAGGCACGAGAAACACACGTGAGCAAGAGCAAGAGCAAGAGAGAGAGAGAGAGAGAGAGAGAGAGAGAGAGAGAGAGAGAGTTGTGCCGCGTGCGACTGCACGCGTGGACCACTGTTGCTGCCGTTTCGCGAGGCCACCATCCCATCGCTCTGCCCGATGCCGCTGCCCGCGAAGCTTCATACGACCTGTTGCTCCTGAGACTAGAATCCTTTGACTCGACGATCGCCCATTACCCGTGTCGTGGCGAGTTCTTTGCTTCCCGTCCGAGTCGAGGGTCTCTCGATAGTCGCGGCTACTTCTCACTCCAGCCTCAACATGCTGTAGACCTGTTGCACGATGCCGACACCTCCTGAACCAATCTGCAGAGCTTCACACCGCCAAGCCACGGAGACAACAACGTCGAAGGAAAAGTCAAAGAGGGAGCCAAGTGGTGGAAGTTGATTGAAGGACTTTGACTACAGTTTAAAGGAGGAGCACGTTCTGTGCACTAAAGGAAGTCTCCAAAAGAGCATATCTCCACTACAAAGTCATCCCCCCTAGGCTTGCGGCCACTCTTGCTCGACGTTGCTGTTCCTTCTGTCTTGAGTGCCCACGCCATTGTCGCCATCCCGACGGGAGCCGCGGACTATCCGCCATTGACGCCGTCGCTCCTTGTAGCGACACCGCTATTGCCGCTGGTCCACTGCCGTCGGCCACCATACATTCCGCAATCCCGATCTGCTGGTGATTCAAATTTGGAAATATCCACAAATTAGGTAAGATTCTCATCTATAGTCTTAGAATATTCAATTTCCTAATCTTTCGGGTGTTTGAATATTTCGTGAATAGTTCGTGGATTGCTAGATACCTTAGGATGATGTGTGCTAGATCCGCAATATGTGAAAATACCTAAAATTAGGAATCATTCTTAATTTGGCAACGTATCTGGATGACTATCCGACCTTATCTCTAAGGTATGATACGCGGCGATACGGAAAATCGTTATCTTATTCATAATCACTTGGATACAATAATAGATTTTATTCGCTTTCCAAACTCGAACAATCAGCTTTCCGTCGGTATTTATAACTCTATAGATATGACTGTTAGTTTGATTTCTTTGCCTTATCTGAATCTGAAGAATCTTGCAGATTGCATCGATTGTTTGAATGTAGTTATCTTTGTTTGATTGCTTTCCTTTCAAATAAAGAAAATCCAAAAATATGTTAGTTAGAATTTAAATTAAAAGTTTGCATGCTTAAAGAATCCTAAATATATCCAAGAGAGTAAGATAATTATTTGATTTAAATTGGGATTTAGAGTAGCATATTTCCTAGTTTAAATTAGAAATTATTTTAATCTTTGTGGATTATTTAGGATATTTAGATTTCGAATTTCCATGAAAATCCCAAAAAAATGAGTCACTTTAGGACAGATTAAGATAGATTGCATGTTAATTTAGACATTTTTTTATTCCGAATTTTATGAGAAAAATACAAAAAAAAAAAAAAATAAATCATTTGTCTGTCATTAGAATTAAGTCACGTCGTCGCATGTCATATAGTTCGCATGCTAGGTTGCATTAATCGCACGTCATATTTTACACGTCATTGCATATAGGTTAGTTTGCATTTTAATAAAGTGCAAACCCTAAAGAATACCTTGAGTACCTTGCTTTGTTAATTAGGAATCATATTAGGATTGTTGATGTGATTTTCTAGTTAACAATGCAGATGCTTACGTTGCTTCGAGGTAAGTAATTCTCCCAATCTTGCAATTTATTTAATGTTTTGATTATTGGATGTTACTTTGATAGTTTGCGCACCCGCATGATCACTTCACATGCTATGACTCAGTTAAAATGGATCCAGACTGCATCCATAAATATTTTTTGAAAAGAAAATGTACCAAAAGGGCGTTAGATTAAATCTAGCGTAACTAAGTCCCCGAGCTTAGAATATTTGGTTCGTAGGAATAAAACATATCTCTCTATGTTTTATTTAGGTTTCTAATTGACCTATCATAAATAGATTAGTGGCGACTCTAAGCATGAAAACTTTTGCATGTTAAAAACTTAAACCCTAAGTTACAAATTGGTAGAGTTTGGGAGGACCCGAGTTAAGCTTAGTCTTAATAATCCATTAGCCCGAGAAATTTTAGATCGCGACAGCTTGACGACTCCACTGGGGACTTGACTTAAAACTCTTAGTGGACTTAGGCCAATTTTTATTTTCAAAAAATATTTTTGCTTGGCAGCGAAGATCCCAGGTACGTCTCTAACATTTTAGGTGTTAAATGTTTTTACAGAACGGGAGGTATAAGGGGGGACGTGATTGTTAACCCTTATTTTGCAGGGAGGTATTTGGATGTATAGTTTATTTTCGGCATAAAGCGTTGTATGACATAACCTACTGTGCATGCCTTATATTTACACTACACCGCACACACTACCCCCGCCGGACACAGGGCAAGACAGTTTTAGGATGGTATTGAGACAGTGGACACCCCGACCACACCTACGTGGTACGAGTTGCCCTTCTTGATCTCGAAAGTTCTTTCACGGTGTCATTGAGTTCCCACCACAGTTGCACCCTTTGCAACCCGGGTCGGTTCCTTGACTAAGCCGGAATTAGGGGAACCCCGGCTAAACCACAACCATGACTGGTTTAGCTCGGTAATCCTCGCGTCTCCACTTTGCAAGCTAGAGTCTAGATAGAAATCGAACCTCATATTTCATGCGCATGTCTATGTGGTTGCCACGGTCTTACTTGGTAAAGTAAGTCTTCTGAACCTTTATCTTGCAGTATACTTATTTTCTCGTTTTTTTTGGGTTGGTCCATGATGGGTCTAGATCAGTTTTCAATTCAAAAGTAATAATCATTGAGACCTTTGAAAATAAAAAAAATAAAAACGAAAGAAGGCTTTTTGGAGAATTTATTTTCAATCTATGTCTTCATTTTCCTAGATGTGTCATAGGTCCTTATTTTCACAAGAGGTTGTCATCGTTTTTATAACAAAAAAATGCGAAAAAAATGCTTTAGAGAATTTGTTTTCAGTTTATAGTTTCTAGGGAGTCTTAATTTTTGGTTTTCCTAATTTTATGATTAGGGATTTTGATGCTTCTATTTCTTAGGTTGTGTCTAGAGTATTATTCATATTTCTTTGCTTAGAGCACTTTTCCATAAAGTCTCATTCATATACGAGTATCTTTATGAATAAACGAAGAATGAAAAATACTAGAAAGCGTGTCATGGACCAACCTTGTCTTGACCACGTGCTTATTTAGTTCATTTCTCTTGAATTAGGTGACTACGGATCATCCACAGTTATCGATCCATCGCTCGAGTCTTGCCAAGGGGCAACATCGCCGAGTTCCTTCGTTGTTGCTCCTTCGCCACCGTGAGCTCACTGTCCGAAACAAATCGTAGCTCCGTCTACCACTTGCCGTTCTCGTGGTGACTGCAGCTTCTTTGCATAAATGCCATCCTTGTCTTTGTTTCTCAGAGCCCCATACGTCAGCCAGTCGCCAATCCGAAAAGCCCCTAGCTGTGAGCCACCACCGTGAGGAAGTTGATACTCAAGCTAAGCGATTATGGATCGTTGACCACCGGCCGTTCCCGCTTGGCCATGAGAGAAAACAAGTGCATGTAGTGAAGTACCGAACCACCTCGCTAATATCGAGAAAGACCTGAAGCAGGCCTCTGTCATTCTCCAACAACTCTCGAGGCAAATGGCGCATCTGTCGGACTACTTGAAACAACTCACCATGACCCATCCCTTTCCTCAAGAGCCAAGGGTGATGATTCAAATGAAGCCCTTCGGCACTGACTCGAATGACAAAGCAATCGTACCTGGCAGTATTATTGAGTCCCTTGATCCTAGGGAGTTTAGCACCTTGTGTCCAAAGCTCGTAAAGCACGAACAAGGTAATTGGGATCCACCTGTTCCAACATTGCACCCCCAGCAAAGCAAAGCACAACTATTCTCTAGATGTCAAGACAGCCTACCGAGACACCCATTCTCTAATCGATGACAAGGCACTAGAAGACAATTCACTCCTCTCCCCGGGTCTCTATCCCAAGTATTGACGATCCTCCGGGAAAAGGGCTTGCTTTCCACTAAGCTGAAGCGGCCTAATCCTGAGCGGTTCTCCAACTACGACCCATCCAAAAAGTGTGACTATCACCTGGGAGAAGTCGGTCACTCCACTTATGACTGCTATGTTCTAAAGTACAAGGTTCATGACCTCTTAGATATTGGAGCATTCACATTCCGTGCTTCATGGCTCTGCCAAGGCCGAGATGATCTTCTCATAGTTCCAAACATCCGAACCATACCCCCAAGTTCGGCAAAAATGATACATGAAGAGAATGAGGTAACCAACACCCTAGGGCAACTGAGCGGCAATTTCGATTATTATGTGAAATACTCGGCGCCCTCGAGCTTCTATGTTGACCTCTGTGATATTGTCCCCGATGGATGGAGATGTATGGTTGATCCAACACCTCGAGTGACAGAAAATCCTGATAATGCGATGGAGGGAATCACTAACCTGTTTAATAATATGCTCATTAGAGCTATCGAGGAAGGACCATTGGGGGAAATGGGCACTGGCCCACAAGAGTAAAACCTTTACTTTTTCACACACTCTCCTGCACAGGAATTTTTACTGCTTTCCAGGACTTGTCCCGTCTCGCGAGCTGCTTTTTAGAATTTTTCATTTCTAGGACTCATCGTTGCAATTCCATTTAATAAATGTAATTCATTTGGTGATAATAAATGAAATTACAAATTATTTTTATTTTTTCAGGCATGTTGAGGTATATCAAACCAGCCCGGTGATGATATCCAACCTAGAAAAGAAAAACTGTCATCCATGGAGAAATTCTAAGGGCTGGGCTTCCTCATGCTCCCTCCCAAAAATCATTTCGAAAATAAAATGCATTTCATTGCTTTAAAAAAAATTATTTTCAAAGCATGTGTTGGATAAACCTAGTTTGTCTTGTCTGACTCATCCACGTCATGTTTCAGAGCATAATTCTCTAGTTGTCGCGATGAGAAAATGACACGTCAAGTTCCAATGACAATGAACCTGTGGGGCAAATGATCACTTCCTACTTGGACATGATGCTATCTTTTAAGAGCGAAAATGGAGTACTCAACACTTCTCAATCCATCAATAGAAAAGTGGGGATAACAGATCAGGGGCATGAATAGCAACAATGGAGATAATGCCTTGGTTCCAACAGCAATGAGTAATTGGAATCTTCTGAATCTCTGTTCACATTTGCTTAGTGACCTATTCATGCACGCTTTCTTGTGCAGGGGCAAAAGCAAAGATGGAGCATTTATGAGTTCGTCTCTTCCAAATAGGGGCAATCCAAGGATGCCCATTTCTAAGATAGTCCCTTTGTGTTTGATACTCCTAACACTTCTTGCTAGGGCAATCTTAAATGAATGCTCAAAACCATGTTTTTCATGTTCCGATGACATTTTTGAGTATAGAAAATTCTTTGTTCAAAATTTACAAGCTTTTTATGCTCAAAGTTGGTAAGATTATGAAATGTTCAAAAGAGGATTTGGCATGGTAATTTTACTTGTTTAATTCACCAATTCTATTAATATTATCAAGATAGACAATTTAATGAATGTTTGGAATGATTGAGTATGCTAAATGAGATGTGTCGGGATGATGAAAGGCAAGCCCTATCCTATACACAGTCCCATGCACCAATCCCAGTGAGTTGAGTGGAAAAATTCCATGTATGCAAGGTAAAGGGTCATCTCGCAAAAGGTACGGCAACCAAAATGATGAGAGGCATTTCATTTCTTTATCTTAAATGCAACAGGTTGTCCGTTGTGTCGCCACTTTGAGCCTAAACACTTGGAGAATACCTTTCGAATTACCCCTGTCAAGAACCACCTCACATCGGGGCAATCTGGAGGTAAGTTAACATCATGAGGTGAGAAAATGGATAGAAATTTTCTTGCTCACACTTGCATCAATCTTCAAGTATTGCTATTTCAGATGAACTCACACGAAATTTAAGTGCCTTAGGATGATGAAGAGCATTTCTTTCTCTATCTTACACACTTATATCCATTGCGTAGCCCACTTGAGCCTACAATTTCATTTCATATGAACCCAGCTAGTGATCATCCCCCACACTGGGGCAAGGCAAAAGTCATCATTATTCAAGCAATATATTCGGAGCACTGATAAAAGGTGAAGACCCCTGAGAGTCCAAATGTCAAGTAATTTGGTAAAAACAAGCCAAAGTGTGGTTGGTCAATATATGCATTGTAGACAGTGTGTGTCAAAAGTCAAAAATGAAATAAAGAAAAAAACTAGGAGGTATGAAAAAACAGTGTGCCTGGTAAAAGCAAGGCCAATGTTTGCAAAAAAAAAAGAAAAGAAGTAGAAGAGAATGAAAAAAAATGAAGAAAAAAGAGAGAACTTCGGAGTAGAAAATGTTGAGATGTGTCAAAGTCACAAAAATATCCACTGTCTTAAGGAGTCAAGTAATAAGCTCTCGAGGTCAATGGAAAATCTAATGAGAAGACAATTCCTGACGGAAAAGAGGACCGGTGATAATGCCGAGATGATCACCAGCTCTCACCCTATTTATACACATTTTTGAATCTTATGATCCATTCATTTCTTAACCCATGAGCCTAGCCTACGTTACGTCCCTTGCAAAGTCTCTTCAGATTAAGGCACTTGAACTAACGTAGAGTTTCAGATGTTTATAAGCTTAGCTCGAAGAAGTGCGAGTAAGTCCATTTTTATCTCATTTTACAGGATTCTTGATTTGTAAACTCAGAGACAATTGTGGAGTATTGATCTTTCAATAGCCTCGACTCGAAGAATCCCCCTTGCTAAGCCATTGACCAAGCCCACATTACGATCCTAGCAAAGACCTATAAGATTGGTAAGGTCGTACCGCTTGTGAGAATACTCGAACCCTTATCGACATGATGATGGTGAGATGGAGTGATTCTCATAAATCAACCTTTTTTTTTTAATGAGAGTAAGTGAAAGCCCTTTCTATCTGAATGTCTCATTTAGCATTATTGAGAAATCCATGTTATGAGTGAAAATTGTATTGACTGATGATTCTCCCTAGTGAAAATTTGGTGATGTAAATACGGTGAAACCATTATGCATGGACCTAAATTGGATTGATAAAAACTCTAATGAACTTTGAAATGTGCGTCCTGGAATAGCCCAGGTTGTCTATCTCCTTGATGAATGTATGCATGTTTGCTCTAATTGTGTCTAACTGGTAATGTTTCCATGAAGACCAAGTGAATATCCAACGTTCATGTTGTTTCAAAGCCTCGAGATTGTCCAGAAATTCTTGAATTTTCCTTCTACAGGGAATTCACCCGGTGTGCTTCCGTAGCCCGGAGTCCTTTCATTAACACGGCGTACTTCCATAGCCCGAAATCCTTTCATCAACACGGTGTGCTTCCATAGCCCGGAGTCCTTTCACCGACACGGCGTGCTTCCGTAGTCGGAGTCCTTTCACCGACACGGCGTGCTTCCGTAGCCCGGAGTCCTTTCATTTTCCTTCTACAGGGAATTGACTCGGTGTGCTTCCGTAGCCCGGAGTTCTTTCATTAACACGGCGTGCTTCCGTGAGTCTGTAATCCTTTCACCGACACGGCGTGCTTCCGTAGCCCGGAGTCCTTTCACCGACACGGCGTGCTTCCGTAGCCCGGAGTCCTTTCACCAACACAGCGTGCTTCCGTAGCCTAGAGTCCTTTCATAAACATGGCGTGCTTTCGTAGCCCAGAGTCTCTTCCATCGACACGATGCGCTTTCATAGCTGGGAGTCTTTTTGTAGACACGGCGTGCTTCCATAGCCCGGAGTTTTTTCATCGACACAACATGCTTTTATAGCCCGAAGCCCCTCTTAATTGACACGGTGTGCTTCCTTAGCCCGGAGTCTCTCTTAATAGACCTAGCGTGCTCTCATAGCCCGGAGTCCCACTGACACGGCGTGCTCTCGTAGTCCAGAGTCCCTTCATAGACATGGCGTGCTTCTGTAGCCCAGAGTCTCTTCCATCGACACGGTGTACTTCCGTAGCCCAGAGTCTTTTTGTAGACACGGCGTGCTTCCATAGCCCAGAGTTTTTTCATCGACACGGCATGCTTCCGTAGCCCGAAGTCCCTCTTAATCGACCTGGCGTGCTCTCATAGCCCGGAGTCCCACTGACACGGCGTGCTCTCGTAGCCCGGAGTCCCTTCATCAACCTGGCGTGCTTCTGTAGCCCGGAGTCTCTTTACATCGACACGACGTGCTTCAATAGCCTAGAGTCCTTCCTACTTTCAAACAACAACATGAGACGTATCCTCATGAGTCAGAGATATTATCAGTTGTGTTACAGTCGCTTGGCATCTTTGACAACGTCCAGGAGCCTATTGATCCAGCCTTCCCAAATATCTCATCTAAGTGCTTGAGGATCCAGGTATATCATCTGAGAATCCGAGGAGAAATCTAGATATCTCACCATATTTCTTACCTGAGTGTTTGAGGAGAAATCCAGGTATCTCATTCGAGTATTCGAGGAGAAATCCGGATGTCTCACCATATTTCTCAACCGAGTGCTTGAGGAGAAATTCAGGTGTCTCATTCGAGTATCCAAGGAGAAATCTGGATATCTCATCAAATATCTCATCTGAGTGCCTGAGGAGAAATTCAGGTATATCTTCTGAGTATTCGAGGAGAAATCCGGATATCTCACCATATTTCTCAATTGAGTACCTGAGGAGAAATCCAGGTATCTCATCCAAGTATCCGAGAAGAAATCCGGATATCTCATTATATATCTCATCTGAGTGCCTGAGGAGAAATCCAGGTATCTCATCCGAGTATCCGAGGAGAAATCCGGATATCTCAACATATTTCTCAACCAAGTGCTTAAGGAGAAATCCAAGTGTCTCGTCCGAGTATCTGAGGCGAAATCCGGGTATCTCACAATGTCCCTTTTTAGAACTCCTGAGGCGAAATCCAGGTAATTGAAGTCCTATTGGTAGTCTTTGATACTGTTAAGAATGCGATTGTCCCGTACCTTGCGTTAACTCTACCACTCCACGGGTAAGTAGTTCAAGGTATGTTTCTCATTTTTGCCAGCATGCGTCCCATTCATTGCATTAGCATGGTCAAAATTTATGTATCATTTAGTCTTTGAATGCAACCTCTGCGAGCTTACCTTCAAAGAGGGGCAGCTGTTGACACATAAATTTCGATCGACCATTTAATAATAATTTGCATAGAAAATTAAGGATTAAATTTTAACCCCTAAACAAAAATATTAAAATTGCATAGCATATAGTTTAAGTTCATATAGGTTAGTTGTATTTCGTATCGGACCGACGGTGGCGAGTAAGCTGAAAATTCATCGTATAAACTGAGCTCGAGCACTCAGCTTACTCAAGGGATTGCGGGCCAAAAATTCACAAGTCTAAAAGGCTTTGGTTATTTTAATTTGAGCTTAAATTAGCCCGAATTAATTTAGCCCATTTGGAATTCAAATAAAATTAAATGATAAAGCCTAAGTCTAAGCCCATTAGGACTAGGAAGCCCGGTTAATTAACTTAGGGTTGCGATATAAATATGTCGTTATGCGACATAATCAAGGGGAGAATTTTCAGACACAGAATTTTTGGAGGCACGAGAGACACATGTGAGCAAGAGCAAGAGCAAGAGAGGGAGAGAGAGTTGGTCGCGCCGCCTCACGACCGCACCGCGCGGACCACTGCTGTTGCTGTTTCTTGAGGCCGCCATCCCATTGCTGCGTCCGATGCCGCTGCCCGCGAAGTTTCGCATGACCTGCTGCCCTTGAGACTGGAATCCTTTGACTCGACGACTGCCATTGCCCCGTGCTGCGACGAGTTACTACTTCCGTCTGAGTCGAGGATCTCTCGACAGTCGCGACCACTTCTCACTCTAGCCTCGACACGCTGTAGACCTGTTGCACGATGCCGACACCTCCTGAACCAATCTGCAGAGCTTCACATCGCCAAGCCACGGAGACAACAACGTCGAAGGAAAAGTCAGAGAGGGAGCCAAGTGGTGGAAGTTGATTGAAGGACTTTGACTACAGTTCAAAGGAGGAGCACATTTTGTGCACTAAAGGAAGACTCCAAAAGGGCACATCTCCACTACAAAGTCATCCCCCCCAACTTGCGATCAGTCTTGCTCGACGCTGCTGTTCCCGCTGTCTCGAGCGCCCATGCCATTGTCGCCGTCCCGACGAGAGCCGCGGACTATCCCGCCACTGACGCCGCCGCTCCTCGTAGCGACACCACTATTGCGGGCGGTCCATTGCTGCTCGGCCACCATACGTTCCGCAATTTTGATATGCTGATGATTCAAATTTGGAAATATCCACAAATTAGGCAAGATTCTCATCTATAGTCTTAGAATATTCAATTTCCTAATCTTTCGGGTGTTTGAATATTTCGTGAATAGTGCATGGATTGCTAGATACCTTAGGATGATGTGTGCTATATCCGCAATATTTGAAAATATCTAACGTATCTGGACGACTATCTGACCTTATCTCTAAAGTATGATATGTGGCGATATGAAAAATCGTTATTTTATCCATAATCACTTGGATACGATAATAGATTTTATTCGCTTTCCAAACTCGAATAATCAGTTTTCCGTCGATATCTATAACACTATTGATATGACTGTTAGTTTGATTTCTTTGCCTTATCTGAATTTGAAGAATCTTGTGGATTGTGTGGATTGTTTGAATGTAGTTATCTTTGTTTGATTGCTTTCCTTTCAAATAAAGAAAATCCAAAAATATGTTAGTTAGAATTTAAATTAAAAGTTTGCATGCTTAAAGAATCCTAAATATATCCAAGAGAGTAAGATAATTATTTGATTTAAATTGGGATTTAGAGTAGCATATTTCCTAGTTTAAATTAGAAATTATTTTAATCTTTGTGGATTATTTAGGATATTTAAATTTCGAATTTCCATGAAAATCCCAAAAAAATGAGTCACTTTAGGACAGATTAAGATAGATTGCATGTTAATTTAGACATTTTTTTATTCCGAATTTTATGAAAAAAATACAAAAAATAAATCATTTGTCCGTCATTAGAATTAAGTCACGTCGTCGCATGTCATATAGTTCGCATGCTAGGTTGCATTAATCGCACGTCATATTTTGCACGTCATTGCATATAGGTTAGTTTGCATTTTAATAAAGTGCAAACCCTAAAGAACACCTCGAATACTTTACTTTGTTAATTAGGAATCATATTAGGATTGTTGATGTGATTTTCTAGCTAACAATGCAGATGCTTACGTTGCTTCGAGGTAAGTAATTCTCCCAATCTTGCAATTTATTTAATGTTTTGATTATTGGGTGTTACTTTGGTGGTTTGCACACCCGCATGATCACTTCACATGCTATGACTAAGTTAAAATGGATCCAGACTGCATCCATAAATATTTTTTGAAAAGAAAAGGTATCGAAATGGCGTTAAATTAAATCTAGCATAACCAAGTCCCCGAGCTTAGAATCTCTGATTTGTAGGAATAAACATATCTGCCTATATTTTATTTAGGTTTCTAATGGACCTACCACAAATAGATTAGCGGTGACTCCAAACATGAAAACTTTTGCATGTTAAAAACTTAAACCTTAAGTTGTGAATTAGTAGGGCTTGGGAGGGCTCGAGTTAAGTTTAATCATAATAATCCATTAGCCTGAGAAATTTTAGGTCGCGACAAGAACATAGTGTTATGGATCTCAATGTCACTCACCTTCCAAGAGAGAAATTGGGTCTGATTATCATCAAGAATGTGCTCAACCACAGCCTGAATATCATTAATAGCTGGCCGAATGGTTGAAGAGTTTTTTTTTTTTGGTAAATTAAGTATTGTATAAACTTTTCAAAGCCATGCTTACAGGGATGGTAACCGAACACAAAAACCCCACACAATGGTTGAAGAGTTAGCAGCAAGTAAATTCTCAAAATGTGAAACAATATAATGCTGGACTAAGCTCGGGTCAGTGAGGACAACACCATTACTGTCTGATACCGATATAATACGATTATGAAGGTGCCTCTTATTGACAAAATGGTGAAAGTATTTTGTGTTTCGGTCCCCTTCAATCAACCATTTAATCCTTGACTTCTATTTGAAGAAAGATTTCTCTTGGAGTCTAAGTTTCAAGAAAACCTCGAGCTATTCCTTTTCAAGATTTGCCAACACCTGGTTAAGGGGGTTAATGGCAAGAGCATCTTGAATAAAAGTTAGTAATGACCTGGCCTCGACAGTGCGGGTCGAGACATCAGAGAAATATTCCCTGTTAAGTTGTTTAAGGCGTCCTTTAAGTATCTTAAGCTTCTAGCACAATATGAACATGGGAGTTCCAGCAACCTGGGGTTCCCACATCTAAGTGACAATAGTTGAGAAAGATGGGGGAGACATCCGGTAGTTGAAAAATTTGAACAGCTTCCTGATTGCTAGGGAAGGCACAATTCTGATAATCATAGGAGTGTGATCAAAGACTCCCGGACCCAAGAATGTAGTTTTCGAGAAGGAAAATACTTTGCTCTATTGCTCGTTAATGAGGACTTTATCCATCTTTCTTTGCTTACGAAGAGCGCCAGAGAAAGTCGACCAAGTAAATCTATGGCCAACAAATGCTATATCATCAAGGCTTGCTTGGTCTAAGCAGATGCCGAGTTCATCAAATGCAGGGATCCAAACATTGGAGCTAGAGCTGCCTAATCTATCCGAATGATGTTGGATGGCATTCAATTCGCTAGCAACCAGCTAGGGATTAGTAGCAAATAGAAAACTTGATTGGATAAGAATAGACCAAAGAGCCCACCGAGCAACAAAGGTGTGTTCTCCATACATCTCTGAAATATAGCAATTCTTATTCTTAGCCAATAGATACAATTGCCTGTGAATAACCTGAGAAGACATAGAAAGAACTACCAGCTCCACCGCTTGAGGTTTCCATCCAATCTAAATTCTTCCATGATGAGAGAAATTATAATTAGAGGTCCATATCCAACCCAGTAGAAATCTTATCAAAAAGAGACAGATTGACCTTTGTATCAAGGATACCAACACAAGAAAGATTATTAGATCTAACAAGGGATCTAATCTCAGCTGGTTTCGGAGGGTCCATAAGACCCCTAATAGTCCATACTCCAAAAAACATCTATACAAGGAAGGGAAGAGACTATCGCCTTTTTGTAACACCTCGTTTCTTAGACTTAGGATTGGCCACCTTAGCAGTCAAATGGCTGCTCTCAGGATTAGGGATAACAATCGCGGGATCAAGAGGAATAGGGTCCTGGCTACCGGGGTCAGGATCACCTCCTTGATGCAACAGGGATCTCGATCTAATATTCAACAGGGCAGGGGAAGGGGAATCCTCCTCTAAGTCATTGCCAAGATTGTTGGCCACATCCCCTTCGATGTCTTCTAAGTTAGATGATGCCACAAAAGTGGCTCGAGAATTCATATCAGGGTTAGAGAGGGTCTGTACACCCACAATAGCATAACTGTTTATGGGGTCAAGAGTATCCAAACCTAGAATAGGGGAGGTTACCAAGGCAAAGATTCTCGAGTACATCACACAAAACCTCTTCCTGACTGTCTCCCACATACCATCCACAGAAAGAGGAATATCCACAATAGCAACTGCTAATGTTAGGGCCTTAAGAATAATAGTGGACACTTCGCTAGTTGGAGCACATCTATGGCCGAATGTACCATAAGCCATACATGACACGAGTCGCCACTCATACTCCACCTTGATCGACCAAATATCATCATTCAATATGATGTCAACAGAGTCAAGCAAATTTTGAGTCGCCTTGATCTTAATGTACACTCTAATATATGAAATCATTCTCATGTTTTCCGTTTGCATGTCAACATGAAAAGGTTTCCCAATTGCACTAGCCACCGCACTAATTCCCAACGCAGACCGCAAAGCAAAAGGAATATTTCTCAGTTTAAGCTAGACGGGTAAAGCCACATGTTGGTTTTTCTTTACCTTTAATGCCGGATGCCATTGTTGGAGTATCAATGGCACCCTGAGGATAGTAATCAGACCACCATCCAAAATTTTCTGACAAATAGCTTCATCAGGAGTATGAAAGAAGAAGAAACCATCAACATTTGCCAACACATCAACCACATGTGTCCCTCACACATTTTTTACCCCATTCTCAGTCACTTCGATGTGGGTTGGACGAAATCCATCCATGGCTACGACTGCGACTATTAGGACGTTCTCTCTGCTGAGCTTGAATTATAGCAGTGGAAGTACCCGCTCCTTCTGAACCAGTAGGGAATTTCACCTTTGCAGGTTTCATAGGGGCAGACTGCGGGATAGCTTTAGTCGAGCCAAAATTAACAATAGAGGGATGCTTAGAAGGCACCATAGCTTGCTTGGCTTTCGCCTTACCATAGAAGGCTTCGGCAGAGGAAGCGCCTCATGAGAAGCGAGTTATTATGCCATGGATTCCATTACTCTAGATTTGCCATGGAGCACGCAGGGGAGCACTGAGCAGAAATTCTACTGTATGGGTCAAAGACAAGGTAGAAGCGACTACTGTTACCGAATCATAGCCAACACTAGTGGGCCGAGCTCTAGGAACAACAACTACACCATAATGCAGAGTAAAACCTAGGAAGATCACCAGATCTACTCACCAAATAGTTGGGAAACACTGAGCGAGGATCCCAACGATTAAAAGTGAGGATACCAACTAGCAAATCCAGACCTCGAAGCTCTGAAGAAACCGATAGGCAGATCAACAAGGAACACAATGAGGTGGGCGGGTGAACAATATCGCGAGCACCAGCTAATCGAGAGAGAAATGAGGGAGACCTGATATGAACAGTACTAGGCGCTTGAGAAAAGTAAATTTATACCCCTTTTGTGTAGAGAATAACCAAGAAAAACATACTTGATTGCTCTATGATCTAGTTTTCCCCTTTGTTGATTATGAACATGTACAAATGAGGTACACCCGAAGACTCTAGGTGTGAGATTATTTGTTGTCCTGAAATGACGAGAAAAGCTTGAAAGAACTGCCATAGGAGGTTTGAAATCTAATACTCTTGATGGCAATCTATTAATCATGTATGTAGAAATAAGGACGGCTTCCCCCTAATATGACTTATGAACATTTCCATAAAACAACAAGCTCGAGTAGTGTTGAGCAAATGACCATTTTTCCTTTCAGCAACCCCATTTTGTTGTGGTGTGTTTACACAAGATGACTCATGAATGATTCCTTCATTTTGGAAATAGGTTGATAAGATTTGATTAAAGTAGTCTCTGACATTATCTGATATAAAACTCTTAATTTTAACTCCAAATTGATTTTGAACCATGGAATGGAAATTAGGAACAATACTATCTACATCAGATTTGTGTTTGAGTAGGAATATCCATGTGACCCTAGTGCAATCATTGATGAAAGACACAAACCATTAAGCCCCCAAGATAATTGGAATTGTGGAAGGTCCCCAAATGTTGCTGTGAATCAAATCAAAAGGATGAGGACTTCTTTTGTTATTAATAAAAAAAGATACACGAGTGTGCTTAGCGAATTCATAAGTATCACACTGAAATTTACTCATATCTACTCCTTTAAACAAAGAAGGAAACACGATATTTAAGACACTAAAAGATGGATGACCAAAACCAAAATGATAAAGCCAAATGACATTCTTATTTGAGTACTAAGAAATGACAAGGATGAATTATTCATGACTTTCTTCGAAATCCTCGGCGTCTCAAGATAGCACAACCCATTCCTTTCCTTAGCAAGTCCAATCTTCCTCACCAAATCTTGTTCTTGAAAAACACAGTAGTTAGGGAAAAAATTGCATAATATTTGAGGTTTTTAGTGAGCTTTTGTATGGAGACAAGATTGGCTAATAATTTCGGCACATGGAGGACACCTTTGACAGTGAGAATGGGCCTAATATGGATATCACCGATTCTTGCAACAATGGCCAAGGAACCATTTGACTGCATTATTTTTCTATTGCTTGGACACGGGGTATAGGTACTAAAAAAATGTGAAGTGTAAGTCATGTGATTAGTAGCACCTGAGTCCATTATCCAATCTTCACTCGGAAGTGTTTCTAAGGCATTTAGACCAAAAGAGAATGGAGGCTTATTTGAGAGTGCCAAGGAACGTGCACCGAAGGGTTTTTCAAGAGGCCCTAAAAGGCCTCTAATTCTTTCTATTTCCTCACTATTGAAGGATTCTTTCTCCTGTCCTTCACTTTGACTGATTTGCTGGCTAGTCTGTTTAATTAGATGAGCCTAGGGCTTGGCTATCGTCCTCTATTTCCCCACTCTTGGCTTGAGGTTGTTGGTTTGCCATTCAGCTTCCAGCTACGCTCTTTTGTATGCCTTGGCTTCTTACAATAGGTACACTACCGCCTAGGGGGCAAGATGGCCAACCAAATTCACAATTGGGAAGAAGTTCAACAACAATTGGGGTTAGACAAGAGTATTTATCCTACATGTTTATAGGAAATCACATTTTGAATGGGTCGATAACCAACATTTACCAAGAGGTTTCAAAATGCTTGACTTTGCCATTTTATTAGCAAAGACGAAGAATCGGCTTATAGTCCAGCATGGAAAAGTAGGGACAAATGACTTTTTAAGACTTAGGTTATTTCGTTTGTCTTTGTTGAAAGCTGCTTTTACCTTGTACACTAATGTACCACCAAATTCAGTGTATCATTGGGTAGAAATGGAAAAAAAATTCAATTTCCAATTGCATAGGATAATACCTGAGGTATCCATTGCTGATCTGGCTAGACTTTATTGATACAATAATAAGTTGGTCGATCAATTTGTTGCTCGCTTTAAGAAGGCTAAGAATAGATGCCTTACTTTACTCTCAGAAAAGGAGTTCACAAATTTGGCTTTTGACTATTGAAATTCAATATAAGGGAAGTATTCAATGGTTAATACTTTGTCAATATATTTCAATTAGCAATGGGAGTGTTTATGTATAAGCAACTTCTTAAAGACAAAGATAATGGCTATTGAAAACTTTGCACAAAACGTGGCTTTGATGGAAAAATTTGCATTGAAATTTGACGAAAATGTGAAGATCAAAACAGCTGTTGCGAAAATGATGCTCGACAAGCCTTAAGTTTGTCCATCCTTGAAGTTCGCCAAAATAAAATAAAAAAATATAATTGTTATGGCTAGAGACATTTAAGTTTACTCGTTCGATATAAGTAATTGGATGAAATCTTCAACTTATTTTTTAAAGATGGCCTAATTGAATTAATTGAAGGACAAGTAAAGAAAATTTAGTAAACAAAAAATTTTACAAGTGGCACCGTTCTTGGAGCCATAACATGGCCAATTGCATTATTTTCTTGAAAACAATAGAGGAGGCAATTTGGAAGGGAAAAATTAAATTTCCCTTTAGCAAGGGGGCATATGATGACCTCGATTATTATATTTGAAAGAATCGAATGATTGATGACTAATATAACTCACATTTCAATTTTATCACTATTGGTGTTAAGTTACGATTACATGTGTACCGTTTCATAAAAATCTGCAGTTTTTAGCTTCAATTTTAAAAATACTTCTGTCTAATAAACTCCACAACTCCATCAATAATAATACTCCCCATGTAAGCTCAAAGAGCATGAGAAGCCCCTTGATTTAATAACAAAAAAATTAATAAATATGTTGATACCTAAATTTTGGCTATCATATTTATCATAACCGATTAGTGGCGGGTTTAAGGTAACACTACAAAAAAAATCAATTTTTTTCGACAAAAATTTCCAACGAAAAAATTCTGGAAAATTCGTTGGAAAGGGAATTTCAATGTTGAATTTTCCAACGAAAAAAATTCGTTGGTAATAGGTTGTTGAAATTTTTCCAACGAAAAATTTAAATTTTCGTTGGAAATTTTCGACAAACTTAATTTTTTTTTTGGAAAAATTGTGGAAAAGAAAAAAAAAAAAATTTTGAAAATTTTTTTTGAAAAACTTTTTTTTTCCGACTAAATTTTTTTCGCACATTGGAAACTATAATTTTTTTTTTCGTCGAAAAATTGTGGAAATTTTTTTCATGGAAAAAATAATTTTTTTTTTTTTTTCGAAAAAAAATTTTTGTGAAAAGAAGAAGGTGAAGGGGAGACGGAGAAGAAGGTGAGGGAGAAGGAGAGCAGACGAGGAGAGAGAGAGAGAGAGAGAAATGTGGAAATTGAAAGTGGGAATAATGAGCGAAAATTTAAATTAGGCAGAAAGAGGTTTTCGTTCTGCAAAAATGGGAATTTCCCATGAATTTTGCAACGAAAATTGTACATACTAAAATAATTACCGGAAATTAAATTTGTTGGAAAATTGTTGAAATTTCCAACAAATTTTTTCAAACGAAAATTCCAAAACACAATAAAATAATTAGCGAAAAAATTGAAATTCGTTGAAATTTCCAACAAAATTTCCCACCTAATATAAAAAAGTTGAATAATACCAGGTTTTTTTTTAATTCGTTGGAAAATTCGTTGAAATTTCCAACGAATTTTCCAACGAAAATTGTACACACTAAAAATAATTGCCCGAAAATTTAAATTCGTTGGAAAATTCGTTGGAAATTTCCAACGAAAATTATACACAAGAAATAGTTGCCCGAAAATTGAAATTCGTTGGAAATTTCAACGAATTTTCCAAATTCTAAAAATTGTACACACTAAAAATAATTGCCCGAAAATTGAAATTGTTGGAAAAATTTCGTTGAAATTTCCAACGAATTTTCCAACAAAAATTGTACACACTAAAAATAATTGCCCGAAAATTGAAATTCGTTGGAAAATTCGTTGGAAATTTCCAACGAATTTTCCCACCTAATATAAAAAAATGCCGAACAATACCGGGTTTTTTTAATTGTCAAAAAAATTGTTGAAATTTCCAACGAAAAAAAAATTAATCGCAAAATTCGTTGGAAATTTCCAACGAAAAATTTCAAACAATTTTGCGACGAATTTTTTCGTTGGAAATTTCAATAATTTTAACGACGAAAAAATTTTTCGTTGGAAATTTCCAACGAATTTTATTTTTCGTTGGAAAATTTGTCGCATAAATTTCGACGAAAATTTTTCGTTGGAAAATTTTAAATGGCAAAAATGCATTTTTTTTAGTGTAAGTTTATATGTTTAAATTGAAACTCCAAGTTGCGAATGGTATAAGTTTGGGAGAATCGATGCTAGGCGATGGCATCATCTTTCAATGAGTAACCATTTGTGTTCGGCTAGTACTTCGATAGCTTTCCCTTGATGGAGGAACGATAAGTGGGAGAATAGGATCGGAAGAAAAACCCGACAGGGTGTAGGGTGTACTCCGCTCCAAATATTGAAAAGTCAAAGTCAAGAATCCACCACCATCTCACTAATCAACACGCTATTGGCACATACAGGAAAATACTGAGTGCCAAATATAAAAAAGTTCAGACCAAGATGCTATTTAACGAACTTCTGCTTCTCTTCCACCTAAAATCCACTGTCATATACATCTTCTAGTTTGCAATATCTCTCTCCAATTCTCATCCATGGCTTTCATTTCTTTCTACTTTCTTATACTTTGTTCGCTTATTCTATCAATCACATTCCCTATCACTTCAAAAGCCTCGTTCAGGCCAAAGGCATTAGTCCTTCCAGTCACCAATGACTCCTTAACTCTTCAATACCTCACTACCCTACACCAAAGAACCCCCTAGTCCCGGTCAAGCTAACCCGCGACCTTGGGGGCAAGTTGCTCCGGGTCGACTGTGACAAAGGCTACTGATCATCCTCCCATAGCCCAACCCCGTGCTACTTAGCCCAGTGCTCCCTTGCCAGGTCCAAGATTTGCATCAGCTGCTCCACCGGGCCCTTGCCCGGATGCAACAACACATGTGCGGCCTCTCTCTAGACAACACTGTGACCCGCACCTCCACGGATAGCGAGGTGGCCAGGATGTCGTGGCGGTGCAGTCCACTGATAGGTCGAGCCCAAGTCCAGTTGTCTTAGTGCCCAAATTCCTCTTCACATGTGGGGCCACATTTCTCCTACAAGGCCTGCCCAATGGGGCACAGGGGATGGCAGGGTTGGGGAGGACTAGGATTTCGCTCCCCTCTCAATTCTTTGCTTCCTTCAGCTTTGATAGGAAGTTTACCATTTGCTTGAGCTCATCCTCAAGCTCTAGTGGAGTGGCCTTCTTTGGCAGTGTGTCCTACATGATGCTTCCTGGGATTGATGTCTCAAAGTCTCTCATCTACACTCCACTGACTATCAACCCAGTGAGCACTACATCGTTTTACTTTGCGGGTGAGCCCTCAACAGAGTACTTCATTGGGGTCAAGTCCATAAAAGTCAATCAAGTCTACGTCCATTCTCCCACGCTGACAGCCTACCGCTGGATTTCACTAGATGATTGATCAAGAGATTACAAGTTTTGAGTGATATTTAGATGGATCACTCTATCTCTCTTTCAACAAGTCTCTCAAGATCACAATTTTTAGCTCAGGAAAGACAAGTAAAAGCTGGTCAGAGTTTGCTCAGACTTTGGAATGGATGATTCTGGATTTCGTCTCTCTTTCTTTATGCTCTTCATTAGTTTGTCCTCTTTTATGCTCCTTCACTTTCAAACTAGCCGTTGGACAGTCTTCAGAGGATCATCTTCCAATCTTCTCCTTAGACAGATTTGTATAAGAATGATTAAGTAGCCATTGAGTGACAAAGTCTAAATCCCGCTGATTTTGATCGCCCATACAATCAGAACTTTGGTTTCCATAAGCAAAGCTTCTCCATTTAGAAAAAAACATGTTGTTAGGTTGATTGTCAATCAATTAAGGATATCTCGCAATATTAATGTTCCTTGCAAAATAGCATTGTAAGATCGAATAAATCAATACTTTTTTATTTATGAAACTCAAGCTAGATTACTAGCCGTTGCGTTCATTCTGAGTTAGCGATAGAGTCTGGATAAGGTCTGATTCTTAATTCGCCTTCAGAATTCAAGTTAGGGTGGGTTGTCCTTTCATTTCCAATCATAGACTAAAATTCTTCAACTGATGTATACAAAGACTAAACTTTGTTTGTTGCTGTGTAGAACTTAGTCTTTTCCTTATGATCGTAGTAATGTCTGAACATCCAGAAAGTGACTTCCTAAACTTAGAAAAACTTCAAAAATGTCTGTTAGACTTACAATATCTCTTGGACAGTTTTGTCAATTTCAAAATATGTTAGGAGGTTTTCTCAACGGAAACAAGTCCCCTTAAATGCATCCCTCTTGAGCATTGACAAAGAAGGCAACGGGGGGCACCAAGATCAGCATTGTGAACCCGTACACCATGATGCAGACCTCGATCTACGGGGCTGTGGTCAGGGCTTTCATGAAGGAGCTCTCACAAGTCCTGAGGGTCACGCTGGTGAAGCCCTTTGGGGCATGCTTCGATTTGAATAGCTTCACGAGCACGAGGGTTGGGCCAGGCGTGCCGCAGATCGACCTGGTGCTGCAAAGCAGCAATGTCATTTGGACAATGTTCAGGGCTAATTCGATAGTGCAAGCGAAGGAGAGTGTGTTGTGCTTGGGGTTTGTGGATGGAGGGTTGAGTCCAAGGACGTCAATAGTGATCGGAGGGCATCAATTGTAGGACAACTTGCTGCAGTTTGATCTGGCCACTCCAAGGCTTGGGTTCAGCTCTTCCCTCCTGTTCAGGCAAACCACCTTCTCACACTTCAACTTCACAACTAAAGCTTAGCGGGATGCCACCATGAAGGTTCCTTTTTTTTTTTTAACTAATAAAGGGCAAGATATATTGGCCTGAGTTGTGGGTTAATTTTCTTTTTCGCATTTGGAATATGTAACTTGTACAATCATTTTGATCCACAAGAGAAAGGCTATATTACATGATTATTGGTTGATATGAGATCTGGCATATGCAATTATGCAGCCACTGATACGCTTGAGAGCATATGCGGAGATTCGTTTAAAGCTGTCATTCTCATGATAGTGGCATATGCTGCATGACCTTTTTATCCCCTAGTGTCCACTAATTCAATTTACTGAATCAAAGACTGGATCATTCAAGCTCGAACCCGGATGCGGTTTTAGTGCTCTCTTCATGTTCTTACTTTTACTTACAATGAAGTCTTCACAAAATGACTTAAATCACGAACCCACGATCTCTCCCGTAAGTACATTATTCCAGATGAAGAAGAGCGTACAATAGTCATAGACTGGCTTGGACTTATTCAATGACCTAGAAGTCCACTTAAAATGAGTACAAAACAATAATCATATGTTGTATTATAAGAGTGAAGATGCTCAGGAGTTTGGACCGACCTCCGCAAAAGGCACATACAGTTCATCCTTTATATGAAGAATATGGGTAACGTGCCACAATCTTTGTCCTATTATATAACCTTCTTTGGAAAGGAATCCACGTATCGATCTTTTCTGGACATGGGTATCAATTAAAGACTTTCAGTCAACTTGAATTGGTTAAGATATTAATCAATTAATTAAAAAATTTTGATCAAAATAATTAAGTACCTTTAATGTCCCTCAGGGCAAAGAATTATGCAATCTATTGCGATGCTGATAGATAATTCCAATGAATGTCCGTAATTTATACCTGGCACTCTCAGACGAAACAAAAACTACGTGAATGTGTAAGAAGTTACGGAGTGATTAAGGACAAATTACATTAGTACTTTTGATTCAGACAATGGACATGATTTATTGCAATTTAGAGTAAATCTACCTCGGCAGATATTTGACGTATGGGATGACATCATATTTCGATGTGGCAAGGTTGAGGACACATAAATTAATTATAATAATTGCCCGTGACAATGTCGATGTCTAAAAAGTCCATTCCATCTTGCCTCTATATGGCTCCTAGCACTTAGATCCTTTTATCTCCTGTGAGTTTACGCCGCATGCCTCCTCAATTTGACTCATTTTGAGAAGTAAATGTACTTTGGGACGCTTTTATGGCATCGCCATTTGGCCTTTATCCCCCCAAATAGTGGCATCCTCTCAACATGAGAAAATCTCGAAATTAAATAAAAGAAGATGATACAAAAAAAAAGGTTAAAATTGACCCCAAAATGCATTTAAATGAAACTACCACAATACTAACAGTTAAAATTGGTTCCAAAATGCAATATACTATTGCTGTTACAGTATGAATATTTGTCCCTTAATGATATGAATACTAGACTACATCGTCTATGAGCTGATATGTGAAGACATATTGAAAGTCTGCGTAGTTGTTGTTTCTTGGATACTCAGGCTTTTTGAAGAATGCGAAGCTCTACTTGATTTAGGTCATCAAGACCCCAACAATCTTTTACTTGAGATCAAGACTCATTACGTCCCATTGGATATTATGTCATCAAGACTCTCAAATCGTGTTCGAGAGAAGAAAGATTCAAAAGGATTTACGATTCAATGTTGTAATCAGTGATTGTGTTCCATTTTGATATTTATACAATTCGATATACATTTTCTTTAGTTCGGAATTCTTGTGTGCAAAATGACACGTGTCCAATCATGTTGCAAGCTCGGGTCTTTCTCTCTCGGTTCATTGCATTAATGTTTTTAAAGATGTTAAGGGTCGTCCACTAGGCTGGAGTAGCATTTTCGGAGAAACCGATGTAAATTTGGACGTCATGTTGATGCTGCATATGTAATTTTATAAGAAAACTTTTTCGTTAAGCTAAAGGAAGGACCATAATCCACATTTTTTTTTTCAATAATCAAAGATAATCCACTATACTCAATGTGCAATGTCACCGCTAAACTTTTATTTTGATAATCAAGGATTTACAGGATGAGAAACCGAGTACAAGGATACCAGTAAACGGCGAAACACAAGCACGACGACGGAATGCTAGTAAAGTTTCCACTTCTTTAAACAGAAGAAGTAAAGTTGAAGTTGGCACAGGTGGTTTGCATGAACAAGAGCGAGGAGGTGAATCCCAACCTCCGTTTCACGAGATCGAATTGCAAGAGATTGTCCTCCAATTGGTGCCCTCCGATGACCACAGAAGTTCTCGGGTTCAAGCCGCTGTCAACGAACCCCAAGCACAACACGTCGTTTTTCACTTGCACCATGGAATTGGCTCCGAAGATCGTCCAAGACACGCTCTTATCATGCAACACCAGATCAATGGCGGGCACGGGCGGTCCGACTCTTGTACTACCCAGGTTCTTGGAGCTTATGCAGTACTGGAAAGGCTTAACACTAGGAACCCTAGTCATGCCCTTGGTTTCTTCCGCAAACACTTCGAGGACAGCCTTGAAGATCGACCTCTCCATCACTGTGTATGGATTAACAGTGCTGATCTTCGTTCCCCCATTGCCTTCCTTGTCGATGTTCAATAGTGAAGCGTTGAGCTGGACCGCTCGCCCATTGATCTTGATGGAGGTAAGACGGATGAAGTAGTCTGTCGAAGGGTTGTCCTCAGAGTACTCTCCCGCCGTGCCTTTTAGGTTGAGTATTAGGGGAGTGTACATGAGGTACTCAGAGACCTCTTTCTCAAATTGGAATTGGTATGGTCCGTCGCCAAAGATGATGACTCCATTTGATTGCGAGGAGGAGCTCAAGCACATGGCAAAGATACGTTGGAATTTGAAAGCCGAAGCAAACAGCGAGGGGAGTGAAACTAGCGATCTTCCGAGCCCAGCAATCCCCTGAGCAAAACATTGTTAAGTCCGTGTTAGCATATACCTTAGCCATGACATCAATCAACATAGACTATACAATGTACTTCATTTATCTGATGGAACAAGTAATTTCTTTTAATAATATATATATATATATATATATATATATATATATATATATGGATCATGTCATTTTCGAACAAAATGTGATCGTGCCATGTTTCCCGCGTGGATACAATTTATTAAACAGACATTACGACCTTGGTGATCATGTGCGGTCCACATCCGGCCATCACTATCCTAACATGTGATTGAGACGGTCCAAGTCGGACTGAATCTTAGGCAAGTACTTCAACCGCCATATGGCCTGTTCACTACTGTATCATACCTTAGCCCCACTAGAGAGGCCTTTGAGAAGCGAATGAGAGCTGCAAGTGAAGACCAGCCCTGGGATGGAAACCGCGGGCCCGGAGCTTCTTCCATCGGTGGACTGAACCAACACAGCATCGGCTGCCATCACGCCACTATCGGTGGTGTCGATGAGTGGGTTGTAAAGTAAGTGGTAGCAAGTGTTGTTGTTGCATCCCGGTCCAGGCGGAGAGGGGCATACAAGTAGACAAGCCCCCGCTCGCGAGATCTTACAGATTTTGGAGTCGCATGGGACGGGCCTATAAGAAGAGGAGACATAACCCTTATCACAATCCACCCACATGAACTGGCCTCCAACATCAATGGTCAGCTTAATGGGCACAAGAGGGGTTCTCTGCTTGATTTGGGTGGTGTACTGGAGTAATGAGGAGTCCTTAGTCACAGGAAGAAGGAGGGCTTTGGGTTGAAAGGTTTTGGAATGTGTTTGTGAACTTGTGAGGAAGAGGAAAAATGAAAGGAAGAGCAAATTACTGGAAGAAGCCATGGATGCAAAGTGGAATGAAGATGGATTTGATGGTTTGGATTGGTGGGTCTCTTTTATAGGAGTTTGAATATTTTTTGGAACATGTGCTTTTGAATCTCACGAAGGTCAATTGTGTAGGAGTAAAGAAAGCATCGTCTTGTGTGAGATGTATTGGGACTAGACACCCCATAGTCATATCTTGCGATTTAAGGCATAGGGACGACTGATAGAGTGCAATTTGTTTGACTTTGATTCTCTCAAATCCGTGCAATTGAGACGTGGACAACTAGCTTTGTGTCGGTTTTTATACGATTGCTCACGTGATTGATGTAATTGTTGAGACTAGTAATAGAAGATAGAAGAATAAATCTTTCATTTATGTGTTAATTCATATCATATATATTCGCCACCTTATTTATGACTACCGTGTCGCAATCGTGGGATTGGTTCGGTAGTACACTAATGCCACATTGCCGAGACGTAGCACCGGACGACCATTGAGCAAGGCTGGCCTACACAGGGCCAATCAATTCCTGTGCCGGCTGGCCCAACCCTTCCACGGAAATCATTTGAAGGGCCGGCCTAGCCCTTCAAAGTAATGGGCTAATCATTTGAAGCGATTTCGTGACCTTTTAAGGAGCACATACACTCATTTGAAGAGCCGATCTAGACGGGTTACCCTTAACTTAGTTTCTCTATAAATAAAGAGTTTATTTTCTCGTTTTTGACAAGATTAATCATTCCAAAACTCTCTCCTCCATTATATTCTCTTGAAGTCTCGGTGCTAATCATTTTGATCTTATATTGTAAAGAAATTCAGGTGAGGTTCAAGGTTGGAGATTCCCGTGATCCTAGAAGGGTACAGATCAAAGAAAATTCACAAGGCCACAAATAAGGGTTCCAAACCTCTAAAAAAATTAATACCGTTATGATGCTATAGTTAGGCTAGAACTATTAGATAAATAAGTTGTTCAAACTGTGCAAAAACCATCATGCAATTTAGATAGAAAGCGCAGCAAACAACCAGATTCGGAATCACGCGCTTGAAGTGAAGTTGAAGTTGGAACAGGTAGTTTGCTTGAAAAGAAGAGAGGAGCTAAATCCAAGCCTTTCTTTCTCCAAGTCAATCTGAACAAGATTATCCTCCAATTGATATCCACCAATCACAATGGACGTTCTCGGGTTTGAACCGCCATCGACGAAACCCAAGCATATGACATCTTCCTTCACTTGCACCATCGAATTCGCACCAAAGATCCTCCAATAAACGCTGCTGCTGTGCATCACCAGATCAATAATCGGCACCGCCGGTCCCACTCTAGTGTACGGTGTGTTGTTGGTGCTAAAACAGTACTTGAATGGTTTAACGGACGAGACCTCAGTCAAGCTCTTAGCTTCTTGTCTGAACATCTTCGTGAAGGCCTCGAAGATTGACGTTTCCATCAGTGTACGGATTGACGGTGCTGATCTTCGTCCCTCCATTGTCGTCAGTGATGTTCAGAAATGTCGGATTCAGCGGGACTGCATTTCCATTGATCTTGATGGAGGTGAGGTTTATGAAATAGTCGGTTGACGGGTTACCCTCAAAATAAGATCCTGCGGTGCTTACCGGGTTGAGGATTAATGGGGTGTACATGAGTGACTTAGAGACCTCGACGTTAGGGAGGAACTCATAAGGGCTGTCGCCGAAGAATATGACACCATTGGAGCTTGATGAAGAGCTCAAGCATATGGCAATTTTTTTTTGAATGTTAAAAGCGGAAGCAAATTGGACAGGGAGTGACACTTCAGATCGTCCGAGCCCAGCTATTCCCTGGAGTGCAAAGAGGTATCAATTAGTTATGGCCTATCTATTTGTACGGACTCCCACATGTACTGGTTAGAATGCTGGTGATCAAGAACCTTTTTCCAACATGTTTGAAAATGCACACCGATGTGGCGGGTTAAAAATTGCAAAAGAGACAATTCCTCTGTTCTTGGCTATATTGAAATTTGCCAGATAAATTTACTTTTAAAGCACAGATAGCTAAAAAATAAATAAATAAAAGCACAGATAGCTTTATAAATACTTATAGAGAGGTAATCAGTATTTCAACCGGCATTTCATGTCCAATAAATCATGAGATTTTTCATATTGTGTTCCCTTGTCGTGTCCAAGCCATATTAATCATACGAAACTCACCAGAGCACCAACGGAGAGGCCCTCGAGCATCCAAGCGGAACCGCACGTGAATACAACCCTCGGCACCGCGACTGCCTTGCTTCCCGTCTTCCCATCAGTGGACTGGATGACGGCAGTGTCGGAGGCCATCTCGCCGCCACCACCAGAGTTGCTAAATGGGTTGTTAGGCAGGTGGCTGCAGGTGTTGTTGTTGCACCCAGGTCGAGGAGGAGAGTAACATTCAGTCACACAAGCACCTGACCCTGAAGCCATGCATATTTGAGAGTCACAAGAAACTGGCCTATAGGAAGATGACACATACCCGCTTTCACAATCCACCCATTGGAAAATCCCACCCACATCAATGGCCAGCTTAATGGGCACAAGTGGTGTTCTTTGCTTGATTTGGGTTGTGTATTGGAGCGTTGAGGAGTCTTTGGTCACAGGAATAACAAGTGTTTTGGGCTGAGAACTTGAAGTGGCTAGGACTTGAGAAGAAACCAAGCACAGGAGCAAAGAACATAAAATGAAACTCGAGGAAGTGACCATTGTGAATAGAGAAAGAAAGATTAGTGGATAATGATGCTTCTTTTCTTGATTGGTGGAGATAGAAGGAAGATATCATGGCCTCTTATATGGGTTTGAACAAAGGTATATGCCTTTAGGCCATGTGATCTTATCAATATTTTAAATTAATTAATCTGGCACCATCAAATGAACAATTTATAAAGACAATGACTGAGACAAGTAGGCACCATGTGATCTTATTATATATCTTAATCGTGGTGGAGAATTTTGTTTGATAATGAGCAACTAAAGTTGCATCGTCGGCTCCTTCATAAATAAATTATAGTTAGTAATTATTGGCGAGGCGACGAGTAGCTGTTGGAACTCTCTAACGTGAATGAGTCGACAGTTCAAATAACATACGGATTAAAAAAAATCCACCTGAGTTGCATTGAAATCTCACCTCTTTGTTTGAAACCCGATTGATGTAGATCTAAATGATGTCCCTTATTGTATTAGTTTATTCTACTGAGCAAATAGTTGTTGAATTGAAATATGAATTGTGAATCGAAATCTCGAATTCATGAATTGCGAACGAAGAATAGAATCGAATCGTAAGATACACTAAAATAACTAAAACTAGTTTTTGTTAACACAAAAAACATATAAAGTAAAAACTAAAGATGCAGAATAACAAGTTTTACGTAAAATTCATGATCACATGCAAAGATATCTTAATTTCAAGTGCATGTTAAAAAAAAAAAAGATAAGATATTGTAGCACATTGCTATCTTAAAAATTATTACATTAAAAAAAAATATACCTTTATGAAATTGACAAATTCTCATTTTCCTAGATATGAAACTATGTTAAATATAATATACACCGTGAAATAGTATAAAACCTACTTTATTTCATAGGTAAAATATAACAAACTATGAATCGACATAATTGATAGATCCAAATCAAGTTGTTAGATTTAATGGTGAATCGATAGATACACTTATGGTTCGATGTTTTGTAGATTCCCATAGATCATAATGTTTGCACCTTGAACTGTAAAATATAAATTGACAATCGCGATATAGTAACGAGGGAAAACTGTAATATGAACTGTGGGGTAGTAGTCCACAATAGCTCCCCAACTTTCAACTATTAGAAAATACTTTGCTGAACGTTAATTTTGTTACCGCTATTAGGTCTCCCTTACTTTTGTAGTTAGCATGTGTAATGCAAATGACTTTTGAAAAGTAAAAATATGTTCGACTTGCATGTGTTAAGCATATCGCTTTTTTCTTTTGACGATTCAAAAACTCGAGCACTTTGAATTCTTTTCATGGCAGTTTGAAGGCAAAGAAAGCAGTCACACCAGAAAGAAGAAAGTCAAGCTATCAAGCTGCCCTTCATTATCTATATCTAAAGGGTTAATTAATGTAAAAAATGATTAATTAATACAAATATACAATTAATAATAACAAGAGGAAATGATATCCTCAGCTCATAAATCAAGGATTTCAATTAGTTATTTAAATATGCATGAATCATCCTTTCCTAATAGAGAAATGATGTCCTCATAAATCAAGGACTCTAAAGCTGTAGAACCAAGTGTTGATTCCACGATCCTGTGATAAAAAATTCAAAACCTCCTATTTATAGAAAATTCGATTTACAATCCTGGTTGGGAATTTGTCTGCTAGAGCTAGAGGAGAGGACGTCGCATCACCGGTCGAGCTTCTCCAAATTGATATCCATTTTCTCTTACCCTTAAACTCTTTATTTTTCGCACTGTATGTCAGTAATTTACTTACAGGTAGAAGCAGAATTTAAAAGTATAGTCTCATTTTATAAAAACTAATTTGGGATAAATGCATTCAAAGTTATAAAACTTGTCAAGAAAGTACAATTGAATCCTAAAATTTTTATAATGTGCAATTAAATCCTAAAACTTGTTAGAAAAGTGCAATTAAATCCTAAAACTTATCGTGAAAGTGCAAATAAGTCCTAAAACTTGTCAAATTGATTTAATCAAGTCCTTCCATTGATTGCACTTTTTGAAAATTTTAGGACTTGATTGTACTTTTGTAATAAGTTTTAGGATTTGATTGCACCTTCGTGATAAATTTTAGGATTTGATTGCACTTTTTGAAAGTTTTAGGCCTCAATTACACTTTCGTGACAAGTTTTAGGACTTGATTGCATTTTTTGAAAGTTTTAAGATTCAATTGCACTTTTCTGATAAGTTTTAAAATTTCTAGTGCACTTATCCGAACTAATTTACTCCCTTTTTGGTTGATTGATTGTCCGCACCATGTAGCATTTTCTACTCTAGACTGTTCAATCGAATGAGATTTGATTTTACTAGTGCACCTACAAATTTCTCGCCTTCAAATATTATAAAATTTCAGTGCATCTATTATGAAATGTACTTTAATTTTGTCGGCACTTTTCTTGATAGTGTACATTCACGGAAAACGGGGTCATTTCTAACAACAATTCGAGTGTTCTTTTCAATATTTTGTAGTTTATTCAAACTCGATAAAAGGATTCTTTTTGCCGCCTCTCTCATTATAGCATGCCAGTGCCTACTGGTAGCTCACTAATTAATGAACATCATTCATGAACAAGATGACCAAGCAACGTTAGTTGTTTCTTAGTAATCAAAAGTCTCCGACACGAATCGAAAGTTTAATGGGGACTATGACTTGGTGTTTTTATACCTAAACGACGTTGTATCCTTTTCAAATTAAATCTCCCTCTCAAAATAAACAGATCTCTCTTGTGCTCTTTGTAGCCGCTTCTTCTCCCTCATGTTTCCTGCCCTCATCATCAAGCTCTTTGGCTTCGGCAGTGACCCCACTGCCTCTCCCTACCACGGCTGGATCGACACCATCCCCGATTCGAATGACCCTGACCTCACCTCCTGGGTTTTCGGCCTCTTTGACCCTATTGGTGTCCTCATGAGCTAGATTTACGCCGTTGATCGGCTTGGCCTCGTGAAGTTCATTTCCCCGAATGAGTGGTTGCCAGAGTGGGCCCACTTCTTGCTCGACGACACCAAGGATGGCCACATGCTAGCTGAATTGCGCTCTTTGTATTCGGATCAAATTGCCTTATGAATTAGGGTATGAAAAGTTTGGTGAAACTGCTTGATTTGTTAGAACTACAATTTATATTTGGAAAAAATATGTTGAAACGAAGTCGTATATGGTTATTAATGCTAACATGGAGTATTGGCAAACCACGTCGGCCATAAAAAAATTGACAAAATATTGCTAGTCAGATTTCTGGCGACAAAAATCAACAATGACACTTAAGTGTTTGTTTTTATAAGAAAAATAGTAGTTAAGTGATTTGACAAAATATTTTGGTATTAAAGTGAGCGTCATACAAAAGTTTTGGAACTATAGTTTGTTTACCTCATAGGTCGCTAGAGTCTCCACCTAAAGCTCCAACTTACCATTAACACCATGGTCCATTTTCTTTGCTGGTTGTGTGTCAGGACTCCTTTTGTCCAAGCATAACAGTCTCGTTGAAGATCATGTCTCTGATGATTAGGAGACCGAGTAATTTGAATTAGTGCACCATAGCCGGTAGTCTTTCGCCTCGTGTATGATCTAGAAATATGCATTTCTTCGCCCTCATGCTTACCATCGCTTGCACAAGAATACATAGGATATATGAATACTCCTAATCTAGAGTAGACGTGGCAAAATGGGTTAAAAACCCATATTTTAACTCATATTTACTTTTATGGGTCATACATGGGTTGGCTTTTTTAAAAATATAAGCTTAAATGGTCATAAATGGGTTACTTATTAACTTAATAGGTCTTAAATGGGTATTAAATAACCGTTGGGGATTTCCTTAGTGGCCACTCTTCCTACTTGAAAAAGAGAAGGTGGGGAGCTTGATTCCCTACCTTATCAGGGGGCTAGGGGTGAAAACATGTAGTTTTAGATGTGGGTTTCAATTCCTTACCTTGCAAGAGGCAATGCAAAAGTCTGAGAGTGAGTCGAGAGTTAGAATATGATAGACAAAAAAAAAAGAGTATTAAATTGATCATGAATGAGTTAGCTTTAGTTTTAAAGATAAGCTTAAATGGATTGGCTTTAGTTTTCAAAGTAAACATGTCATTTTTAATTTTTTAAAACTTTTCAAATTTTTTAATGATTTTTTCTTCTCCTTTTTCTTTCTTGTTCTTCTTTCTTAGCTAGTGGTCGACGGTCGGCCACAGGCGTAGGATGAGCTCACCAATCTGGTGAGCTTTGAGCTCACTAATTTGGCAAGCTTAAGTCTTGCCAGAGGTCGGCAAGCTTGAGCTTGTCCATCGCCTCTGGCCAATTGCTAGCTATTGCCCATGGCCGGTGATCAACCAATGAAGAAGGAAAAAAGGAAAAAGAAAATAAAAACTAATTAAAATTGATTTTTTAAAAAATAAATATAATAATAATAAAAATTATAAAAGGAGTGCTAGTTGCCGAACGTAGAAGAAAAAAGTAAAAGCAAGAAAAATATAAAATAATTAATTTTATTTTTAAAATTATAAAAATTATCCACGGTATTTTAGCAATATATATTTTAATAATTTATAAGAAACAAGTTTTTTAAATTGGTTTTAATATTAAAGTCTTTTAGCAACACAGGGTCGGGTCAAGTTTGGATTGCTAGATTTGCACTACAAGAATATGGATCAAAATGGGTTAAATGGATCAATATGGGTCACACCATTTTCAACCCGACCCAAACCTAACCCTACCCGCTCGTTTGACACCCATAATCTAGAGTGGTCAACAAGTTTCTCCTACCATACTTCTTCAGGAGGGTCTACCACTTGATAATAGATGATGGAGATCGATTGACTAGATAACAAGCCATATTTATTGCTTAAGCCACAAATTCCTTGTCGAGTCCTACATTTTGAAAGCATACATTGAGCTCGCTCAATAAAAGTTTTGATCTTATGTTTTATGACACCATTTTGTTGCGATGTCCCAGGCAATGTGTGGTATCTCACAATCCTTTCTTTCGTGCATAAAATGGTAAAATCTTTACCATGGAATTCCATGCCATTAATAGTTCTCAGGCACTTGATTTGTTTACTTTATTACTTCTCAATTAGCGCCTTAAATTTCTTCAACTGATCAAACAAATTGAATTTGTGTTTCAAATAATATACTTATATACCTTTCTCGAATAATTCTCGATAAATGTCAGCATATATCGAGCACCTCCTTTCAAAAGAACTGGAGATGGGTCCTAAACGTCTAAATAAACATAATCAACTAGTTGTTTGTTGGAATGAATAGCTATATTGAATTTAATTTGGTGTTGTAACCTAAAGATGAAGTGTTCACACAAGTTTAGCTTCTCTGTATTTTGACATTTTAGCAACCCCCTCCCACTCGTAGCGTCATACTAGTGTCACTCATGTGCCCAACTGCATATGCCATAATCGAGCGAGGCTTGAGTTTGACTCACCTGATGAAACCGTAGCATCTCTTGCTCAATCTCTCCTAGTATGTAACAGAGTGGATTTACCTTCTTCCCTTTGATCGCTATCATTGCACCTTGAGAGAGTTTCAGCACTCCACCATTAGTTGTATACTTGCACCCAATGTCATCGAGTGTCCCAAGATAAATAAGTTCTTCTTGAGCTCCAATTACATGCCTTAAGTCTATTAGTGTGCAATCTATCCCATTGTGCATTCAAATATGAAAATGTCCCTATTCCATAACATTGCAAGTTACATTATTCCCCATCAAAACTCCACCACCATTGGTAATTTGATATGTAGTAAATTAGTTTTTATGAGGCATCATATTATAAAAACACCCCAAATCTAGCATCCATTTATCTGTTGATGATCCGGTAGTCACATACAAGATGACCTTCACATCATTAGTTTCCTCTTTGGCAATATTCACCACACTATTTGTGAAAACTACATATCATCTCTTTTCTCACTTTTGGGCAATCTATCCTCATGTTCCCCTCCTTATAACACTCAAAAGACTTCACACAGCCCTTGTCCTTTATTTGGTTTGATTTCAACCTATTTTTACCTTTGTTGCTGGACCACTGGTGTTGATGTCTACCTCGACTTACTAGTCTCCACACTACGTCCTAGTTGTTCCTCCTATTAAACATGTCAATTTCTACTTTCACTCAAAATGTGATTGCAACGACATAATTTAAAAAAAAACAATCAAACAAGCAAAAGCCCCAAATCAAGTCTATATCAATTGTTGGAAAAATAGTGCGGAAGCTAACAAATATTGCAATTAAATAACACAAACAACACTCCAAAATCATAAGTGAATTCTCTTCTTACTAGCAAAACCAATATTGTAACATCCTCAATTTCAGTCCTTAGGAAATGGCTATAGTTTAAGTTTGGTAATTTTCCAATTGGAACCAAGTTTTACTCTTGTTCTTGGAAAACCTAGTTTCGAATCCTTTATACCCTTTTGTTTTGTTATTTTCGTGGTGACTTTTGTGATCTAAATTTCCAAACACTTCCTTCTTGAAAGTTTCTCCAAACATATTGGCGTTTTACATACTTTAATTTCAGAATTTTAGGACTTGATATGAACAGTACGACAGTCTAGTTTTCGGACCGTATAAAACTGCCCAGAATTGGTATTTTGGTGATGTTCACATTCTAGGCCGATTTTGAAAAAATTTCCTTCACAAAAGTTGTTAAGAACTTCTTTTTCTATAACATATATAAATTTGAGAATTTTTCGAGATTGTTATATGTGTTTTGTCATGGAAAACCCTAGGAAAATCTTGAGAACTAAGCATAATGCGGGTTGTGATTTTAGTGCCAATGAGTCTATTTCGTGTGACCTGATTGGCTCGAATCAATTACGCAAGAAACTAGCAAATTCAGAAGGCTCTAGGGAGTCCATGGTTTTCATGGATGGAAAAGTTAGAAGAGACTAGAAGATAAGGCTTTGACATGGTCAAAGCTTCTTCTTCAAGCTTCATTTATTAAGGTTCATTAATGCCATTAAATGACCCTTGACTTAGAAGCTCCATTTATGATGACAAGCCTTAATTAGTTGGACTTTGAAGGCACCATCATCATGACATGCATTAATGGCCTTGAGTAGGGAGCAAGAAAGAACTTCTATAAATAGGGAAGCCCCACTTGAAGAAGACACACACACCACCAATTGGCCAACCTTCTCTCTTGCTTCTTTGCTTCTTGTTCACGCCGAGAAAGAGAGAGAGAGGGAGAGCTCACCGACTAGCCCGTGTCTCTCCTTGTTGTTCGGTTAATAGGAAGCCACATCCAAGGCCAGTGTGTTTGTGTTCAAGCCCAAGAACCGCCAAGACTCCCATGTTCCTTTCCTATTCTGGTTCTATTTCGTAGAGTAAGTAAACTTCCTAATATCGGGAAAGGAAGTTGTGATGCATTGTGACATAGTTTGCTTAGACCGTTTCTCAATCGTTTGGTTGGTTGTAATTGGTTCATTTCTCAATTTAATCATGTTTCATGTTTGACGTTTGTTTTGAAGATAGAACTGAGACTTGAATGGCAAGGTGCACATGTTATAGCTATGCTAAATGTTCTCTTGTATGAACTTTACTATTGATCTGTCATTGATGCGAGTACGGTAAGAGCCGACTTGTGTTGACGGCGATCCCCTTATCCTTGCTTGATATTAGTAGGTTTATTTGCTGAGTTTCCCCGACTTATCCCTCGTTGTTTCCTTTTCAGGTCTGAAGAATGGCGTCTCCCCTAACCCCGTTCGGCAACCTCGTGAAAATGAGAGCCGAAGTACTTACCGTGATAGATGCCCGAGAAGGGTGAGCCTACCGCCGGATCACGACGTATGTTGTCACGCCCCGCACTCCTCGGTCAGCCACATCCCTCGCAGAGGTCGATTTATGTGCGATGTCCCAGGACGCGTCGCCGACCCAACACCCAACACAGAGATTTAAAGCACATGCGGAAGCAACTCACCACCCGTACATTAAATAAACACACAACCAAGGATAACCACAGAAATCAACACTTGTACGGGTATTGAAAATCATTTACAATATCCAAGTACAACCCGAACACCAAAAATCAAAAGCGGGTCAAGGCCACTACCGACAAAAAGGGGTAAGTGGCTCGGGGTTCAGTGCACTACAACTAGCCGGGGCTCCTCCCAAAAATGCATCGGCACGCCTGCTATCCTTAAGGTCGGGGTCTGAAAAGTGGTTTTAAACGACGGTGAGAATAAATCTCAAATGAGTAATTCCCTAAACCTAAACTAGGCTAACGTGCACCTCGACAAGCGCTAACAACACATAACACACACATAATCGACTCAGGCCCTCGGCCTAAATCTAATATTACTTGGACCTGCAGGTTAGGCATTAAATCAACAATAGTAGTCACGCCGACAGAATTTAATCACAGCACATACACGCCGCATTTCTATGTCTACAACGCATGTTATGCATATGCTAATGCTCGTACTCATGCTCATGCCTCATCAATGCATTATCGCACACTTGCACACTAGCACTTAGCCATTTCTCAATTTCTCCTCCGACCAGCGTTAAGCGCGCCGGGTCCGACCAGCGTCCGACGCGATCAGGTCTATCACTTGAGATCGATCTCTAGCCCGCGTAAAAACGCATCAGGGCTCATGACACATAACCCGCGTAAGGCGCATCAGGTTGGTCATCTTTGGGTTGGTCATCTTCCGGTAAACCGGGCATCGTCCCCACGTAACACGCCTTAGGGGCGGGTTCACTACCCCCGCGTAAAACGCATCAGGATTTATTGTGATCACACATTCACAGACACCAATTTTTATCTGAACCCCGCGTAATACGCATCAAGGCATTTTAAGTGATCACAATGCAAATGTCATTCGGGCACACTTATAAATGTACATGCCGTGCCAATGCTCATGATACACATCCATGACTGCAATAATCACACTTGGGCACTCATAAATTTCACAATGAGCATTCAGTTCAATGAATCACGAACCTAATTAACAAAATCATCCAGCACAGTCATGGCACAAATTCGACACGTAATTATGCATATAAATCACCCAATTGGATCAGTATGAAATTTATGCACCCGAAGCCCGCCAAGCTAATCCATTTCCAGTCCCGCTAGACATGCGACAGGGTATCATCAAATTAACTACATCCAAGGCTCAATTGGCTAGTCAATTACACAAATCGATCATTCCCGGTAATTGTACGTTTAGACCTCAATTTAATCGCGCTGCGCCCAAATTTAATCCCGTCGTGGGCAACCATTATACCGTAATTTCTAGGCTACTAATTATCTTCAAAATGCTCCATTAAACTTCCAAAGACATCATTCAAATCAGCCATCATAAAACCAAATAAGGCGCACACTATAATCCACCTTTTAAGCCCGAACTTACCCCAAACTTGGGCCATTCCGATCCAATCCGTCCATCCATTGAACCGTGCCTCTCGGGCCACAAAACCTCCATTAATTTATCGTACTAAGCCCGTTGAATAGTCACAAAAACAGCCACCACCCGGTCTATTTATTTCGTCCACCAAATCCACCATTTTGTCCAAATTCCGACACCCATACTTCGCCACATCACAGCACTATACGGGCCACTAAACCTCGACCAAATAATCATTCTTAGTCACCAAAAACACCACAAAACCAGCCCTTAATTATCTCCATAATTTAACCCCTAATTTACCCTAATTTAACCCCTAAACTTGTCTAGAAATGCAAATTATCCTAATTAGGGTTTAGGGTCAAACTCACCGGGTGTCCTAAGCTTGAAACGGGCCGAACACGCGATGAAAAAGGGACTGGTCAGCGGCGTCCCTCGCCGGAGCAAAGAACGATGTGGCGGCGACGGCCCGGTGAACAGCGAGCGGCAAGCGACGGTCTAAGCTAATCCGTGGCCTAGAGAGGGAGAGAGAGGCATGGTCAGAGAGAGAGATATAGAACGGCTGGACAGCGGGGGCGAGGACGGCCCACGCCGGAATAAAGGACGGCAACAAGTGAGCCCATCCGTTCAAGGCCATCTACGACCAAACCGGGGAGAGAGAGAGAGAGAGAGAGAGAGAGAGAGAGAGAGAGAAGAGGGAGGAGAAAGGAGGAGAGGGACTGTCACGTCTGGGGAGACAGATGCAACCCAGCCACACCGGAGGCGTGCTACTTCAAGGACGACCGGAGCAAGGGGATTCGCTGTCATACCACCAAAAGCGACCGGGCCACTAGGCTGCCAGTAGGGCAAATGCAACGCCTGTCAAGCCGCGCGAGAGGGAGGAAGGAGCAGCAGGCAAAATTATACACATTCAAATATTAAACGAAAACCGAAGGTCCAAATTCAAAATCGAAAATGGTCTATCTGTCCAAAAATAAGCCTTGCACATAAAAAGGAATAAAGGCCAAATTAACTAAACCAAATTTTAACGAGGGAGGTCTACTAGTCCAAATTCACACTTGGTAAAAACTCCCTTATTCTATCATTCCCGACAAACTCAACGTTGGCTACCATAATATCGACACCGTCCAATTTATTTCGTCCCCGACACTCCCGAAAATCGACTCCAAAGTTTGGGGTCTAAATAACGGCAAAATTCGATTGAGTGCGATTCTAGCGAAATCTCTAATTTAAAATGATAACCGGGAGTGATCAGTTCCCGTGCAAGATTTTACTATAAGCATACTGACAAATTACGCGTTTTATAAATCCCAAAATGGGCCGAAATTCGAGATGTCACATATGTGATGGTTGATGAGAGCCTAACGGATTTAGTGCCTCACCCGTACATAGCATGGCATGACTACACTGACGGAGAATGGGTTAGACCCCTATATGGGATCAATGGACCTTTTGGCGATGTAGGTGGGCTAGCTCCGGGTAGTCATGGCCACGGTTCGGAACCGGCCGGTTTCGGTTCGTGGCCATGTATGAACCAGAACTGGCCGATTCCGGGCCAATTCCGATTCGATTTCAATTCTGGGCTGGTTTCGATTCCGATTCCGATTCCGATTCCTGCCGGTTCCAGTTCCGGTTCATAATTTAAAATTACAAAAAATAAATTATGAATTAAAAAAATAATGAATTATGAAATTATGAAATAATGAATTATTCAATATAAATTGTAATCAAAATGTAAATTATAATCAAGTTTGGGGACAAAAAGAGAGAAAGAAAGGGCTTGAACTTAATAAATTATCATTAAACGCCTTACAATTCGTTACAATGATCTATAAAAAAAAAGGAAGCATAATATATATGTCCTAAAATGACCCCAAAACCTAAGCCTATCTGAACCCCCGTATTCTGTGCGTAAGGGTCACATGTCGTCGAATTATACTTCGGTTTCCATAAACTCATGTGAGCGTGTCCGGTATGAGAAACAAGGGTCCCCTAAATATTTGCCAACTCCAATAGTTTTTTTACCCTTAGTCATCTCTAACCGTTCCGGTACCGATATCAGTAGTGGTGGTATCTCCATTGTTAAAGAATCCGAATTCATTATTCCGATTTATCTCTTATTGTCGGTATTGAGCCTTTGTCCAATCATCGACACGAGCTTAAGCCTCCATTGATTCTAGAGCTAATTTTGAACGATGTTCATCCAAAATATTACCTTCGACACGAATGTTTGTTCTACCGCAACTATAGAACAAGGGGTTGCAAAAATTTATTTTGCAATAAGATAAAGGATTGGGTATTGGCTTGCGTTCCTCTTCCACCAATCCAAAATTAAAAAATCTATACTACTTTCGGATTTAGTAAACTCAAAGGAAACAGTTAGATAAATCTCTAATTCAGATCTATTTTCCATTACTCCATTTTGTTTTTTTTTTGTCTATGTAATAAAAGTTGGTACCTTTTATTAATTTTACCTGTACTCTCACTTTGTGTCTCGGTAGATTGAGAAAATCCAATATTACCTAAATTATATTTAGTATAAAATTCATTATATAATTCTATTACTACGTTTTTAACCTCACTTAGTATGGATGTAACATTTACCGTATTATAATGTAAACATTGATAATACATATGCAAATAATCATTTAAACCATCTAATTTGCAATGCAGATAAAAATCACAAGCAACTAAATAAAAAAAATAAGAATTTCGCTATAATAATGTAGACACTTCATTTTCATTGTTACTATAGTATGTTGTAATTTAACATCATTTTCATATTCCTCAAAAACTCCAACAATATTAATACACTCTACTAAAAATAAATGCGTAGTAGGATAATAAATACTGGACAAAGTATAAGTTGCATCATTAAAAACCTTTAAAATATCTAATTTTTTTTGCAAATACCCCACTCTTATTGGTATAAATTCATCTGAGGTATATTATTAGAAATGAATGCACATAATAAATCTTTATATACAAAAGATTCACTAAGCAAGTGGAAAGTAGAATTCCAACGAGTTAGAGAAACTCTTGGAAATCTTTTTGGCTGTTTGTAATTTTCTTTACAAAATCTACCCAATTCTTTTATTTTTTGGGAATGTTTCCATAAAAATTGAATCGCCATTTTTATTGGTACAAGAAAAATATTAAGAGTTTTCAAACCATCTTACACATAAATTTAAAGCATGACAAGCACATCTAATGTAAAAAATTTTCCGCCAAAAGCGGGTTTACAAATATTTTCTAAATCGACAATTGAAGCGGTATTTGCCGCGGCATTATCAAAACTAATTGAAAAAATTTTGTTAAGCAAATAATATTCTTCTAAAATTTGCCTAATTATTCTATAAATATTATTTGCCGTATGTTTACCATCGAAAATTTTAAATGCAATAACTCCTTTTTGAATACTCAAATCGTCATCTATCCAATGACATGTTATGCCCATGTAAGAATGAATTTGCCAATGATCACTCCAAATATCACTACCTATATGCGCGCATCTATTAAATTGCATAAAAAAGTTTTGTAAATTATTTTTTCCATTTTTGTAAACATCTTTAATTACTCGTTTAAGTGAATTTCTAGGAACACGTTTTGCTTATGGAGCACATGCTTTTTGTACAAATTGATTAAAACCAAATCTTTCTCCAAAATTAAATGATAAATGCTCAACGGAAACAAATTTACCTAATTCTTCCTTATAAGTTTTTTCATTAAAACGAAATAAAGGGGAAGTGTTAGGATTGACGTACCTAGAAATTTGTTGTTGCTTGATATCGATTCCCGCTTTGGGTTGGATGTTTGCTCCTAAAATGTCGTTTGAATGTTCCATATCGTTGTTCACCTGTATATTTATATATTTTCGCACAATGTTTACAAATTATATTATACCTTTTATGATCAATATCAAACCTTTCCATTTTCGTGAAGTGATTCCAAATGTCATATGTAAGTTCCCGCTTTGCCTCCTTTGTTGTAAATATTTCGGCAGGAGGATGAAAACTTTCTTGCATCGGGACGCTCTCCACATCGGGAAAAATGTTGATTTCATTATCTTGAAAATCTGCATAATCACGAAGATCAAAAGAATGATGGGATTCCGTCATGATATTCTTACCTTTGCCAGTTGGCACTCGGCTTCCACTTGCCATTTTTCAAGTGAATTGAGAGAGAATTGAGCGGATTGATTAGGAAAATTAAGAGCGGATTGCGCGGATTAAGAAAATTGAGAGAATTTAAAAGAATTTAGAATATCGAGAAAATTTGAGAGAATTTGAAAAAATTAAGAGTATTGAGAGAATTTGAGACTTGAGAGAATTGAGAGAATTTATAAGAAAAAAATGAGAAGAAAATTTAGGATAAAAAAAAAGCCAGATAACCGTTGCAAATTGCAACGGTTATCTTTTTATTTTTTATATTTTATTTTATTTTTTTTCCCCGTTGCCAAGGTAGCCTGTAAAGGCTGCCCTAGCAATAGGCCGCAGCAGGGCCTGCAAATGTGTAGGCCCTACTACAGGTTTCTAGAACAGGAACCGGGCCCGTAGGCCATGGGCTAGTTCCGGTTCTGAACCGCGGGCCTAATCAATTGGCCAGGCCCAGGTTTGACCGGGCTGGTTCCGGGCCGAAATGGGCCCGTGGCCATGACTAGCTCCAGGGCATGCCACGAGTGGGGTGTAGATCAGCCATACGAACCAAAAGCGGGGAGGAGATGTGGATGGAATTAGAAGCGAGAAGATGAAGTAGAGGGGATAGGATTACCCAAGCCGAGATTTGCTATTCATAGTCGGCTAGAAACGGATGAGCCTCTAGAATATGCATATGAAATATGTGATGCTTGCCATGGCCCGAAGGGCTTGTTAAAATATGTTTGCATGCACTGTAAATATAAATTTTGCACATGATGCTGCTTGTCTAAATTCCGCTGTTGGTCTGAATGTGATTGTCCCGAGTTTACGTTTTTGCTTGTGCTTATTAAAAAGATAACAATGAACGGAATGTCATGTTAATGACCTCGAGGTGGGGGCGTTACAAATATCCCACAAGCTAAAATATAATAGGAAAAAAACAACAAAAAACTTCAAACTATGATCACTATGATACATTTATTTTGAACTTTTTTTGTGACACTAAAAGCCATAAACTATGTCCACTATGATACATTTACCCTAAATTTTTTCTTGTAACATAAAAATCCTAAATTTGTACCTATGTGACACATTTACCTTTCGTCAAGGTTCCATTAAGTGATTTTTCAGCCAAAACAAAGTTTTTTTTATTTCACTTAAACCACGTGGGTACCATGTTAGCACTGTTTGTTTTCTAGCGCCCATATAGGTAAATTATTAATGGTTCTCATTGACAAAACTTTGATAGAGGGTAATTGTGTCACAAATATACAAGTTTAGGATTTTTAGTGTCATAGAAAAAAAATTAAGATAAATATATCATGGTGAGTATAGTGTAGAATTTTTAATGGCTTTTGCTTAATATATTAATAATAAAGAAAGTGAGCCCAAATCAGCAAGTTCGCCCCAGCATGAAGGAAACTTCCTTTTTATTTTTAAATTTCCGTGAGGATTTGATTTGACTGGCTTCATCTTCAGGACTCTTATTTCCTTGTTTTTCACGCACCAAAAGTATAACGGCAACCGTATGAAGTCTCCCAATAAATATAGGGCCGATTTTGTATTATCAAATTCGAGATATAATTTAATATAATCTTTTAAAGTGGCATGCAAACATGTATATGTTGGACCAGTGGCAAAAAATATAGTCATGTTTGACCGTGCTAATAAAGTTAATGAAAAAAGATTGCCTGTTCATAGACTAACCATATGTATAGATTGTTTAAGTCTTCGCATTTTGATGTTGAAACTTACCCGTAAGAGGATCATATGAAAAAGCAAATCTCTATTTTCCACATTAGATCCAACAGGTACTGTAGTTCACTGGTTAAGATTTGTGAAAAAACTCTAGTCCTTTGACCACTATGAATATGGCGAACATCATGGATGATTCTAGGAAGAAGGTGCAATAATAGCCTCAAAAGAGGTGATTCACTGATCTGTCTAAGAATATGCCACATTTCATCAGCAAATAAGTTTTAATTGAAAGCACAATGGGATAACTATGTCTGAGGCAATTTTATTATTGGCTACGATAACCAACAGTTTGCAGCTTATTTTCACTATAATTCGCAAAATTTAGGAATACAACATTCATTTACATTATTGATCTCTTCAAAATCCGTCACACAAGTTTGCACAGAAAGCACGAGAAACAGACAAATCCCCACTCACGCGCTGGAAGTGAAGTTGAAGTTGGAACAGGTAGTTTGCTTGAATCGAAGAGAGGAGCTAAATCCAAGCCTTGCTTTCTCCAAGTCAATCTGAACAAGATTATCCTCCAATTGATATCCACCAATCACAATGGACGTTCTTGGGTTCGAACCGCCGTCGATGAAACCCAAGCATATGACATCTTCCTTCACTTGCACCATCGAATTTGCTCCGAAGATCCTCCAATAAACACTGCTGCTGTGCATCACCAGATCAATGATTGGCGCAGCCGGTCCCACTCTTGTGCTCGGAGTGTTCTTGGAGCTAAAGCAGTACTTGAATGGCTTAACGGACGAGACCTTAGTCAAATTCTTTGCTTCTTGTCTGAACACCTTCACAAAGGCCTTGAAGATTGATGTTTCCATCACTGTGTATGGATTAACGGTGCTGATCTTTGTCCCTCCATTGCCTTCAGTGATGTTCAGTAACGTCGTATTCAGCAGGACTGCTTTTCCATTGATCTTGATGGAGGTGAGGTTTATAAAATAGTCAGTTGATGGGTTACCCTGGAAATAGGATCCTGCAGTGCTTACCGGGTTGAGGATTAATGGGGTGTACATAAGTGACTTAGAGACCTCAACGTTAGGGAGGAACACATAAGGCCCGTCGCCAAAGAATATGACACCGTTGGAGCTTGAAGAAGAGCTCAAGCACATGGCAAATTTTTTTGGGAAATTTGAGAGCAGAAGCAAATTGGACAGGGAGGGACACTTCTGATCGTCCGAGCCCGGCCATTCCCTGGAGTGCAAGAAAGTATCAATTAGTTTTGGCCAATCATATTTGTACTTCCTTTCATATGTACTGAGTAGTAGTGCTAGTGCAATGATCAAGAACCTTTTTCCAACATGTTCGACAAAACACACCAATATGTCGAGATAAAAATCACAAAAAAGACGACTCCTCTGTTCTCTGATATACTGCAATTTGCCTTATAACATGGTTAAAAAGAAAGTCCTCTCTTTTTAACCAGTATTTCATGTGTTGTATCCGAGAAGTTTGTCATGTTGTGTTCCCTTCTCGCGTCCAATCCGTCTAATCAAACTAAACTCACCAGAGCACCAGCAGAGAGGCCCCCAAGCAGCCAAGTGGCACCGCACGTGAAGACTGCCCCCGGCACCGTGACCGCCTTCCCAACCGTCCTCCCGTCGGTGGACTGGATGACGGTGGTGTCGGAGGCCATCTCGCCCATGCCACCGCTGTTGCTAAACGGGTTGTTAGTCATGTGGCTGCAGGTGTTGTTGTAGCACCCAGGAGCAGGAGGAGTGTAACATTCTGCCGTACATGCTCCCGACCCTGAAGCCGTGCAGGTTTGAGAGTCACAAGAGACCGGCCTATAGGAAGACGACACGTACCCGCTTCCACAATCCACCCATTGGAAATTCCCACCCACATCAATGGTCAGCTTAATGGGCACAAGTGGTGTTCTTTGCTTGATTTGGGTTGTGTATTGGAGCTTTGAGGAGTCTTTGGTCACAGGAATAACTAGTGCTTTGGGCTGAGAACCAGTAGTGGCTAGGGTTTGGGAAGAGACCAAGCACAGGAGCAAAGAACATAAAATGAAACTAGAGGAAGTGGCCATTGCGAATAGAAGAAGAAAGATTAGTGGACAATGACGTTTTTTTCTTTAATTGGTGGAGATAGAATGAAAAAATCATGGCCTCTTATAGGGGTTTGAACAAAGGTACATAGGCCTTTAGGCCATGTGATGTTATCTACATCCTAAATTAATTAATCTGGCACCATCAAATAAACAATTAATAAGGACAATTGGTTGAGACAAGTAGGCCACGTGATCTTATTATATATCTTATTCGTGGTGGAGCATCTTGTTAGATAATGAGCAACTAAAGTTGCTTTGTCGTCTTCTTCATAAATAAATGTCATTAATTATTGGTGAGGTACAACCGTACAAGTAGCCCGCTGGCACTTTCCAGTGTGAACGGGTGGACGGTACGAATAACATAATAATTAGAAAAATCCACCAGAGTTGCTTTGAAATTTCACATCTTTGTTTGAAACCCAATTGACGTAGGCCTCGAAGATGTCGCATATTGTATCAGTTTATTCTGCCGACCAAATAGTTGTCGAATTGAAATACGAATCGGTAATCAAAATCTCAAATTTATTGATCTTGAATGGAGAATGGAATCGAATAGTAAGATACACTAAAATAACTAAAACTAGTTCCTGTTAACACAAAAACATATAAAATAATAGAAAAATCCAAAATAACAAGTTTTACGTAAATTCATGATCACATGCAAAGATTCTTACTTTCTAGTGCATGCCCTTATTGGTTCTCAAGCACTTGATTTGTTTTACATTATATCTTCTCAACCAATGCCTTAAACTTCTTGAATCAATCAAACACATCGAAGTCGTGTTTCAAATATTATACTTATACCTTCCTTGAATAATCCTCGATGAATATTAACATATATCGGGCACCTCCTTTTGAAGGAATCAAGATAGGCTCTAAACATCTGAGTAAATGTAATTAATTAGTTGTTTGTTTGAACAAATAGCTATAATGAATTTAATCTAGTGTTGCTTCCTAATGATGCAAAGTGTTCACACAAGTCTAGCTTTTCTTTCATCTGACCCTTCAACAACCCCCTCCCACTGAGCATCATCACACTAGCATCACTCATGTGCCCTAATCGCATATGCAACATCCAAGTCAGGTTTGAGTCTCACTCACCTGATGAAACTATAGTAGGTCTTGCCTGATCTCTCTTGCTATATGATAGAGTGGATTCACGTTCTTCCTTATTGATCACCATCACAGCACCTCGAGAGATTTTCAGCAATCTACCATTAGCAATATACTTGTGCCTTATGTCTTCGAGTGTCCTCAAAGAAATAAGTTTTTCTTGAGCTCCAATACATGCCTCAAATCTATCAGTGTGCAATTTATCCCATTGTGCGATCGAACTTGAACTGTCCATATTCCCATAACCTGGTAGGTTGCATTATTCCCTGTGAGAACTCTACCACCATCCACAATCTAGTAAGTAGTAAAACAGTTTTTAAGAAACATCATATAATAAGAACGACTCTAATCTAGCATCCATTCATCTTCGGACGAGCCGATAGTCACACACAAAATGGCCTCCGTATCATTGGTGCTCTCTTCGGCAATATTCGCCATATTGTTTGTGACATTCAGCATATCAGCTCTTTTTTTCAATTTTGAACAATCTCTCCTCATGTTCCCTTCCTTAAAACACACAAAGCACTTCACGCGGCCCTTGTACTTTCTATGGTACAACTTCGATATGTTTTTACCTCTGTTGCTTGACCATCGATGTTAATTTCTATCTCGATTCCACAACCCAAAGTTGTTCCCCCTATTAAACATTTCAATTTCTACTTCACTCTAAACATATTTGCAATAATAGAATTTCCAAACAACGGTTAGACAAGCTAAAGCCCCAAATCAAATCCAAAAAGTCATATCCTTAGCACTAATGCCAATTGTTGGAAAAATGATATGGAAGTTAAATAATCTTGCAATTAAATAGCATGAGAGAGGTAAATGGCAAACAACAAAGAATATAACAGATTTACATAATTCAGTCCAAGTGCAAGTACCTACTTCATAGGGAGAGCAAACAGCAAATAATCGCTAAACAATCAGAGAATTAGTGAGTTACAATCACTCACACGCCGAATATTTCCTTATCTTAAATAACACCCAAAACTCTCGACTGTTCAGCGTCGCATGATTACTCGGATGTTGCAGCCACTTCTTATCTCACGGCGCAGGCGCGCACACACGAGCAGCAGTCCCAAATCACATATAAATTCTCTTCTGACCAGCAAATACAAAAATCCCACAAGCTAAACTATAATAATAAGGAAAGTGGCCCAAATTAGCAAGTCCATCCGAGCATGAAGGAAACTTCCTTTTTTTTTTTTAAATTTCTGTGGGCATTTGGTTTGACTGGCTTCATCTTTTAGGAATCTTATTTCGTTGTTTTTCACGCACCAAAAAGAAAACGGCAACCATCCGAAATGAAGTCTCCCAATAAATATATGAAAAACTTGCCTATTCGATTTTGTATTATCAAATTCGAGATATAATTTAATATAATCTTTTAAAGTGGCATGCAAACATGTATATGTTGGACCAGTGGCAAAAAATATAGTCATGTTTGACCGTGCTAATAAAGTTAATGAAAAAAATTGCCTGTTCATAGACTAACCATATGTATAGATTGTTTAAGTCTTCGCATTTTGATGTTGAAACTTACCCGTAAGAGGATCATATGAAAAAGCAAATCTCTATTTTCCACATTAGATCCAACAGGTACTGTAGTTCACTGGTTAAGATTTGTGAAAAAACTCTAGTCCTTTGACCACTATGAATATGGCGAACATCATGGATGATTCTAGGGAAGAAGGTGCAATAACAGCCTCAAAAGAGGTGATTCACTGATCTGTGTAAGAATTTGCCATATTTCATCAGCAAATAAGTTTTAATTGAAAGCACAATGGGATAACTATGTCTGAGGCAATTTTATTATTGGCTACGATAACCAACAGTTTGCAGCTTATTTTCACTATAATTCGCAAAAATTTAGGAATACAACATTCATTTACTTTATTATCTCTTCAAAATCCGTCACACAAGTTTGCACAGAAAGCACGAGAAACAGACAAATCCCCACTCACGCGCTGGAAGTGAAGTTGAAGTTGGAACAGGTAGTTTGCTTGAATCGAAGAGAGGAGCTAAATCCAAGCCTTGCTTTCTCCAAGTCAATCTGAACAAGATTATCCTCCAATTGATATCCACCAATCACAATGGACGTTCTTGGGTTCGAACCGCCGTCGATGAAACCCAAGCATATGACATCTTCCTTCACTTGCACCATCGAATTTGCTCCAAAGATCCTCCAATAAACACTGCTGCTGTGCATCACCAGATCAATGATTGGCACAGCCGGTCCCACTCTTGTGCTCGGAGTGTTCTTGGAGCTAAAGCAGTACTTGAATGGCTTAACGGACGAGACCTTAGTCAAATTCTTTGCTTCTTGTCTGAACACCTTCACAAAGGCCTTGAAGATTGATGTTTCCATCACTGTGTATGGATTAACGGTGCTGATCTTTGTCCCTCCATTGCCTTCAGTGATGTTCAGTAACGTCGTATTCAGCAGGACTGCTTTTCCATTGATCTTGATGGAGGTGAGGTTTATAAAATAGTCAGTTGATGGGTTACCCTGGAAATAGGATCCTGCAGTGCTTACCGGGTTGAGGATTAATGGGGTGTACATAAGTGACTTAGAGACCTCAACGTTAGGGAGGAACACATAAGGCCCGTCGCCAAAGAATATGACACCGTTGGAGCTTGAAGAAGAGCTCAAGCACATGGCAAATTTTTTGGGAAATTTGAGAGCAGAAGCAAATTGGACAGGGAGGGACACTTCTGATCGTCCGAGCCCGGCCATTCCCTGGAGTGCAAGAAAGTATCAATTAGTTTTGGCCAATCATATTTGTACTACCTTTCATATGTACTGATTAGTAGTGCTAGTGCAAAGATCAAGAACCTTTTTCCAACATGTTCGACAAAACACACCAATATGTAATGATAAAAATCACAAAAAAGACGACTCCTCTGTTCTCTGATATACTGCAATTTGCCTTATAACATGGTTAAAAAAGAAAGTCCTCTCTTTTAACCAGTATTTCAACGTGTTAAAAAGAAACCTGTTGTTGTATCCAAGAAATTTGTCATGTTGTGTTCCCTTCTCGCGTCCTATCCGTCTAATCAAACTAAACTCACCAGAGCACCAGCAGAGGGCCCCAAGCAGCCAAGTGGCACCGCACGTGAAGACTGCCCCTGGCACCGTGACCGCCTTCCCAACCGTCCTCCCGTCGGTGGACTGGATGACGGTGGTGTCGGAGGCCATCTCGCCCATGCCACCGCTGTTGCTAAACGGGTTGTTAGTCATGTGGCTGCAGGTGTTGTTGTAGCACCCAGGAACAGGAGGAGTGTAACATTCTGCCTACATGCTCCCGACCCTGAAGCCGTGCAGGTTTGAGAGTCACAAGAGACCGGCCTATAGGAAGACGACACGTACCCGCTTCCACAATCCACCCATTGGAAATTCCCACCCACATCAATGGTCAGCTTAATGGGCACAAGTGGTGTTCTTTGCTTGATTTGGGTTGTGTATTGGAGCTTTGAGGAGTCTTTGGTCACAGGAATAACTAGTGCTTTGGGCTGAGAACCAGTAGTGGCTAGGGTTTGGGAAGAGACCAAGCACAGGAGCAAAGAACATAAAATGAAACTAGAGGAAGTGGCCATTGCGAATAGAAGAAGAAAGATTAGTGGACAATGACGTTTTTTCCTTTAATTGGTGGAGATAGAATGAAAAAATCATGGCCTCTTATAGGGGTTTGAACGAAGGTACATATGCCTTTAGGCCGTGTGATGTTATCCACATCCTAAATTAATTAATCTAGCACCATCAAATAAACAATTAATAAGGACAATTGGTTGAGACAAGTAGGCCACGTGATCTTATTATATATCTTATTCGTGGTGGAGCATTTTGTTAGATAATGTGCAACTAAAGTTGCTTTGTCGTCTTCTTCATAAATAAATGTCATTAATTATTGGTGAGGTACAACCGTACAAGTAGCCCGCTGGCACTTTCCAGTGTGAACGGGTGGACGGTACGAATAACATAATAATTAGAAAAATCCACCAGAGTTGCATTGAAATTTCACATCTTTGTTTGAAACCCAATTGACGTAGGCCTCGAAGATGTCGCATATTGTATCAGTTTATTCTGCCGACCAAATAGTTGTCGAATTGAAATACGAATCGGTAATCAAAATCTCAAATTTATTGATCTTGAATGGAGAATGGAATCGAATCGTAAGATACACTAAAATAACTAAAACTAGTTCCTGTTAACACAAAAACATATAAAATAATAGAAAAATCCAAAATAACAAGTTTTACGTAAATTCATGATCACATGCAAAGATTCTTACTTTCTATGCATGCCCTTATTGGTTCTCAAGCACTTGATTTGTTTTACATTATATCTTCTCAACCAATGCCTTAAACTTCTTGAATCAATCAAACACATCGAAGTCGTGTTTCAAATATTATACTTATACCTTCCTTGAATAATCCTCGATGAATTTTAGCATATATCGGGCACCTCCTTTTGAAGGAATTGAAGATAGGCTCTAAACGTCTGAGTAAATGTAATTAATTAGTTGTTTGTTTGAACGAATAGCTGTAATGAATTTAATCTAGTGTTGCTTCCTAATGATGCAGTGTTCACACAAGTCTAGCTTTTCTTTCATCTGACCCTTCAACAACCCCTCCCACTGAGCATCATCACACTAGCATCACTCATGTGCCCTAATCGCATATGCAACATCTAAGTCAGGTTTGAGTCTCACTCACCTGATGAAACTATAGTAGGTCTTGCCTGATCTTTCTTGCTATATGATAGAGTGGATTCATGTTCTTCCTTATTGATCACCATCACAGCACCTCGAGAGATTTTCAGCAATCTACCATTAGCAATATACTTGTGCTTGATGTCTTCGAGTGTCCTCAAAGAAATAAGTTTTTCTTGAGCTCCAATACATGCCTCAAATCTATCAGTGTGCAATTTATCCCATTGTGCGATTGAACTTGAACGGTCCATATATTCCCATAACCTTGTAGGTTGTATTATTCCCTGTGAGCACTCTACCACCATCCACAATCTAGTAAATAGTAAAACAGTTTTTAAGAAACATCATATAATAAGAACGACTCTAATCTAGCATCCATTCATCTTCGGACGAGCCGATAGTCACACACAAAATGGCCTCCGTATCATTGGTGCTCTCTTCGGCAATATTCGCCGTATTGTTTGTGACATTCAGCATATCAGCTCTTTTTTTCAATTTTGAACAATCTCTCCTCATGTTCCTTCCTTAAAACACACAAAGCACTTCACGCCCACCTTGTACTTTCTATGGTACAACTTGATATGTTTTTACCTCTGTTGCTTGACCATCGATGTTAATTTCTATCTCGATTCCACAACCCAAAGTTGTTCCCCCTATTAAACATTTCAATTTCTACTTCACTCTAAACATATTTGCAATAATAGAATTTCCAAACAACGGTTAGACAAGCTAAAGCCCCAAATCAAATCCAAAAAGTCATATCCTTAGCACTAATGCCAATTGTTGGAAAAATGATATGGAAGTTAAATAATCTTGCAATTAAATAGCATGAGAGAGGTAAATGGCAAACAACAAAGAATATAACAGATTTACATAATTCAGTCCGAGTGCAAGTACCTACTTCATAGGGAGAGCGAACAGCAAATAATCTGCTAAACAATCAGAGAATTAGTGAGTTACAATCACTCACACGCTCGAATATTTCCTTATCTTAAATAACACCCAAAACTCGCACTGTTCAGCGTCGCATGATTACTCGAATGTTGCAGCCACTTCTTATCTCACGGCGCAGGCGCGCACACACGAGCAGCACTCCCAAATCACATATAAATTCTCTTCTGACCAGCAAATACAAAATCCCACAAGCTAAACTATAATAATAAGGAAAGTGGCCCAAATTAGCAAGTCCATCCGAGCATGAAGGAAACTTCCTTTTTTTCTTTTTAAATTTCTGTGGGCATTTGGTTTGACCGGCTGCATCTTTAGGAATCTTATTTCGTTGTTTTTCACACGCCAAAAAGAAAACGGCAACCATCCGAAATGAAGTCATGTTTGACCGTACTAATAAAGTTGATGAAAAAACTTGCCTATTCATAGACCAACCATATGTTTATAGTGTCAAGTCTTCGCATTTTGTTATTGAAACTTACCCGTAAGACTATCATATAGATAAGCAAATTTCTATTTTCCACATAAGATCCAGCAGGTACAGTTCACTGGTTAAGCTTTAATAGGAATGAGGCAAATATTGTGAAACAAACTCTAGTCCTTTGACCACTTTGAATATGGCGAACTTCATGGATGATTCACTGATCTGTGTAAGATAAAACCATATTTCATAAACAAATAAGTTTTACAATGAAAGCACAATGGGATGATTATCTCTGAGGCAATTTTATTTTTGGCTTTGGCTGCGATAACCACAGTTTGCAGCTTATTTTCACTAAATTCGCAAAAAATAGGAATACAGCATTCGTCCAATTCATTGATCTCATCAAAATCCATCATGCAATTTGGATAGAAAGCGCAGCAAACAACCAAATTCAGAATCACGCGCTTGACGTGAAGTTGAAGTTGGAACAGGTAGTTTGCTTGAAAAGAAGAGAGGAGCTAAATCCAAGCCTTGCTTTCTCCAAGTCAATCTGAACAAGATTATCCTCCAATTGATAGGCACCAATAACAATGGATGTTCTTGGGTTTGAACCGCCATCGACAAAACCCAAGCATATGACATCTTCCGTCACTTGCACCATTGAATTCGCTCCAAAGATCCTCCAATAAACACTGCTGCTGTGCATCACCAGATCAATGATCGGAACAGCTGGTCCCACTCTTGTGCTCGGAGTGTTCTTGGAGCTAAAGCAGTACTTGAATGGCTTAACGGATGAGACCTTAGTCAAGTTCTTGGCTTCTTGTCTGAACACCTTCACAAAGGCCTTGAAGATTGACGTTTCCATCACTGTGTATGGATTAACAGTGCTGATCTTCGTCCCTCCGTTTCCTTGAGTGATGTTCAGTAAGGCCGCTCTCAGCGGGACTGCTTTTCCATTGATCTTGATGGAGGTGAGGTTTATGAAGTAGTCGGTTGATGGGTTACCCTCGAAATAAGATCCTGCAGTGCTTACTGGGTTGAGGATTAATGGGGTGTACATGAGTGACTTAGAGACCTCGACTTTAGGGAGGAACACATAAGGCCCGTCACCAAAGAATATGACACCGTTGGAGCTTGAAGAAGAGCTCAAGCACATGGCAAATTTTTTGGAAAATTTGAAAGCAGAAGCAAATTGGACAGGGAGCGACACTTCAGATCGTCCAAGCCCGGCCATTCCCTAGAGTGCAAGAAAGTATCAATCAGTTTTCGCCTATCATATTTGTGCGTACTTCCATAGGTACTGGTTAGTAGTGCTAGAACAAAGATTAAGAACCTTTTGCCAACATGTTCAACAACGCACACTGATGTGTCGTGATAAAAATTACAAGAAAGATAATTCCTCCGGTTTTTCATGTATTTTTTTTTTTTTTTTTGGTAAGGGTAAGGTATATATTACTTTCAAATCACCAAATTTTTCATGTATTGTTGACTGATAATTCTACTTTTAAAGCACAGATAGCCTTATGAATACTGATAGAGAGATAAACAACTCGTCTGTAAACGTGTTAAAAAGAAACCTCTTTGTTTTTTCAACCAGTATCTCATTTGTTATATATGCGATTTGTCATGTGTTCTTTTGTCGTGTATCGACTGTTTAATCATAGGAAACTCACCAGAGCACCAGCAGACAGGCCCTCAAGCAGTGAAGTTGTACCACACGTGAAGACTACCGCTGACACCACAACCGCCTTCCCGACCGTCCTCCCATCAGTGGACTGAACAACGGTGGTGTCGGAGGCCATCTCGCCACCGCCGATGCCTATGCTGCTAAACGGGTTGTTAGGGATGTGGCTGCAGGTGTTGTTGTAGCACCCGGGTCCAGGAGGAGAGTAACATTCTGTCTCACAAGCGCCTGACCCTGAAGCCTTGCATATTGGAGAGTCACAAGAGACCGGCCTATAGGAAGATGAAACATACCCACTTCCACAATCCACCCACTGGAAAATCCCACCCAAATCAATGGTCAGCTTAATGGGCACAAGTGGTGTTCTTTGCTTGATTTGGGTTGTGTATTGGAGCGTTGAGGAGTCTTTGGTCACAGGAACAACAAGTGCCTTGGGCTGAAAACTTGTGATGGCTAGGGTTTGGGAAGAGACTAAGCACAGGAGCAAAGAACAGAAAATGAAACTAGAGGAAGTGGCCATTGTTAATAGAAGAAGAAAAGATAAATGAATAATGATGCTTTTCTCTAGATTGGTGGAGATAGAAGGAAGAGACCATGTCCTCTTATAGGGGTTTGAATAGAGGTATATGCCTTTAGGCCATGTGATCTTATCCTTTATCACGAATTAATTAATCAGGCGCCAACAAATAAGCAATTGATAAAGCCGATGGCTGAGACATCCGTCAAACTCTTTCTTTGTCTCACAATTGAGAAACGGGGTCGATTTCTTTGACTTGACCCTCAAAAGTTCGTCAAATTCGTAGTGGACAATATACAATTAGTAATGAGCACTAATGTTGCTTCGTCGTCTTTTCAATGAATAATTCATTGTCATTTATTATTAGTGAGGCGACCAGTAGGCATTGCCGATATCTAGTGAGAACGAGGTGACGGTGTTGATAACATATGAATTAAAAAAAATTCCACCAGAATTGCATTGAAATTGCACCTCTTTATCGATCTATATGGACATAATAACAAGGATAATTACCAAAAAAAAGTTCTAAATTTATTGTACTTGTGTCAATTCAAACCTAAACATTTCAATTGTGCCAATTTTGTGCCAAATATTTTCAGGTTTTGGCAATTGAGTTCATATGGCTAATTTTGGCTAGAAACTACTAAAGTGGACACCAGTCATTTTATATGATATGGTTGGTGCTAACGTGGTCATTGTTAATAGAAAAGAAAGATTAGTGGATGGGGATGCTTTTTCTTTCTTGATTAGGGGAGACAGAAGGAAGAGATCATGGCCTTTGATAGGAATTAAAATTGTGGTATATGCCTTTAGGCCATGTGATCTTATTCTAGGTCAAGAATTAATTAATCGGTCAGCAAATAAGCAATTAATTAATGCGCAACTAACGTTGCTTCGTTGTCTTCTCCATGAATAATTCCTTGTCATTGATTACAGCTGAGGCGACCAGTAGGCGCAGACACTCTCTAATGAGAACCAGACGACGGTGGGAATAACATAAGATTTATCGATCTTTCGAGGACATGATACCATCACCGACCATTTGTCTTCTTTTAGTCCGGTGACAAAAATATGAGGTTTTGTCTGAAACCTGATTGACTTAGACTAAAATGAATGAAACCCTTCCCAACATAAGTTCATCTTTCGCTGGATTAGACAAAGTTTACATAGAATAAGAGAGGGAACATCATCAAGTAGAGCTCATCAAAACATCCAAAGCCAATTCAAAGGGAATCGAAAGATGTCTTTGTTAGTAATCTATGGAAACAGAAATTATAATTTTATATATATATATAAAACTTTCAGCTATTGAACTCTCACCATCTAGGGTGCAATATTTCATTGCTTCGCCTAGCATCACGATGCTTGTATTTCTCTCCTGCAACCTTGTTTTCATGGTTTAGGTTGCTCTCATTTTGCTCGCCGCTGCTACAGGAATTGCTTTTGCTTACATTTCCTCTGGCTACTAAGATGTTTCAGTTCATTAAGTTGTATCTTCGCTGCTCATGGATCAACAACACTTCCAAAGGTTGACCAATTCCAGAATCTCCGGATCTATGCTTATTTTCAACTCCCCAAACATTATGTTGATTACTACACCCTTCCTCGTCTATGGGTGCCTATATATCCACCGTAAGCCTTTTCTCATTTGAACCTCACCCTTCACTTTAAGGCTATGCCATCATAAGGTGCTGCTAAATGTAAGGATGTTATCAATGTCCATGAATAAGAAATCATAGATCAAACTATTGAAATGGAAAAATTGGGTGTTACTTTCCTTAAAAGCACATGTCCAAAAGATTAAAAATCTTAAATTAATATTATCATGATTTAACATCAAATGTATTATAGCAAGAAAAACTTACATATTTTAAGACAGTTTTGCTCATCCCGTATTCTCCCTTTCATTAGTAGTGCAACTTTCAATATTTTTCATCTGGACCTGATTACATTTTTTTTTCCAAAAAGAATAAGGATTTGATTATGTCGGTACAGAAGTTTAGGACTCAATTGCTTTCGTACATGAAGCCGAGAACTTAGAGTAAATGTGTTCCATTTATAAACTTAAAAAAAGGGTCATAGACGTTGCTCAATTTCCTCGATTCCCATGAGGATAATGCGTGCTTGAGCAAAGACGGCCGAAAATGTCAGAACTTTTCCTGGCAGGTGAAGCGTATACATAATAGAGAGACGCGCAAGTTTTTAATGACAAGGCACAACGAATGAAAGCTCCGGCATCACACCAGATTTAAGCGAAGGTGGAGATGTCCATCAGGAAGCTCAGTTAGGGAATACGATTGGTTGATCGGCGATGACAATAGGCGGTGGTCAGAGGCATCAACAACTGCGTGATGGTTGGAGGCGACAACGATCATCTACTATGGTGGTGGTTCTAGCACAATGGCTGGTGATGCTATAGATTTAATGCATGGGCAATCTTTATTCCACTACTTTTAAATCTAAGTTATATATCTCTTTTATGCGGTCTTATCCTGTCATATATAGTAACCAAATACCAAATAAAATAAATTTATCCTATCTGACTTTCATCTTGGCCACCAACGTAGCCTCTCAACTTTCATTTTGTTATATCTCTACATTATTTTTTTACTAGCATATGCAATGCACGTGACTTTTAAGGGGTAAAAGTATATTTTTATCTCATTTTTTTAAATAAATCTCTCTTTTACCCTTAGTTGCAGTAAAAATGGTAAAAAAAATATGGAAAATCGGAGAAAGCCAAATTAATTAAATATTAATAATAGAAAAAGTAAATATCATAAAACAAATAAATGATAAATTTTGTTAAAATTTGATAAAAATAGCTACCATAATAGAACTACATAAGAGATTTTAGGAAAAAGAATAAACGCGTATTAAACAGAAAGGGGAAAGGCTTCAATGACAAACATTGGTTACTCATTATGTATATTTAAAGGGTTAACTGATGTGAAAATGATTGATTAATAAAAATATATAAAATATTATTAAAAAAAACCATGCCCTCTACTCAAAAAAGAAAATAATTAACCGAAATCCAATGTGATATTTTTTATTGATCAATCACCTATTTGTATTAATTAACCATTTAGACATAAATAATGAGTATTCTAGTTTTGTAATTTTACATTTTCTTATTAAGACATTTTTTTCCATTTTATTTGATCGTGTTTCTTTTCTAAAAGAAACTTATTAGTACTAATAATGTATTCATCATATTTTAAAAATATTATATTTTTATATTATTGTCGATATATAATTTTTTTTTTATACGAACAGTCAGTTACTTTATTTTCCTCAACTTTCACCAATTTTCATTTTTTAGGAAATCAAGGATAAAGGAGATATTTTCTTAAAAAACAAGACAATATATTTTTACCGTTTCAAAATCATATGCACATGTTGATAGAAATATAATAAAGGGTTAATGACCATAACAAAATGATAGTTCTTGGGGCAATGTGTATCTAGGGGCAAACTGTACTAACCGCTAAAGTGTTGTGGAGTTTTGTGTTATTGCCCCTATTAATAACTATGCTATTGACCAAAACATAGGATTTCAACTCAAATTAAGTGTCTAATATTTAGTTCTGTCTCTTTAAATCTGTCAGAGGTACATACTATAAATACTCTGCTCCAGCGAGAAATGTTTTACATTGATTTCAGATTATCACACAAGATCTTCCTCTAGACATATCTCGAAACCAAAATTTCTGGTGTCATGTGGTGATATTTAAATTATGATAAATTTAGTTTTTATAGGATGCTGTAATGTGGGTTACTCTTATTGTTATCATTATCATTACAGTAAAAAGATAGGAAAGTTGTTACTTATGCGAACTATTTTAAGCTAAGTTAGAAAAGAGGAAAACCATAGGAAACATGGACAAGAATCCTAATTAGAATAAAATATGAGATACCAACAAACTTCTTGAAATCTAACGAAAGCTTGAATAGGTATACTCACTTGGCCCGACGGACTGGCGAGGAAGAAGTCGTCGATTTTGTGCTTGTTACAGGGCTAAGATAGAGAATGAGAATGAGAAGGCTTTGGGTCCATCCAGACGATCATATTTTATGTCGGTTCCATTTATTGTGGAGTACAAAGTGTTGGATGAATAATAAATCTTTGAATAGAAGACAATGAAAAACTTAGTCAATGTATTTAAAAAGTTGACTTTAACAGCCCGTTTGGTCGCAGTAATGGAATAAGGCCGTACTATTATAACTGTTACAAAGTAATTTAATAAAACTGTAATAGCTATTCTACTGTTTGGTTTAAGTATGCATTATTTATTACACTGTTTGGGCTCATGTAAAGTAATAGCCATTAGTGCAACCAAACGTGTTGAAAGTAAGGCCAAAACTTGAGCAAAAATATGCAGAAGCTACTTTTATCGTGGCAGCCAGGTTCTACACTTTTTCATGTTCACAATGCTAAACATTGAAATTAGTAACCTTACCAAAAAAAAAAAACATTGAAATTAGTAGAAGCGAGCTATGGAACCAAGTGTTGATTCTACGATCCAATGTATTAGGTCAATCCAGAGTTTCCAAATGAAGATTGCATGCTACTTGGCGTTTCGAATTCGAAGAACAATCTCACAGCCATTAAATATGGAAATCTGAGTCTGTTCCAGCTAATTTACCCGAATATATCTGCATTGGAGATTGGCGAAAGCTTATGTCAAAACCTGCCCATTATAGAACAGCAGATTCACAACCCAGATTGGGGATTGGTTTTGCACGTAATTCACGAGGAATTTTTCCGAATTTTATGGGCAGAAACAGATGGATATAACAACTACAAGACTCAAAAGCAAATGTTCGAAGTTGGAGGATTAAATTTGACCCAAAAAAAAGTTGGAGGCTTATAAATACGTCAAAACTTGTGCTGGAGACTGGACAATGATCCTTGAAAGAATATGGGGACGTGAGAAATCGGACTGTATTTGAGAGGTTTTTGAGTCTTGCTCTTGTCTCTTAGTTGTAAGCCTATTGAGGGATGATCATAGTATTATTAGAGCATCATATCCGGCCATTTGTCAACCCACAAGAAAAATGTTGTACTTTGGAAAGAGACAATTGTCTTTGGGATAGCCAAGGTGTGGGAGGAGGGACTCTTTATAATAGTTACACAATTTACAAATGAAACGTATAAAAATGTGGAAAGATAAAAGAAAAATAGAAATTCAAGATTTGAAATCCTTCGAGAAAGATTGTTGTCGGACAGAATTGTTAACTTACGCATTTGCTCGTGGATTCAATAATTTGTTCTTCTGAAGTTGGTTTACGGTTTTATTTAAGCAAAATCTTTATAGTAGTTCTTTTCTTTGGCTCAGAGCAAGATTTGTACGTACTTGTTAATCCAATGTGCAAAAATATTATTTGCTTTCCATTAAAGTTCTTTGAATCAATGTCCTTTGCACAAGTACAAAGTTTTTGGGCAAAAGTTGCGCCAAAGGCCTGAAATTGAGATCCTTAAAAATGGGATGTGTCGTCGCTTTAGAAGATAGAACAGATGATCATACGCAAATGCTTTCATTACATGAGACTTTCCCAGACAGAGAGTTGGTCTAGGACATGGGCAATTATTTTGCATACAAGAAAAGGCACGTAGCTTGTTCTTTATGATCGACTTAACTTCCCTTGAGAAGCAAAGAAATGCTCAAGGCCGAACGGTGAAATCGAAGTTGCCATATGAGCTCCCAAAGGAGGACAAGGAAGAGCTGAATCCCAATCTCGACTGGACCAAATCAAATTGCAACATTATATTCTCCATTTGGTACGTCCCAATCACCACCGCATGCTCCGCCCTGTGTCCGCCGTCGACAAATGCCAAGCACGCTACATTGTTGCCCACTTGTTTCAGCAGATTAGATTCGTGAATAGTCCAGTACCTCCCATCTCCTACCACTAGATCAATTCGGGGAATGCTCTCGTCCTTCTGTCGCATGACATTCGTCTTGAAGCAAAGTCGAATGGACTCACCTTCTTTCCTCGAGGGATGCCTTTCAGAGCCTCTTGAATTCTCCTATGAAGACACTATAACTGTCACTCCTTAGGGTAGTGTACGGCTGTGTAGTACTGAGCTTCACGCCTCCATTTTTGTCGAGCGCAAACACGTTCGCTGGAGCCCTAATGGCCTTTTGGATGATCGATATCCCTGTCACGTTGATAAAATATCCCAGCGTTGTGGGATTCTTCATCAATAGGGTGTAGGAAAGTACGCTTGAAGCATCAAAGTTTGCCGGAGATTCAAGATAGTATGGACCGTCACCAAAGAAAATGACTCCTTGATCATCAGTTGAGCTCGAGAGCCAAAGGGAGAATTTCTGTGTAATCTCGTGGATATCTTTGGTAAATTGATATAGTAGAGAGAGAGTGGACCACGACAATGAAGCGACACCGATTGTTTGTGCTGGAAGAGATTGTAAGAGAGATTGTGGAGCAGACAAGACATACCGATTGAAGTACTGTATCCTGTATTCAGAGAGAGATCTACCGGCGGTCCAATATACTGTGAGAAAATTGAGACTCAAATATGATGAGGCACATGACCCGGAGATCGGGTTCACAGGTGTGTCACAGCAAGAGAACTGGCCATCTGTGCTATTTGTCTAGGGGCATAGCGGAGAGATGTAACTGCAAGTGGTCAAGAACTCGGGCTCGCCACAGGAGACCGTGGGTTGTGGCGAATCACATAGGTTCCAGATGAAAGGGGCGTCAAGATCAACAAGATATTGCTCGGACGGGTTCAGCGTGACGGTGATGGTGTGGAGGGAACTGTAGGGGTCCTTGTGGAGGGACGTAAATTGAGTGTGAAAAGGTTGAGCCAAGACATCCAGGGACGAAAGACCCAACACGAAGATGAGCAAAGCAAGCATAAGATTGCACATTCTGGTCAACTTTTGGTATGTCAATTAGTTAACACATGACATTGATGATTGAGAAGGGGAGATTTTATGGAAGAAAAGCATTGTCTTTTCAGCTTCATCGGGGGCTTTATGATTCTTAATCAGAAGGTAAAGATACTAGATTTAAGTAAAGTTCAGACACCAAATAACAAGTGCATTTTAACTGATCGGATCATGTGCTTTAGTACACAATGTATGGGAGACATTGTACCTTGGAGTAGATTTCCACTAGATTGAGAAGGAGCTCGTTGGATTTTTGCCTTAGCTGTGTGCAATATGGAGTTCTTAGTAGTCAATCCTCATGCATTACATCGACTCACTCTCGCTTTTTTCATCACTCGTGCAAGATGGAGTTCTTGTACTCATGCATTGCTTTGACCACCCACTAAAGAGCAGAAAGTACAAATTAAAGTTGACGATCTAGTCTAAATCTAAATGCATGGAGTCACGATACAGCTAGCCTAGGCCAACAAACATTTCGGCAGATAACATTGATAGTTATGATATTTTTTTTCTGACAACTTTGATGATTTTGGGATGTAAAAGATGCATCTTAATGTCAAGTTTGATGTGCATAACACTTAACAGGATAATTACCATATCTAAGGTTATCCAAGACCAACTGACCGGTTCGACGGCAAGTGAGCCGGTCCAAACTTGGAAATACTGCCAAGTTCCGGTCGAACGAGGCTTAATATCAATTGTAACCTGCATAGATTCATCAATGTTGGCATCAACTCCATTTGTTCTTTTTTTTCATCTAATTACCTTTTTTTCGTATATACCATATCATTTAACAGATATTTACCCTATAATGGTAAAACACACTTTCATCCATGTCGCTTGAGCCCTTCGCTTCCATTGCGTATCTCCAAAAATTCCTCAGCTCGAATTTTCACATATCTATCTCAAAATATTTCATGAATCATTTGAGCTCACACAAAGAAACTCAAAGCATAATTAACAGACGGTGTTCGAGTGATCTTGATACCCATTGACTTGGAGAAAGATTCATCATGAGACCCGATTAGATTTTTGTGTCACGCCCTCTCTTGTTAAAATTGACAGAAATTATAAAGAAGGAAGAATGTTGAAAATTTGTGTATTATGTCTTATGTATTATGCACATGTACATACCACTATTTATAGTACAGAAGGAAATCGAAGAAAGAATAAACATGATACACTTTCCTATTTTATCTCGATTCATCAAATCAATTAATCTTCAATCTCTGTGATTAGAATCAGAGTCAAGCATCAAATCATATCTTTCTCCAATACTCTCCCTTAAGCTAGCAGCTTGTATATGTCAAAGATGCCCAGCTTACTTAGTAGATACCCATGCTGTCTCTTGCACAACGGCTTAGTGAAGATGTTTGCAGGTTGTTCCACAGATCTAATTCCTCGAGTTGTAATGATCCCTTCTTGAATTTTTTTCTAAGTTAAGTGACAGTCAACTTCTATATGTTTGGTCCTTTACCAAAAAAAAAAACTTCTATATGTTTGGTCCTTTCATGAAAAACCGGGTTTGCTGCTAATTTTAGTGCTGCATCGTTGTCACAAAATAGTTCACTTGATCCATCAATTCGTACCCCAAGATCCAATAGCAAACCTCGTATCCAAACTATCTCACAAAGAGTTTTCACCATAGCTCGATATTCTGACTCAACTGATGATAAAGACACAGTTGATTGTTTCTTTGTCTTCCATGAGATTAAGGATCTTCCCAATTTAATGCAAAAGCCTATGATAGATTTTCTGGTCATTGGGCAAGTCGCATAATCTGTATCACAATAAGCTGTCATTTTCATGTTGCAATCTCGAGATAATAGGATTCCAAGTCCTGGAAATCCTTTCAAATATTTCACGACTTTTAGTGCTGTATTCATGTGGGACTGCTTCAGATTATGCATAAATTGGTTGAGTATATGTATTGCATAACATGTATCGAGCCTGGTCATGGTGAGATAAATTAATTTCCCCACGAGTCGCTGATATCCTGATGGATCTTTAAGTGATGGGTTGTAACGTCCTTATCTTACCTCGGGGTTATTAATTTGACATTACAGGCTTGTTGCCGTCCCGTTTCTTTCATCTTATTATTAAGCACATGTGGAAATGTGTATAAACAAATTCCCATAATAATAGCTGGAAATCAGGGAAAGCATAACAGACAAGACAAATTATTGCCATTTTACTTAAATATATTTTACAAGCCCTTTTTTTTCACGGGCCCGTTCCACGTACAAATTATATCACAAGCGAAGGCTGAGTTTTATCCTAACTCCTCTATGTCATCCTCCATCTTACGGACTTGAAAAGGAAACAACGGGGATGAGTCGGAGAGACTCAATGAGTAAATTCACTAATATTTATGTAGGATGATGCCTCGTCATTGTACTAACACATACAAATATTTTCCCCGCCTTATGTCGATTGCAAATTAATAGCAAAGACTTTGACCTTGCCTTTGCTATATTCACATGGAAACTCACCTTTATCCGGTCACATAAATTTGGCACACATATAGAATTCATTTATTACATGCCAGCACACATATAAGATTCATTTATTGTCATCTTGGCTCAATAAGGGCATCCCGACTCAATCAAGGCATCCAGCTTCATGCTAAGCATCTTGGCTCAATCAAGGCATCCTGGCTCAACCGAAGCATCCCGAGGCTAGCTCACTCCAGGCACCCGGGCTCAACCAAGGCATCTTAGCTCAACTAGGGCATCCCGGCACTGGTTTACCAAGGCATCCGGGCTCAACCCAAGCATCTCGGGGCTAGGTTACCGAGGCATTGCCACCAATGTGATGACGGTCTTCTTCTTTTATTTAGTGATCCCATATCATGGGTCACACAAGCCGGTTTATTATCTTGATTTCATTAGTCCATGCAATCAAGTCCGAAGGCGTGCCGTGCTTGTGTAATCGTGATCTCTAGAACATTCGCCAAATATGTGGATCGTGGTTGAGGGCACGTGGTTTAGTCCGCCATGCCGAGCACCGACTCGGAGCCAAACTTGGCCTAGATCTACACACCTCAATGTAAACCCATACCAAGCCGAACTTGTTCTATTATGCCACCACATGAGTATGAGACCATACAATACCCTGTTTCATGACTCGTACATGCCTTGACTTACGATTATGAAGCAAAACAATAAGTACTCATGCAAACATCGAGCATCACAGACACGGTCACTACTCGAGCCAAACTCGTAACACCACGTCCTATTCTCTTATAAATCAACAAGCATGGATGAGAACATCAAGCAGCATGGATGAGAACATCAAGCATAGTAACAAGCGATGCATGCAACATCGAGATAAATATCAACACGCAAGTCTCAACAAAAGCTCGGGTGAGAACTCAAGCCAACAATGCATCATAACTTCCTATTCCACGTAACATACTGCCCTATCCAAGTGTTGGGAAATTCACTCACCTATAATCATAAGAAAATGTCTACGGCAGTCGGCGGCGGCAAATGGCGAGAGAGAGAGAGAGAGAGAAGTGTTTAGCACGAGGGTGAGAGATGAGAGAAAGGCAAAGAAGTGGTATGTGGTAACTAAGGGGGGGAACCAAGCCTATTTATAGACAAATCACCAACTTGTTTACCAAGTTTAAGAGTCAAAGCTTGCTCTCCAAGTTCATGACTCTCTAGACTCTTCCAAGTCAAAACTTGCTTTCTAAGTACTTGACCATCAAGAAGCGTTTTATGCAAGCCTTTAATTGAGGCCACACATCTCTCATTTAAAAGCTCAGAATGTATAGATTTTGTTTCCAAAAGACAACAAATCGAAATTATAATGTTTTCATATAGAAATTGATGAAATTTTGAAATCTGGCAAAACCGAGCAGTTTTACACTGTTCACGAAAACGGACTTGAAAACATAGTAAATGGACTTAAAAATGTTCAAATTTGAATATGTCATAAACAAGGTCTTAACAAACATTTTCCATGAAGAACACAAAATCTGAATCTTTTTGTAACTACAATTTTTAGTATCTCAAAGACAGACTAAAAACAGTTTGTTGGAACAAAATCTTTGCTTCTCAAAGTAAGCTCTTTCTAGAATCCAAATCATCTCCAAAAATTCCAAAATTTAAACGTTGTGAAGGAAGTTTGTCCAAATTCGGCCCAGAAAAGTTTGTAGAAAATCGAGAAAGTGTGAACATCACAAAAACACCCATTCTGGGTAGTTTTACACAGTCCGAAATTAGGCTATTGTACTACTCATATCAAGTCCAAAAATTTTGAAATTAAAGCATATAAAATTTCAAGATGTTTGAAGAAACTTTTAAGGGGAAGTGTTTGGAAATTTGGATCACAAAAGTCTATACAAAAATAACAAAATGAAAGGGATACAGAGGATCCGAATTTGGGTTTTCTAGAACAAGAGTAAAATTGGCTCCGATTGGAAAACCACCAGATTTAAACCATAACCATTTATCAGGAACTGAAATTGAAGATGTTACATGGGTCCTCATTAGGTGATGATGAACTCTTATCATATTCAAGCGTTGTGAGCGTGACATTGTGTTCAATGGGAATACCAAGTGGCTTACATCCTGATGATCTTGCTTCTGAGATAATCTCCAAGACAAATTTATGTTGGCTTAGACATATTTCTTTGTCGGATTTGGCTATCTCAATACCAAGAAAATATTTGGGAGGTCCCAAATCTTTGATATGGAAGGTAGAGCGTAAATAATCCTTAAACTTTCTAATATCGAAATCATCATTTCCCATAAGGAGTATATCATCAACGTATATAAATACATAGATTGATGAAGTACCTTTGGTCCATGTGAATAGGGCGTAGTCATGCTTGGAGTGCTAAAAACCTGCATTTGTGAGCGCAGTAGTGAATTTGGCATACCATTGTCGAGAAGCCTGTTTGAGTCTATATAGAGATTTACGGAGACGACATACCAGAGACTCTCCCTATCTCGTAAACCCTATGGGAGTTCCATATATACTTCTTCGTCCATATCACCATGAAAAAAAGCATTATGGACATTCATCTAATGTAATTGCCAAGTACGAAATGCAGCAACTAATAGAAAAGAACAAATAGTTACCTCTTTGGCAATTGGAGAAAAGGTTTTATGATAATCAAAACCTTTTCGTTGTGTGAATCCTTTAACAACTACTCAAGTTTTGTAACGTTCAATGGTGCCATCCGCCTTGTATTTGCAGCCAATTGGTTTTCTATGTGAAGGCAAGGGAACTATGTCCCAAGTATGATTATCTATAAGGGCACCCAACTCAGCTTCCATTGTTTATTGCCATCGTAGTTCACATACTGCTTCTTCATAAGATGAAGGTTCATGTTCCTCAGATATGCAACTAATACAACACTTGTGTTATACTGATAGTCGACTAAAAGAGACATAGGAAGATACAAGATATTGTGTACCTGGAGAATCCAACTTGGAGCATATGTAGTCTTTTGTCCATGTAGGTGGACGACCATGGTGTCGAGAACGCCGAGGTGGCTCGGCAATTTGCTGTTTTGATTGTGAGGGAGATGGTTAGTCAACATGCTCTTGTGGAGATGCAATCGATACATCATCCTTCCCCCTATATTGCACAAATGACTCTATTGTCTAATTTGAGTATTCAAGAACTATTGTTGTATGATCTGGTGAGACACGAATATATGGTGAAGTCATAGACAAGTCCTCTTCTGACAAGAATTGATGATGTTTTGACTTCGATATATCTGTTTAAGAAGAATATGTTGATTCCTAGAATGGAAATATATCTTCATAGAAAATAACATCTCTGTTAACCAAAAAATGGCCTGTAGATATTTCTATAACTTTGTAGCCTTTCTGAAGGAGAGAATATCCCATGAATACACATCAAAGGGCACGAGGATCCATTTTGTCACGAGGACCCACATTTGTTGCTTAACATAAGCAGCCAAAAACTCTCAAATGTCCAATTTTTGGTGATTTGCCAAAAATCATTTCAAAAGGAGACCGACCTTCAAGAATTCTAGTTAGAATGGGATTAATCAAATAAGCCACCGTGACCATACAATCACCCCAAAAGGTATCAAGGATAGAGGCTTGGTATTTAAGAGCTCAAACTACTTCTAAGAGATGGCGATGTTTTCGCTCCACAATCCCATTTTGTTGAGGAGTGTATGTGCAAGAGGTTTCATGAATTATCCCATGAGAAGCGAGGAAAGGCTTGCATTCTGTAGTGAAACACTCACATCCATTGTCTGTGCGAATTTTTTAGACAAACTTGTCGAATTGATTTTTGATTAAGGAAAAGGAATTCGAAAAATTTGAGAACATTTGACTCTTGGATTGCATGAGGAAAACCCAAGTGGTACTAGTATAATCATCTACAATCGTTAGGAAAAAACTGAGACCCATTACAATGTGAGGTGTGATAGGGACCCCAAATATCTATATGAATCAAAGAGAATGCACTAGTAGCTGGAGATGTGCTTGTTGGAAATGATGCTCGTGATTATTTTGCCAAAGGCAAATTTGACAATTTGGATAAAGAAAACGAGCACTATGACCCAATCATTGATGAGAAAGGAAATTTTTATTGCTGATGGTAGCATTACATGAAATGCCTTTACTGAATAATGACGTATCAAAATCCTTTGGGAAGCTAATCCAAAAATACAATCCTTGTGCAACACTACCCAAGCCCATCATTTTGCCAATTGAATGGTCCTGAAAGTAGTTTTCGGAATTGAATATGACTTGACAAAAGTTGTTTTCATAGATCTTGCAAACTGATATAAGATTGAAATCAAATTCAAGAACGTAAAAGGACATTTTAAAGGATAATGTTTGGAGTAAGCTAAATTATTCCTGAACTGTTCCGATTTTGTTAACCTGAGTGACAATACCATTGGGAAGGCGAACAGATACATTAGGATGGGTTGTTTGGTGATCAAAAATTTTCTCACCACAAATTATGTGATCACTAGCATCTGAGTCGATTGGCCGTGCATCAACTGGAATATTATCATTCTTGGAAAAAGATGTACCTGAAAAACTTGCAGCTTTGTCTGCAACCTTTAATTAATTCAATGCCCTCATGATATTCTGGTATTGATCATTAGTAATGGTCTGATTTGCCCTTTTCAGTTCCTTGTGCTAAAACCTAATAAGAAAAAAAATCCTTCTCCCTTTTCTCTTTATCACTCGGTTTTCCATACAATTTCCAGCGGGTATCAATAGTGTGATATGGGCATTTGCAATAATCACAATATTTACCTTTATTTTTAAAATTCTGCCCATTTCCTCTAGCTGATGTGGCGCTCTGTGGACCACTAGGTGGTTTGAAAATCGGGGCTGATGTGGCCTAATGAGGACCGCCCAATTCAGCCGCATGGATGATGGAATATGAGCCGTCGAATCCCTTCTTATGATTTGGATCATCGGTTCTCATAACCCTAATATTAGGGTCATCTTCTTCAAGGCGAAGAGGGTTTATCACGTGTGACCCGAATAAGCTCAGAGCTTGCATTGGCAGCAATGGTCCGAGACCGCTGGACGCTCATTGCGATGGCCCCGCCGGAGCAGCGAGCATCACACTCTCTCCTATCTTCACGTATTTTGTCGTGGCCAACCGTTGGTTTTCCTCTTGCACGACTAACTGATAGATCCGGCCAAGCGAAGGGACAGAATCCATCGCAAGAATCTGCAATCGAAACGGTGAGTAACTTTCGTTCAAGATCAACAAAAAACGAGTCACCTTCTCTCTTTCTCAAATTTTTTTATACTGTTCCAGTGTCGATTCAGGCCATTAAGGCTCCTCTTCAGCAGCCTCGAGCTCGTTCCACAAAGTCAAGAGTCGGTTGAAGCAAGCAGTAACCGGGAGGTTCCCTTGCTTTGCTTGGTCCATTTTTCCGTACATTTCCCAGATGCTATCCCATATTTTCTTTGAGTCTTCAGTGGTGGGAGGCCGGCGGCAGCGTCGGGGGCTATGCAGTTCCCAATCCAGGTATGCACGAGTCGGTTGCATTTGCACCAATATCATTGCATTTGGTCGTCGGTCGGGAAAGGCATGATTCCATCAAGGAATTCATCCTTGTCCTTGGTAGCGAGGGCTTGCTGGAAATCCCGAGCCCATGCATTGTAGTTATCAGGACCGGTGAGTTGCAAGTTGATGAGCCAGAGCTCCGGTCCGTTAGCCGGCGATGTGTAAAGCACGTCGCCAGGTTCCGGTTGGCTACTTGCGGCCAAAACTGCATACAGGTAAAAATCGGATTGTAATCCCGGGTAGGGATTCACCCTTTGACCCGATGAATTGTGATCCGAAGGCAGCCATCCGGGTCCATTGGGCTGGGCTCCGAGGGTGGCTGAGGCATGCCCACCTGGACTGAACTGGGCCCCAAGTCCAGTATTCACATCTTCCATGAGTGGGTTGTGTTAACCCCGCTGCTGATTTGCCCCAATGGCCCATTGGCCTTGAATTGGAATCCATTGCATTGGTGACCACTGGATATGGCCGGAAGGTTGAACTGGAGTTGGCATTGGAGCCCGGGGATGTTGTTGGACAGAATCCCGTTCATTGTGCATCAGGTCAACTTGGTCTAAAGTCTGATTCTGAGGTGAGTTGTTGGACGATTCCTCCATTGTAGGCACCATCGTTTCTTGATTTTCACTGGTGGTTGGGCTTTTGTTTTGATTCTTTGGCATGATGTATCTAATGTGCAGAACTGGGCTTGCTGGACAATATTTGAATTCCTACCCGAAGTGCTAATTCGTTTTGCCGGTTGAGTTTTGCAACAACGAAATTAGAGAGCCATCGGGGGCAATTCGGAAAAATTTGTAGAAGCTAGTTCAGAACCGAACGCTCTAATACCATGACAAAAATTAGAAAGAAGGAAGAATGTTGGAAATTTGTGTATTCTGTCTTATGTGTTCTGCACATGTACATACCACTATTTATAGTACAAATGGAAATCGAAGAAAGAATAAACATGATACATTTTCCTATTTTATCTCACTTGATCAAATTAATTAATCTTCAATCGGAGTCAAGGATCAAATCATATCTTTCTCCAACAAAAATGCCAAAAATGCATCTTTTTCTTGCCAATTCTTTTTTACCAACCCATACTTTTCCCTATACATTTCGCTCTTACTCTCCTCTTCTGATTGCGTTAAAATGTGAAACCTAGCCGGCAAGGAGAAAATTGTCCTAAAAGTACTAAATATATTGTATTTTTATCAATTTAGTCATAAATCTTTTAATTTTGCCAATTAAGTCATAAACATTTTGCTATTTTGCCTATTGAATCCATCCAGCCAATTTTGATCGGAAATTACTGATGTGGACGCTAACCATTTTATGTGGCACGATGGCAACAAAGTAGACAATTTTTAAAATATTTTATATTTTTCAATATTTTATTATTTCTATTCTTTTCTTCTTTTTCCTTCTTTACTTTTTCTTTTTTCTCTTTTAGTGATATTGCGCTTGTCAATCTCTCGTGCTTGGAAATGTTCCATCTCTCATGGTCGGAGACCTCCTGTTCAGACACTTGAACAGCTCGTGCTTGTGGAGTTTTCCATCTCTTGGTTGTTAATGAAAAATTTTGGACTAGGGTTAATGGGGGAAGATTTGTGACTTAAGTAAAATTTTGTGGTTTTGTATGAGACTGTAAAAATTTTAGGGTAAAATTGGAACCGAACGGTAAATTAGACAAGATCTAAAGTTTGGGGTTTTTCAAAGGACAAAAAAAAGTTTAGGCTAGAATTGGGATATGACCTAAAGTTAAGGGTTTTTTATAGTACAAAAAAAATTTTGTGGTAAAATTAGGGCTGGACCTAAAGTTTGAGGTTTTTTACGAAATAAAAGGTAAAATTAGGACAAAAGCTAAAGTTGGAGGGTTTTTTAGAGAATTAGGTGGAAGAAAACCACTTGCAAACATATTTTCTACTATTCCAATATGCAAATTTAGATTGCGCATGGCAACCATTCCGTGCTCGGAAACAGATTTTGCTCAGAAATAATTCTTTTTTATTCTGTACCTGGAAACAATTTCTAAGCATTTGAAGGCGTTTGGTAACTACCCAAAATTTCGATTCTTATAATAGAAAAAAAATATAAATGCGTTTGGTAACTACACAAAATTTTATTTTATTAATAATATTTTGAATTTTTTAATATTTCTTTCTTTTTTTTTTTTTTTTTTTTTTCCCATCTCCTTCCTTGGCCCGATGATCGGTCACAGGCCAAGGCCGACAAGGGCATCGTGGCCCTCTCCGGTGGCGACGATGAGGTCAACCTCGCCTTGGCTGGGCAAGGCTTGACCTCGCCTAGATCTAGTGAGGCCGACTTTGTTGTCGCCACCCAAGTGACAAACCTGGGTGGCTATGGCGAGGCCTCGTCGTCATGACGGCACAAGCCGCCCTCACCCAGGCGGCGACGGGGACCCTCGCCGGCCACTGATGAGGGCCGCGACGCCCTTGCCGGCCTTGGCTTGTGGCCGGCGGGTGCGGGCGGCGGGCTAAAGAACAACAACAAACACAAAAAAAAAAAAAAAAAAATCAAGAAGAATCAATTCTGGAAAAATTTTTCCAGAATCAAGAAGCTATTCTTCTTGATTCTGTTCCAAAACTGATTCTAAGAATAATTTTTTAGCAAAATTGTGCCTGAGCACAAAAAATTTAACAAACTGATTTCTGTTCCCAAACTGATTTTTGGAACAAAAAAACATAAATTTTAGCTATTTGGCAAGTTGCCAAACAGGTCCTTAGCTCTCTAAAATTCATGAGTACTGAGAAGATTGAAATTAATGAGGAGTGATAAAATATTTGCAATGAGACACACTGGATTTGATAACCTAAAATGCATGAATTGACGACAACTATCGAGTCCGTTCAATTCATGATATCATGAACGAAGTCTCTGATGCAAAAACAAGAGTCTCCCAACCAGAAGTCAAACCAGGGCATGGGAGTTTATTTTGGGCATGCTTTATTTTACACAAACAAGTTTATGGAACTTTCTTTTAACAAAATCAACATCGTAACATTCATCAAGAAAGAGTAGCTCAAGCAATGCCTCAAACCGTGAAATTGAAGCCGCCACATGTAGTCCCGTAAGGATACAAGGAAGAGCTGAAACCCAATCTTGACTGATCCAAATCAAATTGAAGCAAGTTATCCTCCATTTGAAATGTCCCGATGACGACAGCTTGCTCCACGGTTTTCCCTCCGTCGATGAAAGCCAAGCACGCAACGTTGTCATCAACTTGCTTTATCGAGTTTGATGGGTAGATGGTCCATTTCTCTCCATTTCCTAGCAAAAGATCGATCTGGGGAATGTCTAACCCGTTGGTGTTCGTTCCTACAGTGAAGCACAAACGAAACGGCTCCACTTTGGGCACTTGATTGATGCCTTTGGCAGCCTTCTTAAAACCCCTAATAAAAGTCTTGTAAATGTTGCTCTTTAGTGTAGTGTATGGTACAATAGTACTAAGCTTCACGCTCTGATTGCAATTGAAGCTGTTCTGTGGAACATGCACGTCCTTCCCATTGATCGATATGCCAGTAAGGTTGATAAAATATCCTAGCGACGTCCGATCGTCTTGCAAAGGAGTGTAGGTGAGTACTTTTGCCACATCAAAGTCTGCCGAAGGATCACGGTGGTACGGTAAATAGTATGGACCATCGCCAAAGAATATCGCCCCACGAGCTTCAATCGAGCTCGGGAGGCAAAGTGCGAACTTCCTTGCGACCAATTGGCCAAGAAGATCAGTAAATACAGACAATAGAGAGAGAGAAGACCGCGACAAGGCACCAACGCCAATCACTTCTTCAGGGAGAGACTGTAGAAGAGACGGCGGTGCACATGATACATACAAGCGATTGAAATCCATACCTGTCGTGACAGATCTCCCATCTGTCCAATATATGACGATATCTTTGTAGGTCGCTTGCGATGGAGCACAAGACTTGGTGATCGGGTTCACGGGCGCATCGTTGCAGTAACACTGACCATCCGTAAACGTGTTATTGACGGGACATGAGGGAGGGATGTAGCTCCGAGCAACAGCGCATGCGCCTGAGTTACAACCGACCATAGGTTGAGGGGATTGGCATTGGCACCAGGTGAAAGGAGCGTCGAGATCAATGATATAGTGTTCCCCACCGTTGAGCGTGATGCTGTAGAGAGAAGTGGTTCTGCCTGTATATGGGAGGATGGGTGCTACGAGAGTGTGAGGTTGAGCGAAAACTTCAGTGGATAATGTCAACGCAAGAATTAACAAAAGAAGAAGAGCGTTCATTTTCATCCGTTTTTGGGATGTTGGAATGATACGAGATTTGAAGGTTGAGAGGAGGAGGGTTATATAGAAACGATTATGGCAAAAGCCACAAAAATTCCTAAATTGCACTTGTCGTGATATATTTACTCCAAACTTTTTCTGTGACATCAAAATCCCAAACTTATACATATATGATACATTTGCCCTTCATCAAAGTTCTATCAATGAAAATTGTTATAAATCTGCCTACATTAATGCCAGAAAGCAAACAAAGTTGATATGACGCCCACGTGAACTAAATTAAATAAAAACGACATTATTTTGGCTCAAAAATTATTTAACGGAATCTTAATGGATGATAAATATATTATATAAATATAAGTTTGAGGTTTTTTATATCACAAGAAAAAATTTAGGATAAATATGTCACAACAAGAAAATGATTTGGAATATTTTATATCATAAAAAAATCAAAATAAATACATCATAATTAACATAATTCAAAATTTTTTATTTACTTTTGATATTCGTGATGGGGCGTCCTGTGAAAATGATAAACTTTCCGAGGATAAAGGAAACAAAGTAGTACATTGCCTGAAAAGATACGTCAAAAGAGCATGTGCAGAGGCCTTATTTTATCAATCACGTCCAAATGCTCTCATTGGATCTTGTGCATTTGTACTTAAATTACGGGCAATGTGGACCCTCGATGAGGTTTTCCTCAAATCTAGGGAATCCCATATGACTTTTCAGAGTGCTTGTGTGTAAAGTAGTCTTAATTACACATATATGACCTTTTTTTTTCAAGTTTATAAATGGGACATTTGCACCATGAGTTCTCGGTTTTTACAGGGAATCAATTAAGGTCAAATTTTTTTATCAATGTAATTAAATCTTAATTTTTTTTAAGAGTGCAATCAAATCCTTTTAGACGAATAATATGAAAAACATGGCGGTAGATACTTCTAGTATTTATTGTATTAGTACTGATAAGAAAAATCAGTGGCCAAAAACATGGCGGTAGGCACTTGAGATACAAAAATCTTGGTAAAATTCTCAAATCATATTTGCAACATGGCAGAGATTTTTGGCACTAAAGTTGATCAAAATGCTCTATAAATAGGAGCTAGGGATGATAAGTGCAGAAAAATAAGAAACTAGGCTATGTTTATTTCGTGGAAAATAAACGATTTGAAAAATATATTTTTTAAAAAGATCGCTTGTATAACTTGAAATAATTAATCAACGAAAAATATTTTCGTTATTGACAACAATCTATGTCTAAATATTTTCGTTGACGATAAAAATATTTTTTGTTCATTGACTTCTGTAAGCAATACAAGCAATTACTTTTAGGAATATATTTTACAAATCATTCATTTTTCACTAAACAAATACATCCTACATTCCATGTAATGATTTACCAATACTTGTAAAACCCATATTGCAAACTAAAGAAGCTTTATTTCCTTGTTCCATGGCCATGAACTCTTCCACAGTTGTATTCATGGTGCATAAATCAAATCCTAGCAAGGAAATGCACTTGCACGCAGCGGCGCATGCTGGTTTACAACAGCCAGCTTGCAGTTAAGGTGATTGGCCTCGATACAAGGTGAAAGGAGCATTGAGATATGTGATAGAATGTTCATTATCACTTGGCTTGCGTTTAATTCAGCTTTCGCAAGGGGTTTTCGGCCTCTAAAGTCCCTTGAGCAAATGTTGAGATGTTTGGCAAGCCTTTCCCAATGGTTTTTTGACCAAATGTTGGCCTTGGGAAAACTGAACTACCCTCACCAAGCCCTACCAACATTGGGCCTTCAGCATTTGGCCAAATGCTAAAACTAGTTTTTTTTTCTTCCTAAACCACCCTTAGCAATTCTCTAATTTTCTGGTTTTGCCGCTAGTTGTGACTATTCATCTTCTTTGTGCGAGGGCGTTTGACGAGACTAGATAGGGCTGGTGAAGGGCCGACGAGAGGTTAGCAGGGTCACGTGACCGCCTAGGTAGCCCTTAGCTAGGGTTGCACGACTTCGGGCCTCGTCTTTGGGGTCACACAACTGCGATGATGGCTGCCTAGGGTTGCATGACCCTCACCTAGGGTCGCATGACCTCAGGCAATAGCTCCTAGCGCTAGATTTGGCTCACCGGTGGCCTTAGCCCTTCGCCAGCATCAGCTAGGGGTTTGATTTTTTTTTTAATAAAACAGAGAAAAATTAAACCCAAAAGCCTTTTGCAAAAAAAAGTTTGCCAAACACTACTTAAGACAAAGTAGTTTTATAAAGGATTTTTTTACTGAACACAATTTAGATCCTCAAGAGGGTTTAGGCCCAAGGCATTTGCATTTCCTGATAGCCATTTACAAAGCTGAACCAAACTCACCCTTAATGTGATGCTATAGAGAGAAGTGTTTGTGTTTTATGTCGAAGAGGAAGATACCAAAAAAGTTATAAACTTATTACACTCATATCAATTCAATCATAAACTTTTCAACCGTGCCAATTTAATCATAAGCATTTTGACATATTGCCAATTGAGTCCATCCAATCAATTTTGGCCAGAATTGATAACGTGGTATGACCAACGCTAACATTCACATTTTTTTATTGTTATTAAATAATGTTTTGAACTTTTTTTATTTTTTCTTATCATATTTTTCGTTTCTTTTCTTTACTTTTTCTTTTTGGCCTGAGGTCTAGCAAGTGTCTCCAGCCGACCCTCAAAGGCCACATGCAAGGGCCGACAACCCTAGTTGGCTAAGGGCAAAGGCGTCGCAGCCCTCACCCGATGTCCTCCGCAACCACAGTAAAGCTATTGCGTCCCTTGCCAGTGACTGATGAGGGCCTGGGCGAGGGTCGTGATGCCTTGATCCGGTAAGGGCGGCACGCCCCGCCCACACAACCTCTTCCAATGTTGGCAAGGGTGTTTGGCCCTCACTTGTGGCTAGTGAGGGTGGGCGATCCTCGCTGACCCTCAGGCCAAAAAAGAAAAGAAAAGTCCAAAAAATATATATTATAAAAAAAAAAAGTTTACGTCAGTGCCGATCGTGCCACGTAGGATTATTGGCGATGTCATCAATTTCTAGCAAAAATTGAGTGGATGGACTCTATTGACAAAACATGAAAATGTTTAGCACTAAATTAACACAATTGAAAGGTTTAGAACTTATAGGCATAAGTGCAATAGGTTTATAACTTTTTGGTAATTTTTCGTGAGGATCGGTGCTACAAGAGTATGATAAGGAGGTGGAGCTGAAACCTGTGCGGATAATGTCCACACAAGAATGAGCAGAAGAAGAAGAAAAGAGAGGATTTCGTTGAAATGTCCGATGAGGATGTGTCCGGTTGAAGATAACAACTGCAGAGCCAAGAATCACGGGTACAGTTATAATTTATAAATTTGTAGACGGTTATGCTTTGCAAAAGGCTCTATAAAGCCAAGTTGGCCTCTTGTGAGGGATCCGCAATCAATCAACGCTTACGAATTTCCTCAGTTCGGGTTTATCAGTCCATTACGATCGCATTTTACTTTATCCAAGATTTAGTCACTAACGTTACAAACTACTTCCTGTCCGAATTGCCCCAGAAACTGATTCATAAAAAAGCAAAAATCTAACCTTTGATTTTTTTGGTCGAAAAAAAAAAAAATCAAAGGTTGGATGATGAAAGGTATTGTGTCGACAATCCAATTTTAGCGAAACATATACTACACTTTAAAAAATTTCATATAAAATACCCATATCTAGCCTCCTTGAATTATAATTGCTTTTTTCTTTTTTTGTCCCGTCCATGTAAAGTAGGGTAGCAAATGATAACCATTCTGTTTCGAAATGAATTTCCTAAACCAGAAATAGATTTTTCTATTTTTGGTTCCTGGATGAGTTTATGAGAAAAAAAACCCGTTTGATAACGACAAAAAATTTCTATTTCTAGAATGAAACCCGCTTGATAACAAAGATAAAATTTCTATTTCCTGAAACAAAAACCTGTTTGATAAACAACAGAAATTCTATTTCCAGGAACAGAAATCCATTTTTTTAGAAATGGTATAAAATTAATTAAAAATCCAAAAAATTCATAAAAATGTCAAAAAATTCAGAAAATCCCAAAAAATTGAAAAATTCCAGAAAAAATCATCAAAATGCCGAGAAAATAAAAAAAAATTTCAGATTTCGGGAAAATATGAAATTTGTTGAATTTTTTCAAAAAAAATCAAGAAATCAAAAATTTCAAAACTTCACAGAATTACTCAGAATATCTATAACCACCCGCTTTGAGTCAAATTTAAATTTTTTGAGGTACCCAAAAAAATAAAAAATTTTATAAAATGGCTTAGAATACCTGTGGCCACCCACTTTTTGAGTAAATTTTAATTTTTTTGAGATGCCCAAAAAAAATTTAAAAAAATTCAAAAATTCAAAACTTCACAGAATGGCTTAGAATAACCGTGGCCAACCATTTCAAGAGAAATTTACTCAATAGATATATAGAAGGTTTTTAAGCCTAGCAATTCCCAAATAATTACGGAACAAAGTAAATGCTAGAATGCAATTAACATGGCAATGTTAAAAAGAGGGAAGAGTTTTTGGGAGACGAGAGGTTTGCCGATGGAGAGAAAAAAGAACAAATCCCTATCCACTTCTTGATTGGAACATGCTTAATATGGCAATATTCGTTCAGCCCTTCTCTCTCGTCAGCTAATTTTTCTCCAATTAGATTGACTGCGGATTAAAGCTTCTCTTGATTAAAGAAATGTTTCTCTCGATTCAATTTAATAAGTTTTTAGCTTATATCCCGTGCATAATGTGGAACCTTTGTGTGATTAGGTCCGGAAGCCACAAATTAAGTACACATTTCCAAAGTCACGATACTCGATCGAATCTGCACTTTGTCGTTTTCACCATTAATGGACAACCCTAAGACTACCTGCTCAAAAGTGTACAAAGGCTTTTGCCTGGGAAAAGGAAACAGTTCAACGCAAAACCCAAAAGCGTCTATCCCTCTGTTTCCTTTATTTTCTTTAACTATTCGATACCACAACATAGCCACGGCCAGAGAATCATAGTTTTGGCAAATTCATTCCAAAATAGCTAAAACTTTTATTGTGATCTAAGGCCCCAAATGGGAGAGATCAAGGAATTCAACCATATGGAGGAGGTACACAAGCATCTTGAAGCTATTTCAAGCTACAAGAAATATGGCATCTTTGCAGCACATTAGGAACTACAGTTTACATAGTCGGCTTGTGATTCATACAGCAAATTAAAATGCCCAATAGCTCCTATTTTCGAATTTTGCCTTAGACAGTAATAAATGACAACTTTCCCACTTCTTTCCAGTGTACAACATAGGACGACGTCTACCGCTCACCCCTTGTTTGCAGGTGCTCCACACACGCTGCAAAATGAGAGCGCAATTGCTTAAGTAATGGATACAAGATAGTAAATCATAAACAAAATGTTTGTGTACTTCAGAGCACGTCCACAAGGAAAATAAGTTGGGAACCAGCACCAGCAAAACTGAAAGAAAACTTACATAGTGCAAACTGCAAAGTACTATGTGAAAACAGATATACCCACTCAATTTGGGTGCTTATATCTCATCTTCCTCAAAAATATCTCGTTCAGGGGAGTCCCCAACCTGGAAAACATATAACAATGAGAAAATTCAAGTTATGGACTATTGCGGTTCCCCATGCAAAGGCAATAGAGCCTAACTCTATTTAACAAGGACACTTTGCCTTTTTGGAATTTTCGTAAGCATTTCTATCAATCGCTAAACAAAAAAAAAAATTCAACACTTAAAAGTTGTTGCATCTCGCATTCTCAGAACATATCTCAAAGTGTGAACAATAAATTTGGAAGAATTATGTTTCAAGAGAGATGCACACACATCCATAGTAAATGATGCGTCACTTTTAGCAATTTTTCTAGGTAAACAATCGGCTCATAATTCGCACATCTAGTAATAGCAGCACTAGTACGTTTAAAGTATTAGACAAAACAACATTATTAAACTATAGTTGTCTCCTCACCTTTACTTTGTCTGGTCTGACCATTGCACCATGAAGTGGAGGACACTTGAAGTAGCATATCTCTTTTACCCTGCAACATCAAAATGTCTGGTAAGTATGTAAATGCACAAAGACAGACATGAGGAAAAGAACTTACACATGCTAGTACAAGCAGATGGCAACAAGCACGCATGGAATGAGCAGAAAATAGCATGTTAGTTTTTAGAATCTTTGCTGTCTTTCGGTTGATTTGGACAGAGCGGAACAAGAGAGCTTTCGTACAAGAGGTGACACTTGCTTTTGTAATTACTGAAAGTTGGTTATAAGTCCTACGCTTTTGGTATATGAAAGTTACTTGTAGATGGAAATGCTAAAATCGACTCTATAGCCGATTCATCTTGTTACTGAGCTCTTTCTTTATATAAGCTTGCACAACCCCCTGCCCTGCCCCCGCACGCCCCACCCCCCCTCTTCATGCCCTGTATAGTTTGGTTATGGTCCAAAAAGCACCTACTCAGTCCCTTACTTTTCCCACAGCCACCAGTGACAATGAAAAAACGACACAATGGAGCAAAATGGAGCACATAACTATAATTTCATTTAGCAATTTATCAGGAACATACTTCCAAAGCTCAACTCTATCCCTCTCAAACTATCTAATCCACTATTTCCATGAGAAACCCCTTACCGGCATTTCTACAAACAACCCGTAAAGCGAACCCAAAGAATTTCAAGAATTCCAATCTCGACACCTCCAAAACACCCACAACAAGCAATCTAAAAAGTAAAGATTATTGAGCTCCCCCGCTCATCATAAAAAGTAAAGATTAAGCAATTCCCCAATCCCAACAAAGAGAAGCCATGGGGACTCGAACTTCACGAACAAATCAATCAAAACAACACAACAACAACAACAAAACACATACACAAACACACGACCGACAGATATCGAGCTCCCCGCTCATCAATCAGCGAGCGAGTTAAATTCGGAAACAAAACCGAAGCTCCCGCGGGTACCTCTCTCCGCCCCCACAAAGAAATCCCGATTCGTCGGGCGCCGGAAGCGAAACCCTAGGAATCGGCGGACCCCGTGCAACGACGCGGAGACCCACCCTTGGCCCAATCGACCCACGTGCCCCGGACGCCAAAGCCCATGCCGCGATAAAGCCCCTCGCCATTCACAGTGAATCGTGGCCGAATGCGAAAGGGGGCCTCGAAGCTGCGCCACGAATCGACTCGCCCACAAAAGAACGGTAAAGAATCGAAACATGAATGGTAGACAAATGCCGAGAGAGAGAGAGAGAGAGAGAGAGAGAGAGAGAGAGAGAGAGAGAGAGAGAGAGAGAGGGGGAGGGAGACGAGCGGCTCACTCTGTGTTTGGCGCGACGAGCCGCTGGCCGCCCAACCGGGCGACGGGCAAGGTCGTGATCACGGCCATGGCGAGCTAAAGCTGAACCCCCGATGACGGGCGACTTCCAAATCTAGAAAAGAGAGAGAGATGAGAGGAGATCTAGCTTACGATCGGAGCTTACGCGGAGTAGGAGCGAGCGAACGAGCGGCCCCGGCTTCCTCTCCGCCGGAGAGAGCGAATAAGCGGCTGGCTTCTGACGCCACGAGACTAAGGTGAGAGAGATTTCAAGAGTCTTCCGGAGACGAGAGACAGGCGGGTGATTCTGAGTTTTGTTCCGCATTTAGAGAGAGGCGGCGGATCTCAGTGAACAAGTTCCTCAGAAATGGTTCTGAGTTTTGTTCAAGAAATTGAAAACCAACTTTTTTTTTTTGTTCTAATTTCTGGTTCAGAACCGGTTTTGGGATAAAAATTTATCCTAGAAATAAAAAAATAAATTTGCGTTACCAAATGGATTTTTGGTCCAAAACTGATTACGAGAACAAAAACTCAGTTCTGAACTGAACCAGAATGGTTTTCATGCAGTACCTAGGCTTCTGCATTCGCGGCAAATTAATTACTATGTGCCAAATGATTAGTTGGGCATAAGAAAAGCATAACATGGATAAGGTTTGATAATTTGAGGTAACTGAACACTTTCGAATTACGTAAAGGGACGTCCTGATTCTCCTCGAATGCTAATCAGTGCAAGCGAAGTTGCATTTTCTTTATTTTGGGTGGTGGACCTGACTTGGGCTGCCCAATTGTACCAAGGATCATGTGCAAATCAAATCACTTGGTGTTCAAGCAAATTTACAATTAATCTCATCACATGATGCCCAAATTTCTGCAACATCCATGGCGAGGCGGTTAGAGTAATTGCACAGAAAAGAAAAATTAATTAATTGTATACAGTTTGATTCAACTTCATGAATGGAGGGCTAAGGAATAAGTAGAATGCGGTGACGTCCAATATTTTTGTATGCACTGCATCTAAATCTACTTCTCGAAATTGTAGCAGAATATGGACGATATTACATTAGTAGTCATTGAGCATAGCAGCATAGCCCTTCTTCACTCCACGATGTATCATCCTTAAACTTTTAATTAAAGTAAAGTATACTGTTTCAAATGAGATGAGACTTGAGGGTGGGAGGAGGGTTATGTGGTAATGAATTTGGTTGACTTTTGAGATGCCTCAAGGGGTATATTGTGGAAATGAGAGACTTCTGTAATGCTCTTCGAAGGGCAAAATAACGATAAAGGGAAGCAAAGCACTACATTGCCTGAAAAGATATATCAAGAGAGCATGTGCAAAGGCCTTATATAATATCAATCACCTCCAAATGCTCCCATTGGATCTCGTGCATTTGTACATAGAGTATGGGCAATATGTACCTTCAATGCGTAATTCCTAAAATCTAGGAAGTCGATAGGAATTTTCAGTGTGCTTGTGTGTAAAGTAGAGTGCTAATCACACATGTATGACCTTTTTCAAGTTTATAAATGGGACATGCACTGTGAGCTCCCATTTTATGGACTTATGCAATTGAGTCTTAACTTTTCAATTGATATGTTGATATCTTGATTTTTTTTTTTCAGAAAGTACAATCAAATCCTTTCAGATAAATGATATTGGAAATTGCACAACTAAAAAATGGAGTATACATGGTTACCAAAAAAAAAAAAATGGAGGATACACGAACAAGCAAACTATTCTTAAACTTAATAAAAGAAATCGACCCCTAATGATCACTAGTGCTAACACTTTGCCCTTTCATTTTCTATGCATGTAATGAACCTAATATAAGCCAGTCGGTACATCTATGCTTTCAACTTTGCAATATTAAAATAAAAAAAATGGTCATTTACTTTTATCAGTGACAAGTAAAGCCCAAGGAAGCATCTCAAAATTTTTCGAACTGATGTTAGCCAAAAGGGTGACTAAGCTATGGCTTTTTGTACGAGTAATGTTAGGTATATTAAAATAGCTCTAGCAAAATGATTTATTAAATAATATAACAGATTATAAGTAGACCTTTAAATAAGCATGATTCAACCCTAAGTAAAAAGAAGGGTTAATAGCACGAAAAACCCAAAATTGGTACACCTATAACAAATTTACCCCAAATTAATTTTTTTACCACAAAAAATCCCAAATTGGTACACGTGTGATAAATTTACTCCAAATTAAATTTTTGACCACCAAAAAGCCCAAATTAGTATACCTGTAATAAATTTACCTTCCGTTAGTTTCCATTATATTAGATTAATATCACAAAAAACTTAAAATTAGTACGCCAGTGACAAACAAAAGGTAAAACCCCAAATTGGTACACCTATCAACTGCCACATGTTATTTAACTCAGCAAATTGATGATAAAATTTGACAAAAACTAATAGATAGTAAATTTATCATAGGTATACTAGTTTGGGATTTTTTATGATAAAAAACTTAGTTTTTGGTAAATTTATCATAGGCGTACCAGTTTGAGATTTTTCGTGGTATTAACCCTAATAAGAATTGGACGCATCACTTAGTATACAAGTATTATAAAGCACTCTTAACATATTTAGCATTATTCTCGTTTCATTATTAAATTCATATAAGAGTTTGATAGATTTAAGGTTTTTTCATGAAATGACAAACAAAAGTTGGTACTTGATAACAAAAGTTGATAAACAAAATGAACAAATATTGATAAATAGCTCAAATGAGAATAAGTTTTCTAATGACTATTAGGTAATTTAATTGGAAAAAACTTGGCATGCCACTCAAATAAGGATTACTAAATTCATATAAGAATTGATAGATTAAAAATGTTAATAAGAAAGACAAATAAAAGTTGATAAAATATATAAAAGAAATTGGTAATTTGCATTGTATTCATTCTTTTATTTTTGGATAAAATTGCATTACAGTTTCTAGTTTGTTCATCTGACAATAACGACGAACTTCGTATTTCTGGTTATTAGAATCACAGATGGAAGTCTTACCATGCACAAGATAATCCAGGACATGGACCATTATTTTCGAAATGCTTTGTTTTATGCAAACAAGTCTACATTTCGAACTTTATTAATTGTCCAGAGGAGTAAACATTCATCGCAAAACAGCAGTGAGTGCTCAAACAATGCCTCCAACCGTGAAATTGTAGCTGCCGCATGGAGTCCCGTAAGGCAACAGGGAAGAGCTGAACCCTAATCTTGATTGATCTAAATCATGAAGAACATGTTTTCATATTTTGAGCACACGAATTTATAAAAATCAAATAATACACGAAGGTCAGTCAGAAACTCATCTATCATCAGATCTATACCTAAATGGCGCTGTAAATCGTCCTGTCCTAACATGCTTGGAATTTTATGAACATTTTATGATGAATAGATTAGGATGTGTTCTATGACTTTCATGAAGAAAGTTTCTTCAAAAAATGATCGTAGAAAATTATAAAAATCGTAGAACAGCATGACGTCAATCAGGAAATCATCAAAACAGAATAGAACGTCACATTCCAGATTCTAATCCTAGTTTACGAAGTGATTTTCACCTAGCAAACGAAGTCCGATTAAGGCGTGCGACATATCAAATCAAAGCTTGAGATGAGTTTTATGATTCTCTAGCTCATCACTTTGCATGATTTCGAACTTTACAAGCTGAAATCAGCATTTCAAACATGCAAGCGTCTCTATACACGATTTCACATAATAACATCCATATGTACCTACCTTGTTCAAGAGTGTTGCTGAACTCAAACGAGCTATTTTGGCCATCGATGAACTCCGGAATTTCACCAAATATAGCTCTCAATATCTACGTCACAAGATAAGAAAATTGGCGTAAGATTGCGATCTAAAAATGAAGAAGTAAAATCAAGCTCAAAGTTGAACTCTGGTGGCTTTTCCAGTGAAAGATGGCCACCATAGCCACGTGAAAACACTGAGGGGAGTTGCTGGAGGCTCGAGATCGTCGAAAGGATCACTGATCAGCCAATTCAGCCTCTTGAATTGGTTGATTCAATCACCGGCGCCTATGCCGGTGATGTTGCCGTGAAGGAGATCACGCCGGACAGAACAACTCTAGCCGCCAGCAAGAACAGCTGGTCTTGCGACCAGCCTTGTGCAGCTGTGGAGGACAGAGGTGAAGTGGCAACTCTCCAGAAAATGGCCAGCGGGAGGTGGAAAGGCCGGCGGCCGAGAGAGAAAGAGCAAGAGGGAGAGAGAAACGTGAGCTAGAGAGAGAGGGAAGAGAGGAGAGAGAATTCAGATTTGAAAATATGAGACCTTACAAAATTTTGGAAGGAAAAACCCTATATACTCTCCTTAACCTTGAATCCTAGCCCTTAGATTGATCCAATGGACTAGAATGCATCCTTAATGATCAAGAACACTCCTTAAGGGCTAATGATCAATTTTAAATGAATGGCCATGATGGATTTGCTTACCATCTAATTAATTTGCTTAATCCTTAATGAATGGCATTTTGATAATTTCACTTAGGGACATTTTCGTAATTTTCAGTTAAGGGCATTTTTGTCATTTTTGGGCTTAAAGGGATGTGGCCGACCTTGGCTGGTCGGAATAGATCACCAATCGCCGGATTTTTGATCGGAAAATAGCCAATCCTATCAGACCGATTCAATTCGAATCAAACCGGGTTGAACCGGTTTGTCCCGAGTTTGGCTGGGTTGAACCGGTTCAATCCTTGGTTCAATTTGTTCCAATTTTGTACAATTTGATCTCTATCATGATTAATTGACCCAATTAATATTGAATTTGATTAAATTGGATTGACTTGTTTTTAGCTCAATTGTTCTTGAATTTGAGTTAATTGCATGGCCAAGCTAGACTAACAAATTTAATTGAAGTCCAATTAACCAAATTGAGTCTCAATTCATCAAATTGAATATTAGTTTAGAGTGGGTCAAGTTGAATTGCACTAATTGGATCAATTACTCTTAGACTTCTCAATCGTTGGATCACTAAATTGATCAAATTGGCTTAAATTCATGTGAATCTTCCAAATTTGATTTCGAATTTGGATTTCATATATGAAATTAGGCTCATTAGTGTCTCAATTGCGCAAATCATGAAGAATTGAGCAAAATCACTGATTAGGACCTAAATTGGGGGTTTTTGCGTTTGGCTTGGAATAAAAAAATTGGTTCCAAAATTGAAAGTAATTCAACCTCTAGATCAAATGTCATGAAGGAAACTAACCTAAAAAATGACTAGGAATAAAGTAATTTCATTTTTGGCCAATTTGAACCAAATTCCGCAATTTGGTAAAAAAGTTGATTCTAAATCGATTTTTGTAAAATTTCAAATGCTTAAGTCAAATTGAATGTAAAATAAGATGATTTTTGGATTTTTGTATTTTTTCAATTTTTTTGGTCAAAAATTTGACCAAAAGTCAAACCCTAATTGACATTTCACTAGAAGCTTGATTTTATGATCAAATCTTTAAATTTTTCTAAAATTTCTACTTCTAAAGTGAAATTTGATTTGAAAGGAATCTTTTTATGCTAAAAATTTAATTTAACTTTTGGGTTGAAAGGGTTGATCAAAGGGTTGACCAAAAAATCAACGTGAAATTCAACTGTTTCACTTTTTAGGTTTTTTGCATGAAATGAATAGAAAATTGTTTGCAAAAGCTAGGCCAAAAAACATAATTAAAAAAAGATACTTTTTGTTCAAGAAACGGGTTTCGTCGCAATCGAAAACCATAATGTCGAATTTTCTGCTTTTAATGACACGTCAGCTAAAAATTAGATGTCAATAAATCTCAATTTGTATAAACAATTCGATGTTGCTTTATTTCCACTAAACAATGTATGTGATTTCTTTTCCACTAAAAGACAATAGTTGTTGACAATATGGTTATGTATTTGTAGCTGGGAAGAACTTCAAAAGTGCTCATCTCTCTAGGTGGTCTAAGTTAAAAGTCAAGGGCTGTACCCAAAAGAACTTAACAAAGGTTAGCTGGAGCAAAATCCAATAAGAAGAGTGCTTTGAAACAAATGACACGAGCGGCAGGTCTAAAGACAAGAGCACAGGCTAAAAAGATAAAGCCAAATGTTGTTTCAATGCAACAACCTCCAAGTCCAGTACAACAACCTCCAAATCCAATTCTATTAGAAAGAGTGCGAGGATCAAGACAAAGATCCATCTAATGGGAAAGGGACTAAGGGGTTGTGAATATTGACGATTGAAGGGAGGGGTACTGGATATGATAGTTTTTTTTATTTTTGTTAGGAGGTTATGCTGGATACGATAATTTCTGTGTTTTGTTGGGAGGTTGTGCATATGGTAATTTCTGTTTTTTGTTGGGACGTTCATATGTTTTAGTTGGTTATTCAAATTGACCAATTGTAAAGATTATGTTCAATGTCAATAGAACGATATTTATTTTGTCTATATTTTTACCATTTTTATATTTTACTTTTGATTGTGCTGGTGTGTCTAATTGGGTTGGTGTGTCTAATTGGGTTGTGCAATTGTGCTTAGTGTTGGTGTAGCTTGCACCAGTTGTATGTGCTGATGGTGCTAGTATAAGCACAAGATGCATCAGCACGTGCTAGCGTAGAGCATTGTGCTTACGCCAACAAGCATAAGACTATACCAATAACTTGGTGGTGCTGGTGATTGAGGAGTGGTGGTGGTGGTGGCAGCCAAGAGTGCTACTGGTGGTTTTGACTGGTGATGCGAATAGTTGTTATGTTATATACAGGTGCAAGGTTGTGATAAGACTGATGTTGTTTTTGAAAGCAATAGGATCATGCTTTGTTGTTGATAGAAATTGTGGGTGCTAGTGCATTTGTAGATGTTGGTGCAGCATTTGCACTAGCAGATTTATGTGTTGGTGCATCTTGTTGCACCAGTAGTTGTGCTTGTGCAAGATCAAGATGCACCAATACCTTTTTAACCATGACTGACACTTAAATAATCACTTTCAACCATGACTGGCACTTAAGTGATCACTTTCAGAAAAACTTAATACTCAAATGATCACTATTTACAACTTATGGCACTGTAATAGTCACTCGTGAATTTGTTACCGCTCCTTAATTTGGCCATGGTTTGCAACAATAGCTGTAGCAAACTAGCAAACCATTACCAAGCAAAACATGTAGCAAACCATTACATATGGACCAAACCAAACATCTAAAGCAAAAATTACGCAAACCAATATTGATAATACAAAACTAAGCAACAAAACTTCTAAGTGCTTATAATCAATGAATTTCAACCTTCCATTTTCACCATAGATTGCAGCAAACCTTTTGTCTTATACAACAATTGCAACACACCAACACAACTAAACTAACAAATAACCCAATATAAGTACATATTCCGTTTATTTTCGACCATGGTAAACATACAAACTTTTTTTCATTACTCACTTGACATTTGACCATAAAATAGGCTACACAAGAGAATAACAACACTATCAATGCTCGATAAAAGTTTCTTTCAATTTTCAGCCTTGAAACTTCCTTCTTCAAATAGTTTGCCAGATATGTTAAAGCCTTCATTTGAGCTTACATTGAGTCAATATCCTCCAGCTCGTCCATTAATGGAGGTCAAGGTTGATGTTGTCCATAAAGTAGCTCCAAGATCACCTCTGATGCTCCACCAGAGAGTTTCGAATTAACTCATTTGAAATATTTGCACTTCGAACCTTCTCTATACCTAGCGAATCCATGGAATTTTCTCTCGAAATTCAACCGAGTCCAAGATTTTCTCTTGGGATCTACCACCACCACTACACTTGATCACCAAAACCACTAGCACCACTCTTGGCCACCAAAACCACCACCACCAACACCACTTTCAGCCACTAACACCAACATCACAACCACCAATAGTACCACTCAAGCACCACTACCACCGAGCTGCTAGTGTAGTCTTATGCTTGTTGGTGCAAGCACAATACTCTGCACCAACACTTGTTGATCATCTTGTGCTTGCACCAGCACCACTGAGTTGCTAATGCAGTCTTATACTTGCTGGTGCAAGTGTATTACTCTACACCAGCACGCGTTGATGCATGTTGTGCTTGCACCAGCACCACCCACACAAAAAAATTGTTCAAGTAATGCTCCAGCACGTAGCTGGCGCAACAAGATGCACTAGCACCTAAAACTGCACCAGCACAGCTGGTGCATCTTGTGCTTACACCAGCACATACAACTGCTTTGCACCAGCGCCCACAAATGCTTTACACCAGCACACACAACTTCCACCGAGAAACAAAACATGAGCCCATCACTTCCAAAAACAACGTCAGCCTCATCACAACCTTGCAACAACATACAAGATAACAACTAGCCAAAACCAAAACAAAAAATGAGAATTGATAAAAATATCGTTGCCATTGACATTGAATTGATTCTTTACAAATAAAAACAAATATCTCACTTTACTTCCCCAATCACCCAAGGTTCCCTTCCTACCTAACATGTCAAAACAAACCCAAACAAAAACAACAGCAACAACCCGCAAACAAAAACAATGGCAACAACTCCCATCAGTCAATACCCACAACATCCCGGTTCCTTTTCCTTTTAGACTTTTAGCTTGATTCATAATCCTTACACTCTTTCTAACTGCACATTTAAGTTCTTTAACCGCCCTTTCTGTCCCATATACCTTCTTCTTAATAACAACCATTTTATTTCTAGTATGTGCGATGTGATGAGAGCTAACCATAGGCTCACTGTTGGTACCAAGATCAGTCGGTTTAGATGGAACTGGTGTTTGGTTCTTTATTGGTGGCTATTTTAAAGTTGTACCTGATGTCTTCTTCTTTGGAGCACTCTTCTTTGGCGCAACCCTTAACTCTTGAGTTGGGCTACATTGATTGATAAGCACCTTTGAACTTCTCCTAGATTACAATAACGTAACCATATTATCACCAATATGAAATACAAATTGTCACGCCCGCACTTCTCGGCCGCCCACATCCCTCATGAGAAGTCGATTTGTGTCGACGTCCCGGGACGATCGTCACCGACCCAACACCCAAACGACAGAGAGAACAAAACACAGCGGAAATAACAAACACCCAAACAATAATTCACATAACCAAGGATAGCCGCACAACCATCGATATAAACAAATACACACTTGCATTTCCAGGGAGAACCTTTGCAATATTCATATACAACCCAAACTTCAAAAATCAAAAGCGGGTCAAGGCCACTACTGACAAAAAGGGGTAAGTGGCTCAGGTTCAGGCACTACAACTAGCCGGGGCTCCTCCCAAAAACGCATCGGTACGCCTGCCATCCTCAAGGCTGAGGGTCTGAAAAAGTGGTTTTAAACAACAAAGGAGAATAAATCTCAGCGAGTAATTCCCTAAACCTAAACTAGGATAACGTGCACCTCCCGACAAGCGCTAACAACACATAATACATACATAACTGACTTAGGCCCTCGAGCTTAAACCTAATCTTCTTTGGACCCTGCAGTTAGGCATTAAATCAACAATAGTAGTCATGCGACAGAATTCAATCACAGCACATACACGCGCATTTCTATGTCACAACGCATGTTATGCATATGCTAGTGCTCGCACTCATGCTCATGCCTCATCAATGCATTATCGCACACTTGCACACTAAACAATCAGCCATTTCTCAATTTCTCCTCCGACCCGCATTAAACACAATATGATTATGTATTTGTAAAACGCGGGAGAACTATCAAAGAGATCAATCTCTCTAGGTGGCCTAAGTCAAAAGTCAAGGGCTCATGACACAAACCCCTTAAAAAAGGTCAAGTTGGTCATCTTCCCATAAAAGAGTGCGGGCATCAAATGACATGACACGCCTCTAAAGACACTACCTCGCGTAAAAACGAAAAAGGTAGTTTATTGTGATCCTCAAATTTCTATTAGAAAGGCACCAATTTTTAGACAAAGAACCATCTAATGAGACACATCTAAGGGTTGTAATTTAAGTGATCACAATGCAGTTTTTTTTACTTTTGTTACACTTATAAATGTACATGTGTTTTGTTGGGAATGCTCATGATACACATCCATGATTTGTTGGGATAATCACATGTTTTAGCACTTATTCAAATTTCCAATGAGCATTTCAATTCAATGAATCATGAACCCAATTAACTAAATCATCCATTTTTATATTTTGCACAAATTGTGCTGGTTATTTATGCATATAAATCACCCAATTGGATCAATATGAAATTTATGCACCAAGCCCGCACAAGCTAATCCATTCCTAGTCCCGCTAGACATGCGACAAGGCATCATCAAATTAACCACATCCAAGGCTCAATTGGCACCAACAATTACACAAATCAATCATTTCCGGTAATTGGTGCGTTTAAACCTCAATTTAATCGGTGGTGGCAGCCCAAACTTAATCTCGGTTTTGGCGGTGATGCCGTAATTTCTAGGCTAATAATCATTGCCAAAATGCTCCATTATTGAAAGCAAATATCACATTTTGTCAGCCACCACCAAAACCAAAATTTGTGGATGTTGGTATAATCCCCACATCAAATTTATGTGTTCCCGCACTTGTTGCATCGATTTAATCCAAACTGTCTAACCCATTTATAATCCCTTTCAACCACTAATCCTCCATTAATTCATCATACTAATCCAAACAAGTCGACCACAATCACAATCCCTAATCACTTTCACAATTTAACCCTTAATTTACCCCTAATTAACCCCTTTGCACCCGGCTATTCCATTCAAACTTGACCAGCCATCTCTTGGCAAACCATTACATATGGACCAAACATCAAACATCTAAATTCAAAATTAGCAAGCCAATATTGATAATACTAAACTTTGCAAGAAAACCCCTAAATGCTTATAATCAATTAATTTAACCCCATTTTACTTGTTTAGAAACCTTTTTTTAATCCAATTTACACCAACACAACTAAACTTACAAATATCCCAATATAAGTACATATTTAAACAGGTCTTGACCATGATAGACATACAAACTTTCTTTCATTACTCACTTGACATTTGACCATAAAATAGGCTACACAAGAGAATAACAGCACTATCAATGCGGCGATAAAAGTTTCTTTCAATTTTCAGCCTTGAAACTTTCTTCTTCAAATGGTTTGCCACATATGTTAAAGCCTTCATTTGAGCTTACATTGAGCCGATATTCTCCAACTCATCCATTAATGTAGATGGAGGTTAATGTTGTCCTTCAAGTAGCTCCAAGATCACCTCTGACGCTCTACCAGAGAATTTCGCATTAACTCATTTAAAATATTTGCACCGAATCTTCTCTATACCTAAGCGAATCCATGGAATTTTCTCTCGGGATTCAACCCGGGTCCAAGATTTTCTCTTAGGATCTACCACCACCACCACACTCGACCACCAAAACCACCTGCACCACTCTCGGGCACCAGAACCACTACCACCAACACCACTTTTAGCCACTAACACCAACATCACCACCACCAATAGTACCACTCGGGCACCAACACCACCGAGTTGCTAATGCAATCTTATGCTTGCTAGTGCAAGCACAATACTCTGTACCAACACTTGTTGATGCATCTTGTGCTTGCACCAACACCACCGAGCTGCTAATGCAGTCTTATGCTTGCTTTGTTGCAAGTGCGATGAGTCTACACAAGCACGCATTGATGCATGTTGTGCTTGCACAAGCACCACCCACACATAAAACTTGTTCAAGTAATGCACCAGCACGAAGTCGGTGCAACAAGATGCACTAGCACCCAAAGCTACACCAGCACATACAAATGCTTTACACCAGCGCCCACAAATGCTTTACACCAGCACACACAACTTCCATCGAGAAACAAAACATGAGCCCATCACTTCCAAAAACAACATTAGCCTCATCACAACCTTGCACTAGCATATAACATAACAACCAGCCAAAACCAAGACAAAAAATGAAAATTGACAAAAACATCGTTGCCATTGATACTGAATTGATTCTTTACAAATAAAAACAAATATCTCACTTTACTTCCCCAATCACTCAAGGTTCCCTTCCTACCTAACATGTCAAAGCAAACCCAAACAAAAACAATAGCAACAACCCATAAACAAAAACAATGGCAGCAACTCCCATCAAATACCCACAACATCCCAAATTCTTTTTCCTTGTAACTTTTATCTTGATTCATAATCCTTACACTCTTTCTAACCAAAACATTTAAGTTCTTTAACCGCCCTTTCTGTCCCATTACCTTCTTCTTAATAATAACCATTTTATTTCTAGTATTAATGCGATGTGATGAGAGCTAACCATAGGCTCATTGTTGGTACCAAGATCGGTCGGTTTAGATGGAAAGTTGTTTGGTTCTTTATTGGTGGCTGTTTTAAAGTTGTACCTGATGTCTTCTTCTTTGGAAAACTCTTCTTTAAAATAATAACCCTTAACTCTTCAGTTGAGCTACATTGAATGATAAAGCACCTCGAAAATCTCCTAGGTTAAATCCCAAAACCATATTATCAAAATAATGTCATACAAATACCATAACATAAATTAAATGCACAAGTCTTGCAAAACTTACATTCAAAATAGTCATTCCAATACGTGTCTGTATAAAGACTATAACCATATTGCCTTATTCTTTTCCCAAAAACCCCTCTTATTCTCTGTGGTGCCTCACTTTCAGCAACTTGTGGGGGAGTAACCTATGCAATTTGCTGTCTTCTCGCATAAAAAAGACATAAAAAAATTAAATTTAAGCCCATAAAATAACATAAAAAAAAAAACACAACCATGTACAACTTACTGGATATTTTCTCGTCTGTTCAATAGTCAACTCAGTGGTTGTTGCTGCTATCTTATCTATAGCAGTCCATGCACCTAACCCCACGGCAGGGCTTTCTGTTGACCCTTCAGGTGGCCCTGCACTTGACCCTACAAGAGGGCCTTCTATTGGCCTTTCAACTGGTCCTACAAGAGGCCTTTTTGTTGGCTCTACACTAGCCCCTGCCACATTCCGTTGTTCTTGATATTGCTTCTTCAAGGCACATCCTTTCTTAGGTCCCTGTTTGATTCAACTTTCCCAAGGAGCTTTAGGCTTACAAAGCCCCTTGGGAAAAATATGAGGTGTTTGGCAAGTGTTTTTAGGACTTCATTGGCCAATTGCTACCATTGAGAATGGTGGAAGCACAAAATAGGTGGGGACCTGCTTTGGGCTTTAAGCATTTTCGGAATGCTATTTTCTTCATTTAATGAATTTTGGTCAGTTGCCTATTTTGCCCTCAAAATATTGTTGAAAGTCTAATTTTGCCCATATAAAAAAAAACAAAACCCTATCTCTAAGTGTTTCGCTTCTTCGCTTGCCCTTTTTGCCTTTTGTCACTCTCGACTGTTGCCTCGTTCTTGCTCTCCACTGCTCACCTCTCTCGCTCGCTTCTGTTGCTTCACTCTCCTTTGAATAGATCGCTTGCTCATTTGTATCGATCATTCTCTTTGCTTGTTCCCTCGCTTAATTATAGGTTTCACTCTCTCTCTCTCTCTCTCTCTCTCTCTCTCTCTCTCTCTCTCTCTCTCTCTCTCTCTCTCTCTCTCTCTCTCTCTCTGATGGATGTACTTTCGATTGCTTAGATCTGTGCATTTCGGGCCATACTTGAGTTTTTATCCTTTCTTCCATGGTGCTTTTACTATGGGATTTATGCATTTCGTGGTTTTGGTGCTTGTATCGTCTCCAATATGTTTTTAGGGTTTTCCGTTTTGCTTTGCCTAAGAGGTAATTTGAGGCGCATTCCATTCTTAGATAAGAGTACTCAGGTACTGTCATGCATTGCTTCTTGTCCATTTCAAAAATGTTTTCTTCGTCCCTAAACACCTAATTATAAGTGTGACCGCTCAAGGGGTTTATGTTTGACGTGTTTGTAGTGCTTCATGTTCCTCAAGTGATCTCTCTCTTCAAAGCTAGCCTCATTTTAGCTTCAATTTGAATATTTTTTGCTGGGTTTTTGGGGAAAAATTAATAATTACAACACAAGCATCCTATTTTGAGTATGATCATGCTAAGTTTAATGTCTATTGCCACCTCAAATCACTTGACTCAAAATTAGTTTTATTAATTAATTGAGAGAATTTTCAACAGAAGCATTCGATTTTTGCATTTTGTGGGTATAAGCTATATTAATAAAATACTGAACTTACATGCCTTCTAATGTGGTGCTTGTGGACTTGATAAAATTGCTTGGTATTATTGCAATGATGAAGAAGAAAGGTATCGCATGATTGAGTCGGTGTGATGCATAAATGTGGGATGATGTTCACCAAAATGGGCGTATGTTGCTTGGTATTATTACTTTGTGGCTACTTCTTGAAAATTTTGACCACAAACTTAAGAATAGATCTCTAGTACATGTGAAAGTAAAGAAGCTACCAAACAAAAGCATGCTCTAAAAAGGCTTCTTATTTCAACTATTATGGGGGTGACGTGCTAATTGGAAGTCTATTCAATTGTTCAATTGGTTATGTTATTCACTTATTATGTTCAATTGGTTATGTAATGAACATGTAGGAGTTGATTGGTTATCTGTGTGTTAAGAAATGCATGTCTTCATCCGATTTGTTCATGGTTAATCTTGTTTGTTTGTGCTTCCCAAATTTGTTCATGTTACTTTACTAGTAGATGACAAGTTCATCAAAGGAAAAGACATTTTTGAGCTCAAAAGATATAGAAACCTTTTGCAAGCTGTGCATTGAACGAATTGAAAAAGACAATCGTCTTACAAACAACAAAAGAGATGGATGGATAGTTATAATTGGCAAGTTTGAGGAGCTAACAGGCAAAAAGCATGATAAAAATCAAATAAAGAGTAAGTGGGATAATCTCAAGGAAGAATGCAAAAAATGGAGGTCATTGCTTTACAATGAAATATGATTAGGATGGGATTCAAGGAAGAAAACCATTGATGCAAGTGGCGAATGGTGGGAGAGTAAAATTCAGGTTTTTATCACTTCTTTTACTTTTGTGTTAGGATCACTTTCAATGATACAACTTACACGAATGCTTTATTATAACGGGTCAATCCAAAGTTTAAGGCTTTTAGGACGAAAATCATACATCCTAATCTTGGAGAGAAGTTACATATGATGTTTAGAGATACGGTTGCTATTGGAAAAATCACATGGAATCCTGCGTAAGGTTTATGTATTAATAATAATGTTGAGGTCATACAACCTGGTATCGATGATGATGCAGGATCTATTGATGAAAATTTGGAGTGTCATGTGGATAAAACCATTGTTGAACCAATTGAAACTCAAAGTCATAAAAGAGCCAAGCAGACTTCAACGAGGCAAGCTCGAGGAAAACAAGATAAGAAATTGAGCAAAAGAAAAGAGCTTGAGATGCAAATTAACAGGCTAGTTGCTGCTATTGAAAGTAGGAGCAATGCCACTGCCACATCTCAAGCAACCGCCAATGTAGTCGGTCCTTACAAGGTCCTCATACATATATTGGATACCATACCTGAGATTGGGGAAGACGAAATGTTGTACTATTTTGCAATTTATCATTTAAAGGAAAAGATATACAATAGGCAAGTTTTCATGAGCTTAAAGGATGATGTATAAAAAGTCAAGTATCTCAAGTATGAATTTCGATGAGAGTCAAGTCTTTGTAGATAGGATGTTAGCATTTTATTGTTTTCATGTTTGAAGGGAGTCATGTTACTTTATTTTCCTTGTTTGAAGAAAGTGATGCTACTTTGTTTTCATTGATGGATCTTTATTTGCATTCCCCTGAACCCAATTTCTATTAATGTTTTATTGTGAGAATTGTTTTCAATTGTTGTTCTCTTTATGTGGTTGAGTTTGCATATATATGATGGTTACTACATTATTTCTCTTGATGGATGATCAAGCTTATTCATTATTTATCTTACAACCTCTAAATTTTGTTACTTGAAGCAATTATGGATGATTCACATCCGAGGGAAAATCGTGAACAAGAGGAAAATGACTATTGGGATCTTGTCACAATCACTGGAGCTGCAATTATTGATCAAGCAATATACCTTTGCAAATAACCTTACACAACCTCAACATACACAGGTTATGCATGGTTAAAAGAGTTGATGGGCAAAGATGCTAATCCTATAAGGTGCTATAATATGTTCAGAATGCATAAAGTTGTATTTAATAATTTAACCCGTGACTTAGTAACACTCTATGGTCTTGAAGGATCTGGGAATACTAATGTTGCAGAAATGGTTGGTATATTTCTTCATATTTTGGGACATGATATAGGTAACAAGTTAGTACAAGAGTCCTTTCAATGCTATGGGGAAATCATAAGTAGACACTTTAGTTTAGTTTTAGATAAAGTATGTGATATGGGAAAAGATTTGATTTAACCAATTAATCGACAATATAGGGAAGTTCTGGAGAAGATCAAGAAAGACCAATAATTTTATCCTTATTTTAAGGATTGCATTGGAGCTATTGATGGTATTCATATCTTAGCGGCGGTACCTATCGTACGATCAAATTCGTTTTACTGGTCGAAAAGGAACGATGACTCAAAATATATATATTAGTCATATGTAATTTTAATATGAAATTTGTCTATGTTTGGGCCGATTGGGAGGGATAAGCTCATGATACCCGTATCTTCTATGAAGCCATTGGAAGACACCACGCACATTTTCTCCATCCTCCTCCAGGTTCGTTATTTGATGGTTTAGTTACATTAATATATCTATGTGGCATATGTTGATTACATTTACAATTTATTTCTGTAGATAAATATTACTTAGTGGATGCTTAATATCTAAATCCTATGGGTTATTTGGGGCTATGTGAAGAAGTTAGATGTCATTTACCAGAATTTTGAGAAGGTTCTTCACCTATAGGTTATCAAGAAGTATTCAATCGTGTCCATTCCTCACTACGCTCAACAATTGAGCAAGCCTTTGGAGTATTAAAACAGAAGTGGGAAATTCTAACTCATATGCCCAGTTATTCATATGAAAAGCAAGTACAAGTTGTCATGGCGATAATGGCTTTGCACAATTATATACGAAAAAATGTCGTAAATGATGCGGATTTTAAACAAGCAGAATTGGATCCTGATTATAGATATTCAATTGACCGTGATGATTTAAATGAGGGGGTGAGTGCTTCAAATAATAATGCATCTCCTAACATGAAATGTTTACATGATCAAATAGTCATGAGTTTGCAAAGTCATTAACAAGGTTTGTAATATTAAGAATAACGTATTTCCTTCTTACCAACATATGTGACCATATTTATTATAGTGAAGTGACTCTCTTTCTAGTCAAATTTGTATGAGATGATATATTAGAATACTTGTGTGCAAGCCGTGTTGGTGGGCGGTGTCAAAGCCGACATATATATCCATAAATTCTCTTCGGCATGAAGTATTATAATATGTAGCCTCAAATTCTCTTGTAATCCCACAAACATCAAGCTTCAAAGCCTCAACATGGAGCATGGTTCATCACTTTCGCCTTCTGGCAGCTTCAAGTTCTCGCAATTGCCAATCCAAAGGTTCTCTAATGCCTTGAGATTCTTGATGCCTTGTGGTAAGGTCGCCTTCGGACAACCACCAATGAACAACTTGCATAGTGACGTGAGTGATTGCATATCATTGAACAAGGCCTCCAAATTCTTGCAGCCTCCAATGAATAAACACCACAGAGAGGTCAAGCATCCTAGTCCGCTCTCGAATAGACACCACAAAGAGGTCAAACATCCTATTCCGCTCTCCAGGAATCGCTTCTGTTTCATGGTTATAACCAAAAAGCCTGCTGTTTCATGGTTATATCCAAAAAGCGAAGGTTGATCGTATTCTTGATATAATAAATTTGTTAATAGAGAAACTTGGTTTCATTTTTCTTTAGCCAGAAAATGAGCTTTGCATCTTAGCTATGATAGTAGGATGTGTTTTTTTTATATAAATTTGTTAATATGTATCTTTCACATTACTCTCAATGCGAAAATATAAAAGTTACATTCATTGTTTCTTTTTTTCAATTTTTAAAATATTAAAATTAAAAAACTTAATTGGGTCACACCAAAGAGCTTTCCAAATATATGTTTATCAAACAATATTGCATTTCCCTATAGCACAATTTGTCAAATTCTTACATTTTGTCAAATAGTCTTGGCCTTTATTTTCCCAAAGCCCTTTCCCCAAATACTAAAAACCTTTATTATTTGTGCCCTTCCTTGTGGCAATAGGAGCACATCATCTTTGCCCCAATCCTGGTCATCCTCTAACTTGAGATCTCTCTCTCATGCATTCTTTGTCTCCTTTTTGGCCTTTTCTATTTACTTCTTTAGTAGCAAAGATATAGGGGCTTCATGATTTGTTGGCTCCTAGAATTTGTTACTTTTGATAGGCTGTACCATGAATTGGTATGAAGCAAGGTATGTCCTTTTCTTGTGCCAAACATCTAGGTAATCCTCTAGGTTTTTTTGCTTCATTGGGATGGCACTAGTGGCATGGGCACAAAGAATTCCAATTAGTTGCCAAGCTTGACATTCTCCTCTCTAGGTGGAGGACATACTTATCATTATTGTTTATTATCTCATAGCCATCGTCTCCATTCCAAATTGGATGGAAGAACCTACTAAGAGCCAGGTTCTCATCCAATCTCTTTGCAATTCTAGAACCACATTCTCTAGTCCATTTTGCAACCTCATTTCTTTGTTTATGCAGCCTAGTCATGATCATAACTCGAATGTCTTCAAACATACGAATGATTGGTTTACTCATTGCCTCTATTATTGTGTCATTAAAAGCTTCAATAAGGCTGTTGTCAATGATAACGCATTTGAATTCTTCACTGAGGAAGGCCCTACACCAATGCTTAGCTTCGATTTGGAAGAATGCTTCAATACCTTCCTTTGTCAACTGCAACAATCCATGTTTGGCTAATCTAAAATCAACCATGTTAGCTCTCTTTACTATTTGCCAAAGTTACTTCTGTAGCTTATCTCCTTTGTAGCTCTTTGCGCAATTTGCATATATGTGCCTCGCACACATTATATGCTTGGCATATTGCATCAACTCAACCAATGTAGGAACAAGTCCCTGCAAAAATTCATGCCAACAAATACAAGTTTGCAAAAATATACGATGAATTAATATGAAAAAGCTAATAATTGAGAATGACATTACCTTTTGCTGGTCATTCATGAATGCCCAACCTCCCCCATTGTCAATCTCAAAGTCAGTTATTAAATTTTTTAGGAACCAAGACCAAGTGTCTTTGTTTTTTATTTTGACAATAGCCCAAGCTATTAGAAACATTTGATTATTGACATCTCTCCCAATAGCAACCAACAACTCTCCCTTGCATAATCCCTTCAAAAAAACATCCATCCAATTCTACAATTCTTCTACAATTAGCCAAAAATCCCCGTTTGCATATATCAAAGCAAACATAAAATCTATCAAACTTAGGTCCATAGTCAGTCAATGGCCTATCAACAACCTCTCCATATACTCGACTAGATGGGTTTTAAAGAATGCACTTGCAAGCATAACCCCAAACTTGGGTATATTCTTTCTTGTATCAACCCATAAGTATTTCCATCACCCTTTACTTTGCTCTTTTGCATTGATTTCTCAACACATTAACCACTACCTACTCCTTTACTAACTGTTGAAACTAAGGACTCTTGATCTCGGGGTATTGCATTGATAGTATTAAAGAATTGATTCGACAACCATGCATTAATTACCTTTTTATTGTCAAACATGATGCAACAACTATATTCCTCTTGGGAATACATAATCTAGAATGACACATTCCTATTAGCGTGCCATAAATCTTCCATGAACAACTAGGTTGTGTACATTTACCTCTCACAAATTCTTTCGTATTTCTAATAAATTCAATGCTCCTCTGTTCAACAATTGAGTCATTCACAATAGCTTCTTTAAATTGTTTAGCATCATCAAATTTCATACCTAGAGACAAAATAGGTTTGGAAACAATAGGATCATAGCAAGGAAACTTACTTTTCCTTCTATGCACAAGTACATCATCATCTTCAGGTTCATTCTTAGAAATAGCACTCTCATCACCGCCACTTTCAATCTCATCACTTTCATTACCTCCAGCTCTTTCATCTCTATTTACTGACCCGGATTCACGCATTTCTCCAAATGCTATAAATTTATTCCTCACAAATTGCCCTTTCTTATGTCTTGACTGTGCAAGTTCATCATTATCTTCATCACTTTGGAAATTCACATTTGCCAAAGCTTCATCATCTTCCACTCGATTAGGCAACTTCCCAATCTAGTCAATCAATTCTTCATTAGTTAATGTAGACTCATCCCTCTCCTCCCTCACATGCCTCTCCTGTTGCCCTTCGTCTAACATAGACTCATCCCCGACTTGATTACTTGCTTAAATACGATCTCCTACTTCTTCTATTTGAGTGCTCTCATCATTTTATCATCTCCATCATCCTCATCATCATCATAATACTCAACATACACCTTAACTTCCTCACTGTGAAGATAATTATAAATATTATCCTTAATACCATTACCATCACTAAAGTATCTCAAAACATCCTTCAACTCCTTCCTAAGAACACAATAATGCAATTTTTACACTTTGCATGGGTAAATAATGCACTATATCCCTTATAAATTCAATATACGATGGCTTCCTAATATCGATGAAGATAGTAGCTTCATTTCTATTAGCATATTCCCACTCCTCAGTGTCAATTACAAATTCCCCGCCATAGCAAACAATGATGGTTGCAAGATTCTCCCCTATGTCTATGTTGCACCCAAGGAAAAAAAAAATTAGCTTTTGGGACCGCATAGCAGAAAGGACAACAACTTCACATGGAGGTCTCCACAATTGCAACAAATTGAATAAAGAATTGATCCCGTAGTTGTCATTTTGTGGAATGAAACTAATGAAGTTGATTTAATCAATTTGGTCCCTACAATAGCACCGAATTGATTAAATAAATTGAGGTCCCCACAACATAAGTGAATCTGGTCACTTCTGTTTCGTCATTTCAAATCGCATTTGTTGTGTTTCGCGATTCCTTATCAGTACCAAGAACCCTTTTCCCTCTAAGCCGAGCCCTAATTTTGCCCTAATTGCCCTAATTTTGCCATTGGAGCCTCAAGAGAGAGAAAATGACAAACCTAGCTTTTTGAGTGATGGTGAGATCTTCACATGGAGGTCTGAGACAACAAATTGAATAAAGAATTGATCAACAAATGGGCTAATGAAGTTGATTTAATCAATTTGGTCCCTACAATAGCACTTAAATAATTTGAGGCCCCGTGAAGGTCTTTGTTCAAATTTTGTTGTAACTTAAACACCCACCTTCTAGAGCTCTAGCCCTAATTTGGCAAGCCTCAACATGACAAACCTAAGGATATCTCGTTTATTTGTAAAAAAAAATTTGTAGTAACAAACCCACCTTCTGCGACCTCAAGTGAGCGAGCAAACATACATCATCCACCTTCTGCAATGTTGTTTTGGCCATAGGCTATATATGACGTCATTTCATTTGTTGGAGCCAGCGTCAAACGGAAAAACGATGTCGTATTTCACGTCCACATGGACTACGTTTTAAAAAATATATCATGTCACCTTTTTTTTAATTATAAAAGTCATGTATTAATTTTGGCCAAAATTTCTCATTGTTGAAACTTAAGTGATCATTTTTTTTCCGATTTGGCACTTAAGTGATTCAAATAAAACCTTTGATGCTAAAGTGGGCACCGAATACAACTTTTAGCACTTATAGTGTCCTTCTTCTATGAAACTTGAGTGGATTTAGTCATATAGACAAGGGAAAAGCCCCACTACCAAGGACTACTAATTACTCATACTCAGCTTTTTTCTTCTTAATATCCATAACTATGTCCCAGACATTTTGAGTACTTGTATCTTACTTAATTCCTCTTTACAATTGACGCAAGTATGATTATTGAGGACGTTTTGAAGTATGCAAATAACAAAAAATGAAAAGGTGGACCGCGACAAAAAAATTTTGGGTAAAGTCCAATAGGTAAGCTATAACTTTTGATCCAAAAGAAATTACGGGACTCATAATACCAATCCAGAAATGCTTGTTTTGAACGCTACACTACACTCAAATGGGGCTCCTGTTTGCGATCATTTCAGTCTCATATTCACCGTAACATGGCTTCGAGTCACTTTTCAAATTTTTCAGCTTATTTTAGCCCACATTATTTCTTTTTCCCATTTTCTTTGCGGGTTGGAGTAATTTTCCAATTACCTAATGATTAGTTTGTATTTATTTGTTCTTTTCAAAGTGTCAAACAGCTTTTATCATCAATTCTTAGAAAGAATTGAGAGAGAGAATTTTGCTATGAGCGGTTGTGCGCGTGTCTATGAATCGATCTGTGGACATCTTCTGTCATTTCTGCTACGTCAACATTGTTCGCTTGCGCTTGCCTTTTTCCTTTTAGGGAAAAGTGCAGCGGAAGTTTTAAAACTTGTCGCAAAAATGCTATTGAGTCTTAAAACTTTTAAAAGTACAATCAAGTCTTTAAAACTTGTAATGAAAGTACAATTGAGTCCTAAAATTTCAAAAGTACAATTAAGTCATAAAACTTATCAAGTTAGTATAATCAAGTCCTAAAACTTGTTAGCATTTTCCATTTATTAAATTAGATTGAGTTAATGGAAGAACTTAATTGTATCAACTTGATAAGTTTTAAAACTTGATTGCACTTTTTAAAAGTTTTAGGATTCAATTACACTTTCGTAATAAGTTTTAGGACTTTCAGTACATTTATTCCTTTTTTTTTTTTTTTTAGATAGGATGAAAATTATGAGAGTAGAGAATTCTCAACTCTCCGATGTTCCTTGTAGAGCTTTTTTCCATTGTTGTTTTAGCTGTAAAATGGGTGTTGGAGCTTTGGTAAGGTGTTTGGCAAGCACCTCAGAGTTGCAAAACATGTACAGTTATAGCAGCTTCGAGCAACTTTTGAGAAACACCCAATTTTTATATGTTGTATCTTCAAAACATATATCAACAAACACAAAAGTCATGTCTACGTCACGACATAGCTACAAGGTGACCATAGTTATACCAGATGGGTTCTTCATTTGCTATGCATGCAATAGAGCTCGTATGCAATGTCTTTTGTTTTACTCGACAAATGTGTATATATCAATAGATGTCTCCAATTTGTGATGGTAGACAAACTATTTTTCCTAAAAACTTAAACATGTTAGGAAATGTATCAATAATGTATTTATAGCATATTACTTAGCACTCCTCTTCGCATATAGGTGGGTCCCTTACATGCAAAAAAAAACGATGTGAATGTAACCGCGTTAATGAGATGATTGTGTAATTGGAAAACCGATAGACTTAGACAAATCACTTCCTAAAATTTTCAGCTGTTAGGAAACGATCCAACAATATATATATATAGCATATTACTTAACATGTGTAGTGTAATATGCTATATAAAGTCACTCGAACTATTGTTCACTAGTTTGAATGTTATCTTGGTCATACAGGTAAGCATTTTTCCAAGAGTTAACAACATCATTTAACGATAGAAGTTCAATATCTAGCGTGCTTGGATGAGAACTTTATTTTTATAGATGACCTCTTGAGAAAGTACATGATGAACACAATGACAAAATTGTGAGATTCGATGTAGAAAAATGTCATACTTGTTATATTTTGAAAATAAAATTTTTCTGAGATAACTAGGCAATTAGTGAATAATAATTCGATCTTGTTAGCGAGCGAGTATTGCCCAAATAGTTATTAAGCATACTTTTCAAGGAACTGTTTTAATTTTTAAATTACTGATTTCACATGACACCAGAAAAATAGTACATTGAAATTGTAAACTTCTTTATATGGTTAGTTAACAAATGACTAGAGGCCATCACTTCTTCTTTTTTCTTTTTTGAGAGTGAGAGAGATTTCACGGTAGTAAATAAACGTGAGAGAGAGATTAAACTATTTACAAGAAATATAGTAGATTTGAGGGCCAAAGAATCCAAGATCAAAGGTTGGGCCAGGAGGTCACCGGCTTTAGAAAAAGAGGTTTCTAGTTCCCAAAACCTCTTCCAATCAAATCATGGGTTTTTATTTTTATGTGACATTTCGAATTTCACCCATTTTTTGGAATTTATAAAATGCGTAATTTGTCAGTGTGCTTATAGTAAAATCTCGCCCGAGAACTGATCACTCTCGGTTATTATTTTAAATTAGAGATTTCGCTAGAATCGCACTCGATCGAATTTTTGTCGTTATTTGGACCCCGAACTTGGCAGTCGATTTTTGGGAATTTCAGGACAAAATAAATTAGACGGTGTCGACATTAATGTAGCCAGTATCGAGATTGTCGGGAATAATGAAAAAATTGGAGTATTTGACCAGGTGCGAATTTGGACTAGTAGACCTCCCTCGGTAAAATTTAGTTTAGTTAATTTGACCTTTGTCCCGTTTTATATGCGAGGCCTATTTTGGACCGGTAGACCATTTTCAGTTTTAAATTTGGACCCTCGGTTTGCGTTTAATATTTGAATGAGTATAATTTTTAATTCTCTCTCTCTCTCTCTCTCTCTCTCTCTCTCTCTCCACGCGCGCACGTTTCCCGCCTACGTCCCATCCCCCCATACCTCTGCAGACTCACTCCCACCTACTCCCTCTCTCTCCTCTTCTTTCTTTCTTTCTTTTTTTTCTTTTTCTCTTTTCTCTTTCCTCTCTCCTCTCTTCTTCTTCTTCGTTGGCTTTCTTCCTCCCAGGCCGCCTCCACCCTATTACCTTTCCCCGGCCCGGTCTTAAGCTTAGCCACCTTGCGCGTCGGACCACCAGCGCCCGTTCTGCCGATCGCCGCCTTGGCCGGCTCGGTCATCGCCTCATCTGACGCCCCGTGACCGCCCCTCCAAGCCACATTCGCGCAACCTGTAAACGCAACTCGCCTTGCGTCTGCCTTGGTCGGCGTCGCCCGCCAACCGCCGCCACATCCCCGTCATCCGGCCACTGGCGCCGCCGTTACCACCCCGGCTGCCTTGACCCCTTTCTTGCCCCTCCTCTCCCCTCTCCTCCGGGCAGAGCCGAACTCGCCAAGCCCACTGTCCAGCCGCCATCGCCGCGTGTTCGGCTCGGTTTAAAGCTTAGGACACCCGGTAAGTGTGACCCTAAACCCTAATTAGGATAATTTGCATTTTTAGACAAGTTTAGGGGCTAAATTAGGGTAAATTAGGGGTTAAATTGTGGAGATTATTAAGGGCCGATGTCGTGGCTAATTTGGTAGTGTAGCGTGATTATTTCATCGAAGTTTAATGGCCCGAGAGATGTTGTTCATTGGCTGGAAATTATTGGATCGGAACGGCCCGAGTTCGATTGGAATCGGTCTCAATTTTGGATTATAATGCGCGTCGTATTTGGTCTAGTGGTGGCGGATTTGGATGATATTTTGGAGAGGCTAATGGAATATTTTGAGGATATTTATAGGCCCGAATTAATCCGTTTGGAGGCTGGCCATATCGGGATTTAATTGAACAAGACGCGATCAATTCGAGGTTTAATTGTGTAATTATCTGGGATGTTTAGATTGGCAGATTAAGTGGCTGATTTGTACTTGGTTGTGATCAATTCCGTGACATAGTGCCATGTGCCTAGTGTGACTAAGAATAGAGTATCTTGGCGGGTCTCGGGTGCGTGAATTCATGTTGATTAAATTGTGCGAATTATATGCGTGATTTATGTGCCGTGCAAGAGTGACTTGAATTGCTTTCATGGTCATGCTAGTATATTGGTTGGGCATATTGAATTGTGGATTGAACTTATTGCGTGGTAAATTGATTATGTGGCGTTGCGCAATTGATTTCTCATTGTGAAATCTGTGAGTGCCCAAGTGTGAATTTCATGGCCATGGATGTGCATCACGAGCATTGGCACGGCATATGCATTCACAAGTATGCCCGAGTGACATGTGCATTGTGATCACCTAAAATGCCCTGATGCGTATTACGCGGGGTTCAGATAAAAATTGGTGCTTGTGAATGTGTGATCACAATAAACCCTGATGCGTTTACGCTGGGTAGTGAACCCGTCCTGAGGTGTGTTACGCGGGACGATGCCCGGTTTACCGGAAGATGACCAACCTGATGCGTTTTACGCGGGTAATGTGTCATGAGCCTGATGCGTTTTACGCGGGCTAGAGATCGATCTCGAAGTGATAGACCTGATGCGTTTGCGGGTCGGACCTGACACGCTTAACGCTGGGTCGGAGGAGAAATTGGTAAATGGCGGTGCTAGCATGCAAGTGTGCGATAATGCATTGATGAGGCATGAGCATGAGTGCGAGGATGAGCATATGCATAAAACGCGTTGTGACATAGAGATGCGCATGTATGTGCCGTGATTTAAATTCTATGGCAAGATTGTTATTATTTATAGAATGCCTAACCTCAGGGTCGTAAGTTCTAGATTCGGACCGAGGGCTTGAGTCATATCTGATTTAGACTATGTGCTGTTTGTTTAGTACTTGTCGAGGTACACGTTAGCCTAGTTTAGGTTTAGGGAATTACTCACTGAGATTTATTCTCACGGTTGTTGAAAATCGATTTTTCAGATCCCTAGCCTTGAGGATGGCAAAGCGTCTGGATGCATTTTTGGAGGAGCCCCGGCTAGTTGTAGTGCCTGAACCTGAGCCACTTACCCCTTTTTGTCAGTAGTGGCCTTGACCCGCTTTTGATTTTTGAAGTTTGGGTTGTATATGAATATTGCAAAGGTTCTCCCTGGCAATGCAAGTGCGTAATTGTTTTTATTGGTGGTTGTACGGCTATCCTTGGTTATGTGAATTATTGTTCGGGTGTTTGTTATTTCCGCTGTGCTTTGTTCTCTGTCGTTTGGGTGTTGGGTCGACGACGCGTCCGAACGTCAGAGTCGAATCGACCTCGCGAGGGATGTGGCGTGCCGAGGAGTGGGGACGTGACATCCCCGCTTGATTTGGTATCAGAGCAAGGTCAGCTCGGTCCGATTCGGTCGAAGCCTGGAGTGATAAGGAGCGATGACCTTGGGTAGCCAGTAGGGTGACCTCGTGTGCTATGTGTACCTCCTGACTGCTTGTGTTTGATTGAGTGCTTGTTTTAGTTGACCCGTAAGGTGGTCTGTGGCAGATGACTCGAGGTCGGTACACGATTCTTGTGATTGAAGTCTCGTGTATTTATACTTAATCGCATGCCGAGTGATTGATTGCTATAGAGTTAAGTCCCCGCCTAGGACCTTAGACCGCTTTTAGCTTGGGTTAGGTCTCTAATCCCCATGTGGGAATTATAGCAGGAGAATGGACATGCAAGTTGGGGAGGCGAAAGTGACCAAGGACGAGGTAGAGGTCGAGGCCGTAGAAGAGGTAGAAGTCAAGGTCGAGGTCATGAGCCGGATCGTGTTCAACCACAAGTGAGAATGGCCGAGGATCCGAGAGTGGATGGAATTCTTAGGGCCCTTGAGGAAGCTGGGATTTTGGGAGGCAGACTAGAGCAGGAAAGAAATGCCACTATCGCTGCTGTCGTTGAGGCTGCCATCGCTGCTGCTAATAGGGCCAATGGGAACAATGGAAACAATCGAAATGGTGAGAATCGTGGAAATGTGGAGAATCCAATCCCGGACCGTGAATGTGATTAGGCGATGTCTAAATTGGTAGAGAAGTTTTTGAAGTCAAGCCGCCAAAGTTTAATGGCAAGGGTGACCCTGAGACCGCACCCCATTGGATTGAGGAACTGAGAAGGCTTTCGGAGTGCTAGGATGCACTGAGGTTGAAAAAGTAACACCGTGTACCAACTACAGGACAACGCCAATGATTGGTGGAAGGCCACTAAAGGAAGGGTGTTTCCCGAGGGACCGGTCCGGACGTGGGCTATATTTTCTGAGAGCTTTTTGGGGAAGTTCTTCTCTGAGAGTGCTAGAGAAAGGAAATTAGCGGAATTTATGAGACTCCGCCAAGGATCGATGACAGTTGATCAAGACGGGCGTAATTCACAAACCGCCAAGGTTCACGCTAAGGATGGTAGAGCACCCCAGGGATAAGGCGCAGAGATTCCGGACGGATCGAAACCAGACTTGAGGAGTCAAATGATATCGCTGAACATCAAGGACTACAGCAAGAAGATGTACGAACGGGCACAGGCTATAGAGGGATCGATCGATAGGGGCAGTCAGCTCTAGATTGCGGTTCACCTCGGCTAAGGACAACCGCCTTTAAGAAGAAACCGATGGCGGAAACAGTGATTTTTCCCACCAATCAAGAAGAACATCGGAAGCTAAACCTTCAAAGAGAATGTATTTGGGGCTTGCTTCAAATGGGGAGTTTGACCATCAAATTAGAACCGCCCCAAAGAACGCCCCGCGAGAGCCCCGACATACAACAACCTCGAATTGGGAACCAAATCTAGAGTGCCCCACGGCTATTATGAATAGGGCCGGCACAAGGACGGTGTATGCAATAGCGAAGGGAAGTAGAAAATGCGCCAAGGATGGTCATGGTATGGTTTCTCTCCGCCACCATATAAAGATATGCATTATTTGACTCCTAAGCATCACATTCGCTTATATCTCTCGCTTTGTTGAATTGACCGGATTAAAGCCCTGTTATGTTAGAAGTGCAATTGTGTGTGACTACGCCATTGAAGGATAAGATATGCATATTTCTAGGATGTCCCGAATTGTGAGATAGTGATTGGTGGTATAGAAAAGCGTGATAGACCCTAGCCGTGTTGCCGATGTATGATTTTGATTTGATTGTGGGCATAGACCGGTTAGTTAAGTAGAATGCCATAATGGATTATAGTAGTGCAGTGATCCAGGTTTAGTCCGGGTGGACACCCTAGATTTGAGTTTGTAGGAGTCGAGGAGGAACCTCGATCCCTTGGGTTTCGCATGTGGAAGCAACTAAAATTGTTGGACCAGGGCTGCCAAGGTTATTTAGCCAAAGTGGTTGATCCGACGGTAGGTGAAATGCGGCTTGAGGATATACCAGTGGTATGCAAATTTCCGGCTGTCTTTCTTCAAGAATTGCCGGATTGCCGCCGTAAAAGGAAGTGAATTCGTTATCGAGGTTGGCTCCCGGACCGAGCCAATCTCGCCGCCTCGCTGTGATGTCATTATCAAAGTTGAAGGAATTGAAGGTCCAAATGCGTGAATTATCGAACAAAGGTTTTATCCGACCGAAAAGGCTCCATAGGGAACGCCCGTATTATTCGTTAAAAGAAGGATGGGTCGCTAAGGTTGTGTATCGACTACCGTCAGCTAAATCAAGTGACGGTCAAGAATAAGTATCCCTCCCAAGGATTGACGACCTGTTCGACCAGTTGCAAGGAGCCTCGGTATTTTTAAGATTGACTTAAGGATGTGGATATCACCGCTTAAGGATCCAAAGGGAGGATATTCCAAAAACAGCTTTTAGGACTAGATATGGACACTATGGGTTTACAAAGAATGCCATTTGACCGACTAATGCCCCCGCCGCTTTCATAGATTTAATGAACCCGGTATTCAAGGAATTCCTAGACCAGTTTGTCATTGTTTTCATTGACGATATTTTAGTGTATTCAAGAGTTCCGAGGAACATGAGGTACATTTGGAAAATGTTCTAAAATGATAAGGAGCACGACCGTATGCTAAGTTTAGCAAGTGCGAGTTTTGGCTGAACCGAGTAGCATTTCTTGGGCATATAATATCCGGAGAAGGAATCTCCGTGGACCCGATAAAGATTGAAGCAAGAATGGACTGGGCGAGACCGACGACAGCTTGCCGAGGTTCAAGCTTTTAGGACTAGCAAGTTATTATTGGAGATTTGTGGAACGATTCTCGCCGATGGCCACCCATTGACGAGGTTGCTTAAGAAGGAAAACCAAGTTTGAATGGACCGAAAAGTGCGAAGAGAGTTTTCGTGGAGTCAAGCGTAGATTGACGACGGCGCCAAGATTGACGATCCCTTCAGACCGGGCGGGCATGAGATTTATAGCGATGCTTCGCTAGAGGATTGGGATGCGTACAATGCAACATGGAAGAGTGGTTGCTTATGCATCGCGCGCTTAAGACCTCATGAAATGAACTACCCGACCCACGATTTGAATTGGCAAGAATTATTTTCGCACTTAAAATTTGGAGGCAATATTTATGGAGAAAGGTTCCAAATCTACACGAACCATCGTAGTCTCAAGTACTTGTTTTCGCAGAAGGAGTTGAATATGAGGCAGTGGGCGTTAGATGGAATTGTTGAAGGACTATGACTGTGACATATTGTATCACCCCGAAAGGCCAACCGGTAGCGGATGCCTTGAGCAGAAATCGAGCATCGCGCATTTGCTGGTTAAAGAGTGGACTTTATTAGAGGGGGCAATGGACTCGAATTTAAGTTTAAGGTAGGACACCTCTCCTCGGTTGATGGCGACATTAAGGATTGAGCCGGAAGTGCAAGCCAAAATCAAGACGTTGCGTCCTACGGACCTTGAGATTCAGAAAATTTTGAGTATGGATGACACTAAGAGGAAACCGGACTTTCATGTGTCCGAGGATGGAAGTCTTAAGTTTCGAGGACGTTTGTGCGTGCCCAATGATTTGGGGCTCAAGGAAGAGATTTTGTCGAAAGCTCACAGAAGCAATTACAAAGATCCATCCCGGCAAAGACTAAGATGTACCCGAATCTCCAACAAAGACTATTGGTGGAATAGGAATGAAAGTGGATGTGGCCAAGCATGTGGCTAAGTGCTTGACGTGTCAACAAGTGAAAGCACATTATTTAAGCCTGGTGGAATGTTACAGCCGTTGGAAATCCCGAATGGAAATGAGAACACATCACAATGGATTTTGTAACGGACCGCCAAGGAGACAGAGGGGACACGACTTTATTTGGGTGATAGTGGATGATCGACCAAGTCGGTAGACTTCCCGCAAAGGTGAAAGGACTTCGAGCTAGAAAGGTTGGCAGAATTATACGTACGGCAGATCGTTCGCCTTCATGGGGTGCCAGTATCAATTACTTCGGACCGTGATCCCAGATTTACTGCAAATTTTTGGAAAAGTCCGCAATCCCGCCATGGGGACTAAGTTGCAATTCGCGACCTATCATCCTCAGACGGATGGCCACCCGAAAAGGACCATTCGGACTTTGGAGGATATGTTGAGAGCGTGTGTGCTAGATTTTCGTGAGCAATGGGAAGAACAGTTGCACTTAGTGGAATTTGCCTACAATAACAGTTTTCAACAGAGAATCGAATGGCACCATTTGAAGCATTATATGGCAAGGCTTGCGTAACATCGTTGTGTTGGGATGAGGTAGGAGAAAGAAGTATAACGGGTCCAGAGTTGGTTCAATAAATGGTGGAAACCGGTAAAGATTTATCCGGGAAAGGTTGAGGGTAGCCCGTAGTCATCGAGAAAAGTTACACGGATCGAAGGCATAGGCCATTGGAGTTCCAAGTTGGAGACCATGTGTTTCTCAAGATCTCGCCAATGAGAGGACTGCCCCTCGGTTTGGCAAGAGAGGAAAACTGAGTCCAAGGTACATAGGACCATTTGAGATTTTGGAAAGGATTGAACGTTAGCCTATCGCCTAGTCTTGCCTACCGAATTTGTCACAAATTCATAACGCCTTCCACGTGTCGATGTTAAGGAAATACGAACCGGACCCGACCCACGCTACTGAACCATGAGATAATAGACGGGATGACAGAGTGTCGTACATGGAAAAGCCGGCGAATCGAGGATAGAAAAGAACAAGTATTGAGAAAAAGACGATACCATTGGTTAAGGTTATTTGGGAACATCATGGGACGGAAGGCGCCACATGGGAAAGCGAGGAAGTGATGTGACACCAGTACCCCATTTGTTTGAGTAGTCGGGTTGGGTTGTAAATTTCGGGGACGAAATTTTTATAAGGGGAAGAGTTGTGACATTCAAATTTCGACCCATTTTGGAATTTATAAAATCGTAATTTGTCGGTGTGCTTATAGTAAAATCTCGCCCGAGAACTTATCACTCGATTATTATTTTAAATTAGAGATTTCGCTAGAATCGCACTCGATCGAATTTTTGTCGTTATTTGGACCCCGAACTTGGCAATCGATTTTTGGGAATTTCAGGACGAAATAAATTAGACGGTGTCGACATTAATGTAGCCAGTATCGAGATTGTCGGGAATAATGAAAAAATTGGAGTATTTGACCAAAGCGAATTTGGACTAGTAGATCTCCCTCGGTAAAATTTAGTTTAGTTAATTTGACCTTTGTCCCTTTTTATATGCGAGGCCTATTTTGGACCGGTAGACCATTTTCGATTTTGAATTTGGACCCTCGGTTTGCATTTAATATTTGAATGAGTATAATTTTTTTCCTTCTCCTCTTCTCTCTCTCTCTCTCTCTCTCTCTCTCCTCTCTCTTTCACTTCACCACAACCCCGTCTCCGTCCCCCCATGCCCATCCGGCCTCTCCTCCTCACCTCCCTCTCTCTCCTCTTTTCCTTTTCTTTTTTTTTTTCTTTTCTCTTTTCTCTTTCCTCTCTCCTCTCTTCTTCTTATCATGTCACCGTTTTTTTTAATTATAAAAGTCATGTATTAATTTTGGCCAGAATTTCTCATTGTTGAAACTTAAGTAATCATTTTTTTTCGATTTGGCACTTAAGTGATTCGGCGAAAACCTTTGATACTAAAGTGGGCACCGAATACAACTTTTAGCACTTATAGTGTCCTTCTTCTATGAAACTTGAGTGGATTTAGTCATATAGACAAGGGAAAAGCCCCACTACCAAGGACTACTAATTACTCATACTCAGCTTTTTTCTTCTTAATATCCGTAACTATGTCCCAGACATTTTGAATACTCATATCTTACTTGATTCCTCTTTACAATTGACGCAATCATGATTATTGAGTACGTTTTGAAGTATGCAAATAAGCAAAAAGTGAAAAGGTGGACCGCCACAAAAAAAATTGGGTAGAGTCCAATAGATAAGCTATAACTTTTGATCCAAAAGAAACTACGGGACTCATAATGCCAATCCAGAAAAGCTTGTTTTGAACGCTATACTACACTCAAATGGGGCTCCTGTTTGTGATCATTTCAATCTCATATTCACCGTAACATGGCTTTGAGTCTCTTTTCAAAATTTTCAGTCTATTTTAGCCCACATTATTTCTTTTTCCGATTTTCTTTGCAGGTTGGAGTAATTTTCCAATTACCTAATGTTTAGTTTGTATATTTGTTATTTTCAAAGTGTCAAACAGCTTTTATCATCAATTCTCAGAATGAATTGAGAGAGAGAATTTTGCTATGAGCGGTTGTGTGCGTGTCTGTGAATCGATTTGTGGACATCGTTTGTCATTTCTACTATGTCAACATTGTTCGCTTGCACTTGTCTTTTTCTTTTTAGGAAAAAGTGCAACGAAAGTTTTAAAACTTGTTACAAAAAGTGCTATTGAGTCTTAAAACTTTTAAAATGTACAATCAAGTCCTAAAACTTGTAATGAAAGTACAATTGAGTCCTAAAATTTTCAAAAAGTACAATTAAGTCATAAAACTTATCAAGTTAGTGTAATCAAGTCCTAAAACTTGTTAGCATTTTCCATTTATTAAATTGGATGGAGTTAATGGAAGAACTTAATTGCATCAACTTGACAAGTTTTAAAACTTGATTACACTTTTTGAAAGTTTTAAGGCTCAATTGCAGTTTTGTAATAAGTTTTAGGACTTTCAGTACACTTATTCCTTTTTTTAAAGATAGGATGAAAATTACGAGAGTGAGAATTCTCAACTCTCTGATGTTCCTTGTAGAGCTTTTTTCCATTGTTGTTTTAGCTGTAAAATGGGTGTTGGAGCTTTGGTAAGGTGTTTGGCAAGCACCTCAGAGTTGCAGAACATGTACAGTTATAGCAGCTTCGAGCAACTTTTGAGAAACACCCAATTTTTATATGTTGTATCTTCAAAACATATATCACCAAACACAAAAGTCATGGCTACGTCACGACATGGCTACAATGTGACCGTAGTTATACCAGATGGGTTCTTCATTTGCTATGCATGCAATAAAGCTCGCATGCAATGTCTTTTGTTTTACTCTACGAATGTGTTTATATCATGGATGTCTCCAATTTGTGATGGTAGACAAACTATTTTTCCTAAAATCTTAAACATGTTAGGAAACGTATCAATAATGTATTTATAGCATATTACTTGGCACTCCTCTTTGCATACAGGTGGGTCCCTTACATGCAAAAAATACGATGTGAATGTAACCGTGTTAACGAGATGATTGTAAAATTGGAAAACTGATAGACTTAGACAAATCGCTTCCTAAAACTTTCAGCTGTTAGGAAACGATCCAACAATATATATATATATAAATATATATAGCATATTACTTAACATGTGCAGCGTAATATGCTATATAAAGTCGCTCGACCTATTGTTCACTAGTTTGAACGTTATCTTGGTCGTACAGGTAAGCATTTTTCCAAGAGTTAACAGCATCATTTAGCGATAGAAGTTCAATATCTAGCGTGCTTAGATGAGAACGTTATTTTTATAGATGACCTCCTGAGAAAGTACATGAGCGAACACAATGACAAAATTGTGAGATTCGATGTAGAAAATGTCATACTTATTATATTTTGAAAATAAAATTTTTCTGAGATAACCAGGAAGTTAGTAAAAAATAATTCGATCATGTTAGCGAGCGAGTATTGCCCAAACAGTTATTAAGCATACTTTTTAAAGAAGTTTTTTTATTTTTAAATTACTGATTTCACATGACACCAGAAAATTAGTACATTGAAATTGTAAACTTCTTTATATGGTTAGTTAACAAACGACCAGAGGCCATCGCGTTTTCTTTTTTCTTTTTGAGAGAGAGAGAGAGATTTCACGGTAGTAAATAAACGTGAGAGAGATTAAACTTTTTACAAGAAATATGGTGGATTTGAGGGCCAAAAATCCAAGATCAAAGGTTGGACCAGTAGGTCACCGGCTTTAGAAAAAGAGGTTTCTAGTTCCCAAAACCTCTTCCAATCAAATCATGGGTTTTTTTTTTTTTTTCTGTCAATCAAATCATCCTGACAAGCTTACCACTGGGTTTTCTTCTTATCTTCTAAGTCAAAGTGAAAAAAGAGAGAACAGACAAATAAACGGGCTTATCAGGAGAAGCCGACGCAAGTAACATACAATTGCCGAGAGCTTATAAGGTCTGGCATGCTAGTTCCAAAAGGGCCAACTTTGGGAACCGCAGAACCAACATTTTGGTTAAGTTGACTCTTTCATTTGTGCTCGATGTGGGAATTCTTTCATCACTACCTATAACACTTTGTGCACAATTCTAGAAAAGCTTCCTTAGTAGCAATAGGCTTTAAATTATATATTTGATAATTAAAGTGAAGAGGAAAAAAGTATGGAAATGCAATTGGACTTATGGGTGTAAGCCCACTCAAGCAAATACAAAATAGACGAAAACAATGTTCTTTCTTAAGTGATTGCCATCGTTTATCAAAATTTATAAGCAGAATGTTGTTTGAAAAATGTATGGTTCATCATTTTTTGAAACACACTTGATCATCCACCTTGACATTTGTCGCTAACAAGACAACTATCATCAACCGATGGTCACCAATCGTCGATCTTAAAGTCGTCCCCACCTGCTACGAGCGGTTTCAATAGCCTTGCTAATCGCCCGATCACCAATCAGTATATCAATTGTCTACATTGCCTTCCTAGTTACCAATTGCCACCGCACTATAACCACAATTGATGACTAGTCACTGCCTCAAACTAGTAGCTAGTCGCGACTATCGTTGGTGACTAAGCATTTCTACTGCAATTGCCGATACACGGGCCTTGTTGTCTATCGGCTGCCTATAGTAGTCGCATGTCACTAATTATAGATCTTGATAAGTGGGGTTAATTGTAGATTTTGAAATGGTATGGCAAAGTGTCACTATCAGCGATCATTGCTATAATTGACACGTTCAGAAATTATTTCGTGAATAATTTTCTTTTCTACATGTCAATGATGAAAAACATTATCAAATAATTTTTTTCAAGTGAAAAAAGCAGTTATTGATAATTTTGCAAGGGCCGCGCTGTTTTCACCTTACTCCATTTACACTAGAAAAACTAAATTACCCTCAATCATTCAATTGCAATTTATAGTAAACATTCACCACGAAGTAGATTAAGATCTCAAACAATGCCTCCAACCTTGAAATTGAAGCCACCGCATGTAGTCTTGTAAGGCAACAAGGAAGAGCTGAACCCTAATCTTGATTGATCCAAATCAAACAGCAAGAAATTATTCTCCATCTGATACGTCCCGATCACGACTGCTTGCTTTGCTGTCTTCCCTCCGTCGACAAACGCCAGGCATCCCAGATTGTTATCGACTTGCTTTATTGAATTTGATCCATAGATCGTTCATTTCTCTCTACTTCCTAGCATCAAATTGATCCGTGGAAGGCGTAGCCCGTGCGGGCTCGGTCTGACAGTGCTAGTATTGAAGCACAAACTAAACGGATTGGCATTCGTCACTTGAGCAATGCCTCTGGCGGCCTTCTTAAACTCCTTAAGAAATGCATTGTGAATGTTGCTCCTAAGAGTAGTGTACGGTGCTATGGAACTCAGCCTTGCGCTTCCATTGACGTTAAAATCGAAGGCATTACGAGGAACGTTTACGGCCTTTCCATTGATTGATATACCAGTGAGGTTGATAAAATGTCCTAGCGATGTGGGATCTCCATACAAAGGAGTGTAGGACAATACGCTTGCAGCATCGAAGTCCGTCAGATAAAGTGTATAGTAGGGACCATCACTGAAGAATATCGCACCACGAGCACGGCTCGAGCTAGGGAGGCAAAGTGTGAATTTCCTTGCAACCCCAAGGTCAGGATAGGTGAATAGATATGAAAGAGCAAGAGAAGACCATGACAGGCACCCATGTCGATTGCTTCTTTAGGGAGAGATTGTAGAAGAGATGCCGGAGCACATGACACATACAGGTGGTTGAAGTCTATAATACCTACCGTGGGAAATCTTCCATCCGTCCAATATATGAGGAGATCTTTGTAGGTTAACTGAGACAGGGCACATGACCTGGTGACCGGATTCACTGGTGTGTCGTTGCAGTAACACTGCCCATTTCTGTTTGTGTTATTGGTGACAGGACACGAGGAAGAGAGGTAACTCTGAGCAACGGCCCATGCAGGTTCGTTACAGCCAATAGGAGGGTGACGCAATCCGCACTGGTACCAGGTGAAAGGAGCGTCAACATCGATGACGTAATGTTCGTGATCGTTTAAGGTGATGCTCTAGAGAGAAGTGTTTGTGTTTGTGTGTTTGAGGATGGGTGCTACAAGGGTGTGAGGAGGTGGAGCTAAGACCTCTAAACATAATGTCAAAACAAGAACGAACGAAAGCAGAAGAAAATTGTGCATTTTGTTTCTCTGGGAATGGGAATTGTAGGATGATGCAATATTGAAAGTTTGAGGGGGAGATTATATAGAGAAGAAAGCGTTGACTAATGACTTTGCAGCTGCATCAGGGGCTTAACATTCACAAATCACAATGCCTTTCTGAAGGGGGAAGCGAATAAAAGAAACGAATTACGAGATTGTCAATGTATAAATGGTAGTATATGTCCAGTACCATGAGCAAGGACCTTGAGTTTCAGTCTCATTCGATGGATCCAGCAGGATCTTGCGCATTTGTACCACAAAGTACGTAGGAGTACTGAATACCCTTTTTTAGTTTAGAAGAGTCAACAAATTCTATGATAGTCAAACAAGGCAAGTGGACCGAAACCTTGTTGCCTTTTTCCAACTTGTAAATCCATTAGGATTACCGACCAAAAAAAAAAATCCATTAGGATTGAACTATTTCCACCCAACAGGATTAGAATCGTCTCATCATACTAAAGAGATGACCATATATCCGACTCTAAAGCTAAACAAGAATTTATTTTATAAGCTCCAGTCTTCTATAGAAATCACTTCTAAACCTCGCGCTTCTTGTAACCTTAAAGATATACTTAGGGTGCATTTTATTTCGTGGAAAATGCACCATTTTTGCAAAATGCTTTTTAAGAAGTCATTTTCCTAGAAAATGGCTTTATTTTCCAATGTTTAGCTGAAACCTAAAAAACACTAGGAAAGTATTTTCAGCCCTTTGGTAAGGAAAATCTGATGGGAAAATTATCAAAAAATTAGCATTTTTTATTATTTTTAAGTTATTTTTTCTTTTTTTCATTTTATTTTTCTTCTTCCTTGGCCGGTTGTTGGCCATGGCAACGGGGCCAACGACCGGCCATGGGCAAGTGCCAACCTTGCCCAAGCCCTGCGAGGCTCAACTGCACTAGTTCCTGGTGACCTTGTCGGCCTTGCACTAGCTTGAGCATCGCCACCGGAGGCCAGCAATCCAAGGAAGAAGCAAAAAGAAAAAGGAGGAAAAGAAAAAACGAAAGAAAGGAAAGGAAAGGAAATAAGAAAAGAAAAGAAAATTTTAAAATAATGATTTTTTAAATAATAAAAAGTTAAAAATAAAAAATTCGATTTTTTAAAATTATTTTTATAAGAATGAACATTTCATTAACCAAGGACCTGAGCCCGAGCACCGAGAACTTGCACACGACCTGTGTGGACCCGGGCCTTAGGGTTGAGACTAGAGCTTGAGCATTGGGGACTAAAGTGGGGCCTTTATGGACCCAAGTTTAGGTACCGAAGCATCGGGTATGGGCACCAGGGGTTTAGGCTTGGCCTTGATGGACCTGGTATTGGCGCTAGGGGCTCAGGCCTAGAACAGGCCGCCGAAGACCTAGTCTTGAATACCCGGACCTAGGACCAAAGTTTGGATTTCCATGACTAAACATAAAGTTTTGGGTCAAAGTGTCGATAACTAGTCATATTTCAACATGCGTTTTTCAATTCTTTCAAAGAGGAAATCATTTTCTTGAATTTAAGCTTTGGTAGAAAAACCTTTTCTGTTGACTAAAGAAAATATTTTCCGTTGATTCATTTTCCTATGCAAAAGGAAAACATTTTCCGTTGACTCGTTTTTTTATGCAAACCAAATATTGAAAAATGAGGAAAAATTTTCCATGAAACAATTTGACCCTTAGCAGAAATAAAAAGAAACAATCTAGACCTGTTAAAATTAGTGATTTTACTCATGAAATCAATCAACAAAAATTAGAAATTCAAACTCTTAGAACAGCCCAGATCGAAATGCTATAAGAAATCTCATATACTAAATCAAATGAATAAGTGTACTAGAAGTCATAAAACTTATCACAAAAATGCAGTTGAATCATAAATTTTTCAAAAAATACAATCAAGTTCTGAAACTTATGAAGCTGGTGTAATCAAGTACTTCCATTACCTCCATCCAACTTGACAAATGAAAAATGCTAACAAATTTTAAAACTTGATTGTACCAATTTGATAAGTTTTAAAACTTGATTGCAATAATTAATAGGTTTTAGGATTTGATTGTATAATTTTAGGACTCAATTACATTTTCATAATAAGTTTTAGAACTTGTAATACACTTATTCTTAAATCTAAACTTACAAAAGGAAAAAGAAAAGAGAGGAGATGAAGAGCCAAACCCTTCTGATCCAAACTTAATGACATTATCAGAAGCTGCTTCTAGGAAATGGATAATAGATGTAACAATATGTTGACACCCAAAACTACCCCTGGTGGGAGTAGGCTGTTCACAAGTTACAGAAGATATAAAGTACGGCCCACATGGCGAAAATCCGAAAAAAAAAAAAAAAAACAAGTCAAGCCTAGAGGCATTAAGAAGACCTAAGGTAATTATCGACATGACACATTATAGAGGTGTCGACAAGTTTAAAATCACGAGCCTTACATGTGATATCGACGAGTTCAAGATCACGAGCTTTGCACGTGACGTCAACAAATCCAAGATCACGAGCTTTGCACATGACGTCGACAAAGTTTAAAATCACGAGTTTTGCACAAAATCATGATAATACGTGGTGAAAAATTCATTTACACGTGTCAAAAGGTAAAGATATGACCGTGGGCGTGAAGAATGACAAGAAATAAAGAGACACGTGGAAGAAAATTAGCTATTACGTAATGCCTAAGGAGCGTAAGCAATGTCGACAAGTCAGGAAACGGTTAAAGCGCGAAATGTAAGGAAGTGGAAAATGACTTTCAAGAAGAAGTGTTCGGTCAACAGTTATCAAGCTATTCTATAAATACTCAAGGATTTCCAACGTAGAGGGGAGGACTTCTTCGAAAAACAACACAACACATCTTTTATCTAGTCTTTATTCTTAGCGCATTAGGAGTAGTTTTAGTCGTAGCCTTCAGATTCTGTGTCGTAGATTCAATTCCGACGATGGTCTTTATCAGGTTCAGCATTGTTGATTAAATTTCAATGTTGTGCCACTAGCTCAGCGTCGTCGATTAAATTCCGGCGTTATGTTTGGAGTATAACTATTGATTAGATTCCAGCCATATTCTCTCAAGTTACGCTATTGATTAAATTCTGGTGTACTTTGAAGTTGTGTTGTTGATTAGATTCCGACATAGCTTAATTTCAATATTTGCAAGTTGTTATTTCATTATTAGTATTATCGAGTTTGGCATCATATCGAGTCAGGGTGTAAGATCGAAATTGGGATTAATAAACGCATTTGACATTCTCTGTCCAAGCTTGACTCAAGACCCTAGTCTCCTCTAATAAAATCTGAAATGCAGCGTTCGGTGGAAGATTTTTCGATGAAGTAAAAACCGGCGAAACACAATAAAAATCAACAATGAATTTATCGTCAATACAATGGCAATCTTTAACACTGGCGCTGACCTCAATTGCAAAGAAGGTTTAGTACCTACTAAGTACTTTGAAAACCAACAGAATCATTAAAATTAGCTTCGGGAGATAACTACTTCTCAAATATAAATTACTAGAAGCTTCAGTAGTAAAAGATCACGTGGCCTATAAAGTATCTTTTCTTTTAGTTAAAGATATGAGACAAAATGTGATTTTAGGAACACCTTTTATGCAGTCAATCCTAACCATTTACTGTAACAAGCAAAGGAATTGAAACACACACTTTAGATAAAAAAAAATCATTTTTGATGTTATCATGAAACTACAAACTAGAAATCTAAATATTCTACAAGGACAATCTATCTCTAAAATTAATTGTCTTAGCAAATGACAAGAAAACATGCTTCAATTTTTAAGGGAAGATTTAGAATATAATAAAATAGAACATAATCTTCTTGAAACAAAAATTTAAAATAAAATAGCATTCCTCCAATCACACATGGAACAAAATATTTGTCCCACCTTACCTATTGCATTTTGTGAAAGAAAAAAAAAAAATATTATTGAATTACCTTATGAAATTGAATTTTCTGAAAAATAAATCCATACGAAAGCTCGACATACTCAAATGAATCACAAAGTTCTGCAATTTTGCAAAAAAGAGACCCAAGATCTCCTAGACAAAAAATTCATTACAAAAAGTTAATGACCATAGAGTTGTTCTCCTTTTTAAGTCAATAAAAATGCTCAATTGAAAAGTTGAGTTCCTAGATTAGTTATCAATTAGAAACCTTTAAACATGGCCTTAAAATGGATAAAATACCCAATTCCTAATAAAAAAAGTTCTATTAAATAGACTTCACAATTCAAAACACTTCTCAAAATTTGACATGAATTCAGGGTTCCGGCTAATATAAATCAACAAAAAGACATATAAAATACCATTTACAATCCCATTTTGTTGATACGAATGGAATGTTATTCCTTTTAGACTCAAAAATGCTCCCTCTAAATTCTAGAGAATGATATCTTCAACCAATATTCTGAGTATATCAAAGTCTATGTAGATGATGTCCTAATATTCTCCTCTCATATTGATCAACACTTCAAACATATTTCTGTCATTATAAATATTATCAAGGAAATGGTTTGGTAGTGTCTCCATCCAAAATTTCACTTTTCCAAACAAGAGTCAAATTTTTAGGCCATTATATTCATCTAGGTACCATTATCCCCATAGACAAAATCAATATTATTTCCTGATAAATTCCCCGATGAAATTAGAGATAAAACTTAATTACAAAGATTCTTTTGTAGTCTTAATTACATCCTAGATTTTTTTCCCAAATATGAATATTCTTTATCAACCTTTACATCAAAGATTACAAAAGAGCCCTCCACCTAGGACTCCAATATGTACGAATATCGTTAAGTAAATAAAACACATGTCAAAGAAATACCTTTTCTCCATTTAGCAGACCTATCTACTTACAAAATAGTAAAAACCGATGCTTCAGAAATAGAGTATGGTGGAATACTAAAACAAACAAAAATGACAATGACCACATTATTCAATTTGTTTACAAACATTGGAATCAAACCCAACAAAATTACTCCACAATAAAAATAGAGATATTAGCAATTGTTTTATCAATTTCTAAATTCCAAGGGTATTTGTTAAATAAAAAATTTCTCATGAGAATTGATTGTAAATTAGCCTAAGAAGTATTACAAAAAGATGTATTAAATATTGCATCAAAACAAATTTTCGTCATATGGCAAGCAATTTTATCAGTTTTTTGATTTTGATATTGAATTCATAAATGGTTCTCCAAATTATTTACCAGATTTCCTCACAAAAGAATTTTTATAGAGTATATAATCTCCACTTCCATCATGCCACCAAAACCAACCCGAGAAGATAAAGGTGAGACTACTGCCAAGACTTCATCACAGTTACCAAAACCCAGCAAAATCAGATCACAAACTCAAACACCAGTCAAAATATGGGCTGATATAGCCGAAGAAAAACCATCGCCCTCTATCACCAAGACAACACCATCTTCTATACCACCCTATCACAATTAGCATCAGTACTTCCAGAAGAAATCTTAAAACTCATTGCCTATACTCTACAAAACCCGAAAATAAGAAGCTACATCACAATCAATTGACATAAGTCTAAATCCATCACCATTTACCTCTTCAGGTAAGTACTTAAAAAGATTTCCATTGAAGCCGTTATTATGCCATGGGCAATCTCTTCAACTCAAAAATCAAAATTTATCACTAAAAGTGTCTTCCAAAATAGAGTTACAGTTAAAGATGGATCTTACCACAAAGAACCAATAAAATTTGCATAAATATATTTTCTTGAGGATTGGAGGTACAAACCACATGATCCGTTAAAACCTTTGGCTTATTATGAACAGATTCTAGCTTAAACAAAATCAGTGTCATTCAAACATTTTTTTGACCCATGATCCGACCAATATCACGCTTTCTACAGCAACCATATCACAGATCATTCACCCAACCAAATGGAGTTCTTCAGCTAGTAGCTCCTTAAAATTCCAAGCCAGCTTAACCTCTACATTACCATAACTCCCTACTTTCACATATTGGGATTGCCAACAAGCCCAGTGTAAAACATTCTATCGCCAAAACAACAATCACCACCATTCATGGTTCTTTTACTTCAAAATAGATTTTAAGGTTGAACCAGCTCCCCAATTAGCTAGTGTAACCAATGGTGGGATCATATTAGCCCTGTTATTGAAATCTTACCCACACAGGTCAAAAAGAGTTACAGGCTCTTCGAATTTAAGTTCATCGCCAATTTATATGAATCTCGATTTTCAGTCCTAGCCCATTTTTTAATTAACTTCCGATTCTCATGAATATTAGCCTGGGAACTAGGATACGATGCCCCTTTAATAGACCCAATATCCCAAATTTAGTAAGAAAATTCAAAACCAAATGATGGGATAATTTTAATTTTCTCCGTCAACATCAGAAAAACTCAGTCTTAGACTGGCTCAATCACAAAAATGCTCAAACTACGCCACTCCTCCAATATATTATTCATACATCTTTTCTTCAGCAAAAATCATTGGCAGCAGCTCAACTTGCAGCCGTTCAATCACCAAATGAATATGTTGCTATAATGAAGCAAATTCTATCAGAATTTGAAGAATCAAATAGCAACTCGACCCAATCACATCACAGTGGAGATACCAATGAAGATGATTGCTATGGTATCAACTTGGCCAGACAATAAAGAATAAAATCAGTAATAGAAGGTCACTCGCCTGGACCATAGTAGAACGGAATAATACTGTAGATGGTGGACAAACTTCTAATATCCAATCATGATAGACAAATTACTGTTCACTTAATGTCTTACCATGGCAGACCAATCACTATTCACAATCCAATTACTATGTACTATGACTCACATGTGACTATGTACTGCCACTCATGATCTATAAAAGGAGGTTGTCTTTCACAAAGAAGGCACAACCTTTCTTCACCCAATTTTAGAAGCTCTCTCTCTCTCTCTCTCTCTCTCTCTCTCTCTCTCTCTCTGTAATCTTTCCTCTCTACATCTTGCAATCTTTCCGTTATGAATTTGTATCCCAATTACTGTGTTAGTTTTCATATATCAATGTAACTTTCCATATGTTGTAGTCTTTCTTATCAATTTATCCTATCAAGTTATACCTCCCTTGAGTGCAAATTACCGCCCTTGCGGATGGTTTTACTTTTTGTATAAAAACTACTACTCCATTTAAATATTAGTCCATACCACGCATGAGTGAAGACTACAACCCTCGTAAATGATTTATACTTTCTGTCTTATTTTATTTATAATTATTTTTTATATTGTTTCCGCTTTTTTTATCGTTCAAGTTCATAAATCCTTTCTACGTTGATGAATTACAATGTGACTGTTTATATTTCTTTGTGTTATTTATAAATGCATCGTCATTCTAGAATACGTTGCTTTTATTTTAAAACTTAATTTTTATCTTCCCTTAATAGATTTTGATTTTCTTATCTCTTTTCTTTAAATCACAAACATAGATGTTTTCAAGATATACCTACCATAAATCATAAATGTAAACGTTTTGATTAGATCTCTTTTACATTAAGATCTTTTCTTTATATAAATCCTCATATCGTCGGGTGTCTGGATTGATGGTGATATGCACAACAAAAGTAAAAATTTATAAACAATTAATTATGTGAAAAAATTGTCTATATAAAAAAAATTTCTTGATTTTACTTAAAATTTATCCTTAAATTTGCTCAACAACTTAGAAAAGAACTAGGTTTCTTGAAAATTTATTTTTTCCACAAAACTAATTTTTATGGAAGTAAAATCTAACAATGAAAAAAACATAGCGCCTGGATACCTCAATAAAGAAGGCCTAATGCCCTAAAAAACTTCTAACTTTAGCTCTTGTCCCAATTTTACTTTTTGTCTCATAAAAAACCTCTAATTTTAGGTCATGTCCCAATTATATCCTAAATTTTTTTTGTCCCATAAAAAACCCCTAACTCTAGGTTTAATCCCAATTCTACCCTAAACTTTTTTTGTCTCATAAAAAACCCTCAACTTTTGGTCCAACAACAATTATACCCTAAACTTTTTTTTGTCTCATAAAAAAATCCTAACTTTAGGTCCAGATTCAATTTCATTCTAATTTTTTTTCTCATAAAAGATCACCGACTTTTACTTAAATCCCAAATCTACTCTCCATTAACTCTTTGTCAAAATCGTCCTTAGTAATTTTGCGCTTGTCGATCTCTCGTGCTGGGAATTTTCCATCTCTTGTAGTCGAGAGCTCACACTCATGATGCTCAAATAGCTCATACTTGGGAGTTTTCCATCTCTCGGTTATCAACGAGAAATTTGGATTTAGGGTTGATGAGAGTAGATTTGTGACTCTAGTAAAAGTTTATGATTTTTTATGAGACTCTAAAAAATTTTAGGGTAAAATTGGGACAAAACGTAAAGTTAGGGATTTTTCATAGGACAAAAAAAAAAGTTTACTGTAGAATTGGAACTTGACCTAAAGTTGGAGATTTTTTATAAAACAAAAGGAAAAATTGAGACAAAAGATAAAGTTGGAGGTTTTTTTAGGGTATTAGGCCCAATAAAGAAAAACTAAACACGTGAAATTCTTAATTATGGTAACTAGATCCTACATTGTAATAGAAAAATTGAGAAAAGGAAAGTTAATAACTTTGGGGCTACCACTTAAATTGCAGTTGAATTATTGATGGCAATTTTGTCTTTTTGATGAAAATTGGGTAGATTTGTTAAGGAAAATGACACAAAATGATTCTTAAACTTTGATCTAATGCACAATATCGTCCCTAAACTTTTAGTTTATTCAATGTAATCCATAAATTTTAACTAATATGCAATGCTGTCCCTAAACTTTCAAGTTGTTCGATATGGTCACTGAAATTTTGGCACATATTCAATTTAGTCTCTGAATTATTTAATAATCCAATGATTAAATTGAATACTTACCAAAAGTTTAAGGACTATATTAAATAAATTAAAAGATTAGTGACGATATTATATATTGGATTAAAGTTCAAGAATCATATTGAACAAATTAAAAGTTCAAGAATGACATTGCATACTATGTCAAAGTTCAATAACCATTTATGTAATTATCCCATTTAGTTATGTAGGGGTGAAAATATGTTCACCCTTTTGCAATCCAAAAAAAATAATAATCAAACAAACAAGACTACTCAGTTGGAGCCGCCCACAGGACGGGAAACGGAGGTCTCTTTGATCAACTTGCCGTTTGGACATCTTTTCAGCATTTTTACATTCTGATCCTCTCGATTCGCCCTATGTAAACGCCTTCCTATTGCCCTCGTACGTTGCTCCTCGGAGTAAAAACCCGACCTTGCTCGAAATCTTTTGATCAGGTCTGCGACAGATCGCTCGAGAGAGAGAGAGAGAGAGAGAGAGAGAGAGAGAGGATGCACACATTTGGGTACAGAGCGAACGCTCTGTTGACTCTGGGAGTCACCATCTTGGCACTGATGTGCGCCATGGCCTCTTTCTCCGACAATTTCAACCTTCCCTCTCCCTCGGCCCATGTTGAGGTACCCCGTCGCCTAACGCGCACTCGCCCTCGTTTTCGTGGTCCTTTGCTTGAGTTTCGAAATTGGGCAGTTGAGTATGATGGGTTTCTTGCTCTGTTTAGGTGCGCAATGTCAATTGGTTTCAGAAGCAACGTAACGGAAACGATGAGGTAAATTTTCTGCCTTTCGCCCGTTTTTCGACCCCTTGGTTGATCTGTGTTCTTGGGTTTGTCTTGTTGGAATTCGGGGTATCAATTTTCGGGGTTGTTGTGGATGGTTTTGGCCGATTTACCAAACCCTAAGAGTGTGAATTTTGTCTTGGATTTTGTAATTGTTGGTTCCTCTCCAATCACATAGAATGAAATGAAAGACGATTTTCAACGCCTTTTTGTGTTGCTTATTGGAATTTCGACGTGCGAGTGTATGTTCTGCTTCTTAAAGTTATAGTTGGTCCTGACTTCGTCCTGTATAATGCAATGCAGTTTTTTATAATGCACAATCAGAAAACGTATTTTGTTTGAATCTGCTTGCAGAAAAGTATCTCAATTGTTATGTCTGTAGTTTTCTTAGATCTCTCTTTGAGTGGGTGCCTTTCTTTTGGATCCTGCAGGTTAGCTTGACATTGAACATCTCGGCTGACTTGCAGTCGGCATTTACGTGGAACACAAAACAGGTTAAGCAGCTGAAGCCTTCCCTCGCTTTATGTTTGTGCAGATGACAGTGTGTTTTTGCGAAAAGAGGAAATATTTTGACCTCCTTTTAGAGTAGACTACTGCAGGATCCTTTGACAACTTTCAGGATTTGGCCTTTCGTGTTTTGAAACTGCAATGCGGTTGAGTGTTCATTTTTATCTTTTTGTGGTGTAACAATGTTAATGTGTGAGTTAGCTTCTGGTTGTTACGTCTTTGCTGTGGAATAGGCATCATTACAACATTAAACTGCTTGTGTATTTTCTTTTACATTTTGATGCTTTATATGAGGAGCATTATATGGAATGGGTTAGGAATTCTGACTAATTCAATATGTTGTTTTTTTTTTTTGTCATCCTTTCTTACTGAGTTGGGTTCACCCCTCTTTGGAAATTGGCTCCTTTTTGTGCTATAAACTTCACTTTGTAAATGGGTTGATTCACTTTGGTACATCAAGGAAATTTTCGCTTTACTTATCAAGGAGAAAAATGAGTTGGAGTTTAATACTGGGAATGCAAGTATATAGCCTCTTACCTCTTCCTAAATTGTTAATATGCATATATTTGAGCAAATCAAAGTTGAAATTTCAATATTTAGGGAATAATTTGATAATATGTGGGATGTTACAATCCTCGATCTGAATTTACAATCCAATCCTTAACGACCTCCCAATGATCCTCCCTAGGATCCCAATCCTGACAACCTTGCTCTGTTGATGATTCTCAAATTATTTGTCAGTTAGATACTTGATGATTGCTCGTTCCATCTAGTTGGGTCAACAAATGGAAAACTGAGACTCTGTTATTCTAGGTCATTAAGTCATTATTTACTATTGTTTAAATTGTTCGTGGAAAAAATTGCAGGTATTTGTCTTCCTAGCAGCTGAGTATGAAACAACTCAAAATTCTCTAAATCAGGTTGGTGTGATATTATACGTTCGGTCTTTTTCTAGATGTCCACATGTTGTATTCTTTATGTTGGCACTCGTACTGCACATTGTATTCTTTATGGTGGAAAATTACGGATCTTGGCTCTCATGCCTGTTTCATGGGATGAATTCGCAAGACTTGGATTTTAAAATGCTTCTACTAGACATGTTTTTCCTGCCATCAGTGTCTGGTGGTGATTTTGCAGTTCTCTTTCACCTGCTTAAAGGCAACTGGTTGTCATAGACTTTTGCATCATCTGATATCATATTGGCCAATAGGAGATAGAGTACATTACCACTTCATAATGGGTATTGTAATTTGAGTTTCTTTTTTTTTTTTTTGTGGGCAATTTGGTGGTACTCTGCAGATGTAGGATGAAACAATATATTAAAAGTTGAAGTTCGGCTTGACTAGACTAGTCTTGATATTTCGAAGTACTGGTCATGCTTACGTCAGCCTCCTTCCCGACCTCATATGTTGTCCATCATTCTAAACTAGTTTGAAAAGGAGATCTACAGGAAGTTATTTCAACAGTCAAACATGATAGCAATCTTGATTGCAGGACTCGATGGGTTATATCTTAGGAAATTGTTGTCAGTCTGTATCAAATGGATGCTTTTTTTTTTGTGGTTTTGTGCTTGCGACAGCTATTAAATAAACCGAGTGTACCGGCTGTTTGGGTGTCATAGTGTCAATGGTTCTGCAATCTGGCACTGAAACTTGTTAGGAGATCATGATGCCTCTTTCTGTCAAGAAATCCAACTGTCCCATGGATCGCTCTCCATTACTCATGTTAACCTGCAATGCAAGACTTTTCTAGCTTAAGAAAGATAATCTTCATCACATATGATACTTGTTAGGTTGAAAATACTGTGTAATCTAGATGATTTATTGACGTTGGCCTTCACTGATCTTGCGTCTTTGAGAAATCAGAGTAAAAGTTGCTGCTTTTACTGCTTAACAGATCTCACTTTGGGACGCAATCATACCATCTAAAGAACATGCGAAGTTCTCTATTCACACAATTAACAAGTACCGACTTACTGATCAGGTGAATCGTTACTCCTCTCTTCTTTGCCTTTTCTTCCCTGTTAATGGCTATGGCCAATACAGAAATAGGGCTTCTGGGTTCTCATCATTGCGCATAATTTCCTAAAGAGTGCTATTTGAAACTTATGTTTGAAGCTTGTTATTATTATGTGTCGATACTGATCTGCATCTTGATCATCTATATACTTTTAAGACCTTAATTATTGAAAAATTTAAATTTTTTAGGAGCTTGCTTGTTTGTGGATGAAAAGAAAGAAATGAAAAGATGTTTTATTTCTAAGTCATGCATTGTCTTCCCCGTGATAATGGTTTCCTTTCCTCCACTTTCAGGGAAGCAATTTACGGGGCAAAGAATTCAACTTGACTTTGCATTGGCATGTCATGCCCAAGACCGGCAAGATGTTTGCAGACAAGATAGTCATGACAGGATATAACCTGCCCGAGGATTACAGATAATGCCTCTGAGCCACTAATAGTGTGTTTTGGTGTTACTGTAGTCCTTTTACTCAGAGGGATACAAAAAGGATGTCTTGGTTTTTGGTTCTTTGGTGAAGAGTCGAGACTTGCAATTGATTGGATTTTCGTGGACAGACTTGTTTTTCCTATATGACAATTCAATGGAGAGATCAAAGAACGAGTCATGCAAATTTTTGAAACTGTGTGGTCAATCAATGTAGCTAAGAATTTTATGTCGATGTTTCATTTGGGTAGACAAAGTTGATGAGATTTTGTACCTTTTGTTTGGTTCGTACCGACCGTTTATCCTATTTCCTCCATCAACTGAAGCCAATCGCACAATTCAATTCATTCACGCCGTCAATCTCTCTCTAGCTCATGCTTTGATTGCTTCGATCGAGCGAGGCTGAGCTCAGTCCCTGTCTCTCTTCGCTCAATACACAATTTGCTCGATTGCAGTCAATCCATGCCCGGGTCCTCTCTCACCTGTATTGTATTGAAGTGAGATTCTACTGTTGTTTTCTGGTTGGTCTGCCGTACTCCTTGCTTGTTCCTCTATTTCTACTTTTCACTTTTGCAGGTTCACTATCTTATCCATAACAATTCGGGGTACGAGCATGTTCTTTCTCAGCCATTACTTCTACGGCATTAGAGTAGGCTCAGTGAGAAGGTTTACAAAACATGTCTAAAAAATAGCTGATGTTTTGGGAACTCCATGCCCTCTTTTTCTTCACTATGTTCTGCATGGATTGCTGCAACAATAAGAGGCTTCTTCTGCTCTACCAAACTCGTGGTGCATTCACTTTTCATAAGCTTCTCTGAATGGTATTGAAATCCTAGTCCCATCTTATCCGTTCCCCGTCTTGTCGCAGCAAGTGTACTCATTGCCAACCAGAAACAGAGAGAGACTACGATAGACCACCACAATGAGATCAAGATGGATGCGAGAAGATGCGTGTTTTATTTCACAGAATACTCTGAGATTTGAAAAATATTTTCTGAAAAATGATTAATTATATCGCTTAAAAAAATTAATGAATCGAAATCATTTTCATTATCAACATCAGGTTATACCTAACTATTTCCTATTTCCGTGGATGATGAAAATTAATTTTTATTTATTCATTTTTGTGAGCGGTATAATCAATCATTTTTTTGGAAAATGTTTTTCAAATCTTAAATTTTTCATGAAACAAACAAATCCTAAGACTAAGCATAGTTGCCGAGGTCTACGTGGGGAGCAGGATAAATAGTGACGAAGTCAGAGGGGAAATCTCTTCAATGGCAATGAAACAATATATCTCAAATGATCGAAAATTGACTGTCACTTGAGTGGCAAAGTGGGTGTCAAATTTGTATGGAGTGTATTATGCAAACTTATTGTCCCTTTTCTTTTTCTTAACATCCTCAACATTACAAGAATTTACATTTGTTTCCACAGCATGTCTTTTTCTACATTTCAAGATTCTCAACCATTTAACGAGTGAAGCTAAATTTGTATGGAGTGTATTATGCTCGGTGATCTATAGAAATGTCAAAATTGACTATAAATTCATTGCTTAACGCATATTTGATAGGCTGAGTTGTTGTATGGGTTAGTTATATACAGTAAATAGATCATAAATAAGTTTAAAATGGTGAAGTCCAAAATAATATGGGAGTTAAACCACTCAATCTCATGCTCCCACCTCAATTTGTGTATGAGTTTTCCTAAATTTGATTTGTATCAATAACACAAGTCGGATCGGGTACGAATCACTAGATTTGTATTGTATAGAAATGAGTTAAAACGGGTTAAATGGATCAATTTGAATCCGATAATTTTTTACCTAAACATAAAAAATGATAGGGATGATGACACAAATGACCTCTAAACTTTGGCATGATATGCAATGTGATTCCTAAACTTTTAATTTGTTCAATGTGCTCTTTGGACAATATTGAACATTTTCATATAATCTAGAGACTATATTGAACATATACCAAAAGTTCAAGGACTACATTGAACAAATTAAAATTTGAGAGATTATATTGCACATTGGGCTAAACTTCTGAAACTACATTGAACAAATTAAAAGTTCAGGAACCACATTACACATTGGGACGAAGTTCAACGACCATTTGTGCCATTTTCCCAAAATAATACTGTAAACAGCCAAAAACAAAAATGTGCTAACAAAATGGTGACCCTTGGATGATAGGGAGTGAAGGATTGATCCAACGCGCGCGATAAAAGGCAATACTAGTGTCCACAATAACAAGTAGCAGTGGAAAGGCAATCAAATTGTCCGCTTAAACTGAGGCATTCAGTGGTTTTAAGAAGCAAGATGGTTCTCCAGCCAAATAGTGCACAAACACGGAACTCATATAGACATTATTCTACCCAAAAAGGGATCATTTGAAAATGTAGATACATCTCAAGAAGATTGGTGTACTCTAGGAAAATGAACGGGAAAAGAAAGGGCGCACACAAAAAACTGTACTTGTAAGAGCAGAGGCACCAAGAGGCGCAGCGAGACATATTTGAGAAGGCCATCACCACTGCAACTCCGTTATTGTCGCGATCAACATGCTGGTGAAATTTCCTCCAAACTGCGAGAATGGAAGTTTCCGTTTAAAAACTCTGTTTATTTTGCTTCAGTTAAAAGCTCAAATCGAGGAGTCAATCCCTACCTTCTTCCCAATAGCTCAATGATATCGCTGGTAAGAGTGGACCTTCTCTTGCTTGCGAAAGCGAGTGATGCGGCCTTCCTCAACAAAACAGATCCCGCCATGCACCCCATCACAGTTGGATTCATTTGGCTACAAGAGACGAGTATTCAAAGAGAATATTTAGAATGATATTTCGATTATCGGAAATGAAATCTGCAAGTAAGACTGCTAAATACCTGGTTGAATCTACTCCGCAGCTGAACTATGTTGACGAGCCCAAGAGACGAATACTGCAACACTGACAACATTACAAGTATTTGGAAATCATCGATCCACAATAAGTATTTACTCCTCACTCTTGGGGAAAAAGTTGAATCCAAATGAATAGTTGATGTTGTATCTATAGATAAGGGAACATGATGTGGACGAGGTAACAGAAATAACTTGGGACCACAGTGTATTCTTCGAATAAGAAGTTACTGAAGTGAAAGAGATTGTGCACCTTCCAGAGAGTATATCACCCTGGCCACCACAGCGTCGAGGTGAACCATACTGGCTCACCGATTTAACTGCAAAGACCAACAAGGGATATCATAAACCTTGGCCAAACAAAATTAAAATACATGCTAGAGAAGAAACAAAAGTTACTGCTTACCGCTTAGAATTTTAAAATTTCCATAACTTGAGATGTACACTTCATTTTGTAATTGTGAAAGAAGCTTGATAAGATTTAAATTTCAAAGGTTTCACAACAATAATGATATGTTTTCAATTCTTTAACAAAGGTTCCAGGTGTAACAGCAGATCAAACTAGGCAAGGTACGTTCACATTTTAAATCCTCTAAAACAATCATATATTATTTAGTCGAGCACATCAATAACTTGCACTTCCCACAAACAGAGGGGAAGAAAAAGGTACGACTTGTAGCTAGCTTATCTGCTTTCACGATATGCAGCATATTAGCAAGGATACACCAGTCCTTATGAACTTATGGCATGTAAAGTACAGGATTTCCAATCCTAGCAGGAAAGGGAGGGATACAGATACTCAATTTCAAGTGAGAAAACAGGATTCCTTGTTATTCCAGGAATGCATGAACAAGTTCTAGCTACCAGGCTACCAAAAGCACCCTTTATTTGTTGAGTTCCAGAAAAGTGCTAGATCATGTCAAAAAAATTTTGGAAATTTTGGATGGCTTTAATCAATTCAACGTATAGATATGTTGCACCCAGGGTCCAGAGAGAGAATACCCAATGAATAAACAATCTAGCATTTCTTACTGCATTGAAAGCACTATTAACGGAGGATCTATAATGCATCAAAACTGCAAAATATTAAACCAAGAAGAATTATGGCATATGGTTCATCCTATACCTATGTCACCATCACTTATCAGATCAGAATTCCCCTTTCGCATGATTGTAACACCACCTATCCTGAAAGAATAAACACTAATATCAGTTCATTTTTCAGAACATAAGAAAATTTTAAAATACAATCATCAAAATATTTGAAATTTCTGCAATCTACAGTGATTGGCACAAACCCAGCAGAAAAACCACAACATGTCAGTATCACTGCGTCATATATAAAGAGATTACTACATATATTAATTAATTTCCTCGCGACTAAAATGTGCCTACATAAAATTTTGTTTTCAAAATTTCAAAAGACTTTCCTTGAAAAGGTCAAAATGGGTAGAATGAACAAAGGTTGTTGTGTAAGGGGAATTTTACGCAACTTTGGATGAGACCAACAGATATATATCTACATCAATTTTTTAGCCACTCTGATACTTAGGTGAATGCATTGCCAACAAACAATGAATATGAATGTGTCCAAGCATGTAACACCACAAAATTGGAATATACTGAACATTACATACTAAGACATTAGCTAAGCTCCCAGAAACCTCCAATAAAAGCAGACAAACTCTGCAGATAAGCTTACCGTTTAGCAAGCAATTGCAATTCCTGATGAGCATCTTGATCCTTTACTTCACAATTGAGTACTTTTTTTACCAGGCGCTTATATTCATTGATATTTGGAGTTAAGACAGCTAGGTGGTAACCAATAACAAGATCAGGGTTGTCTGTAATAAGAAAGAGCCCATCCTGTCATAACAGCATAGAATCAGCTCAGAAGGTCAAAGGCCATCTTAAGAAATTAGATAGCAAAAATTGATCCATGAAGAGCGATTGCAAAAGTCGATGATACGTAGCAATAGCTCATTACCCCATCTACGACAATCGGAACATTGCGCTGTCTTGCATGACTCATGATCTGACCCACACATCCCTGGACATGCATAAAAACATGGAATGCTTCAGGCAGAGCTTTAACAGGACATCCAGTCTAAGCAAGAAAATAAGGACAGCACTGATGAAAAAAGGAAGGTCTGCTTCCAGTGTTTCCACCTCCAGTCGTAATAAAACAGAAACAGCATTGACATCTGTGCTTTCAACAAGTGTGGCATCAGTTGTTTTTGGTGGGACCACCACCTCTAAAAACTTAAACTATTAGATGAAAGCGTGATTTAATATTTAATTATTTTAACACTCCCCTTCATGTTTAGTCTAAGTACTAAGTGTAGACATATTTAATTGGGGAGGCAAATGGAACTGTGCTTGAACTCAAGACCTCCTTGTCTGAATCATGTGAGTTTGGTGGGATATTCTAAAAGTTTAGGCTGTTAGACAAAGGCATGGTTTAATATTTAATTATTCTAACAAGTTGCATATATCCTTTTTTGCCCTAATAGACATTGTTATAGAGAATTCACAGATCACTTCTCTATTTGGCTGAACTTCCTCAAAGCAGTGAAAACAACATTTTTCTCCGAGGTGTGTTTATTTTAATCCAGTATATCACTTTTAAATGCCATAATTCACTAAAGAGTAATCATCTATGTACAGTTAATTTGTACTGTGTTGATGCCTAACAGTACTAAAAGATCTTAGATAACATCTCTGGCTGTACTGCAGTTATCTGTAGCTTTCACTACAGTCACTGAGAAACACATGTCAGTTGTCTCAGTGCTACCCTTTGGTAATGCATATACATATAGAAAATGCTCTCATAGGAAACTATAAAACTGCATAATGCACAGTTTCTCTTAATTTTCAATGAAAGTTTGGTAACCAAAGAGTGACAGGATATAAAACAATGAAAGACAAATTAAGTATCTCAGTAAACAGAAGAGAAAAGGTCAGACTCTTATGAATTCTTGAGAAACAAATGACCAACCAGATGTGCTGCTGAGGTACAATAAAAGCTATTACAAATAAAAAGAAACATAGACATGGTAACTTAATACAGATTAATTAAGTAAACAAACTGAGATTGATAGGGCCAAAGAAGCATACCAGCAGGAATGGGTCTCTCCCAAGACCTGGACCAACTACAAGACAATCAAACCTTTCCAGCCATTTATCAATCTCTGCAAGAACCTTGCCCGAGATTTGTTCTTTCTCCTCATCCCTGAAAGAATTCCTTAACAGGTAAAAATCTGCTCAAACATAGAATTTAGATCGTAAAAACAGAAGTCAGCAATTTTTTCACCTTATGTTGTAAGATTCTTCTAAAATAGGGTGCACAATCAATTCAGGGCTGTAGCTTTTTATAACCGTGGCAGCATCTTTTGTGCAGAAAATATGTGATAAATCTGCACCCTGCAAAATCAAGAAAGTTACACCACCCCCAGCAAATATGAGCCAAGAAAGAAGCAAAATTTGGTATTCTTTAGCACATTACTCGTTGGGACATCATAACTGATGAAAACAGGACTAAACAACTTATAAAGTTAAACCAAATTGGTCAAGAGCACTAACAATTTTCAGGGCGGAAATAGCCGCAAAATATGGAGCACCAGTGTACTCACGACATCCACCAACAACTGCTACCTTTCCTGGTAAACACGTAACAAGAGAATAATAGGACTAGTTTACTCAAATTCCTCACTTCAGCTAAATGGCCATGACTAAAAGCTCATAGCTAAAGCAGCCAATTGAAGACATCAGATACATTTGAATGAAAATAGTTTAACATGTGAACGAATTTGTTTTCCTTTTGTAAATCTGTCCACCAAGAACATAGCTTAAATCACGGTTAAGCAAGGCCATAAAGAACCCATTGTACAGACAGAAATATAAACATCAAGAATCATTTTAGAGAACAAAATTACACAGTCCCAAAACTACAGACGAACCTGCCTGGCCTTTATATTTACTTGGGTCAAGCGGTGGAGCAATTGCCCTCAGAATGTTCTCAGCCTCAGCATCAAAAGCCATTGACCTTATGCCCTGCGACCTCCTGCGATTGCCGGTACCTCCCAGACACAGAGACCTCACCAAGAAATGCTGTCTTCGCAGGACGGACGAGGAAGAAGCCAACATGCAACCTTCTGCACAACCACAGGCGATCAACATTAGCAACGACCACGTCGCACTTGGCTCAAACGCGACCACGGTGAAAATGGGCTATACTTCAAACGGACTCCATCGGGTCGGTTGCTTCTTTGAGGATACAGCAACTAAAGAAAAAAGCAGAAATTAGAAGAAAGAAGAAGACGACGAACAAACAGAGAAACAGAGCATAGCAGCTGCCAAGAAAATTCGAAACAATAAGAATTCATCGCTATAATTTTTGCAAGAAAGAAAATTTAGCCTTGCCTTCGGATGATTCTCCGGTCAACAACGCCGATCACCGGGGAAGAGAAATCAGGCGGCGGAAAAGAAGACCCACCGCCAGCAGACTCTGTCACGGATGATACTGTTGGCCCAGAAGAGGAATTTCATCAAATGGATGGTTTGGGCTCACCAAATGGGCCAGCATATAATCGAAAGAAACATATGAGTTTTGAGCTTTTGTTTTGTTTTGCAATTGGTTATTTAGAGGAGTTTTTTTTTTTTTTTTTTTGAGAAGAGAGTCGTTAGAGAATTTATAGAGCCCGGCACGCCTGATTCCGCGATCTCGAGTGTCTTGAGCTTTGGTTATCTCGACATTGTCACTTGCAACATTGGGTAACTCCCGTATCGAAAATAGTCCCGTTTCTCTTCACACGCGACGTGGGGCGAGTGCTTTCAACCTCCATGAGTATTGTGTGTTCTCTTGGGACTTTATATCTTCTCAATTTGACTGTTTTAATGATTTTGTACTTTAGTTAAGTTAGTTTTAAGCTTTCATTAACCTAGCTGCACCGACAAGAATGCGGCCTGGCGATAAAGGGATTGGGAGGGAGGGGCCGGAGAATCGAGGTCCGGGTTTTGATCCATGTGAACACAATACGCACATCATGTGCATAGTAGAGAGGTGTGAGTCCAAAAAAAAAAAATTAATTTCAATATGCAAAAAGATGTCTGGAAATGAATATATTGATAATCGGTCGGATGGAAAAATTAGTTTCCAATGTAGATCCAACCCCATGCATTGATTAATTCGTGTGTCCTTTTTGTTATTGAAGAACTAATCAATGCATGGGGTTAGGCCTAATTCCTAAAAAAAAATAACAACTTTATCTTGAATGATAACTCTTATCCGAACTTATATTTTGTTTCAATAAAAATAGTAACTTTTATTCGAATTCCAAATTTAATCCTTATAATGTGAAATTAGCCCCACGGGATAGTTGTGGAAAAAAAAAACGTCTAAGTGTATTCAATGCATCATGTGACCATTCAAATATCAAGACAATCTTTGTAGGTGAATTGTGAAATATTCTGAATTCTACTTATTTCCTCCAAAATGACAACATGGAGTCCAAAAAGGGGGCTATGGGGTATCTCAAGGAAGATGAAAGAACCCTAGATTTTCGCATTTGTTCGGTAATGGTGCTATGATCTTTTCAAGAGCTCTATACCCAACCTCCAATCTCAGCAGACTACCCATCATTGATATCATCCTGACTTATTAGTCTCTTTGCAAACACCGGGGGTGGGGGAATGAAGACCACAATCCACTTTAGGGAGAGTTTGAGTGAGTGAAAGTAATTAGTTTTTCGGATTTTCACTCATTTGGTTCGTCGAAAATGACTAATCAGCCGAAAATAAGTATTTTCCGGCCAACAAAAATATTCATACATGAAATTAGGATCATGAACTCCTAAATCTAAAGAAGTGTAAACACTTTTTGGAATTACTCCTTTTGATTTTTTAATATTTTTATTTTATTTTTTTTTATTTTTTTTTTTCTTCTCCCTCCCTCCGATCTCCAGCCTTGGCAATGGCCGATGACCCACCTTAGGCCCGGATCGACAACATCAAGCGTGCTAGATCCCGAGGAGCTTGAGCTTTGCTTGTGGCCTCGCCGACCATTGTTGAGGTTTGGCGGGCGACCGTGGAGGAAGAAGGAAAAAAAAACAAAAAAAAAAAAAGAAAAGAAAAGAAAAGAAAAAATACATAGAAATTCAAAAAAAAATTTCCATGAGATAAAGTCATCAGAATGAAATCATTTTTCAAATGAGATCCAAATACTAGAAAAATTTTTGATCACATATCACCAAACAAAAAAAATTATCCATTTTCATAAAAATGATTTCTCGGAAAGATTTTCCTTTATCATAAAGATTTTCCCCAAGCAAACGCACCCTTAGTGTCAAAAGCGATTAGATAAGTAACTCTAATAATGGAAAAGCTTATGCGACTCATCGAAATCACTTAAGCAAAGTTTTTTAAAAAAAATTAGAAAATTTATATGTTCATCAATAAATCTTGGCCCCACCAAAATTTCCAATTTCTTTACATTCCAAAGTCTAAGGAAGTGTTGTTAGAATTTTTAACCAAGAAAACCTTCTAAATTTATGAGCTATATTTTAAAATAATCAATTGTGAAATACGAGGAATGATGACTAATTATTTCCTAACTTGAGAAACAATGCTTTGACATAGATTGAACTTTCTATTAGGTCTATCTCTATTTTGGTAACGATGACTATCCATTGAAAGCTCGCATCCTATTGACATTTTACGAGAGATTTTTACAAAAGAATTCTAATTTGTTAATGATCCTAAGAAGTCAATAACTAGTGATGAAAGGAAAAGAGTCAAGAACTATTGCTCTATTTAAAAGATTAACAAGTTAGTCATAAACTCTATCAAACGAGTCAAATTTCCGTTTCTATTATTTTGAGAAACACTCCATCTTTTAAAATGAGAAAAAAAAAAAAAAAATTCTAGCATGATACATTTTATTGATGGAGAAAAAGGAACTTCAATTTTCTTACAACATTCTCTATGGTACATTTGCAAAAAAAAAAAAAAACTATTATCTATTAGCGGACGATATTTGGCCCCCCAACATGTTTGCTCTCCATCCATCCCTATTTGGCACTAAATTTTTCATTCATAAGGTTTAAGCACTAAAGATCGTTCTTTAATTTTTGGTTCAAAGCATTTTGAAATTGTGTGGTGCAAATTTATGCACCGAACAACATCATTAAATGCATCAATTCTTCGAAAATTGAGAAATTGGGGCTAAATCGGTTCCCGAACATATCCTAGGATTGATTCGCATGGTTAATTGAAGTGAAGTAGTCTATTTCCACAGGATTCCAAGCGCTTCTGTGCCATCTGGAGACAGAGCAAGTTAGAGAAGAAGCAAATGCGAAGTTCCGATAGATGAAGAAAATTTTGCTTACTTCCACCTTCTTTTTCTCGAGAAAGACAAGTAGATTTTTGTGATTTTAAATAAAATTATTTAGAGAGAATGTTTGCTCCGTCTTTTTGCTTTTGCGTCTAAAAAAATAAAGAAAAATAGTTGCTAAACTAGAATATTTACTTGGTGATTTTTGCTTGTCAAATTTCCTAATTTTAAAAACTTTAGAGCCAAAACTTACAGATGATCAATTTAGTACCAAAAATTTATGAACGATCAATTTAGTGGCAAAAATTTATAAAAATATCTGTTTAAGTGACTCTGGCAAACCACGTCAGATTTTTCACAAATTAAGTCACCGAAGTTATTTAAGTAATCATTTTCTAAAAGTTATGGCACTTAAATGATTATTTGAAAAGTTTTGACACTAAAATAGGTGCCTTTAAATTGTCGTGACACTGAGTTGTCATTTTCCTGACTTCAACTATTATAAGCTATTCGTATAAGATATACAAAAATTTATTTCCAAAATCATTCCTTCGTGCCAAACAAAAATGCACCTGGCCAAAGAAAAAATTTACAAGCCAAAAGCACACTCGTATGCGTGAGGAGAAAGAATATATGAATGTCTTTAGAAAGAGAGAGAAACGCTTTAAACATTCAAATGGTTTGGAAAAGATAATTAAATGATTTTATAAAATAAGATACCATGAAGTTAAGTGAAAACCATCTAAACTCTTTAAATTATGGTTTCACCTATTTTGTTATATTTTACATATCTTAACAAAAGACAAGGACCAAGCACTAACAATCCGATCCCCGAGTAGCTTGGTTGAATATTACTCGCCGACTTCAAACACATGTCACGGGTGTTGTTGAGTGGCGATGGCTCTAGCCGAACATTCTACGAGAGATATGAGACCCTTGTGTTAATGCCTTGAAGAGATAATTATCGTCGATTTCCCCCTCTTCACCCTTTAAGTTTAAAAAAAAAAGACGTTTGACCTTTGATTAAATACGAAATCCTCTTTTCGTTTGCTTTTTATGTAATAAAGATTAAAAGAAAGTGACCGTTTGTGTTTAAGAATTTGGTTCGTACTAAAATATTGATGCCGTTATGAACTTTCCCACTACTTTCTCTCTCTCGTTATCAGTTGAATGTTTGAATTCCATCAATTCATTGAAATATTTGATATGCATCATTGTATAAATTAATTATTATATCTTCTCCATTATTTTTAATGTGGATGTGACAGCTTAAAGGTTATTGTAATTGTTTTTTCATTTAATTTTAGTAATTTTCATATCGTTTTACTAGGTTTTATCCCCAACTCCGTCTCACAATAATTGAGGAGGCATCATGTCCGGCCCCGCGGCTCGCACGAGACAAGTTTATAGGTCCCCCCATCCCATCCCGGCAGTGTGTTAGGGTTTTGTCAACATATCGTTCACATTTATCTTGAATTTAACTTTAATTGATGAAACTTATTTTGGATTCAATATCGAACAATTACTCAAATCCTTGAAAATGATTGTTAAGCAATTGTCAAATGAAATACTATAATGACCAAAACTTGTTAGGGTTAATACCGTGAAAAACCTCAAACTAGTACACATGTAACAAATCTACCCCAGATTAATTTTTTTACCACAAAAACCCCAAATCGATACATTTGTAACAAATTTATCATCCGTTAAATTGAATTGATACCACGAAAAATCATAAACTGGTATACATATGACAAAATTGAAGGTAAAATCCCAAACTGGTATACCATCAACTGTCACGTGTCATCCAACTCATAAATTTGATAATAAAATTTATAGGAAACTAAATGAGGGTAAAATTATCACAGGTGTATCAGTTCGGGATTTTTATGATCAAAGTATTAATTTTGGGTAAATTTGCTATATATGTACCAGATTAGGATTTTTCATGATAGTAACTCAATTTTTTATTTGTTTGTAAAGCATATGATATAAACATTAAAATTTAATATCTAGAGAGGCTCAGGTATGGGCATTTGTTGTGGCGGGATGATTGTCGATTACCAGTTACTTGTGTTTACATTAATATACCAAACTATCTATCGAACATTTATAAATGGTCTACTTAATAAGTTACTTGACATATCATTGTGGAAATCACAAATCAGTATCTATCTCCGTTATTGAAAAAAATTCAAAGTCAGCATTTGCCGATGAATTCTTACAACATAAAAAATGGATCGTTCGTTTCATCAGTAATATACTATCGAAAAAGATTTTACTTGTTTTCGAATTTGTATCACTTTGGAATATGAGTCAATGGAACAATGAAAAACACATACTTAAACTTGGGAAAATAAATTCCTTTTTTTAACTATTGGAATTTGTATTCAAAGTACGACTAAAATTCAGCGGTTGGGCCTAGATCTCTCAAGGTTGGGCCCAAGATCCTAGCTCTTGTGCCTAGGTCCCTAGCGGCCGTGTCCGGATCCCTAACAAATATGCCCCGGTCCCTTGAGATGTACTAGGGTCCGAAGAGATCGAGCCTGGGTCCCCAACACCTTGACCCAATCTTCGATGCCCAAATATGACTCGGGTTTGTACTTTTTCTCCAATGTGTCCTTGATAATTACCCGTAACAAAACAATTGGTATTAATATTATTTGCATAATATAAACGAACAACGAAAAATATTTTTTTAAAATATGTTCTTTTACAAATATTATTCAAAGAACTTCATTATTTTTCAAACGTGAATATCATCATCATAATATGAGATTTTCTCACTAGTCACTACCCCATCATCCCTTTATCCTCTCTCTCTCTCTCTCTCTCTCTCTCTCTCTCTCTCTAAATTTGTGGCTTCCAATAATATGTTTAGTTTCTATTTTTATTCATGCTTCAACGAAAGCAAAAAAAAGTCTTGCCAGAATTCGAAATATAATTCCAATCTCAACAAATTATGAAAATACCAAACGGGAATTCACGAACGGACATTTATATATGGTGAAAGTTCATATGTTTCGCGTTTTAAAAAATCAAACTACATAAATTGAGTAATCTAAATTAAGTGAAAACTTGAAAATAATAGTCAATCCAAATAAGCCGACAATAAACGAAATGATTATATATTTTATTCGACACTCATCACATGGCGCATTGGTGCTAGTATCTTCAAACTTATTTCCATATTCGGGCTATTTTTACGGTCCCTTGAGGATTAATATCCCCATCATACCCGTCATAATCAAGATTTGTTTCGATGTAACTCTTACACAAAATATCATAAGACTCGAATACTTAGAAACACCTAGCTTTGAAAATAACGAACATTTCCATAGGATCAATATCTCCATCATACCCGTCATAATCAAGATTTGTTTTGATGTAAACTCTCGCATAAAATAATACTTACAAACACCTAGCTTTGAAAATAACGAACATTTTCATAGGATCAATATCCCCATCATACCCATCATGAACAAGTTTTATTCTTTTCTTATCGTTTGTAAACTAAAATGACCTACTTAATCACGGGTTTAAACTATTACATTATGCATTCGATCATATTAAATAGTATGCTTTATTGCCAAGATTCTTAGGCCTGGCTATAGTTCCAAGTTTCGATGCAACTCTCACATATATCGTAACACTCAAATACTTATAAACACCTTGCTTTGAAAATAATGAACGCTTACAGAGGAGTTGTGGCAAAATGAACTTTTATTGCAACGAGGTACAAATTTCACAAAGCATATGTACATTAAGGGCACGAATGGTAACCATTCTGCTCCAAAAATTAAATTCTTGCCGAATTGATTTAATGAACGCTTACGAAATTTTTGCAAAATGAACTTTTATTGAAAAATTGATTTTTGAAAAAGAAATTTGTTTGATAAAACATGACTAATTTACTATTTTTGTAGAAATTGATTTCTAAAAAGAACAAAAATCTGTTTTGATTTCTAGAATGTTTTGATTTTTTTTTTTTTTTGCATCTAAAAAATTTAAATTTCACTCAAAGTGGGTGGTCACAGGTATTTTAAAGTTTTAAAATTTTTTATTTTTTGATTTTTTTGGGCACCTCAAAAAATTTAAATTTCACTCAAAGTGGGTCGTTAAAGGTATTCTAAGCCATTTTGTGAAATTTTGAAATTTTTGATCTTTTTGGGCACCTCAAAAAAATTAAATTTCACTCAAAATGGGTGGCCACATGTATTCTTAAGCCATTCTATGAAGTTTTAAAATTTTTGAAGTTTCTTGGGCACCTCAAAAAATTTAAATTTTACTCAAAGTGGGTGGCCACAAGTATTCTAAGGCATTCTGCGAAGTTTTGAAATTTTTGATTTTTTTTTAATTTTCTTGGACACCTAAAAAAATTTAAATTTTACTCAAGGGTGACTTCTAAGCCATTATGTGAAGTTTCAAAATTTTTGACTTTTTTTATTTTTTGAAAAAAATTCACCAAATTTCCTATTTTCCCAAATCTGACTTTTTTTATTTTCTGGAAATTTTTATGAATTTTTCTGGAAGTTTTCAATTTTTATGCATTTTCTGAAAAAAAAATTAGTGAGATCTCAAAATGTGTTGTAAAGGCCACGAAAAAGATAGAAAAGAGGGAGAATGCATTCTGGAAGAGACAAGCTACAAAAAGTAGCTTTTCTTTTTCTTGTCCAAAACTCATTCTGGAATCAAAAATACATTCTGTAATCAAATATTTTTAACAAATGCATTTTTATTCCAGAAAGCAAAAATTGCGCTAGAATGCATTCCGGAAATTTTTTAACAAACACATTTTTTTTTCCAGAATGCATTCTAGAGCAGAATTTCTACTCTAGAATGGATTCCATGTGCGCCCCTAAGACATCGGGAGAATAATCTTTTTCTTTCGTCTTGTTTACGTTTTTAATCCTGTCGTGGCGGATGCGCTATTCAGTTTCAGTGTCTTGTCTTTGCTTTGCCCTAAACCTCCCCAGACAAGTGGCATGTGATTCTCAGACACTTCGTTGATATTCCTCCTTTATCTTTTTCCTTTTTTGATCCAATGTTATTCCTTTTTCTTTTATCGAAAACCAATTTCACGTGTTAACGAGTGTATTAATTTAGGACACCGACTACATTTTATGCAAATTTTTTTTTGTGAGAGGGAAAATTATCAAAATAGTCTTAAATCTATTGCAATTGTGTCAATTCAATTCTAAATCATAAACCGTTTGAATTTGTGTCAATTCAGTCAATTCGAACATTTTTTGCCATAAATTGCTGATATGGACACTAACTATCGTATGTGGCACGGCTGACGTTGGCGTGAACATTTTAAAATAATATTTTAATAATTTTTCGAGTTTTTAATTTTTGTTTTAATTTTTTTTTTCTATTCTTTCTCTTTCTTTCTTTTTTTTTTCTTCTTCCTCTAGTCGATCGTCGGACCTCAGCAACTGGCCAAAGGTGAGGGCCAACGAGGGTGTGCCTCGCCTGCCCCTGGCAAGTTCAAGGCTTGCCCAATGATGGCGAGGCCAATCGCCGAGGTTCGGCAATCGGTTAGAGGAAGAATGAAAGAAAAAAATCAAAATATTCAAAAAAATATTAAAATATTATAAAAAATTATCCACTTCAACACCGTTCGCCATGTAGGATGCCCGACATCCATGGTAGCAATTTTTAGTCAAAATTGGCCGGATGGACTAAATTGGTACAAATGCAAAGATTTAGGACTCAATTGGTAAAAAAAGGATTTATGATTGAATTTGCACAATTGCAATAGGCTTAGGGCTTTTTTGGTAATTTTTCCTTTTTCGAGAATATATACAACATGAAGAAGTAAATTTAATGTATCAATATACACACCAAGAATGTGATATAACTGTTCTTTTACTATATAAATTCGCAGTAGTTCGAGATTCCATGCACTCGACTTGAAATGAAACTAGCTCCGCAGTTTACGCTATGTACTTATTAATCTAATTATCAAGCTTTTTAGCTTTAAGCTCTGACCTACGTTGAATTTTGGGTTAATACCACAAAAAATCCTAAATTGGTACACTTGTGACACATTTACCCCCAAACTATTTTTTGACTATAAAAAACCTCAATTGGTATACTCCGCGGACAATTTTACCTCAAACATATCTGCAAAAAAACCCCAAATCAGTATACATGTGACAATTTTATCCCTAACTAATTTTTAATATTATTATTTTTCCTTTTTTTTTTTTTTTTTTTTTTTTCACCTTCAACCTTTGGTCGGTCGGTCCCGGTCCCAAGGATTATTAAAAAGCGGAGTCGACGTGGGCAACCCTCGCTCGACACGTGCAAGGGTCGCCCTCCCCCACCGGGCGGCCCCCTCGCCGACGCGCAGCCAGGCCTGTCGCCACCCTCACTGATCGGGCGGGGACCGCCCGCGCCTAAGTTGGGTGAGATGGACCCTCGCCCGACGTCGGCGAGGGCGGCCCTCACCCGGTCGGCGAGGGCCCTCACCGGATTGGGTGAGGCGGCCCCTCGCCGGGCTTTCCGCCTCTGGCCGGTCCGGTTTGGTGACCCGACCAAAGGTTGAAGATGAAAAATAAATAAATAAATAAAAATTCGAAAAAAAAAAAAAAAATATTAAAATTTTAATTCAGGATAAAATTGTCACATATGTACCGGTTTGGAGTTTTTTGTGATAAGTTAAAGGTAAAATTGTCACAGATGTACCAGTTTATGATTTTTGGTGGTAAAAAAAAAGTTTAGGGTAAAATTGTCACGGATGTATCGGTTTGGGGTTTTTTATAATCAAAAAAATAGTTTGGGGTAAATGTGTCACAAGTGTACCAGTTTAGGGTTTTTTGTGGTATTAACCCTTGAATTTTTGTGTCTTAAATTCAAGGGTATTCTTGAGTTACATGTTGATTGTTTGTTCAACTACGCAAGAAATAATGACCCACGTTGAAAATTTCTGTTCATTAATTTTGACTAATCAACAACTCATATTATTTCTTGTCAAATCATTATATGCTTTGAAAAATAATCACCTAGTAACGCGGTTACAGAAATATTTATGCTTTAAATAGTGAAAACACAAAAAATGATGGCATTAATTTAATGTTACGCAATAATTAAAAACCGTAGCACAATTAGGAGACAATAAAATAACTGCTGAAATAATATGTTATCATGAAAAAAGGTGGCTTTTGGTTATGAAAAAGGTAACTCTTGATTATGAAAAAAAATTTATTATTGGTTATGAAAAGAAGTGATTGTTGACATGAAAAACGGTGAAGGTTCATTGTGAGAAGGGGTGATGGTGAAGATAAAGTACCTCTTCATAATAGATGTGTTGATTGATTATTTATAAATAGCATCAAATCATACATTATTCATCACAACTATTCAAAACAACTTTTTCTTCGCAACACTCCATTCTTCTCTTTTCACACACACAATTTTGATAATACATTGAAGGAGAAATTCTAAGAGAGAAATTGAGTAATTGCTAAATTTATTTCTCTGCGGCTTTGGTGTATATCCTGGAGGTATATCTGTTCTAAACCCGATGATAACAATAGTTAGGGCAAATAATACCTTAAGGACAGTGATTGTCATTGTGCATCAAAACAATCAAATTTCCCCAACAATAACAAGTAATAAGCAAAATAGAATAAAAATAACTTATGCCGAATGGGCCCCGGCAAGTCCCATTCTCGCGCTATGCTCTTCCTTGCGACGAGTTGGGCAAGGGCAATTGGGGTGGGGGCAAAGGGAGCCGGGTCTTCATGAGGCAGTGCAATATTGTCATCTCCATCCACTAATATTTGGAAAAAAGTCCTTTTTCAAAATGGCACCTGTGCTTAGGTCCCCAGTGGCTGTGCCTAGTACCCTGGCGGACATGCCCCGGTCCCTCGAGAGCGTACTCGGGTCCCCAAGACTGGGCTCAGTCCACGGCGCCCGGCTCAAGTCCTTGGTGCTTAAATTCAGGACTAGACATTGTCCGAGAGACTTTACCTCAAATATGTATTCTATAGTTTTCCTGTAACAAGCATAAAAAATAACTTTCATATTATTTACAAAATACAACCAAACATAAGGAAAATGAAACTCTCCTTGAAAATATGTTCTTATAAAAATATTTTCTAACAAAGTTCATTTTTTGCAAAACAAACCAGCCCAATGTAACGTTAAGGTCATTATCATAACACGTGAGACTTCCTCACTACCCCATTGTCCCTCTATCCCCAATACACCTCTCTCAACCACACAAAGAAGCCCATCTCTCTCTCTCTCTCTCTCTCTCTCTCTCTCTCTCTCTCTCTCTCTCTCTGGCCTCCCACAGTACCTATTCCTTATAATAGGGCAGGCTTGTTCAAGCTTCGACAAAACAAAAAAAATCTTGCCAAAATATGATTTACAATTCGAATCTCAACAAATTGTGAAACTAGCACGTGTAAATTCATGTACCAACTCTCATATATTATGAAATTTTAAACGTTCTGGATTTAAAACGTTAAACTACGTAAGTTGAAAGATCTAAACTAAGCAAAAAGTAAAAAAATAAAAGTCAATCCAAATACGCCAATTGTAGTAACTGTATTTTTTGGGCACATGCATTATGTTGTATCAGTTCTAGTATTTTCAATTGTCATTTCCTTATTCGGTCTTCTTTATGGTCTCCTGATGATCATTTCATTATAACTCTTATACAGAAAGATCGGAACACGCAAACACTCACAAACACTTAACTTTGAAAATAATACACTTCATATAAGAGTTGTGACAAAATGAACTTTTATAATAGACACTTCGTTTACGTTTTTAATCCTGGCATGGCGGTTACGCTATTCAGTGTCTTGTCTTGGCTTGCCCTCAACCTCCCCAGACAAATGTCATGTGATTCTCAGACTCGTCCTTGATATTCCTTTATTCCTCTCTTCGAAAACCACTCTCACGTGTTAACGAGGCTATTTAATTAAGGACACCGACTAAATTCTGCACTATATGTTATGAAAATATACATAAATAAGTGCATTACGTGTATTAATAGACACACCAAGAATGTTGAATAGCTGTTCTTTTACTATATGAATTCGTAGTAACATGAAATCAGTTCCTAAGTCTCATCCTTGACTTTCCGTTGCGCACTTCCTGATCAATTCTTGGTTGTTCTCACGTGTCGACACATCATATTTAGGACATGCATATATCGAATCATTGTTTTCTTTCTAGTTAAAATTTTGCAAAATTCCCGTTTCGTTGGGTCATAGCGGAGCTTTGCTTTTGCTTGCTTAGTGCATCCAGGTTCTTCAATCTTTTCAAGTTATTTACTTATTGTTTGGTTATTGAGTGACACACAACTATTTACACATCCGGATAATCACCACTAACGTGTGAGGGATTGTCATCTCTTTAGTCACATGTTTATATTGAAACCTCCAGTTATGATTGGTAAGGATTTAGAAGAGTTTGCACAACGCCGTTACCATCTCTTTAATGAGTATCCGTTTGTGCCCACCTAGTAATCCAGTAACTTTCCCTTGGTGGTTCACCTTGAGGAAGGTCACGACATCACATGATATCAGTTGATCATTTTGCATGTGAGTGTGGAGGATAATTAATGTAACAATTAACTAAAAGTGTACCATAATAATTCTAGAAGCTTTTAAGGAGAAGTGTCCAATCAATCATAAATCTATTGCACGAATGTCAATTCAATATTAAACTTTTAAATTTTATCAATTTAATCATAAACCTTTCTGCGAAATTCTAATATAGTCATTCCAGTCAATTAACGGAAGAAAACACTAATGTGGTAACATGCCAAATAGAATGACCGGCGATGATTGAACACCACGTCAATGATTTTCAACGGAAATTGACTAGGACTGCTTTAAAATTTCGTGTAAAGATTTAAGACTAAATTGACAAATTTAAAAAGTTGACGATTGAATTGACATCCTTACGATAAGTTTAGGACTGACTAGGTAATTTTTCCAAATGCTTAAGTTTTCAATATTAGCAACACTCTGTGTAACACATTCCACACTTTTCATTAGGAAGACAAAAAAAAAATCTTGCACATCTTCTCTATATCGAAGCCAAAAATCCCTTTTTCCTCTCATTTTTATGTTTCCCTTTTTACCGTCATATATGTTTATTATAAGGGTTAATATTACCAAAAATCCTAAACGGGTATACATGTGATAAATCTACTCCAAACTAATTTTTTAATCACCAAAAACCCTAAACTGGTACATTTTTGACAAATTTATCTTAAATTAATATTTCAACCATCAGAAACCCCAAACTGGTACATTTGTGACAAGTTACCATCCATTAGTTTCCATTAAATTAGATTAATACCATGAAAAATCACAAACTAATAAACCTATGATAAAAACGAAGGTAAAATCCCAAACTAGCACACCAGTCAACCGCCACGTATCATCTAGCTTAACAATTTGATAGTAAAATCTAGTGGAAACTAACATAGGGTAAATTCGTCATAAGTGTACTAATTTGGGGCTTCTGGTTGTTAAAAAAATAATTCGGGGTAAATTTATCACAGGTGTACTAGTTTGAGATTTTCGGTAGTATTATTCCTTATTATAATGGTTAAGCTCTTATTGAAGTTGAAATTGGTGTTTAACTTCAACGGCATCCTTGAGTTACATTTTGATTATTGCTTCAGCATAATTACACGCAAGAAACGATGACCCACATTGAAAGTTTCTGTTCATTAGTTTTGACTGATCGCAACTCATATTACGCATTGCCATGGTCATGCATTTGGATTTTGCTGAGGACCTAAAACGCGAATTATCACAATTATCTCCACTACTCATCCACTTTATAAAACTATTTATTCTTTTAACAATTACACGTCTCATTTTTAATTTCCATATACTATCCACACTAAGCCAAATACACAATGTGGCCTCTACATTGAGCAAGTCGTTAGATTTTACTGGCGTCACTTCATAGAATCAACTTTGATGAACAAAAAGTATTAATAATTTTTATTTATGAATAAAGATAATTATTGGGACCTCTTTAACCACCCGATTAACGGGAAAAAAATTACTAAAGGATATTTGTGGAAGTCCATGGTGAAATTTGATCAACAACAACCATTGACAAAATTTTTTATGTCATTAGTGGAAAGATGAATACTTTGGACCTTTTTGAACACCCAATTGATTTTTTAATTGGGCATGGTATACCTTTTTCTCCACCACGCATTGAATAATAACCAATCAAAATAGGTCCATACCACTCATTCACTTTTCCCTTTGTTTCTTCTGCCTATGTGCGCCTTTTTTTTAAAAAAATAAATCGGGAACGAAGGGGGACCAAGATCAAAAGTTCGTATCCAATGGTACAACTTGGGTGATGTTCTCATCCTCAATCCCAGTTCCAATTCCTTTCTAAGATAGCGAACGCCGGTATTGTCGGACTTGCGTCGTTGGGATTAGAAATGTCGAGAAGAACTGGGCTAATACCACCAGAGCCACAATAACGCTAGGAAACTTGCAAAGTATTGGACAATGATACCTACAAGTCTAATAATGCCGATGGAGGTCCACCGCCGTAGAAATTGTCACGGTGGAGCACTAGAAGTCGTTGGATTTAGGTTCGCTTCTTGGGTGGACCCATGAAACTAACAGGCGGCTCCCAATTTCAATTTTTTGGAATCAATACTTAGAGGGTGTTTGGTTCAACATTTGGAAGGGCTTTTGGCCTCGAAAGCCCCTTGGCCAAATGTTGAACCGTTTGGTTCGGCTTTTTGGATTTGAAAAGTCAAAAGCTAGCATTTGAATGTCATTTATTTTTCCTTCCCAAAATTGCCCTCACTCATGCCGGTCCCGCCCGCCCCTTGCCGGCCAATCCGCCCTCGTCGACCTTTTGGCGGCCACCCTCGCCGGCCACCCTCGCCGGTGAAGAAGATGAAAAATATAGGGGCAAAACCGGACTATTAAAAAAAAAAGTTGTTAAAGCCCTTTGCAAAAAAAATTTACCAAATACTATTTAGATCAAAGTAGCTTTACAAATTTTTTTTTACTAAACATCACTTGCATTTTTTGAAGTGACTTTCACCTAAAGCTATTTACATTTCTCCAAATAGTATTTGAAAAGTCGAACTAAATGGACCCTTAGTAGGCGATATCAATATTTCAAAACCGCTGCCCGAACCATGCTCACCCACGAATAGCATCGTGCTGATGCAATCAAGCGAGCTGCGCCTTAAATTAAAGAGGACAGTTGTTTTAGGCGTGAATCCTTAGGCCAACCACGAAGTTGCTCTTTTTCTTGCTCCCACTCGCTCGTGTTCATGAAAATTGAAATTAGCGCCGGCTCGGCTACGGACCCTTGCCGCCGTCGGGAGGCTACGAACGAAACCCCCCACGCGCCGCCGCGGCGCGTGCCCCGCACGGCCCAATCAGCGCGAGGGATTGACAGCATTACGTGGCACCTCCCGTCGTTGGAGAGGGGCCGTTGAGCTTTCCATAGCCGTTAACCTATTACAAATTTTCTAGGAATTCATCTTTTTTAAAGAGGAAGGAAAGAGAGAAATCCAACTTTACAGCAAGAAGCGCTCACGCACGCACACACGCACCCCCACTTTCCCACGAGCCCCACATCTCTTGCCACTCCTCCGTCTTCATCAAATCCCTCCCTGCAATCTCTCTCTCTCTCTCTCTCTCTCGCTCTCTCTGACTTACAGAGAAGGAAAGTGTGTGCACAGTTCAGCCATGGAAGCTTCTTTGCTTCATTGAAGTCCCTTTCTTTTCTTTTCTCTTTCTGTGGTTTCTTGCCTTTCGTTTCACACCCCCAATCAAGGACTGGGGAACCCCAGTGTGTTGTTTATAACCGACCCACCAAGCAAAGAAGCAAGGCGAGAGTGGCTGAGCCACCCAGAGAGAAAAAGAAGACATGGTCCAACGCCATTCGTGATTTTGCCACCACTCAGGGACAGGGCGAGGGAGGGAGGGAGGGAGGGAGTGAGGGGAGAGGGGAGTCGCACGCCGCGCCTGCCGTCATGAACGTGCCGGGCTCCGAGCTCTGCCACAAGTTCAAGCGCCTGAGGCTCTTCGAGCCGTCGGTGGGAGTGCTGGGCTTCGTCCTCGTCGCCTTCTGCGTGGTCTGCGGCTTCTTTTACCTGGATTACGGGAGAGGGTACGGTAAGTTCTCCGGGAGATCAGAGAGGTTCGTGTGGTTGCAAGTGCACGGCGATAACGACGATCGGGGAGTCAAAAAGTTCGACTTTTTGGAGAGGAATGGCGATGGTGGGTGCGATTTGTTCGAAGGGGATTGGGTTTGGGATGATAGCTATCCGTTGTACGAGTCCAGAGACTGCAGGTTTCTGGACCAGGGCTTCAGGTGCTCTGAGAATGGACGGCCCGATTCGTTCTACACCAAGTGGAGATGGCAACCCAGAAAGTGCAATTTGCCCAGGTTCTTGAAGATTTAGCTTTTTGCTCTCTCTGTTTGCAGTTCTTGCTTGAGAAATTTTGGTTTTGGTCTGTTCTGTCGGAACGAACTTCTGAGGAATCAAACGGGGTTGTGTTTTTCAATTATGACGGGTTATGGTTATCAGGGGCTACTTGTCTGCCTTGTTTTTCTTTTGTGTAGTAATTAATCCGTGGGGCCTTTTGCCAAGGGGTCTTGATAAGATGTGGTTGAAATTGAATTTGAATTGAAGGCCCTTGCACGAAAGTGGCGAGTTTTGTTTGATTTTTTAAGTACATTAATCGAAACATGCAATGGAATTTATTTCTTTTTGTCGGAATTTTTGTGCTAGCGTTGGTTGGTCAGAAAAGTTGATGAATTTTCGGTGGATATAACGAATTTACTTTTCACGTATTGTCACAGTATTTACACCTTGCATTTTGTTTGTTTCCTTCACGCTGATCTTGTTTGGAGGGTAGTTCCACATCACTAAGCCCCTCCCGTGACTATTTTTTAAACTGACTTGAAGCTTTCAGGTGATGAAGACAAACTCTCTCTCTCTCCCCCAACCATCAATTTGTCCACTTTTTTTACCATGTTTGTTAGTTTACAGATTGACAGATTGGATTTTATCTAGAAACCATCGGGCTGAATGGTAGATTTTCTAGTTTAGTTTCATTTCTTTTCTTTATTTGTTCTTGTTTTATGCTAATGAAGCATGGATGTGATGAAAATTACAGAAGTTGAGTTACTCAGAACTTTGAATTGAACATATTTGATCATAATGTGATCAGTCCACGGCACCAGAGAAGATACACTTGGATTCTGCATGTGATGTAGAAGCATGAAATGTTTGATGTAATGTTAGTTGGTGATGCAGTTCACGCTCTTGCTTTGATATTGACATTGCAAAACTTTGGCCTACAAACATTGATAATGTCTAGTAACACCAGATTTGATGCGAAATTGATGCTGGAGAAACTGCGAAACAAGCGGCTCGTTTTTGTGGGGGATTCTATCGGGAGAAACCAATGGGAGTCTCTCATGTGCATGCTCTCCTCTGCAGTTTCTGATCAGGACTCGATCTATGAAGTGAATGGTAGTCCGATCACAAAGCACAAAGGGTACTTGGTTTACAAATTCAAGGAGTTCAACTGTACTCTGGAGTACTATAGAGCTCCGTTTCTGGTGCTGCAAACCCGGCCTCCGCCGGGATCGCCTGATAGGATCAAAACGACCCTGAAATTAGATCAGATGGACTGGACCTGTTCCAAGTGGAGAGATGCAGACGTGCTGGTCTTTAACACTGGGCACTGGTGGAACTTCGAGAAAACCATAAGAGGGTAAATTTGATCTGCTCATGCAAATTCTCCCTTATTATCATCTATCTCTAATTTCAATACGATGAGTATATGTACACATGGATACATGCATCGATCCTGTTGACATATCCATAAAACTACTGTTGCTAATTTTTGTATTGGGAGCTTTTAGTTGGCCTTGATGAGACCTTATGTAATACCTGCTTGGTAGCAATCATTTACAGATATAAGCTGGTTGGAATAAGAATCGCAGAGGTTCTTTCCTAGACTTAGACAAATGTGAGCATAAGGGTGGTTATAAATGACAAGTTTAATGCGCAAGTCGGGAACTCTTTCAAACTTTGGAATGGTCGATGAGGTGTATGGTTTGCTACAGACTTAGCACCACCTGACTATGATGGAGGAGGGTCCTTGGAGGTTGGCTTCTAGAAATCTATTTTGCTGGGTTTGTGTAATATAGCTGCCCTTTATGTTATCTATCTCTTTCTTGATCAGCGAGACTGTAATGTTTAGACAGTGCTGCAAAGTTCTTTGATTAGCTTGTTAATGCACTCTCCAACTTGCTGTTGCAAACTCTGAACCAGTCTGGCCATCTAGTGAATTTTTTCATGGTTTGACTGACATGAACGTAACCGGGTTAGTATGGTGTCGGTTAATTTTGCGCTCTTGGCATGCAAGTTCTTTGAGTCATGAAAGAGCTAGTTGTTAGATAAAGCCTGCAGTAGATCATGATTTTGATCTTTCATGCCCTAGCAACTATCTCATATTGAATTGCACTACCATCTGTCAGTGGTTGTTATTTCCAAGAAGGGTCGGAGGTGAAGCTGGAAATGGCAATAGAAGATGCGCATAAGCGAGCCATCGAGACTGCCCTGCAGTGGATCCGCAATGAGGTCAATACAAACAAGACACAGGTCGTTTTTCGCACATTCGCACCGGTGCATTTCAGGTACATGTGCTTCCTTGATAAGTTACTATGCCTAGCTTATTCAGTTGCTCAAACTATGTGATCCAGACACCCAGAAAGCATCATTATATTAAAATATTAATAAATGGACCCCATTTTATTTGCATCCAATTAAATGCATTTAGTTGACTTTCTACTTGGTGTAGTTCACAAGTTCTGACATGTCATTGTACTTTTTGGTCCTTCAACACACCGATCCTATAACCTTCTTGGGATGATATCATGTCTGTTTATTAAATCGACCGTGATCTAATGTCTAAGAGCAAATGTTATTCCTACGATACTTGTGCACCTGTTCAATGTTTAGCATTCTTTCCACGCTAGAGTTTAACTTGTGAAGCCATAGTCAGGGGACTGTTCCCAGGTTGCATTGGATCACTCTCTCTAAGTTCTTATACACGTGGGAACTAAATAGTACACGGCTCTCTTATATTAGAATTGACTACTGCAATAAAAGGGTTTGACATTTGGAGGAATAGAATACAGATTCTTTCTGCAAGAAATGACCGATTGGTGACAAATTTTACAGAGGGGGGGACTGGAGGAACGGAGGAAGCTGTCACTTGGAGACCCTGCCGGAGTTGGGCCCCTCATCAGCTACACCGGAAACATGGTCTCAATTCAAGGTTGTCTCTGACGTATTATCAGCTCACTCAAGTGCACCGATGGCAACCGATTTCGATGTGCTGAACATAACTCACATGACTTCTCGGAGGAAAGACGGCCATGCTTCTCTTTATTATCTGGGCTCTGATATTGGTCCTGCACCTGTTCATAGACAGGACTGTAGCCATTGGTGTCTGCCCGGAATCCCGGATTCGTGGAACGTGCTACTTTACACACTATTTCTTAAACATGAGGCTAATAAGGATCGATTATCGATGAAGTGAAGCGGCAATTTATGCACAGAACTTGACTTTAGTCAACCACAGGATCACTGCAATATATAACTGATGAAGTCGCAGTGTCTAGTGAAGGAGATCAATATAAGGGATTGACAGACAGAAGTTGCATATCAAGTCAAGTGCAAACCGGATATTCTCTGTACATGCTTGCACATACTGAACGATTGGCCAGCTGAATTGTGAAGACACTTCGGGACAGTTTGAGGAAATAACCGAGCGTCTAGTTGTAGAGAAGCATTATAGTGATTGGCCAGATTCGCCATTGGATTAGGCGGAATTGATCTTTTCTCCTGCAGAATTTGTAAATCAGCAAAGCGGTTTTGGTTTATCCCGGTTTTGGCTTTACAGAAACCGAACCTTTTCAGTTCCGTTGTTGCTGGTGATGAGCAAATACACATACCTGGGACAAGCATTTTACTCTTCTTTCTTGAATTCAATGCGTATACTGTACATACTAATCAGTCGCTGATAGCATGTTGGTGAAGTGTAACAAGAGTGGAAGACAGCTTACTGGGATTCATTTTCGTGAATCAGTCCCACCCATTTCCGACAGTTTAAAAATGTCCAATAACCAATACCTGTTAAGCATGTTACAGATTGTATATATATATATTTTGGTCTGAGCAGATTGTATATTCAAGAGCACAAAAATATCTAATATGAAATAACAAATAGGGATAAATGTATTGGAAGTCCTATTTTGTTAGGAAAGTGCCATTAAGTCGTAAAAATTTTAACAAAGTGCAAATAAGTCCTAAACTTGACAAGTTGGTGCAATCATGCCTTTTTATTAACTCCGTCTAATTTAACAAACAGCAAATACTAACAATTTTTAGGACTTGATTGTACCAACTTGATAAATTTTAAGACTGGGTTCACATTTTTTTTAAAGTTTTAGAAGTCAATTACACTTTTTGATAAGTTTTAAAACTTACAATGTACTTATCTTGAACAATTAACTAATTTTAGAAACTTGATATTTCACCGATTCACATTTTTCCCATGATAGATATCAAATCGTTTTTCTTTTTATTTTCATCTTGCTGTTTTTTAATGCAACGCCTGTGCGAATAAACTAATAAAAGAAACATATGACATAAACATCAACTGTACTGTGAGAAAATTACGCCATATAAAGAAGTCGAATTAATTAAAGAACTGGGTAAGATAGCTTTATATGATCGCAAAACACGCCGAAATCTTCCGGATTCTCATCTTTCAAGCGAAGCAACATGATTGATGCATATAAAGTTTATTGTGCTTATAAATGAATACTTGCTTGTACATCAGGAAGATTTAAAAAACCATCCTTACTTTTAACTTTCATGCCAACATGCATCTTTTATTTTTTAAAATCTGTCGTGTATGTCTTCAGCAAAATTCAAGTCATCTGCCCATGTTCCACAGCCAAATCCAACCGGCTGCCGTCCCTGCAGCAACCACCATCGACCGACGCACTGCCCACTACCGCAGCACCCACCACCACCACCACCACCACCACCACTCCCCCGTTCTTTCTCACGCTTGAGCTCTAAACAGAGCTCGCCGGGGCTCCAGCTATGCACAGGCCGCTAGCTCCTCAATGCCGTGCCGAGCTCTCATCAGTACTCCACACAGGGCTTGAGGTCTTGGCGATGGCCAGCTTTATTTGGAGCTCGCCATCACCGCAAGGTTGAGTCCCACACGAAAATCGAGGTCAGGCTGTCATGGAGGTCGGGACTGTCACCGACCTCCGGTCTGAGGTCAGCGTGTCACAAGCCGACACTTGAGATCACAACGGCGCAATACTAGAGTCGCCTAAGCTCACCCTTCCTCTCGATCCATTGCTTGCTCGCTCACTTGGTCAACCCCGGATTGTAGAGAGAAACTCAAGAAAGATGAGTGTTTTTGGGAGAGAATGCTCTAGTGTTTGTGTTGGATTTGTCGAATGTTACAAATTAGAGGAAGGGAGACGTATGTGTACATGAGCCCCTCAAATTGCAATGGTAATCTCCCTATAATTGAATGATGGGTCCAATATTTCCATCTGCCACCTACCCTAATAATTACATGAATTCTCTCGAAAATGAGTGTAATTCTCACATTACCCTTTAAAATATTTTAAAGAACTCATGAAATCCCCAGACTCTTAGAAGCTTCAAGGCATGCCCGGTAATTTTGGCCACCCCTCGGCTTATTGTGCATCGAAGACCTCTGGTCTACGACATTCTCACCCACCTACTTGAGCGACGTCTTAGACGCTTTCAATTCGGAGTCCTTTACTTGCAAGATTGCATCCTCCTATGGAACAACTCCCCTAGAGGTTAGCAATTCTTCCGTCTCCCATGTCATTTATTATTTTCTTTCTTGACTCCACAATTAGGATAATTGTCCAAAAGGTCCTAAACCTATTGTAGTACGGCCAATTCAATCCTAAACCTTTTAATTGTGTCAATTTAGTCTTAAACCTTTTAAAAATTGGCCAATTTAGTCATAATACGTCCAAGCATGATCTACATATATTTCCAATTTTGTTTACATGATGCTAACAACATGAATCTGACATAATAGCATATTCGCAATCCAAAATCAAACTACGTCTAGTCATGAAAAGAGATAGAATCAACTAGAATTTTCATATTTGATATCAATTTACAGTATCAATTACTTCTGTAGCAATATTATGCAAAATTGCAATATAATCTGACTGACCAATTTGAAAATGCTCGGAAACCCAACGAAAAGTACGACTGTAAGTTTAATTCTTGATGTAATTATCCACAGTTTGTTAGAAATAAGATGGTAAGGATGAAGATTAATAAGAGAGAGAGAGAGAGAGAGAGAGAGAGAGAGAGAGAGAGAGAGAGAGAGATTGTAATGAGAGACTTAAGAAGGGAAGAAAAATGAGCAAAAGAAAATAGACAATACACATAAATTTTATGAAAAAGATAAAATCCAACTGAATATCATCGCCCAAATAATGTTAGCAAAACCCAAATGGGTGAGTGCTGCTAAAGTATATTTAGTGGATTTTTTTAGTTATCACAGCTTTTATTGTGAAAATAAGGACAATCTAAGCATTGAAGTGTATTTTTTTTCTCAAGAGAGTCATCATAGGTATGGTGTTCGCATCATAATGTTAACAAATCAATCATGTAACCAATGCATATAGAACTTTCTATTTCCACTGAAAGAATCTCTCTATTCTAATGTGTATTGCATACGTATAAATGTAAATATGTGTGTGTGTGTGGAGTAGGAGTCCTCAACTTGCAACAGAAGGACTTATTCAATCACATAGTTTGGATCCTTAAATATGACGCCCTTTGGAATTCCTATTTGATTGTATCAATTAGGGGTGAGAGATTTCAAGTTTCATACAAGTTTCACCTGGAACCTATCCATAGAAGCACATCTTTCATTTTTTGGAACCTAGAACCTACCCTACATACCTTGGAACCTAGAACCTACCATGTCACAAGTTCTAGAGTCTATCTAGGTTCCGCTTGTATTATTAATTAAACAATTATAGTGAATCATCATATTTAATAACCATCATTTGCTGTTACGATCCATTAACCCCAACTTATATTTAGAGACACTAATAATATAAAATATTAACAAATCATATAATGAAAGCTCAAACTAATAGTTTTAGATTATACACTCATCACCTAACGCTATAGAACACCACAAGATCACTTGAAGACATAGATCAAGAAAAAATACAGAAAACTTATTTAAGGTTCCAAGTTTTAAGTTTCAGGCATAGAACCTGAACTCACCTGTCGAAACAGGTTTCCCAATTTTTGGCACTTAGAACTTACTGTGTATACCTTGAAACCTGTAACCTATAAGTTTCCACCAAGTTCCAGGTTCTCTCCTAGAACATACTCATCTCTAGTATCAATAGCCCAGTGAATTGAGACTTCTCTATTGGGTCAAAGTCATTTTGGGGCAAGCATATTATTTATGATGAAAATGGGGAGCTTCAGGGGAATGAGTCGGAGTTCTTGTAGAGTGAAACCATTTAGTATCAAATACGAAATAGATCTCCAAAGTACAAGACCTTTTTTGAATGAGATATGTTTGGAGTTACTAATTGCTCACGGCTCACACCTCACAGTGCCCCGATTAAAGCTAACTAATATCTTTAGGTTCATAACATAAACTCTAACACCAACTTTGTCATGCTTAAATCTATCCTAAGAATTTAGAGAATGATTGGCCAGCCTTTAAAAAAGAACAAAGAAGGAAGACTTCAGTCAAAACAGGCGATTTTGAAAAAAAAAATATATTGACTAAGCAAAACCTTTTATTGTATGATATTTATAACAAAATCCAATGAATCAAGTTTTAACCAAAATTTGGAAATTCATTAACCACCTCTGAATCTCTCTCGACGTGTATTTAGAGTAGAAGTTGAGGATTAATGCAATTTTTGAAAATTTGGTCAAGTCCATTGAATCAAGTTGAGTTGTGGAATGGTTTTCGAAACCGTTTTGGGGGTAAACATAAAGAAAAAGATTAACAAAAGGCCACCTTCTTCTAAAATGATTGACATTTGAGTAACAGCATATAAATTTGGAGAATTGATTCATATTGCATTTATCATGTGATTAGGACTTTCCAAAGTGGCGGCTACTTTTGCGGAGACACCACATATATTCCTTTTCTTGCAACCAGAAGAAGCCAATTCTAACAATAGACAATTCTAGGTTACAAGTAAGGAGGAAACAATTAGAGAAAATACTGTTATAATATATTTAAATAGGAATCAATAGGTATATCTTGAAAAATTAAATATAATGACCTTAAACTAGCCACCCAAGGTGGTGACAGACTGCTGGGTAGGTGTTTACAAATGGATAGATAGCATCACAATAGGCGATGTAGTGATGCTAGGAATGTAATTTGAGAATTCTGACAGATGTTAATATCGTTTGCCATTGGAGACGCAATTTCCTGCACAACTTGGTCCTATTTTCTCCTTCGCTTCTGGGCCTCGGAAACTGTCAGATGGAAAATAAGCTGCTAAATAAATATGTGTCACTTCAGCACCAGCACTTTCATTGCCTTTGCAAGCATGTTAGACGAGTAAAAACGCTAGAATCAAGTAATGGCTTGGACAAACCAATCGCGGAACTCACACCCCACCTTCCTCGTTGAAAATTAGGCTCGCATGCATTGATTAGAATTCCTATATTCAACAACTCTACTCGGTCAAAGAAGCTGAAAATTCAGTCTCATAAACTTGTTATACAGTTTTGAGATGTCTCTCGCCTTGGAACAATTGGAGTAATATCTACTGACACACACATACACACAGAGAACAAAAATGGCGGAAGCTGTCCTTGGGAGCATTGCTGGAGAGATCATTGCTTATCTGGTTCCTAGAGCACTAGAAGAGGTTGGAAATTTATGGGGCGTCAAGCATGAACCGGAGGTGCTCAGGGACACTATCTCCACGCTTCGGGCTGTGCTGGACGATGCAGAGGAGCAATACTACTGGAGTCGCCAAATCCAACTTTGGCTTGAGAAACTGAAGGACACTTTCTATGATGCGCGGGACGTGCTTGAAGAATTCAACATAGAAGCCATGTGACGAGAACTAAGGGTCCACAATGAAATGAACAAGGAGGTAAGGACATTTTTCTCAAGTTCTAATCAGCTTTCTTCTAAACTGAAGATGAGTTACAAAGTAAGAGCAGTGAGGGAGAGAATAGAAGCCATTAACTCTGGAACGAGATTCCACTTCGATGAGCGCCCTGTGGGTTCACAAATAGAGAGAGAGTGGAGGAAGAAAGAAGAGACGCATTCGTTTATATGTGAGGGAGATATTACATGAAGAGACGTCGATAAGAAGACGGTTTTGAAATTTTTATTGAATTCAAACTTGAACGAGCATGTTTCCATCCTTCCGATAGTTGGTATAGGTGGGCTTGGAAAAACGGCTCTTGCTCAATTTGTATATAATGATGAGATGGTAAGTAAACAATTTAACTTGAAAATGTGGGTTTGTGTCTCTAATGACTTTGAAGTGAAAAAGATCATAGCTTGTGCAAAGAAAAAAGAACCAACTAAAGTTGTGATAGAAGGGTTGCAGAGTGAACTAAGGGCATCATTTGATGGCTGAGCTTGAAAACTTTACTGGTCGGAGGTGCTAGAGGAAGCAAGATCCTTATAACGACACGCCTTCCTTTGGCTGTGGAGACCACCAGCACTACGCCGCCTCATCTTCTTAGGGGCTTATCTGAAAGTGCATCTCTTGATTTATTACTGCAAATGGCTTGTCGAAAAGAAGAGGAGATACAAGATCCTGACATGCTAGTTATTGACAAAGAGATAGTAAGAAAGTGCTCTGGGGTTCCATTGATTGTTCGAACTGTTGGGAGTTTACTATTCTTTAAGAAAACTAAATCTAGATGGTTATATTTCAAAGATTATGAGTTCCCAGAAGTGTCTCAAAGGGAAGACCGCATAGTATCTATTCTTAGGCTAAGTTATGACCATCTTCCTTCACATTTGAAAAATGTTTCGTGTTGTGTACATTGTTTCACAAAGGTTATAGGATAAAGAAGTAGATTTTGGTCAATCTTTGGGTGGCAGAAGGATTTATCCAACCATCAAATAGAAGTCAGTATTTAGAAGACATAGCTTATGGATATTTCAAGGATCCACTTTCAAGCAACTTCTTCCAAGATTACGAAAAAGACACAAAAATTTGCAAAATGCATGATTTGATGCATGATCTAGCCTACTTAGTTGCAGGGATGGAATGTTGGGTGGCATGGATGACACAAAATCCATACATGAAGAACTCGTCATATATCTCATGATTTAACTTTCAATTTGATGGGTGAACTTCCAATTTCATGCTTGAAAGCAAGTGCACAAAGAACATTTCTTTCTATCGCACCAGAACCTACATATTGGGAATTGGATCAAAGAGAACCAGCAAGCGAAGCAAATCTATGCCAACTCTTTCAAAGTTTCAAGAGGTTGCGCATCTTGGATCTGCATGCCACAAATGTCAAGAAGGTGCCAAGGTCCATTTGTGACTTGAAGCATCTCACATATCTCGATCTCTCTCACAATAATGTACTCAAAAGGCTTCCAAACTCTATTACAAGATTGCAAAATTTGCAAACACTTAATCTCTACTGGTGTTCTGCCCTGAAGAATTGCCAAGGGGTAAAAGGAAGTTGGTCAGCCTTCGAAATCTAGGCATAGATGATTCTAGGAAACTTAGTTGTGTGCCATGTGGACCAGGACAATTGAGATCTCTGCATCGGCTAACACGCTTCATTTTGCCCAAAAATAAAGCTCTTGCTACGAATTATTGCAAACTTGGGGAGCTAAATGGGCTTGATAATATTCGGGTAAGCCTTAGCATTGAAAATTTGGGCCACGTAATAGAAGTAGCTGAATTCGAGGCTGCAAACTTGATAGGGAAGCATTCTCTGGAATCTTTGAAACTTCAATGGGGTTGTCTCGATACTGATGATGCAGTAATTGGGGACAAAGATGAAGCTCTATTGGATGGACTGAGGTTCCCCTCAAATCTGCAAAGCTTTACGATCGATGGATATAAAGGTGAGAGCTTTTTAAGGTGGATGATGGATAATCTTGTTTTTTCCTTGCCAAATTTAGTTGAGTTACGCCTAAAGGGATGTGGACGATGTAAACATTTCCCTCAATCGGGCCTATTACCTCACCTTAAGTCTTTAGAGATTTGGGGGTTAACTGAATTGGCATACATCGATTCAGATCATTCATCCACTTTAACAACACCATTTTCTAGTCTATTGAGATCATGGATCGGCTATTGTGAAAACTTGAAACTCATGCCACTAGCTACACATCTTGAGGAGTTAACTCTGAGTAAGGTCAACCCAAAGTTGATAAATCAGATATTTGGCCTTAATAAGTTGAAGTGTCTATATCTTGGAGATGGAGTTTCGAGAGTGTTTGCGAGAGGAGTGTTTGCAAAGTCTTACTTCACTTGAATTTCTTGGCAACTATCATTGTCCTCGGTTAGCTTGCCTCTCACTCAGTATGCAATATCTGTCGAACCTTGTGCATCTCTCTTTTCAGTACTGTGAGAAGCTCGATTTATCCAAAGACGAAAGCGACAACATCTTGGATTTACAAGGACTTGAGAGTCTCCTGTCAATGGACATCCTTGATGTTCCCAAACTAGCATCTCTCCCACAGTGGCTTCTACAGGTCAGCAATCTCGAGTGGCTTTCTATTATTAAGTGTTTAAATTTGAAGGCTTTACCAGAGCAAATTGAGGCCCTTCAATCACTCCAACCGCTTGAAATCATCCGGTGCCCCTCGTTGACATCATTACCAAAAGCAATGTGAAGGCTTACAATGCTTATTCACCTAAAGATCGCAGGTTGCCCAGATTTGGAGGGGAGGTGCAAAAAAGAAGCAATCGAGGACTGGTACAAGATTGCTCATATTCCGCACATAACTCACGAGATCGAATATTACTATGAACACTACTTATGACTCCAAATTCTCCGCTTTTCTCTCTGAAGGTATTTGCACCTTTTTTCCTTAGAATTTACACGAATAAATAAAAAACGAAAGTAATTTGAGTAATTTGAAATTTGTTAGGAAAGGATTGGTTTTTTTTTTTTTTAAACTTTTTGGTGTATTTTGCTACATGTATAAATAGAACACGACGAAAATAGACAGAGATTAAAAAAATTAAAAAAATGGAATTGTTTGGCCAACTTTCCAATTGTATTTCGACACTTGATTCAATTGGGGGATATGGACAGAACACTGAAAGGTTAGGACACATCCTGGCATGTAACATGAATGCAGGTATTTACAGGGTTTGGAAACATCGACATCGACGTTATTCCTTCCGAATGGCCCCCAAGGGGATATCCCTCAACTAAGTGCTTGCTTTATTCCCAAAAAGTGCGAGAAAAAGAAGGAAAATTCATGCTCCTCCTCATCCAACTCCAACCTCATTAAAAATGGCTCGTGACTCATGGTGTAGATAGAGTGTAAAATCTACTGATTTGATTTCACAAGGATTAAAATGTCTGCACCGTTCAATGATCCTGGAAGCTGACTGTGGAAATTCTCATAGATGATGTGATTAAATGTTTCTTTGGAGAATGGCTTCTGGTTTGCTTCCCTTAAAAAAAAATATCTCTCTTATCACGGCTTTAAGGAAAGGATTGCTTGTTTGGTTGTTTGGCCGGCTTGGACTTGGTATAACTTCGACGAATACATTTGTTTTCTCGTTGCCTTAACTTCTCTTGGATTCTCTGTTTCCCTCCTTTTCACACCAACACAATTCCCCGGCAGATAATTACTATGTCAAGATATACAGTAGAAAAAATCTACTCAGTGTAATATACCTGCCCGAACGGGCATAAGCGACCGCGCAAAGCCTGTCGCCCCGTTGCCACTTGTAAGCTTCCATTGCAAGTTGGCGACTGCTTTGTGAAGCTCGTCACTAGCTTTTCGGGGAAGGCTAACCATGTGGTTATGAAAGCGTATCATTAGGAACAGCCGTCCTGTCCCTAGTAGTTTTTAGCGTCTTCTGCTGCTGCGTACTGCCTTTTTTCGTGACCGTAATGACCGTCCCTGCAGCACAGCAATAGCGTCGGAGCTTGGCGGTCTTTAAAAGTGTGAATGAATTTGGGGCCAGCTTTGATCCATCTAAATTGGCCTTCCATTACGATTCCGCTATAATGGGCTGGGTATATTTTGTGTCCCATTCCAGATGTTGGCTAACAAATAAAAAAATTTCATGTATTATCCTATGCACAAAAAGAATAATTTTAATTAGAAAAAATGACACAAATGATTCCCGAACTTTAACCAAATATGCAATGTGGTCCATGGACTTTTAATTTGTTCAATATGGTTCCTAAATTTTATCTCAATGTGCAATGTGATCCTTATACTTTAATCCCTAGATTATATGAAAATATAGTTAGATCTCATAGAGTTCAATTCCGAATTCTCAACTCATAACCATTATGAACTCAAAGTTTCCTTCGTAACTTCCGGAACTTCTTTGCAATGGCTCTGTTCCATGCCTCATTTCATAGGGAACCTCAAAGTGGCGTTGTGTCATTATATTCCATCCATATCACAATTCCATTGATTGTTATTTCGAGATTTGACTATAATATCATCTATATAAACTTCCATCTCAAAGTGTACCATATCATGGAAGAGCAAGATCATGACCCTTTGGTAAGTTGCCCCAATATTCTTGAGTCCAAAGGGCATGACTCGATAGCAAAAGGTACTCAGGACTTGAATTAACAAAATGATAATATTATATATTTCATATAATCTAAGCACTAGAATTCGAACAAATTAATATATTTAGATAAAATTCATGGACCAAATTGAATAAAATAAAAGTTTATGGATCACATTACACATCGGGTCAAAATTCAGGGACTATTCATGTAATTCTCCCTTTTAATTGGGATCAAGTCATAAAACACAGATTTTCAACATGAATCCATGTTCTACAGAATTCATTAGTATATTTTTTCTGCAGACAATATGCAAATATAGTTAACCCGAGTAGGAGTATGATACACACTGTCGAACTCCTATCTTGAGGTTTCGACTGCCTTCTATTACCAAAAAAGAACAATCCGATACCAAAAACGTTTCTTGAAACATAGATTGCCTACAGACTAAAAGACTAGAGCTTGCACAGACTGCACTTCTAAGTAATCCTTAGCGAAATCCAGCTCTTTAGGCCCGTCCCTGCTCGAGTTAGCTAAACGTCATGCGATTGGACGCCACAACTTTGCCACTGATCCATCAAAACCATAAACGCCAGTTCCCCCCAAAAGATACAGACCTATCAAAAGACAGTTTACGTCGATGGCGTACCTTTTTTTTTTTTTTTTTATAATTAAAGGTACGAGCATAGAGCTCGGTTATTTGGAGATTTGTGAAATACCATGAAATCCAATGAACTAGATAAATTCAGCCGTGGGTCTATCGAGTGGCGGAATAGTTGCATGCAAGTAGTGCGATTTGAGTAAGTGACAGGAGCTAATTTAAAATTTCCCTGACGTCGCAACCAATTGCCCAACTTGCCTTACCTTTTTCTCACTTGATTTTTCACAATGGTCTACCACTAATGGATACGGCATCCCAAAGTTTGAGCGATGAAAAGAGAGTTCCTCTTGCTTGCGTCTTATTACGTGTAAAAAATGGAGTAATCAAATTAAACCAACCAAAACAATTTACACAAGCATGACACAAAGAAAATCAAATATGTTCGTCTTGCAATGGGGAAATTGTAAAATCAGTTTTAAACTTATTATACTGGATACCAATTTAGTCATAAATTTTCAAATTTTGTCAATTTAATCCTAAACTTTTATGTAAAGTTCCGATATAGCCTTTTGGGCTATTTGTCTTGGAAATTGTTGATGTAGCAATGTGCCACATATGATGGCCAACAATGAGATTTGCCAAGTCAGCTATTTTTGGAGAAAATATACCGGAATGACTACATTGGAATTTCACGTAAAGATGTAGGACTAAATTGGCATAATTAAAAAGTTTGAGGCTACATTGACATTTTTTCGATCGGTTTAGGACTAATCGGATAATTTTCTCATATCGCACAAGAATACCTAGGTACCTCGACCATTCTTGGTGGTTGTCTCTCATACTTTGGTTACTGTAAAATTGTACTTCATGCTTCTCTTCCCTTTGATGATTCGCAACACGGATAGATAAATTCATACCCTCTAATCTTTGGTGTTTATTTTTAACTAGTCGGTTCGTACAAATTGATACTCAAATCTGATAATTGTTCGAGTGTTTGAATGCCTTTGTGCAATTTGCTTGAGCAAACTTTCAGACGGTGAGCTGAGTCATATCGCGGCCTAATGAATGAGTCAGCTTATTTAGTGCAACAAACCTATCTCTTGTGTTGCGACTTCATTCATGGGCCGTGAATTTCACTGCTAACAGTTCGTAAACTGTAAATCCTGTTGGTTGATATAGATTGTTGGAAGTTTATTTGTAAAATAAACAAAAGTGGTTTTTCTACGTCCCACATAGAAAATATGGAATAAAGTAGGCTTGTTTATAAGTGTAGGCTTTTTTTGTATGTTCAGAAAAAGCATATGAGTTATGGGCTAGACCCATAATACCCGCGTGCGGAGGTGCGAATAGTTGCGCGATTATTAGGCGCACTTAGCACTTTGCACGCATGCGCGCTCGCGGATTAATTTGCCTAAACCTTTACTTTGTTCTTTTTATGTCATGCCATTTCTTTATGACTGTTATTAGTCAAAAGGGTGTCTTCATTTATTTTGAAATTTTGGAAATTATGAAATTCGGGATTTTGTAAAAAAATATATATTTATTTTTTTAATTATTTTTTTAATTTCGAATTACCGTGTCTTTTCATATACCCTTTCGGCTACATACCTTTTCAATTATAAACTTTCGACCGAAGAGTTGTGTTTGATTATTTTAACTGTTTATCGAAAGGTTGCCATCGTTCGTTAAAATGCCTTTATATATACTCGTCGGTTTTTTGGCATAACATAAGGTTTTTCTTTCTTTTCCGAAAATTTTCATTCCTAAAAAACACAGCCATCTTCTTGAATTGTTTCGTAGAGAGACCCCGGAGAAATACTAGAATTGCTATCTAGTATTCTCATCGAGACTTTGTTGTATCCTAGAGAAAATTTGCCGATGACCGTTAGCAACTTCGTGGGGCAAATAATTCCTTAAAGAAAGTGATATCACGCTTCAAAGTCTCACTTCATTGTTCTACCCATTTTCAAAGTCAATTTCCAACATAGATGACCTACAGATTGCTCGCATGATACACAATTGGTAATTTACCAACAATGTAAAAAGTTTACCCGCGTCAAATCTAATAGTGAATCATGCGAAATTTACCAATATAAACCAAATCTCACCAGTGAAATTAGTAACTTATAAAGGGATTTAGCAATTCATAATCAGCTTATCAAGACTCATTTTGTGTTTATTGAGATTTGGCAGGAAAATTATTAAAAATGTTTTAAACCTATTACACTTTTGTCAATTCAGTCCTAAACTTTTTAATTTTGCCAATTCAGTCCTAAATCTTTTCACTTCTTGCCAATTCACTCCATCCGGTTAACACTGATGTAGCAATTTTTTAATATCTGTTTCCTTTTTTCCTTTTTTTTTTCTACCCTTCTTCCCTCTGGCAGTCTAGCGACCAAAGGCGCAGGCCAACGACATCGACCTCACCCCCTCTAGCCATTGGCAAGGGTAAGCCCCACCTATCGCCGCCGGTCAAGGCCCCCAACCCCGCCATCATTGGGTTCCACCCTATCGTCGCTAGGTTTCACCTTGCCCAGCCATGGCGAGGCCAGCTAGCATCGTCTTTGGTCGGTCTCGGCTTGGTTGGGCGAAGCCAACCTTTGATGGTGTTGGGTTCCACCTTGCCCAATGACGGCAAGGTTGGCCTTGCCTTGGCTGGGTGAGGTCGGCCTTGATCTCACCAGCAAAGGGCGAGTGAAGTCACCACCTCACCGATGCCCAGCCACCTGCAGCTGGTCGCCCGAACTTGTCACGCCCCGCGCCTCTCGGTCGCCCCACATCCCCTCGAGTCCGGTGTCACGGCGATCCCGACGGCCCCTCGGTCCCAGGGACCAGCGCCCGACACCCAACACAGAGATATACAAAGACATGCGGAAGCAATTAAAACTACCCGTATATATATAAACGCAACCAACCAAGGGTAACCACCAAAATCCACACTTGTACTAATACTTGAATTCATATACAATATTCAATTACAACCCGCTACCAAGAATCAAAACGGTTCAAGGCCACTACTTCGACAAAAAGGGGTAAGTGGCTCGGGGTTCTGTGTACTACAATTAACCGGGGTCTTCTCCCAAAAAATGTATCGGGACACCGTCCTCCTCAAGGCCGGGATCTGAAAATATCGGTTTTACAACAACCGTGAGAATAAATCTCAGCGTAATTCCCTAAACCTAAACTAGGCTAACATGCACCTCCCGACAAGTCTTGAACAACACAAAGTACACACATAATCGACTCAGGCCCTCGGCCTAAATCTAATTTCACTAGACCCCCATGTTTGGGCGTCCAAATCAACAAAAGCAGCCACGCCGGGCAAAATATAATCACAGCACATACACGCAGCATTTCTATGTCCCCAAACGCATGTTATCGTATATGCTAGTGCTTCGCACTCATGCTCATGCCTCATCAATGCATTATCGCACACTTGCACACTAGCACTCAAATTGATTCTCAATTACTCCTCCGACCCGCGTTAAAAACGATCAGTCCCACCGCGTAAAAGCGCGATCGGTCCACACTTCGAGATCGATCTCTAGCCCGGCAGCTCATGCCACGCGGCCAGCGTAAAACGATCAGGCGGACATCTTCCGGTAATCCGGGCATCGTCCCGCTGAACACGCCCGGGGACGGGTTCACTACCGCGCGAAACACGCATCAGGGTTTATTGTGATCACATTCCCCAAACCTCAATTTTATTCAAACCGGCCACGAACACGCATCGGGGCATTTTAGGTGATCACAATGCACATGTCATTCAAGCATACTTGTGAATGCACATGCCGTGCCAATGTTCGTGATGCACATCCATGGCCATGAAATTCACACTTGGGCAATTCACAATATTCAATTTCATAAATTAACATGCCCACTCAAACAATCAAGTTCAAATCAGCCATAGCATCAAATCAAAGACACTATCCATGCACAATTTTACTTAACCGGGTCAACAAGCATTCGTGCATTCGAGGCTCACCAAGTTAATCCATTTCTAGTCCCGCTAGACACGTGACATGGCATCATCAAATTAATCACTAATAGGCTCAATTAGCCAATCAATTCCACAAACCGATCGATCCCGATAATCGCTCATAAACCTCAAATTAATTGCGCGCGCCCAATTTTAGTCCCATCGTGGCGACCATCAAACCATAATTTCTAGGCCAATAATTATCGCCAACAAATTCTAATATAATCCTCAAATATCATTTAAATTGGCCACCACAAAAATCAAGTATGGCGCGCAATATAATCCACAAAATTAAACCGGACATTCCCGAACTCGGGTCAATTTATTCCAATTGATAAGCCCATTCATCAGCGCCTCCGGGCCACTAATCCTCCATCAATTTATCAAACTAATCCACTAATTTGGCCATAATCCAAGCCCTAATTAAACCCACAAATTAACCCCCCTGTTAACCCCTAAATACCCTAATTAACCCTTAAACTTGTCCAAAACAATGCAAATAATCCCAATTAGGGTTTAGGGTCCAACTCACCGGTGTCCGACACTTAAGCGGGCCGACGAGCCAAATCGGCTCGGATGAGCGATGTCAGCGCCCGGAGCGATGCCCGGCCCGGAGCAGTCACAGGCGGGCGATTGACCCGGCGGGGCAGTGTCGCCCGGTGGCCGGTTCTCCGGTGAGCAGGCGGCGGCGGGGAGACTAAGGCGGTAGGCGGCTGTGGTTGGGTGGGCTGAAATTTGTGGCCGGCCAGCTAGGCTGACAGCCGTAAAATAGATTGCCGATATTTTATTTCACTTTGGTGCCAAATCATGTTCAACTGGTCCAACCTTTGCTGGATCCAAATTGGTTCAACAGGTAGAATCGCCCATACCATACACAAGAGAATATGGAGTTCCCCCAACAGATGTCCTGGAAAAGTCCGAGATCCATTTTTTTCATGCCAATACCAATTTTTTGATATTCTTGTTGGAAATCCGATTTAGCATTTTTTTTTCTTGGACGATCCAGAAATGGAGCTCATTTTTTGGATGATGTGTCTCGACGAATGAACTTCTTGGTAATCGATAGCGACCAAGATAAACCGATGTCCATTCGACGCTTTAAAATCAATTAACATTTTTTGATTTTAAATAATTCTTTTTCAGATCATTATAGTCAGCATTTTTAATTTTTTTCTCCTAATATTTTTTTTTTTTTAAGCCCACTCAAATGCCGTGATAGGGGCTGCAACTTAGCATCTCTAGTTTGCCACACCAACGGGTCCGAAGAGGAAGACTAAGCCGAGAGCGTGAGGTAACTGGAAGAGGAAGGCGGTGGAGGAAGAGGGCGGTTCGGTCGACGACAAGGCGCGGGCGGGCGGTTGGAGGCGGTTCCGGACGGAGGCGGCGAGGCGAAAGAGTATAAGGCGGTCAAGGCCCAAGCAACCCACAAGGCCCAAGGGAAGAAGAGGGAGAAGAGAGAGAGAGAAGAAGAAGGGAGAAAGAAAGAAAGAAAAAAAAAAAGAAATAGAGGAGTAGGTGTGCAGGATGGGTCGGGACAAAGCGCGCAGGGGAGACGCCAAGAAGAAGAGAGAGAGAGAGAGAGAGAGAAATTTTTTTGAAAAAATTATACTAATTAAAATATTACACGCAAAACCGGGGTCCAATTCCAAAATCGAAAATGGTCTACCGTCCCAAAGTAGACCTCGCACTTAAAGGGACAAAGGCCAAATTAATTTGACCAAAATTTAACGAGGGGGTCTACTAGTCCAAATTTGCACCCGTCCGAAAACCCAAACTTTTCATTATTCCCGACAATCTCGATACCGGCAACTCGAATACTGACACCGTCCAATTTATTAAATCCCCGAACACCCGAAAATCGATCGCAAAGTTCGGGGTCCAAATAACGACGAAATTCGATCGAAAAGCGATTCTAGCGAAATCTCTGGTTTAAAATAAATACCGGGAGTGATCAGCTCCCGGCGAGACTTTACTATAAAGCGCATCGACAAATCATGCATTTTATAAACCCCAAATTGGGTCGAAAATTCGGAATGTTACAAATGGCCGTGAGGGAAGAGGGGCAAATGAAAAAAGAAAGGAAAAAAAGGAAAAAAAATTTAAAAATTGCTATGTTGGTGTTGGCTGATAGCCATGTCAGCACTATCCGCCAAATTTGGCCGGATGAATTGAATTGGTAAGAAGTGAAAAGGTTTAGGACTAAATTGACAAAATTAAAAGGTTTAGGTCTATATTAGCAAAAGTGCAATCGGTGTAGAACTTTTTTGACAATTTTCCCAAGATATGGCTATGATACCAAAATTGGCTTAGCTTTAAGGTAGTAAATTATCAACCAGGTTATAAATTAACCATTTAAAACAAAACTTTATTAGTCAAATTACTGACTGATCGAGGTTGGCTCTCATTTGCGGTGATAAGTTGCCAACAACGTAAGGAAATTACCAATGCAAAATGCAATAATAAGTTCTCAACCTATTTAGAAATTTGGCAATATACCAAAATTTTACATTTTTAACATCCTAAGAGATTTAGCAACTTGTATTCAGTTACCAACATGCACTTCAAATTAGGCAAAAGTACACAAGAAGTGCCATAACTTGTATATGGCGATCACTTTGGTGCCATAACTATTTTTCGGATCACTTTGGTGCCAAGTCAGAAGAAAAGAGATCACTTTAGTGCCAATTTGGTTGGAAATCTGACGTAGCATTTTTTATTAATTTTTGACGCCGACGTGGCTCATTTGGAGGTTTGGTCATAATACAATTAACATTTTTTATTTTAAATAATTCTTTTCAGTGTGTATAGTTAGCATTTTTAATTTTAAATATTTTTTTTTCTTTTTCCTCTCGTAGAAAATTTGAGAAGGGTCCCGAGGGGCGGCTGACCTTGCCCATGGTCGACCCTCGGGCGGCAAGGGCTGCCTAACCTTGTTACCGGGGGCTGCCGGTAAAAATGGGACAAATCAACCGATGTAGGAACACTTTTGAGTTCCCTCCACTTCCGCGTAACCCTCCGGGTCGTTTGGCCAACAACTTGGTATTCTCATCATTAGGATGAATGAGGAACGAGGGCCACCGAGAAGTACCCAGTGTCGTCCCACAATGGCATCATCCAAATTGAAGGGCTGGATTAGTGTTCAAGGAAGTTTGTCAAGGCGGAGGCGGATTTAGTCGGAGGTGGAATCTCCGATTGGGAGGCAACATTGATCTGTCTTTGCTTAGCCATGAGGTCACTCATCATTTTGGACATGGCGGTGTGACTGCTCATTGATTGCATTCATGTGTTCTTTCGACAATCATGGCATTAAATCTCGGCTTGATTGGCCATCCTTCTTTTAGTCTCACCCCATCGTGAGTGTTATGAGGATGGGGAGGATCAGGCAAATTACCTACAAAAGTAACAATGAATGAATAACGGTAAGAATGATTCGGTCCATGACATTGGTCTAACCGCTTTGATTAGAAATGACCTCTTTATTAAAATGAAATTTTTTACAACGACTATAACTTAAAATCTCTTAAAAAAGACCTAATTCCTAAACAAGAATGAAGACTAGAACCCGAAAAGAGAATAAAAATTCAAGTATTCTATTTGACTTGATCCATAGACATATGGGCAGCGACTTCCATCTTCAATTGCTCCACATATTTCGAGCTATCTTGATGCCTTCTCTTGAGCTTCTTGCCCTTCCCTTTGAGACGGTTGTTCTAAATGAGTGGCGGGCTTGAGAGGCACCTTGGGTATCTTCGGAGTAGTTCCCTGTGGGACCTTGTGTTGTCGAATACTCGGTGTTGGCGAGAGTGGGACTCCCCTTGAGTTCTTTTGGGGTCGGGCTATCTTTAGGTGAGCACTTCTTCCACATCTTCTTGAAATTTGCTAACGTCCCATAGTAGTGTCTTCGCCGCCATTGGTAAAGTCACTTGGAGGAGCTCGGTTGTAGTCTTGCGCCGGCCGGGCGACGGCTGCCTCGCCCAGACCCGGGCGAGGCCGGCCGCCATTGGGGGCAAGGCTGCCTTGCCCAACTCTTCTTTCCCGCCCGCTGGTCGGCTAGTCACCGCAACTTGGTCATGGCGAGGGAGAAAAAAAAGAAAAGAAAAAAAAAAAAAAAGGAAAGAAAAAGAAAAAGAAAAAGAATATTTAAAATTAAAAATGCTGAATGTACACATTGGAAAAAATTATTCAAAATAAAAAATGCTAATTGTACACGCTAACTCAACCTCCAGCGAGCCATGTCGGCATCAAAAATTAATAAAAAATGCCACGTCGGATTTCCAGCCAAATTGGCACTAAAGTGATCTCTTTTCCTCCGACTTGGCACCAAAGTGATCCGAAAAAAAGTTATGGCACCAAAGTGATCGCTATACACAAATTATGGCACTTCTGGTGTACTTTTACCCTTCAAATTACTAAGGTTTGGCAAAGTAACCAATGTGGAACCGCTTTTAAGGTAGTTTGTTTACATCAAGGAAAGGAATTTACCAAAGTTAAACTTTAATGTAGATTATCAACTCATTCTCACTACTTAAAACAAATTTTACCAATGAAGCTAATAAATTACTAACCATTGCCACCGTGTCTGCCGACACCATGCGCCACCATTGCCTTGCCAGACACTTGCCCCTCTCTCTAGTGCGAGCTTGAGTGCAAGCTATTGCCCCTCGCTCGCACAGGTTCTAATACGAGAGCTGTCCAGAGCTCGGCCGTGCAAAATTGCAGCCAGGGCCTGGTCTGATCAAAACTTGAGGCTATGGCGAGCTCAAGCTCATTACAAAGCTTAACAGTGGGGAGCTCCACATCCGGATTGAGGTTGAGCCAACCTCGATTTGGATTGTCATCGAGGTTGTGTTAGGGCGAACACAATAAATCAGAAGGGGATGAAGAGGTTATTTTTTCAATTAATTTGAAGCTCTTTGCGGAATGCTTGCAAGAACACTTTAGTAGATGCAGAAACAGATAAACGAATAACAATGCTTCTACCAAACAATTCAATGAATGAGTTAAAGAGATAGAACACTTTGTATGTAGATGTATAGTGGTTTGGCTTATAACTAAGCTTATGTTCATTCTCCTAGACTGACAGCCAAGAATTACCTTTGAATCCACTGTCAATCTCAGGAGGTTACGGATAGTAGCAGATGTTGCTTCTAAGTAAAGCTAGTAAATAACTCTGCTAAAACGCAAGCATCACTTTCGCTCTTAACACTCTTTGATTATGTATTACAATACTCAAGAACCCTTTCAGAGAGAATTAATCAGAATACAAACAGTAACACTTTTATGAGCACAAGAGGTTTCAAGACAATATAACGTAGAAGCTTTCTCAATTCCGCCACTTTCCAAAGCAATCTTTGAATCCCTTTTATAGACGTCCAAGCCTTAAATTAGCCGTAGGAAATGTTGTGGCTAGTTATATAACTTAGAGGCGGGTGAATAAGTTATTTAACAAACTTGACAACTTTTTGTGGAATTGAGTAGAAGCGAGTTTGTATGTGCAGTAACAAACCAAAAATGAGCGGAAACTACGTGGGTGTTGCTTCTATCAAATAAATGAAATAACAAGTAGAATGAGATAGGAATAAATGCACGTAGATTTATAGTGGTTCGCCTCGGAATAAGCCTACTTTGACTCTTCTAGACTAACACAGCCACCAACTAGGCTGGAATTTACTAGTAACTCTTGAGATGTTACGGATGTAGCTTACGCTACTTCTACCCAAAGCTAGTAGATCATACTACCACGAATACACGCACTACAACAGTACTTGTACACTTCTCAAAAGATTAATAGTCAGTGTAAGACTCTCAATGAGCACAATCAATTGATCATAAAGTGTGTAATGTATTCTTGCAATTTTTGAAGTTCGTCTGTCTTTATGTGTTATTACTTTGGCCTTTGTTGATCCTTTATATAGACGTCGATCTTCAAGTTGACCGTTTGAATGATCCATGTAGTTGTTGTATATTCCAATAAAATCACCAGAGATTTGGTTGCCAATGCAATCAAATCTTCTAGCAATCTTGCCTCTTTCATGAATAGATTCTCCGAGTTAGGCAATGATCTTGTTCAAGGATATATGAATAATAGATTGGATTTTCTTCAAAGCAAATAACTCCGTAATTTTATGCTTATGATTGGCAATCAGATTCCTTTGAATGCGCAATAACAATAGAAGGAAGTCTGGGTATTCATAATGCCACTTGTCGGGAAGTGATCTTCTTGGTTTGATATAAGTCATAGCTTCCATCAACTTTTCTTGCTTCTGCCCAGTGGTCTAGTTGAAAGTTGTTGTGTTTATCAAACACCATAGGTTATTCCTATGGCTCGCATGTGAACTAGACTTCCTCATATTTGTTCACCTATTGGTTTTTCCAAGTCCTCACGAATTTCCCGTTCTCTTTGACTCGTTTACCCTTAAGGATCTTCCAGTCTTTTGAGTTCTTTTACTTAGCATTAAAGATGGTTTCAATGGTGTTGAGTCATCAATAGTTACTTGGAGGGAAACAATACTAGCATCTATCAAATTGCAAGAGAGAGTTCTGTCATTATTAAAATCCTCCAGAGTTTTCTCAACAGGAAGTCCTCTTCTTGGTCACAGATCCGTTGGTTGCAACAGCTCCTACCGGCTGTAGGCTACACACTCAGTCCACTATCATTGGGAAAAAAAGGAGGTCATCGAATTGGAGACTTCTACTTTTGTTTAGAGTCTACCTCTTTGAATGCGTACATAGAAGGGGAAGTACAGCTTTGATTTTTCTCTGGTCTACTTTCTGTGGACTCCAGACCTTAAAACTGGTTACAACCTCTAATTTGAATTTTAAATCAATTCAAAAGAGATCCAGGTCTTTTTATCTAGGTAGTAGAAGCATGTCACACGTCTTCCATTTCATCGATAACGGGCTTCTACTAGCGGTCCTTCCAATTTTTTCACGCTTCTCACTGAAATATGATTGTTCACTAACTACCTCTGGTCCTTCTAGATATATTGACAATCCAGATTTTACTCAACCGTTCTCTTTTCCTTGGTCCGTCCAGGTCCGTCCAAGTCCTCACGAACTCTATGTTTTATGACTTGTTCACCTTCTAGTCCAGTCCATTCAACTTTCAGACACCATTTGCGACATGATCTGTCTATTATTGGTGCATCTGTCAACAAGTTCTACAAAAATAATATATGCATTAGTAGCCTTTGATCATTTTGTCATACTCAAAACATTATAGCGAGGTTTTCAATGGGGTGAAGATGGGGACGGTTGCACCAATCTCAAAGTGATGGGCTAAGTGCGTCCATAGAGAGAGAGAGAGAGAGAGATGGGGGGGAAGGGGGTATTTTAGTATTGTAGCCGTTTTAGGTAGGTCGAGTAAGGACAGTTGAAAGGGCAATTTGTAAAGAAAATGAGAATCTGATAATTAAGTAGATAAGGTTATGATGGAAGATGCAACTTGGAATCTATTTACAAAGATTTCTGTGGATCTAAATTGGCCAAAAAAAAAATCTCTGTGAATCTAAAGATGCGGCTCCAACAACAAAGGAATGTGAGTGACTACCGACAATATTCTCAGACTTATCGCAATACGGATTGTGAGAACAAATTGAAATGATAAGCATACATATCTTCGTGGGTCAAGATCAAGATGCTTTTCCGTGTTTAGTTTTTCCTTTTGCAATTGGGACGGCACATTCTGCAGCAAGCTGTGGGTCAACTGGGGCTTAACAAAGCTTGAAGTACAGGTTGGTGATTTAACGTTTAAAGGATAAGTACATGCACCCGTGACCTTGCAAGCCTCTCCTAGGGGCCACAAGTCCACTAGCTCCAATGGGTTTTAATCCTTTGATAGCTATATTATTAGGTTTAACTATAGTTGCCAAAAAGCTTTCCACAAGCACAATTGATTGTGCAATCCATGTGGAGAATAGATCTAGCTTTGATACTAATTGATGCAAAATAGATTTAATTATAATACCAATTGATGATGGCTCCGATACCAAATACAAGGCGGAAGTGTGTTGAAATTCTAATAGAATTTCTGAATTCCAATGTTTTCTGGCCCTTCAAACTCTTGGAGGGTTCTATGTTATCTCAATCAGGATTTGGTAATTGTCACCGATAAATAAATGAATAAATAAATGGACCCACATCCAAGTGAGGCTAACAAAGGATCCACTGTCCAGCAGATGAGTTTTGACTGACTTTTCAAATGCTTATAGACCCTGAATATATATATTGTACGAGAACCACTAGAATAGCCATCCGGCACGGTGCGTGAGATAAGGAGCCCTGGGACACTAGCTCTTTTCAGCCATGTATGGGTGGGACACTAGCTCTTTCAGCCAAGTATGTGTGTGGACTATGAATCATGAGCAAGTACTTCCTTTTGGTATTTTAATTGAAAATCTTTATAAAAAAATGAATGAAGAGAATAGTTAATGCATTATATAGAAGGGATAATGTTATATATGACTACCTTATTTGATATGCCATGGCAACTCTATCCAATGAAACCCTATGACTATATTTAAAGCTATAGTGACTTCAAAGAGAGTCAATATATGCCTTGAAGCCATATTAATACTCCTTTACATCAGATTCGACCTAAGCGTTAGACATCACAGTCTATCGAGTGGATTGAATCATGGCAACCTTGCCCTTGGCAATGTCCTAATATCATTGAACCACAATGGGACTAATTGATATTCTCTTTGAAAACCTTTGCATGATGACGTTTGTCATTCTACCAAAATGCACCTATGGAACGAATAATTAACACGTAAGTTGGGATGCGCTCTTGATTATTATTTGCTTGAATGCTTTCCTCAAACTCACTCCTTGAGTGTGCATGAGCATCGGGGTCTACGTATGCTTGTGTGTCCGGTTCAGAGAGAGAGAGAGAGAGAGAGAGATGCTAGCTCTCTCATCTCATCCATTCATGGATGACCCAGGCAGCATGAGAATAAGAGATTTCAATCTATCTTAGATGAGATATCTGGGAGTAGGATGTTTTTTTCCCACCTCAATCTCTCATATTTCCTCCTTTTCACTCTAATTGGATAATATCATTAACTTCACTAAGTGATTCTTGTGGGGCTGGGAATCTTGGGACAGATTGCCCAACTGTCACTCGTGACCCACCATCCCACATGCCCATGAACTCAACTTCCTCACCCATTCCTTCCCTTTCCTATTTAAAAACACCCTTCAGATCCCACTCAACTGGAGAGGGAATGAAAAAAGGGCCAAGTGACTGAAAATTAGCAACAACACTTGTTCGGGTTTCATCCTAGCTCGTAGACAAACATAAGATAGAGAAGATGGCTATAGAGCCCAGAGAGTAGAGCCAGTGTCTTCAACATCAAGCTTAGAGATTTTGGAAGAGAGATAAAAATGGAAGCAGCAACTCTGGATGTGGAAGATGATGTGTATTTTGCAGACTTGAGCAAGCAGATTTCTCTTCTGATCATGGATGAAGATGAACACTTGTCTGTTACTCAACAGCATTCTGCTCCTCTCCAGGTTCTTTTTTCAACTTCCCTTCACTGCTATATTGATGTTATCTGCCTCTTCCTAGCTCAAACAGCTATGTCAAATCACATTGAATTAATTCAATGGGTCATTGCTCATAGTATTACCTTGGAACGTTTCTCATATTTAGATTTCATGTTAGTTCGATTCGCTATATCTTCCCAGAAGAGTTTTGCTGCTAAAATTTGCAAAGTTTATTATGGAAGGAGGATTCATATGATTCGGCCAAATTGTTCTGTGCTGCATAGTTTCTTTTCAATTTTTGGTAGAATGTTTAAACCAACTCTTATGCAATCATTTTCAATACCCATCTGTGAACTTTGCTTGAACATTGCTCCACTTAATTTGCAAATTCTCCTCTAGTTGCTAAAGCTTAGAAATTTGGGGAACCTTGTGCCGTAGTAGTTGTATTGCTGATGATGCAAGTAATCTATCATTTTTCAGTGAAGTAATTGTAGCACAATAAATAAAGATGGTATTTGAAAATGTTAAAAAATCTCAATTCTGATTGATAATACTACGTGAAATACATGAATTTGTTAGATACTTCCTCCAAGCGGTTTAGAGTTCTGTCATTTACTATTTTCTCCATATATCTCAGGGTTTCTCAAGATTAGAAATCAACTCATCATCCACGCCATCTCCGTCATTGCACGAGCAGGTTTGCGCGAGGGAAAGCAAAGGGACTGGTGTCTTCATTCCCAAGTGTTCTCAACCGAGAAGAAGAAGCAGACATGGAAGATATAGCTCCAGCTTCAACAACAGTACAAGATCCTACAGGCAAATTGACAGCACAAAAAGGGTCTCTCAAGCTCCTCAGGCCAATTCTTTTAACCCCAAGACTAAATCCTAGGGCAATGGATTCATAGAAGATAATGGTAAAAACACAATGAAATCAAATGGTTGGTGCTGGGCAAATGGGTCCAGTTATTAGGGAAGAAGATGCTGATGTCATAATTCGGATATGCATGATGTTATGTACATGGTGGGTTCTCAATTTTTGGGTATCGTGAGGCCCATCAATCAAATGGTCTTGTGGGTCTCCTGATAAGATAATGGCACTTGTCTTCGACATCTAGTTTTATTCATCGTTAGTAACCATATTGCATTTATTTATAAATTTATTTACTAATTTATTTCTACAGGCCTATTATATAATTTATAACGTGTAATCATGCATTAAAATGGACTTAAGCTTCGAAAGTAGAAGAATTACCGATAAGGTTGTGGCTTGGAGGGCAAACGACTTTGTTTTTCTTTTTTGTGGACTTGAGTTCAAATTTTTATGGGAATAGTTTAAAAGTAAAATCTTGAATGACCCAGGACAATATAGGGAAGCGTCTCATTAAGATTGCACGGTGAAATGCACTAGTTGGGTTGCGCAAAGATTGGCCTCGACACTACCTCACTGCTAAAACGGAAAAAAAAAATGCATAAAAGAATTACTCAAAGATATATTTATTTAGGCCAATGCCTAAAAAAATTACACAAACTTTTACCATTGTGAAAAATTTAACATGGCTTGTCAAGCGTACCAAAAAACTGTACACCTTTTTTACAATCATGACAAACTTGACTCCTTTCGAATAAAAAATGCATAACATTCGGCCCATGTGGCAAAAATAGCTTCAGTTAGCGTTTCATCCATAACCAAAAGGTTTGAACCTTCCACTGAAAGGTCTTAGTCTGAAAAAACAATTCAATGCTTGTAAAAACTTTATCGGTGTTTGTCTAGAGCAGAATAATGTGATCTCAGTAACTATGAGAAATCATGAAATCGATATTAAGATGGAAGTGGACCGTAAACAATTTCAGTTTTAACTTTATTTGTCTATATATTGCAATCACCTTACTATCATGATTATCTCCTCATATATTTTTTACCTAGAGATTAACCTTTTCACCCCCAAAAAAAGTAGTTGTCAATGCAACAATTAAAGCTCCAAACATCTGTCTAGCTAGTTGGTGATAATTGATGAACATGTCACTAGATTCACTTGGTGGGGGAATCAGTCGTGCCATAACTCATTTTACCCCCGAAATTTCTGCAACTTTATTTTTGGCATTGTCCCTACCAAGGGTTAAATAATTCTACGTACTTTGGATTGGATGGGTGACATAGAGAACAAAAGATTCCCCAGATTGCAAAGCCAGCCTGAAAAGAAAAGGACTCTTTGATGATGTGAAAGATTGTTCTCTGCCATTATAGTTGGCTTCCATTAAGCGGCCAATTAATGAGCTCAAACTCAAAATATTAATAATGGAAATAAAGATGATGATGATGATGATGATCACGATAATAACAATCTAAGTTATTATACTCCGTTTGTTTTGAGAAAAATAAATAATTTAGAAAATATTTTTTTAAAAATAATTATTAATATCGTTTAAAATAATTAGTCAATGAAAAATATTTTTATTACCGATAACAATTTATGTTTAAATATTTTCATGAAAAATGAAAATATTTTTTGCTCATCTAATTTTTGTTAGTGATATTTATGAAAATATATTTTAAATTATTTATTTTTCGTAAAATAAACAAAGTCTTGATTGGAGGGTAAGTAGTTTTTTTTGGGTCACTATTGAACCTTTCATAGAATCACGAGATTTGACAATCTTACCAACAAGAAAGTTTGTCATTTGTAGGCTTTTCCCCTTTTTCTCTCCACGGACGAACTCACTCTCTTCTCCTTTCAGTGGGTTTTGTCCGCCCGTTTCCCACGCTCAGCACAAATCTATTGAAGGAAGAAAGAGGAAGGCGGGCGGGATCTATTTTGGGCCCACTATTACATTTTCTTGATCACGGTTGAATGTCCATTCCACAATGTCACTGTCCAAACACTCGAAATGCTTGCAAGGGACGTCATATTTCAAGAGATGACTTCCAATAAGACAAAGATCAAATGATTACGGATGTAACCAAGTCAAGTAATTTGCAATATACACTCCAATTCGACTAATATCATTCAAAAGGTGAGTTTGAGTGGCTTCAACATCAAATTGAGCTGGATTTTGAGCTTACGATATAGACAAAAAATCAAACACTCCCGGTGCCAATAGTACACAATCTAGAAAAATAGTTTGGTTTTTTCATTAAATAAGGTGAGTAACGCAAACTTAGATATGTCGAATGTCCCGTAGCTTAGTCTTTGAGCTTGAAGCGTTGAGGTTAAGTCCTAGAAGCTAGAGAGTCTTCATAGTAATACAAGGCTCTAAGCAAGATAATCATCAGTGGCAAAGCAATAGAGAGAGAGAGAGAGAGAGAGAGAGAGAGAGAGATTTAAATCTCAAGTTAGAGGTGCCTTTTTCATTGTAGGAAAGCTGCTGCTAGCTTCACACGTGCGAATCTCATGGGTTGCCTCAGTTTTCAGTCATCTTCAGCTCTATCGCCCAGCCAAATGCAGACATTCCAGGATTTTATCTTCTTCTTTTTTTTCCAATTGCACCCTTCTTCTGAATTTTCCCAACTGTGGCAACCCTTGATTCAGATTTCAACTCGTGACATTCTTTTAAGTCGTTTGGACCATGTGTGAGAAGGGCCATCCTTGAATCCAACGTACTTTTACAAGCTTAAATAGATACAAAGTCTATATTACTCGTTGCATCGCTAAAACCAGGCCGGGTTTGCAATTTGCATAGCAAGATCTCATGCCATTCTATTCCTCATTCATTCAACAAAGAATGTCTGTTCTTCTGTTTGAAGGTCAAACTCAATTTTGGGGTTGCATGTAGGCGAACTTGGTTATGGTGTCTGTCGGTTTTTATGCTGATAGTACTCCCTTTTCTTTTTTCTTATCTTATCGATTGTAATGGCATATAAAACTAGAGGAGGCAATGTGGATCAAGAAATCATATTTAATGGGCATTCGACTATTATGTCAAACAAAAAAATTGGGTCCCCAAAAGATAAAACCCAACAAAATGGGTCCAAGTTGGATCAATCCTAAAGCCCTAGGATCAAGGACCAACCCGCACAGTTTCGGTTCTAGGGATTCCAAGACCGGGGATTGGCCCACTCCCCCTGGGAACTAGACCAAGACTAGCCCAACCCGGTAGGAGTCGGGTCAGTTCATGGTTAACCTCGGATCGATCCTCACCCCTACCCATTCTTGATCTCCCCTATCTCGTGGAGGTTGTGCTTGTGATGAACTTTATGGCCTAGAAGGTCAAACGTGATCAAGCGAGCTATGTGCAAAGGTAGAGAGCGGCTTTAGTGATCGATAGCTTCAATGATCTACACTGGTGAATAGATCTGCATCATTACAGTTACAGTGTAGACGTGCAGTGCTCTTTCAACTCGTCCTAAAAATTGTACTTCATCTTGGGATGAAGGATCTGATTATTTATCTCTATGTTTCATAGGGTATCCCAAAAGGGGTGAGCATCGGTTCAAGGCCAACCTTGATTCTTGTTTTGGTCTTGGGCTTGCTAGAACTTTTATTGTGCAGATTGGTCATTGGTACTAGGGTTTTAGGGTTGGTCCAACTTGTAGTTACCTTTTGCTTTTGTCAAAACCCTAAGTATATAAATATAAGTGCCCTCCTATTCTTCTGCCATTTTCCTCTCTCACTCTCTCCCTCAATATCATATAATTGCTGAAATCATCCATTTCCATCTTTTTAGGGCAAGCTTTTTGTCTTCTCTTTACTCATTTGAACTCAGTGATCGATTCTCTTCTCCTCCCTTTCACGATTCTCTACTTTTTATTATCTATTTTATTTTACATATTCGTCTTCTATGGTTTGTTACTTTTAGTAAGTGAAGATTTTTGTTATTGCCTTATTATAGATTTCTATTTGATTTGAACCGGTGTTTATCATTTGGTTGCTTAATATCGTATTGTTAATGGATATCTAATTTTCAAAGAGTGTGTTTATCCTCTCAAGGAATATAAAAAAAATGAAACAAAAAAAGAGAATCAATTGGTCCGTGGATTAGGTATTGAACAGGCCCAACTCAAACCATGCTCACCCTCAAATCCTAGTGCAACTCTTTTCCATTTATAAATTAATAAAATTTTTTGTATCATAATATTTACGAAAATTTCACTAGGATTGAGGTAGTAATGGAATAGAGGCGATGGCGGCGTCGGCTGTGACATCCAAAATTTTCTTCGTAGTTTATGATATTTAAGAGATTAAGTAGTGAGAGTTATTTAGATAATAAAATTAGTTTAGTGATTATCAACGGGGACCGATACGCTCCAAAATACGTATTGAATGATTTTCAAACATTAAAATTTTATTGATTTAATGTGTCACTTTTGTTCTATACTTTTTATTAATGATTTTAGTGGTTTCAAAACAATTTTCTGATTTATCGACCTTTCAAACGAATACCGATTTCTCTGTTTATTTACCTCAATGTATACCCAAAACAACCTAATATCTCCATCTTTTCAATTAAAATATGCCATTTGTCACTATATTAGCATGGACAAACATCTTAACTCTCACTTTGTCTTTGCCACATGCCTTAATTGAAATGCATTGAACCTAAGTCTATGACCTCATGCTTGACGTATTACATTTTTTTAACTCTGGTAACTTATTATCTAAATGTAACTCTAGTTTTTTGGTATTATTATTTTTAACCCAATCCATTTAATGTGACCCCAAACTACTATTCATTGTGGCAAAATTATGGAAGACAAGAGACTAAAAGCATCTCTTCTTCTTCTTGGGCGTGAACATAGCTTCCTTCCACTTCTTCAAGTTGCAAATTTTTCTTTTTTCCACTCTATTTCAACAAAAAAAATCAAAGTTCAAGCTCACTTTCATTCTAGTTTCTTGACAAGGTATATTTATAGACTTCCCTTTCATTTTTCTTTACCAAATAAATAATCTTTCTTGTTTTCTAAAAAATGGGACTTTTTTTATTTTTTTAGTATCTATTTTGATTTCAAGTTGGTTAGAGGCTTGCTTTGTGGAAGATTTCACTTTGGGTAAGTGAAAACTCTAAGGATTAAGCTAGAATGATTTATTTAGTACTCTTGAGCTTGGTTGATTGATTGTTTGTTTCTTTAGTTTGGATTTTACTCTATGTGTGAGCAAGTTTCAATAGTTGTATGTTAAGCTATGGTGATTGTTGAGCTTGAGGTAAAAATCTTTTCACATGCTTGGGTGGTCTTTGAGAGATTACTAAAAGTTTTATTGCATTTTGAGTAGGAAAAGTGTGAAAATGGTAAAACTAGGCATAAAAAGGGTATTCTGGTAATTTTTCTTGTCAAGGTAAGGGGCAATTTCGAAATTACAGAAATGAAAGGGGGCTGTGAGCAGGGTTATTTTATGATTTTTAATGTTAATTAGTGGGTTATTAAGTAATATTTCTTGAAGGAAATCAAACCGGAAAAAAAAAAGAGTTTATAAGCTTTAGGGGCAAATTTGTAATTTCACCAAGTTGAGGGGGCGAATCTGTAAAAACTGGAAGTTCTGGGGACTGTTCACAGCATGTGGAACATCATTTTGATAGGTGGTTAAGTTTTTTTTTTTAGAAATAATTGCTTAATGAGGACATATGTCTAGCTATGTAAAATTGGAGCAATTTGTAATAATTAATTATAAGTGGGCAGTTTTGAAAATTTTGTAAAATATGTGGTGTCTATAGTGTAAATAAAATGTTTGTGTGTTTTAAAGAAAAAAATAATATCCTTTAGTTTTTAATTTAATTATTACATCTTGGTTGCTCGAAAATCATTAGTTAGGGTTAAAATTACAAAAATTTTACTAGGAAAATATTCTAATTCTAAGAATTTGGAATTGTAGAAATAATCTCTAATATATGTGGTAAAAGTGAACTTAATCAAGGGTCGTTTTAAAAAAAAAGAAAAATAGATGAGTTACTCAATTATGAAGTAGTAGTGCTTAATGTTATAGAACTTGTAAAAGTTCTCTTCTAAATGATATTGGCTTGGTAAAAAGAAAAAAAAAAGTTTTTATGTTGAAAGGTGCATAATTAATCAATTGGCTTATACATTATGTGAATTGCCAAAATATTAACGTGTAGTTGTTTGCATTCGTAATTATGAAAATATGTGGCATTTATAGTGATGTAATTAATTGTGTATATCTTTAATGCGACATGATTATGACCTTTGCCATGGCCTATTCACCACCTAGCGAATTCCCTTATACGAGTATGTATATGAAATTCTGGAGTTAGCCAGATGTTATACCGTATGAGACGATCCTCTCCAAGGTTGAGATAACATGAAATTATATTATGACATGACTTGTGCAGTCATGGTGTGACATGACTTGTGTAGCCATGATATGATGCTAAGAAATTGCCAACATTATGCGGATCTACGGTAGTGTATTTATCCTCGCTAATGTAGAAGATACTCGGGATGGATAGGCTTAGAGGCGTGGCAAATGGGTGTGTATGTTGCTGTCCCTCATGAGTTGGTGGTGACGATACCTCATTAATCGAGATGACTCGAAAATCGAGATGGTCATGGCCAGTGACGAAAATGAACTCATGTAAGAATCGATGAGATGTATGTGATATTTGTGATATATAATATGCCATCCAATTACACATGAGTCATTGATTTTATGCAATGTTATTGTTGTTTCATTGACATGTCATGATTGGAAAGATAGTAAATTTATTCATGTATTATGTACTACCTTGAACTCACAATTATTATTAATACTAGGTTGAGTGGTGAGTGAGTCTTCTACCTTAGACTTAGAGATTTCAATTACTGGGCCTCGCCTCACTTCTTATTTTTCAGATATGTAGGATGAATCCCTCACTGCCACCGCGTTTTAGAGCTCCCATGTTTTTTTATTATAGTTATGAAGATATAATTATACTTGGATCACCAGTAGTTTATATTAAGTGTGCTTCTGCTATATGGGTCGACGTGGGGTTACCAGAGTATATCCTCTATCGTCATATTGCTTGGTATGTTAATATCAAGGGCAAGTTGGTTGGATCATTTAGAGGCTTTAATGGCCCTCCAGGTTTTGGCAATGATGGCTCATCATCGAGTGAAGTTGTCGACCCTTAGTTGATGGTCCGACAGTGTACAGGTAGACTTTGGGCGTAGAAGTATAATGTTATAGTTAGGTGATCTTGACCCTTCCCAGGAATTATCTATTTTGTTTTTTTTGTCTGAATGTTGTATTGTAAAACTTGTGATAATGTATATAAAAAGATGCATATGTATGATATTAAACTTGTATGGGATTTTGTGAATGATTTAATATGCTTATCGTGCCTTAATAATTATAAGTAAAAGAAAATTGGAAAAGACACGTATCGCGCATGACTGTCTGGGCCGGCATAGCGGCAATAGGGATAGAGTGACAGTGACAATGGCAATGTTTTAATGAATGTACATAACATGTGGGTTATTTGGGTAGATTTGATTACTGTCACGTTGGTATAGATCGATTATGGTATATCATATGCGAAGCATCTTGTTAACAATTGCTCATGGACACTTGTTAAGCATATTAAATAAGAAAAAATATTTTGATTATCAATATATTGATCACACACATCACAAGAGAAATATTACATTAAAAATTATAGATCTTCCTTATAGTGTGTTTAACAAATGCACCGGGGGCTCAAAATTCACAAAAGAACTATGGTTCAATATGGATTAAACATAGCGAAAGGCAAGAGGCCGACCCAAAGAAGACGAATGGCCCGCCCCGCCCCAATTATATATTTTCCAAAAATATTTATTCTCTGCATATTTAGTTAATCTCAGTCCTCTCTACCTCAATTCACCATTTCGTCCTCCGGATGCAATCGGTCATGGAAAAATATAGACGACAACTACAGATAATATATCCAATAGATTATCATAAATATTTGGTATATTCAGTTAAATAATAGAGATGGTAATTCAAAAAATAATTTTCAAATAGAGACTATCAATAGAACTAACGGTATCAAAAAATAATCCATTTAACTTTTCATAATAAAGTATACTTAATTATATTATGGAAAATAAATTTCCATTTATCTTTACGACATATAATGATAAAATAAACTACCACAGTTAAATTGATATATCTCTAACATAATTTTAAACTGTATTTATACTACTACTAAAAATTGGCAGGTGGAATAAAACAATCTTTCGTTTTTTCTACGTCGCGAGTGGTCGATATTAAATTTAGACATTTGCAAGTCTTTTTTTTTTAATTTATTGCTTAAATATATGTCAGCATAGGGATATATTCACCAATTTCTTATAAGAGAATATTGCTGAAAATTTTCAACTACAGTTAGGCAGGGCAGGGCATTTTGGGGCAATATGCCAAATGCCCCGCCCTGCGCGGCATGGGGACGGGACGTGATCCCTAACCCCGCCACGCCCCGCCGGCCCAGCCTGGCCCCGCCCCTAGTGCCCATCCCCTGTTAAATTAGGTCAATTTGGTCTAACCCAAATATGACCCAATCCACATCCGAGTCGAGCCACCCGCTTACCACCTCCATTCGGAACACACGTATCTCCAAACGATCACCCTTCTAGGCCATATTAAGAAGTTCATCTGCAGTAGGCCATACAAGTTTCAATGGTAAACAGCCAACGCAAATCCACAAGACATTGAGAGCAATTGTCTTAGCGAAGTTGGTCACAGCATTGCTCAAAACATGGCTGACAAAACATAGTGAGTAGTAGTCTGGCGCCATTTATCATTCAAACTTCATTCACAGTGACATTCAACCGCATGGCAAAAACAGTTTAAAGCATCTCTATTTGGCCCAAAAGAACATAAAATTCATCTATGAAGTAAACCCAAGCAGATTTGCGGGTTAGACGGTGTCGGCAAATTGTTCTTTATGCACATTGCGCAGCTAAAGTAGTTCGACAGGATACCCACAAACCGAATCCTACGGCTCAACCGTTGAAACCTGGATCCACTCGCCATCGACAGCTTCGTTCCACAGAGTGACATTATTATTCCCATCTGCCACCGCCAAAATGTTACCGGTCAGGGACCACGAGACCCTCCAAACTGGGGTCCTAAAATCGTACAAAACCTTGCCCTGCCATTGATCCCCTTCTTTGGCCACGGTCCATATGATGACCCTCCCGTCCTGCGACGCGCTCGCAATAGTTGATTTCGGAAGGCCCAAGTTGGGTGCCCAGGCAACGTCCCTCACCCAATCAGTGTGCATCTGAAGCGCCGGAAAACAGTCCAACTTCCAGACCCCATTGTAGAGCTTCCACACCTTCACGGTGTTATCACAACCACCTGAGCACAGCTTCTGAACAGGTTCCATCATGCCAGATCCAACAAGTGCACCAGGGGCAGTCGATGGAGCCCACGACACGGAGGTGACCCCGACCGGATGAGCCTGGTCAATCCTTGAAGTATCCCAACCGCCATCCTGTCTAGCAGTGAACACCGAAATATTCCCATCGGACGAACCGCAAGCCAGACAAAGGCCAAGCTCATGAGGAGCCCAAGCGACGGAATTGACCGATGATATGTGCTCTTCAAATACGTGCACCTGGGTCCACTCATTCGGATTACCTTCTCTCCATACAATGACCCGGCCATCATACGAGCACGAAGCAAGCAAAGACCCGAACTTCGGATGAGCCCAAGATATCTGCCAAACGGGTCCTTGATGGCCGGTCAGGGTGGCAAGATGCTGAGATCCCGAGTTGCTGACTCCAACAATGTTAATAGTGTGGTCCGACGATGCCGTGGCCAGTCTCTTACCATAGTAGTCCATCGCCAAATCATGGACCGTGTCTTTGTGCCCACTTTCGATCTTTTGCGGAGGCATCTTTCAAGTAATTCTGCGAAATTAAACAAGACGCACAACCAAATTATAGCTCCTGTTCACTTATCTACCGCTAAAAGGGTCCAAAAATATCAGCTAAAGACTAGGGATCTGTCAACATTCGGTTAAGAGAATGATCAGCAGAATTACACCAACTTCTAGCCTTCAATTCGCGTTTCATCGAACAATCGAGCACGACATTTTTTTCAGACCCGAAGAAACCATCAACTAACAGTTCATCATGTACCCTTAAACCAGTATAACCAAATCCCTACTCTTTGATGGAAATATTGGGATGACAGAAGAAATTCCAGAGGGAAAAATAAAACGTCCAACCGAGTGCACGGCAAGATGGCGAATTGTAATGACTGATTCTGAGATCTAACGATCGTTAAAACTTAAAACCTCCAATAGAGCTTTCGCGAAACACCCACAACCCAAGCAAATCCGCAGCAGAAATTGGAACCAAAACAAAAAAAGGAAAAATATCCGAAACAAAACGACCCTCCGGCTAAATATGCGGATACCTTACAGAGGTTGGAGATCGTGGGCGTCGCCTTGCAGCCACTCCCCTGGTCGCCGCTTTGCTCCGCCGGCGTCCACGCCCCAGAGTTGCCGTGCCTTGCTGCAGAGAGAGAGAGAGAGAGAGAGAGATGCACAGGGTTTAAGACTTGGACAACCTCGTAGGTTTGACTTTTGGGCTTGGGGAGAAATCGAGAGAGGACGGGAACGGAGGAATTAAAGATATCGCTTAGTCTAGAGAGAGTTCTTGTTTTGGGTTGATATCACCAAAATTCTCAAATTAATTTTTTAATTATTAAAATTTTAAATTAATATATTTATAATAAATTACTATCAAATTGTTAAAATGGATGATATGTGTCAGTTAACGAGTGTATTAGTTTGAGGTTTTACTCTCCGTTTGTCACATGTATACCAGTTTGTAGTTTTTTGTAGTATTAACTTAATTTAACGAAAACTACGGAGAGTAAATTTGTCAAAAATATACCAATTTAAAAATTTTAGTGGTCAAAAAATTAATTCGGGATAAATTTATCACAAATATATCAATTTGGGATTTTTCATAGTATTAATCATTATTTTTATTTCTAAACTTTGGAGGTTATTCTGTTTGGACTTTTAAAAATTAAGATGTAAGTATTCTTCCCTTTTGGGACAATTTTAAAAATATTATTTAAGTTTATCAAAAATAGGTTCATGTGAATCTAACTACGTGTCAACATTTAGATGCTTTGAAAGTTTGGGATGCTTGAAATCAAACAAAGTCACGGCGTTTGTGCCACGTGATTTGAAAAAACTAGAAAGTAAAAATCATCCAAAAACAAATTTATGCATGACTCTGGTATAATCCCTCAAATAAGCCAAAACAACTAGGGCGTGTCAATAATTCATTGAAGAAACATAAAATTTTATATATATGGCCATAAAATTTAGGAATAAAAGTGAAAACCATCTCCAAGTTTTGCACTCATATGAATTTGATAATTCACTTTCCAAAATTAATTACTTGCAACTCTAGACAAAATCTCAACCTAAAAATAACAATTTATCCTTATGCAAAGACAAAATTAAATATCCCCTAGCCTCCCGACGATCAAGAAGCGCTCACGGTGGCACGAGATTTGGATGACCGGTTAAGTTTAGGTCTTAGATTTGTGTAGGTGGCCTTGATCTAATACGTGAAAATCGAATATGTGACCTCCAATTTTTTAATTGAAAATCCCATGACGTTATAACCAACTATGCTAAGCTAGACATCAATTAATTATATCATTCGATATAAAAACATATCATTTAAAAATGTATTTAAGAATGTTGAAAATAAACTATATTATTTAAAGACATTTTCATTTGTCCATTTTTAAATTTAGAATGAATTATCAAATAGAAGTTTAATTATGACAAACCAATAATTAAATGATGGGATAAGTGTGTTATAAGTCTTAAAACTTGTTATGAAAGTGCTATTGAGTCCTAAAACTTTCAAAAAGTGTAATCAAGTCATAAAAATTTTCAAATTGATGCAAGCAATTCCTTCCATTAAAATTGTTAGTTTGACTAACGAAAAATGCTGACATGGCATTTTTTATTATTTTCTTCATAAAATATCACTTCAATTAAAAAAAAGGGTAAAATTTTTAAAAAACCAAACTAAAAATAAAAGAACGACACGGCCCTTGCCCAAAGGGCATCGCCGCCACCCATTGCCTAGGGGATATGGGCTACCTCGACCCATGTGACATTCAGAAATTCCTACATCAATTACTAATATGGAGGGAATGAAGACGATAATTGTCACAAGTAGAAATCCCAGTTGAATTATCGAATTTATTGTGCACGAGAGCAAAATGTTTTTATGTATCCGTGACTTTCGGAATGTGTTTCCATTATGATGTAATTACTGGGCATTTGTACATAGGTTGATTATACAAAGTGAGGTGAACCACGCATCGCCATAGTAATTGTTGGTAAGGATCGATATGCTCTTAAATATTTATTGAATAATTTTCAAAGTTAAAATTCACTAAGTTGAGATTTTCCTAACGTTCGATAGCTTTTGCAGATAATTTCATTGAGTTTAAAATATTTTTCTGATTTATCGATGTTCAGAACGGGCGTTGATTTTCTTGTGTCTTTCAAGAATTGCAAACTATCTTGACAAAGCATCAAATATCTTCTTTTTTAAATCAACCAAAGTAAGCCACTTGTTACCTTTTCACTTGAACATTTCTCTTGATTCTAGACTTGCTATTTACCCCACATGCTTGTATTTGTGCCATTGAACTTAGTCATCAAAATGACATCAATCATGACATTTTAACTTAACCAAGGTTTGTAACAATCATTACTAGTAAAGTTAAGAACAAGAAAAGAAAAGAATACCCTCTTTGCCCTTTCTTGGCCGAGACATCACCCCCCTTCAATTTCCTCTTCAAGAATTGCTTCATCTCCCCATCTTCCATGAACGAAACAACTTTTTCCAATTGGAAGTTTCGATCGACCTCCAACTATCTTATTAATTTGTGATTTTAGTCTCAACTTTCAAGAGTCTTACAAAGTGATTAAAGGCTTTGGTTGTTCAAGATCCCATTCAAAGTAAGTGAAAACTCTAGAGGTTAAGTTAGATTGATCTACTTAGTACTCTTAACTTGGTTGGTTATGTTTGTTAGTTTAGTTTAAATTTGATCTTAAGTGCAAATAGGTTCCAAGATTTACAATTAGAGTTATAGTGATTTCTTGTCTATATTGAAATCTTTAATGCATGCCTAAAAGGTGTTTGAAAGAATACCCAAATGGTTTTGTTGCACCTTAGATGGGAAATAATAAGAAAATGGTAAAACTAGGCATAAAAAGAGTATTTTGGTATTTTTCTTGTCAAGGTACGGGGCAATTTCGGAATTTACAGAAATGAAGAGGGGCTGCGAACAGTGTTATTTTATGAATTTTAGTGTCATTTAGTGGGTTTTTAAGTAACATTAATTAAAGGAAATCAAACCGGTTTAAAAAAAATGAGTTTATAAGCTTTAGGGGTCAAATTTGTAATTTCACCAAGTTGAGGGGCGAATTTGTAAATACTGAAAGTTCTGGGGACTGTTCACAGTGGAGGAACCTTATTATGATAGGTGGTTAAGTTACTTTTAGAATTAATTGCTTAATCTAGACAAAGTATCTAACTATGCAAAACTGGACCTAATTGTGTAATTAAATTGGAAGTGCACTGTTTTGGCAATTTTTCAAAATATGTGGCTTGCCCATAGTGTAAATAAAATACTCGTATCTTTTAGATGAAAAATAAATGGCTCTTGGTGTTTAATTTAATTAATATGGCTTGATTAAGTGAAGATATGAAATTGCAAAACTAGATTCGACAATCATAATATTTTTGTAATTCGACTAAGTTACCGAAATACTAACTAAGTATTGCTGATTAATCACATGATCGATTCTTTGAGTTATCGATGTTCATATTGTCAATTGTTATGTGTGTTATGGAATGTATGTAAATGATACCACGTAATTAAGACCTTTGCCACAGCCTATTTGCCACCAAGCGAATTCCCTTACATGAGTATATGGATGAGACTTTGGAGTTAGCTAGATATTCTACCGTTTGAGACGGTTCTCTACAAGGTTAAAATGACATGAAATCCTATGATGACATGACTTGTATAGTTATATTATGACATGGATTGTATAGCCACAGTATGATGTTAAGAAATGATCATCATCATGCGGATGGTGTATTTATCTTCGTTGATGTAGAGGACACCCACGATGAATAGGCTGAGGCGTGGCAAAGGGTATGAATAATTCCGTTCCCCACGAGTTGGTGGTGACGATGCCTCGTTACTTGAGATGGTTCTAGCTAGTGACGAATATGAACTCACCTGTGTATATTGGTGAGCTACTATGATGATACTTGTGCAGTATGAAATGATATGCCATTCGCTTGTATTTAATGAATAATATTATGCAATGTTATTAATGATTTCTATTGTCATATCATGATAGAAAAGGCAATGCATTTACTTCCTCACTTGTAGAACGAAATAATCATGTACTTATCTTGAACTCATGTTATTTTGTTGATGTCCTTGCTACTAAAGTGGGAAAGTGATGAGCAATTTGAATATATGGTTGAAGAGATAGATTTTGATGTATATCATGATGCATGCTTGTAGAAGATGAAATGTTTAACATGTCGTACTTGGGTTGGATGACGAGTGCTTGAATCATACATGATGCGTATAGTCCTTCTTGAGTATCATTTTGTTATGAATACATGATTAATTAAGAATCGGTTATATTTATATAGATAGTGAAAGGCCTTTCTCTAATTATAGTGATTCCTATAAGCGTTTTGTGATGACATATTGGTTATTTTTATGTTGTGGTGCTTCCCGGTTGAGTGGTAGGATGATCTTCTACCTTAGACCTAGAGAGTTTATTTACTGAGCTTAGGCTCACCCCAATATATTTTATAGATTTATCAGGTGAGGAGTTTAGGGGCATTAGATCAACGCTCCCAAAGATCACTAGTAAGGATCAGAGTGTACAGCGAAAGTGGAGATAGGTTTCTACATGGTCCAGGAGGTTTTGATCTATATTAGTTAAAGTTAAATTATTTGTACAATTGAGGATAAGTTAGTTATTTATCGAAAGTGAAGTTAATTTATATACAAATGCGAGGTTCAAATTTTATGGAAATTCGAGACATTACAACCCAAACCTGGGCAAGCCTCACCAGCTCGTGCCTAGGGCCAACAAGGCCTCACTTGGGGCTAGCAAGGGCTGGCATCACCCAATCGCCTAGATTTGGGCGAACCTCATTGGCCCTTGCCTAGGGCTATCGAGGCCTCACCCTCTCCTAGGGTTGGGAGGGTAAGTGACCTCTGCCCGCCCTCACTGGTTATGGGCAACGACAGTACCTCTCTCAAGAGGGCTTTGCTCTTTTATTTTTAGTTTGATTTTTTTAAAATAAATTTTTAGCATTTTTTAGTTTTTTAATCTAATTTAGATAAAATTTTGAGAAGAAAATAATAAAAAAAAATTGCCGCGTTAGCGTTTTCCGTAAGTCAAATTGATGGTGTTAACAAAAGGACTTGATTGCACAAATTTGATAAGTTTTAGGACTATTGCACTTTTTGAAAGTTGTAAGACTCAATTACATTTTTTTCGAAAAATTTTATGACTTCAAGTGCATTTATCCTATTAAGGTCAAACGTGAGCCAAATAGCCAAATTATGCCATGTGGCAATCATTGAGTCAAACTAAAATGCGACGTGACGACAATTTGAACGAATATTTTCTCAGCTCCAACTTTAACTAAATATAATTTATTTTCGTCACATGTTCCGAAAGCACTAGTTGATATGATGTCTTTTATTATTTAGATATCAAATAAGATATTTAGAATTTTAAAAATTAAAATTGCAAATATCCATTAATTTAAGCAGAATTCTAGTGCATGTTAAAAAGGATAAATCCATCACTGATACTTTTACTTTTGCACTAAATTCAAAATCGTCTCTAATTTTTTTTTTTCAAAATGGTCTCTGTAATTTTTAAAAGATCTATAGTTTATCCCTAGGTCATTCCGGTAACAAACCAACAGCTATAATTGATAAAAGATATAAAAAAAAAATTGATACATGGCTATAAAATGAAAAATCAAACAAAAGTTTTCTGCAAGCAATTGAATAATGCTATGGTAAGTCTTAAGAATATTTGCAAAAACCGTTTTAAGGTTTGGCAGTCATTTGTATTTGCATCCTCACTTTCGAAAATAAACTAGTACCATTATGAACCAGAAATTTCGACCAAAAAAAACAAACCAGAAAAGAAAGTAGAGAAATAATCTTGAATTTCAGGCAATTGTACAAGGATCACAAGGATCGCGAGTGACACTATCCCTTTTTTACATGCAACATAATTTCGCTTAAAATTGTGCGTTTTTGCATGTTTAATTGTTAAAATTTAAAATAACCCTATAAGATTTCTAAATGATAAAAGGACCATATTAATGAGTGCTTTAAAATCCTATAAAAGTGCATTAATTTATTATTTTATATATAATTAAAGTCGAAACTGAGAGAATGTTAGCTCCTATACTCACCACATCGCACTTCACTTTGGCTGAGTAACTGCCACATAGCGGGACACATGGCATAATTTTGCCACTTGGCTCACATATAACCAATAAGCATTAACTTAGTAATTTGCTATGTCCAAACTTCATTTTGCCTATTTAGTCTAAATTGTCAAAAAAAAAGGTATAAAGGAAAATAGCTTTAATTACGTATTCTCAAATGATATGATCCTATATCAAAATTATATAATCCATTTAATTTAGCAAAACTCATTTAATCTACTATCTGTTCCATGGTTAAAGTCGGAGCGAAGAGAATCTCGTATGTTGGCCACATGAATTTCAATCTGTCTCTGTAATTGCCACGTGATGAGATACATGACATAGATTTAGCTTGTCCGTGCGATTACATCCGACTTGTCCCGCAATTGGGGTGCATTAGGAACCCAATTTAATCCAATCTATTTACTATCTTGTCCCAATGGTGCGTGTCACAGACATGTTTGGGGAAAAAAGTATAGGGAAAGAAAATGAACGGAGGGAAGAAAAATGAAATGAAAGTGAGTGGGAAGAAAACTAACATAATGCTTAATAACATTCTTAATAAAACTTTTATGTGGTTACTAACTTTTAGTGTCCTTCTATGGACCTGTCTAAAAAACAAAACGAGGCCACATCTCGTATGGAAATTTTTACTGAAACTTACGATAGTTAAAAGAAAGTGTTAATACCACAAAAAGTCTTGAACTTGTACATCCATGCCATATTTATTCCAAACAGCCTAATTTTCATCGAAATCAACCCGGTTGCTTGCTTCCATGAATATCTTCAGCACCTTCAGCACTCTTTGTAATGTTTGATCTCCAACAAACAATATAATAATTAGGTCAAAATAATTGTTTAAATTGCAAAATTAATTTTACCAAATAATTAAATAAAAGTTGGTTGAATCAAATACTATTTTAAAATAAAACTATTACCAAACACTAATGGGAGATATGTTAAAATCCTTTTAAGCTCAAAGTTGTTTGACTTTCCCAAAACTTTCCCATATACATAATATCACACATGGCATAATTTTGCCACTTGGCTCACATATAACCAATAAGCATTAACTTAGTAATTTGCTATGTCCAAACTTCATTTTGCCTATTTAGTCTAAATTGTCAAAAAAAAAAGGTATAAAGGAAAATAGCTTTAATTACGTATTCTCAAATGATATGATCCTATATCAAAATTATATAATCCATTTAATTTAGCAAAACTCATTTAATCTACTATCTGTTCCATGGTTAAAGTCGGAGCGAAGACATGAATTTCAATCTGTCTCTGTAATTGCCACGTGATGAGATACATGACATAGATTTAGCTTGTCCGTGCGATTACATCCGACTTGTCCCGCAATTGGGGTGCATTAGGAACCCAATTTAACCCAATCTATTTACTATCTTGTCCCAATGGTGCGTGTCACAGACATGTTTGGGGAAAAAAGTAAAGGGAAAGAAAATGAATGGAGGGAAGAAAAATGGAATGAAAGTGAGTGGGAAGGAAACTAACATAATGCTTAATAACATTCTTAATAAAACTTTTACGTGGTTGCTAACTTTTAGTGTCCTTCTATGGACCTGTCTAAAAAACAAAACGAGACCACATCTCGTATGGAAATTTTTACTGAAACTTACGATAGTTAAAAGAAAGGGTTAATACCACAAAAAGTCTCGAACTTGTACATCTATGCCATATTTATTCCAAACAGCCTAATTTTCATCGAAATCAACCTGGTTGCTTGCTTCCATGAATATCTTCAGCACCTTCAGCACTCTTTATAATGTTTGATCTCCAACAAACAATATGTTGGTAAGGTCCAAAGATAATTGTTGGTAAATTGCAAAACGAATTAGTAATTTAGAAATAATTAAATAAAAAGTTGGTAAGTGAATCAAATACTATTCACTAAGCTAAAACTAGTCGGTAACTTAATGGGAGATATGTTATTAAATCACTCAAATTAAGGGTGCCAATCTTGTAGACTAGTTAATAACTTTAACACATAGTTAATATCAAAAATTAAATGTTGATAGGTTATTAAGACAATTAGTAACTTCTGAAGTACAAGTAAATGTTACTATTCAAAACCTGTTGCTAGCTTACAAATTAGTTCCAAGGTAAACAAGTTTCCGGTCAACTGGTTACACAGTTACCAACGCTTTCAAGAATTTACCAGCAAGGAACTGTCTTCTGTATTTTTGCCTCACGGAACACGAGCAATCTGCAAAATTAAGGCTTTCCAACGAAATCATGCTTCTGATGGTATTTTCTTGTGAGTCGCTAATTGTGCAGGCACCAAAGCCTCCCCCAGTTCCAGGTAACATTCTACCCTCTCTCCCAAGCTTTAGAACCAGTGTGGAAAAAATAATGTCATGGGAAGCAGTAGTGTGCAACCATAATGCTAGATTTTTAGTAGCTATTGCAGAATGATCTAGCTGTTATGTATTGCAACATAAAAACCCAAAACATATGCAAGTCAACCATACGTCACATGAGCCCTGGGATTAGTTACTGTTCTAAGTAAGGATTACCTGTACGTTAAGAGATCGATTGCGACCTCCGAACGAACACATTTTCATCAAAATGCCTTAATAAAAAATCACGCTCACTCAGAAAGAGTCCGTATTTCTCATCTTCGACAATGATTAATGGGAATAATTGGGTGGTCTGTCAATGAATGACTGCGAGATTTGAAACATTTCATTTATACAACGGCACTCTAGGCAATGGCAAGGGGCTATATTCACCTCTCATATGTGCTGGAGAGCATAATGCGGAAAACAAATTCGTTCTCAGGAAACTGCGGAAAATCCATCAGATAAGCAAGGAGAAAGCCCTCTAATGTTAATGAGAATGAATGTTGCCCAATGCAAGTACTGTGAGAGTGATGGATCAAAGATTCATGCGATCAAAAACTGATGTAGAACGGTTAGCCTGTGATTATCTTGAAGAATGTGATCGCCGTAATCGCCGGAAATCCCAACAGTTTTTCTGACTTTGGGGAAAACAACCATTCAAGCAATTTCCTATATTATTATTTAGGCGGTTTCCTATATTACCGGTCGGTTTTCCTATATTATCATTTAGGCGGTTTCTTCAATTATTAGTCGAGCGGTTTCATATATTATCATTTAGGCAGTTTCTTCAATTATTTGGTTTCCATTAATATTATGAGTCCTATCTCTATATATAAGATGTCTGTCTTGTAATCAAGAACATAGTATCATTGAATAAAAAATTTCGAGTTATTTGAGTTGTTCCAAATTTACGCTTTCTCTTTGCGGCCATTTGGTATCAAAGCAGGTCTCTCTTGTGACGATGGTGAATAACGTGAATGTCAATCTCCCCGCTGAGGGGGCCGTGAGAACGAGCCTATTACGCTGGCTGAGTTCAATCGGTTCGTGGCTCAAACCGATCGGAGGTTTTAAGAGATCCTTGATTCCATCCAGCGTTTGTCCACAAACCATGCACCTGGTGCTCTTCCAAATGAGGCGAAATCCGTCCGCTCATGATCCCGAAGATGCTATAGGGCGTGGAGGAATTCCCGACATAGGCGCCAAGATTATGTCGAGGATGCGAAAGACGAAGATGAAGATTTCCAAGAGATGCAGATTCGTGGTGGTCGCCGATACAGAGGATTCCAGGAGGAGCATGCTCATGGGAATCGACGTCAGGGAGGATATCGACGAGATCCTGAGCAATATCAACTAAAGGTAGATCTCCCTACTTTCAAGGGGAATTTGGATATTGAAGATTTCCTTGATTGGCTTTGGGAGGTCGAAAAATTCTTCGACGCTATGGATATTGACGAGGATCGCCAAGTGAAACTTGTGGCATACAAGTTGAAGGGTGGCGCTTCAGCTTGGTGGGAACAAACTCAATTGACGCAACCTCGACAAGGCAAGACTCTGCTTCGATCTTGGGGTCGGATGAAACAGAAGTTGAAGAAGAGGTTCCTCCCAACGGACTATGAGCAAAATGTTATTTCAGCAATTTCAAAATTGCCGACAATCGAATAGATTGGTCCAAGCTTATCTGGAAGAGTTTCTTCGACTTTCCACTCGTAATAACCTAGATGAGTTCGAGGCACAACAAACTGCTAGGTACATTAATGGTTTGCGATTTAATATCCAGGATCGGGTTTCTTTGCATCGACTCTTCTCTCGTCAAGACGCCCGGGATATGGCGCGAAAAATTGAGATGCAATTGGAGAGGACTAGCCCTAGTACTCGTGGTAGAAATTATTTGGATCGTGGGTCATTCACGAAAGGAAGACAGCTTGATGTTACAAGTTCTTCTAGTCAACAAATCCACGATTCAAGCGAGTTCCAAGGAGTACTACGGGGACGCCTAAGGGAAGCGATCAGACAAGCAATCGCACTCTCAATCGTAATACCCAAAATCCATATGCCAAACCCCAACCAATCAAGTGCTACAAGTGTAACGAGTTGGGCCATCGTTCCAGTGGATTGTCCTCGTCGTAGAATGGCCAATATCGTTGAACATGACGAAGATATGTATGAGGAAGATTGGGAAAAGGAAGAAGAAGTGGGAGTAGAAGATGAAGTGGGCGAGCAAGTTAATTGTGTAGTGCGTCGTCTATTGTTTGCTCCGCGAATAGAAGATACCCAGCGGAATCAACTTTTCCGCGCTCGTTGTACTGTCAACGGCAAAGTATGCGATATCATTATTGACAGCGGAAGTTGCGAGAACATAGTGTCAAAGGCCCTGGTGGATCACTTGCAACTAAAGACGGAATCGCATCCCGCACCCTACACGATCGGATGGATACGCAAGGGAGCAGAACTTAAGGTAAACCAATTATGCCGTTTACCTATTTCGATCGGAAAATCATATCAAGATACTATTGTCTGTGATGTGGTGGAGATGGATGCGTGTCATGTTTTACTGGGTCGGCCATGGCAATATGATGTTGATGCTACACACCGAGCTAGGGAGAATACGTATTCTTTTGTGTGGAAAAGGACTAAAATTACTTTGAGACTAAAAAGTAATTCCCCTCAGTTGTGAAGAAGCGAATAATCGGGGGTTATGATGAACATCCGAAAGCGTGAAGGGATGTATATGATTGTGGACAAGGGCGACCAGCAAGTTATGGTTCATGTTCCCGATATTCTTAAGCCCTTATTAAGGGTATTTAATGATGTTATGCCCGAGGATTTACCCGACGGATTACCTCCTTTGAGGGATATCCAAAGATGAGATTGATTTTCTTCCAGGGGCTAGTCTTCCTAATTTGCCGCATTATCGGATGAATCCAAAGGAGAATCGAGATTCTACAAGAGCAGGTGGGAGATCTCCTTGAAAAGGGCTTCTTGCGTGAAAGCAAAAGTCCATGTGCGCCTCTGCGTTTCTCACGCCAAAGAAAGACAAAGACCATGCGTATGTGTGTAGACAATCGTGCTATTAACCGGATTACTATCAAGTATAGATTTCCGATTCCATGACTTGATGATATGCTAGACAGGACTTGCTTGGATCACGGATTTTTTACGAAGATCGACCTTGAAGGATACCACCAAGTTCGCATCCGTCCACGGCGACGAATGGAAAACGGCCTTCAAGACAAGTGTAGGTTTGTATGAATGGCTTGTCATGCCGTTTGGACTCTCTAACGCCTAGTACTTTCATGCGTTTGATGACCCGTTTCTCAAACCTTTTATTGGCAAGTTTGTGGTAGTTTTCTTTGATGATATACTCATATAAATCCGGATGGGCGTCTTCACATGGAGCACTTGAGGGATGTCCTACTAGCCTTGCAACAAAATAAATTATTCATTAATTTGAAAAAGTGCAGTTTCATGACAGTAACGCCTCTTGTTTTTGGGTTTTGTTGTTGGTGCGGATGAACTTCACGTTGATGCGCATAAGGTGGCCGTGATTCGCAATTGGCCAGTTCTAAAGAATATTGGCGAGGCTCAAGTTTCCATGGTCTTGCAACATTCTATAGGCATTTCATTCGAGATTTCAAAGACTATTATGGCCCCGATCACCGATTGTTTAAAGAAGGGCAAATTTTATTAGGGAGATGAAGCTTGCCGGTTTGTTCTTATAAAAGAAAAGCTCTCCACAAATGGGTATTGATGCTCCCCGACTTTGAGAAAGTGTTCGAGCTACACTGTGATGCTTTCTTGCTGCGTTGGAATTGGCGCTGTCCTTTCCCAAGAAGGTAAGCCTATAGCCTTCTTTAGTGAAAAACTTAATGAAGTTCGCCAAATGTTGGTCGACGATGAGCAGGAATATTATGTTTTGTCGTCACGAGCTATAAAAGCATTGGCAATCCTATCTTTATCAACAGAGTTTGTTCTTAATACCGATCATCGTGGCTCTTAAATATATCAAGAGTCGGAAGCACTTAAATCGAATGCATGCACGATGGGTTTCTTTTCTAGAGCAATTTAATATTGTATTGGTCATAAAGCAGGCCATTTAAATAAGGTGGCGGATCTTGTTGAGTCGACGTCTTTGCAACACTCGTGACCATGCGCCCCGATATTGTCGGTTTTGATCACCTATGTTCTCTTTATCCCGAGGATAATGATTTTGGTAAGATATGGAAGAAGTGTTCAAACAAGTTGTCATGGCGATATGATAATTCAAGAAAATTTCTTGTTCTTTGGCAATAGATTATGCATTCCACGTGGTTCTTTATGTGAACAACTCATTCGAGAGCTTCATGGTGGTACTCATGGCGGACATTTGGGGCGAGATAACACTATAGCCTTGGTGGAGGAGCGGTACTATTGGCCTCAACTAAAGCGAGATGTGGGGCGATTTGTCGAGAAATGCTACATTTGCCGGACCGCTTAAGGGCCACTCTCAACAACGGGTCTTTATACTCCATTGCCTATTCCTTCGGTCATTGGGTAGCCATATCGGTGGACTTAGTGTTGGGACTTCCTCGTACTCAACGGGGTTTAGATTCTGTTTTTGTGGTGGTTGACCGGTTTTCAAGATGGCGACTTCATCCCTTGTAAGAAAACTTCGGATGCTTCACATGTGGCTAGTTTATTCTTTTCGTGAAGTAGTCCGTCTTCATGGTATACCGAAGACAATCACTTCCGATCGTGATACGAAATTTCTAAGCCATTTTTGGCGATTTTATGGCGTTGTTTGGGACTGATTTACAGATAGTAGTTCTTTCCATCCCCAAACGGATGGTCGACGGAAGTTGTGAATCGTACTATGGCGGATATCATTATTTGCCTCCAGAGTGATATGCCTAAGCGATGGGACCGTATCTTGCTCCCGCCGAGTTTGCCTTTAACAATTTGTTAACCGCTCTCCGGGTACATCTCCCTTTCGTGTCGTTTATGGGCGACACCGCAACATACTCGATTTGGTTCCCTTGCCCAAGATTCCTCGGCTATAGTGTCGCGGCGGAGAATTTGGCAACCAAAATTAATGAAGTCCAAGCTGTTGTTGCTAGTCAATTGGCCGCTTCTAATTCAAAGTATAAGGAGGATGTCGACAAACGGCGACGTTCAAAAATTTTTGAGGTGGGCGGCGAGGTAATGGTTTTCCCGCGAAAGGAGCGTTTTCCCCGCTTGGTACCTATAATAAATCAAGCACAAGAAGATTGGTCCTTGTCAAGATCCTCAAGAAGATCAACGACAATGCCTATGTAGTTGACCTTCCCGGTGATCTCAATATTTCCCTTTACATTTAATGTGGCAGACTTATTTGAGTATCATGCTTCGATACACACCCTCTATCCTCGATCATAACTCGAGGGCGAGTTTTTCCAAGAGGGAGGGAATGATGTAGATTATTAGTCGAGCGATTTCCTATATTATCATTTAGGCAGTTTCTTCAATTATTTGGTTTCCATTAATATTATGAGTCCTATCTATATATATAAGATGTCCGTCTTGTAATCAAGAACATAGTATCACCGAATAAAAATTTCGAGTTCTTTGGAGTTGTTCCAAATTTACGCTTTCTCTCTGCGTCAAAAACCAATGTCACAGAAGTTTGGTTGTGTCAAGTTAGCGATACTTATTCCTGCTTCAGGAAAAATCAATGTCCTCCAGTCAGTGAAGTGAGTACTGTGTCCGGAGATGTTGGCCTGAGTTCTTATGATGATCAACTTCTCTCAATAAGCTTAAATTAACTTATGACAGGAAGTACACTGTTAGGACGAAAAAGACGGCAAAAAAAATTCCTTACCCAGCTGACAAACACAGAAGCCTATTTTACTCAGTATCAAGCATGTCGAATTTTCATGTGCCCTGTCAGGTATCTCAAGGTCCGAGAAGCGAATCTTGTCAACATGTAACTTCTCACAATCACGAATGTGTAAAGACTTCAGTTTCTTGAAACTTGAAGGATCAGGCACCTCAACCAAAGATTTGCAACCTTCTATGCACAAGTCTTCCAATGAATCCAGTATTCCTTGAACCTCCACGAGATTTTGACACTGTCCTAGATGTAGTTTTGTGAGCTTCTTCAAGTTCGATAAATCCGGCAATCTCTCAAGCAGAGGAAGTTCACCTAGCTTTAACATTATCAAATTCTCCAAATCCTCAAAGCTTGGAATTTCAGTTAGACCATGGCAGTCCCAAAGGTGAAGTTCAGTGAGCTTCTTCAAGTTTGAGAGATCAGGTAATCTCTCCAGCAATGGAATTGCTATAAGCTTCAAAGTTCTGAGATTCCCCAAGCCACTAATACTTTGAACATCAATCAGATTATGACAGTATTCTAAATGCAGCTCACTGAGCTTCTTCAAGTTCGATATATCAGGTAATCTCTCAAGTGAATTGAGTGCTCTAAAGTCCAAAATTTTGAGATTCTCCAAATCATAAAGGCCTTGAATACCTGTTACTGCTGAAGAATCAATCCTCAATTCTGATAGTTCCTTCAATTCTGATAGATCTATAGATGTTTCCATTGATTGAGATGATTTAACCAGCAAGCATCTTAAATTTGACGGAAGGCTAGGGAGGAACTGTAAGTTAGAGCAAAGAAGTTCAAGTTTCTTAAGCTGAGAAAGAAGAACAATATCTTTATGGAGAGCAACTATGGTGTCACATGACAACTTCAAAGACTCAAGATTGCATAAATGTCCAATCCACCATGGTGATGGATACTGTACAAGCTGAGATGATTCTACAAAAATAGAATCCTCTTTGGCCAATGGAACTTCTCGAATGTCTAAATCCAAATCTATTAAATTTATCAGGTTTGATAGATCAGGAAGTGTCGTCATAGATTGAGTGGAAATTTGTACACTGATCAGGCTTTCAGGTAGTCTTGGTACTTGATATATTCTAGTGTTCGAAAGTTTCAAGACCCTCAAAGATAATAACCTCCCAATACCATCAGGAATTGCCCCTTCAAACGCCAACAGAACTCAGCATCTATCTCTTCCAGCTTCTCCAACATCCCAACTGAACTAGGTATGATTCTTATGGAGCTACCATACATCCTTAAAACTTTCAAATTCTTCAACTTCCCGAGTGAATCAGGCAGCTCCTCAACATGCGTGTAAGATAGATTTAGCAGGATTAGTGATTCCAAATTACCAATCGAGTCTGGAAGTCTCCTTAGCAACTTACACTTACTTAAAGACAAGTACTCAAGCTTCACAAGCTCTCCAATTTCTGGAGGAAGTTGAGTAATTTCAACATTTTCCAAAGAAAGCCTCAATATCGACATTAAGTTACCAATTGATCTGCAATTGTTTAGTGATAGACATTCACAAGCACTGAGAGTTTCCAGCGTTTTCATCCCTCTCCATTCTGGAATCTCTCTTATAGAAGTCCCGTCAATGAGAAGTTCTTTTAGAGATTCTAGGTTACATATCTCTTCTGGCAACTTGCGGAGTTTAATGCAAAACCTCAAGTTCAAAAAAACCAACTCGTCAAATGCCCTATAGATATGTCAATTTGGACCAACCTTGCACAGTTTTCGAGGATTAAGTGCTCTAAGTTTACATTTGCCGAGAAGTCTGGAGTTCTATGCAAGTGTGCACAACCAGTCAAGTTCAAAACTTTCAAATTCCCTGCCATCTGTAAAAGAGCAATCATATAACTATGAAATCATGGATCAAATAAGAGGAGGCAGCCACAGAAACATTGTGTCTATCACATAATAATCTTACCTTGATGTGAGTCCAACCAACCCAACTTTCTGAAAATTTACTCCATGATAGATCGAGAATGACTATGTTCATCATGGAAAGGTTGATCAGTTTAATATCCAGAGGAAATTGATGCCATGAAAGCCATCTCAACTTGGAAAGCATAGGCGGACGCTTTTGTATGTTGGCTGCAAAATCATTTGAAGGCCAGTTTTCCGGGACGACCCTCATTTCAAGGTATTTCAGATTTGATAGCCTCTCAAATTCTTGGTTTGCATAATAGCATTGCAACTGATTGTCAAACTTAAGGGAAAGAGCCTCAATTTTTTTGGATCCCTGCTAGCAAGAAAACAAAAGGGAAAGCACATGATCTCTATTTAAATTAATTTTTGAAAAAAGTATAATTTTCCCCAAAAATTGGAAAGAATATTTGAGCATCAGTCTAACAGTTGAATAAGCTATGACAGCAACGAAAAAGGCTTAAGAATAACTCCCCCCTTGGATATTAAGCACACAATTAAAGCGAAAAGTATGAACTTAGTCAGTTTGATGGGGACCAAATAATAGAAATTCAATGGTACCTTCTTTTTTATCAGAATGTCCAAAGCTTCCTCGTGATCCCACAATCTGGTCTGTTTTTCCAATTCCATGTTACATTCTCGACGAACAATGTCTCTACCAAGGTCTCTTAGCTGATTGTGCATCCACAGCTTATTTTCTTTCAATTTTATCAAAGACAACTGCTGAAGGACACGAAGGCCTTCACCTGGGAAGAGATTGGTTTCGTTCCACATGTGAATTACAATCCTTATATCAAATCCAACAAAGAGACAAGCAATATCCAGGAAGATATGTTTTTGCGAATCATCCAAAGCATCATAACTTATTTTCAGCTTTCTCTTGACTTCCTCATGAGGAACTTTTCTCAACTTCTTCAATGTAACATCCCAAACATCTTTGCTTTTGCCTGATAGCTGTGAACCTATTACCTCAAGGGCAAGAGGAAGACCTCCTGTAGTTTTGACTACTTCTGTGGAGAAAGCATCATATTCATCTGGAGGATAATCACTTCGAAAAGCATGATTGCAAAAAAGTTGAAGAGATTGATTGAAGTCCATGCTCACAAGCTCATAAGTACAGGCAACCTCAGGAACATCAACAATATCCTTGTTTCTGCTAGTTATAATAATCCTACTTCCTAAACCAAACCATGCAGGCTTTCCCATAAGTGAATTCAAATGAGTCCTTTTGTCAACATCATCGAGTAGAACAAGAACCTTTTTGCCAGACAACCTTTCTTTAATTGTCTTCATTCCTTCATCCACATTACTGATAGTAGTCCAGTTTCTTTTGAGAATATCGGAGATTAGCTGATTTTGCAAACATTCGATACCCTTCAGCTCTGAAGTTTCCTTGATAGCAGAAAGAAAGCAACAATCTTCAAAACCATGGGATAGCTGGTTGTAGATGATTTTGGCAAGAGTAGTCTTCCCTACACCCCCAAACCATAGATCCCAAGAATTTGTGTGTCCTCTGAATCTCCACACATCATTCTATTGATTTCTTTCACATGATTTTCAACTCCGACCAAGCAGTCGGTCACTAGCAAATAAGCCTTTTTCAACTCATCCACAACCTTATGGACAATCAGTTTTACGAGCTCTCCTTCGCGCCTTATGGTATCAAAGGGAAAAAGAAGGGGAATTAGAAAATCAAGGAAAAACTATAAAGAATGTTAAGCAATGACTGAAAGCCATACTAGCAACAAGCCGCAAAATCAATTACCTATTGGTCGCCCAATCACTGTCCCATCCCTTTAGCTCGCCAGCCTCCTTGAGAGCAGCCTTCCACTTGCTAATAACCTTATTGTCAAATTGTTTCTCATGCGAAACAAAGGCCTCTCCGTAAAACCCAGTTTGATGACGGACCTCAGATGGTGTAACATTGTAGAAAATGGGCATGATCTTCTGTCTCCTTTTTTCCTACACTCCACCATTTGGACCAACTCATTCAGACACCATTTGCTAGAGGCATAGCCCTTGGAAAAGATGGGAATTGAAATTTGTGAATGGCAGATCGCTTTTTGTAACCCAGGACCAATCTCATCTCCTACTCTTAGTTCTTCATTGTCTCTATATGTGTGGATACCAGCAGCTAATAAGCTGGTATAGAGGAAATCAACAATGCCTGATCGGGTATCGGGCCCTCTAAAACTCAAGAAAACGTCGTAGTCATATCCAGATGACATGGAGGTTGATGATGGTGAGTCTTCCATCTGGAATGGTTCTTCCAGATGCAGCAACATCGTTTCTGGAAGCTGTGCTGGGTTATGTGTAGCAGCAGTGGCTTTAACATTACTGCCATTTCTGGGCAATAGGGATGCACAGCCACCAATAGAATTGACCTCAAATTCCTTTTCTGATACAGGTGCTATTCCTTCTTCCCCATTTGGAAACTGTGTCTTTACACCTGTTTAATGTTTACCCAGCAAGACACAACAAAGAGGATACAATTCATTGAACCATACAAGATATCTCAATAGACCTCTGTTTTGTTTTGGAGTAAACTGATGAGAGCACCACTTGATTTAGTATGGAAAGGAAGAACTGAAAAACGCAAAAAGCAACAATAACTGCAATAACAACCATTTAAAGAACAGGACAGTTAAAAAGAATTTTGTTTCCACATATCACCTATTTAGCATGGTTACTTTGTAAAATACACAAAAAATATGCAGGTAAATCCATCAACTTCAGTCGGACCATGTTAAGTAAGAAAATTGTGAAAGAAAAACTGAATAATGCAATGGAGGTCTAATGGTATAAGAAAAAAGGCTGTTAAGATTTTCTCATTTGTTGTACCCAGGTTTGGCAGCAATTTACTCACTCATCAGTATGTCATTTCAAAGGGGAAAAGTCATTAAACATCAGTTGATTTTTATTGATATGGCAATTTAACTGAGAAACTAAATGACCTCGTAGTGGAGTTTTCAGATCAATTTTATCAACCGTTGTTTCGAAAATGCTCTACTCAATGATAATGCTATTACACATTTCTCACACAATTTAAGGAATTATCCAGTGATAACAATAACTAAATATATAAAAGTCATCGAGACTGATCTGTTGGCTCCAAGTTTGTGTATTTTACCCCTCACCAAATGGTAGAATTCTCTCAGATGATAGGTGGAACTAGTGGGCAGAACTTTGAATTCATAAATTTGTGATGAACTAATTAGATAGTTCTCTAAGTTCAGAATTCTTCAGAAAATGATCCACTCAACAACACAAATTGGATGCAGAAAATTTTAAAACTATGGAGAGTAAAATGCTATTTTGAATTTATTACCTGAGGTGATATCTTGAGACATTGCCAAAGAAGTGGATAGTTGCTGTTTGACGGCCTGCAGTTTTGGTGGTTTAATGATCATTCTTGCGAAACTTGCATATTGATACTGTTGGAAAGAAGGCACCAATTGTTCCATCTGAGCCCCATAATCATTTGGTAGGTCAAGCACTTCTTCTTCATTTAGCAGAGTTGAAACAAGCGGGGTTGGAGAAGGGGCACTGGCTGGGGGATCAGATGAAATAGCATTTGATGATGATGCCCCAGAGGATTGAGGGGAGGAGGAGGAGGAGGAGGAGGAAGAGTAATTAATGATGACTGAAATTGTCCTGAAGAAGACAACAAGGAACATGTGAGGTTGGACAATATGGAGGACTGACCATTCCTGTCCAATGTGATGCCACATTGTGAATCGAAGTTTTGATTCAGTGAAGGGCATGCAGATTCTGAAGGTGTGCCAGAACTAGCCCAAGATCCATCCTCAGCTGAATGAACTGCTGCTTCTAACTTGGGAGGTGGCATTAGTGGCAGAATTGAGGTTGACCCAGTATTGGACCATACAGGCAGTTCTTGAGCTTCGTTCTCTTTAATACTCATATTAGCATCTCTAGAAGGTATAATAGAGTAGGCTGCTTGGTCTCCGGCCTGCAGTTCTTGGAGTTCAATCTTCTTTGTTCTTTCTGCTATTTGATTCTCTTTTTCCTCCTCATCATTGGGAAAATCAACCGCAGCGGCAGAAGTAGCAGCATCCATTTGCAAGGAAGTAATCTACTCACAAATGAGAAAAGGATGAATGACCTCTCTAGCAATATAAACACCACAGATGCTTAGTATACCAATGAAGCAATACCTCTGCCCCAAATTCTTTGCAGATCCCAAATAGCTCAGTTTCAAAGTCAAACATCAGAATATTCGCCCACATGAATGCTTTGTCAGACACTGCATCCACATATACAAGTATAAATTGAGACATTGTTAACAGGAGGCATCTGTCAGCAAGAACTTTTTGCTTTTTGGCTTAGAAAAATTACTCATATGAGCCCCTGAAATGCAGTACCCTTTAAGAAACAATGCCGTATCATGAGGTAAAATAATATAAACACAATATATGTGCAGAATCACAGCCTCTGACCTAGCAAATTTCAAAGTCAGTTAACAACCAAGTCAAAATACAAGTTCATAAACTTGCAGAAGATAAGTGAGTGAAAAAGGTCTTTTACACAGCTGCAGCACGATCCATACTTCCTGAAAACTAATGAATCGACTAAGGAACATTATTCCCTGAGTTTGTAGGATAGACAAAAGCTCTAAGGATTTTCAAAATTAAATTCCTACAAATGTTTATATCCTTTTACTAACTTGTTAAAATCACAATGAAGAGAGAATTTATTCCAAGACAATTTCTTGTGCCCATAAAATCCATTAGATCTAACAAGGAAACACCTAGGGAAGTGTGTCTAGAGAAAGACCTTCAACGAGGAGCAAGCAACCCCTGGCAAAGTAGGCATGCATGTCTGTTGGTCCCACCATGAGTTGGTCAAATTGATTATTTATGGGGTCAGAAGACAACTGAGGCTAAGCAACAGCTGCTCAAGGTTTGTTATCTTATGCGGCCATGGACCTATTAAGTGAGTTTTCTTTCTGTGTAGGTATATCTCTGTGCTAAGTTGCGGATCCTAAGACAAGAATTAAACATGGCAAGCAACATGATATTAGCTGGCTGATACTATTGGTGACTCACAGTTAGTAGTTGAAATTACTTGATAGTGACAGGCAATGACCCATAAAATCATATTTTCAGGGTTGGAGTGGTTTGCCATTTGGCTTGCTAATCATGGTTCGTTGACAAGAGGCAGACAGTTTTTCACATGCACCTCCAATCACAAATCAGACTTCTGGGAAACAAAGTTGTTTCTTCTCAGACTTTGAAATGTGCACTTGACCCTTGCGGGCCTAACCCACAAAACAGGAAAACACATGCTCTCCAAATTACTCTGAGATTTATGCACTAGCACTTCAAAGCATCATAATAAGGTTCAATATTTCATACTGAATCAAAAGAGACTTTCTATTAATTCTCATTTTCTGGAAGTACTTTTTTTGATGTTTCAAAATACAAAACTAGCAGTCATTAGTACCAGCCAAGTGCAAACGAAAGTGTCAAGGATCCTTGACCTGTAATGATTCACTCGATATTAGCAAACCAGAAAATATTGAGCATATAAAAGCTTACCGTAAGCATTTTCGGAAACACTCAAAGCTTCATCTGGCAGTTTCCTGTGAAATAATCTCCCAGAGTGAGGCAATACTGTACTACAGTGTACTAAGAATCTAAGATGGATCATATCCTTACAAACGAGCATCTCAAAATAGTTTATATACACATCTCTCTTCTTTTTTCAGGTTGCTTGCTAATTAGCTTACACCCATATCACCACTAGAGAAAAGAAATGAGAAACAATGAGAAAGGTCATCTGTCTTCAGTATATGCTTGACATATTATGCAGTTTTTGATGGACTGATACACAATTATTACCTAGGGACAGCTCTTTATTCATTAATTTCATGAGGGAGGCTTCTTTTTATTCATGAAGTATTATTAATAGGCAATTACCATTATTAGTACTTCTACTTTTTAGTGTAATCGATGGGCCTTGAAGCTGCTACTGTTCGAGAGTGCATAAAAGATGCAATCTGGCTCACTTCTCTTCATAGGTTTGATAGTGACACCTCTTTAACTGATTTGTCTGTGTTTATTCTAAAAGATTGGATTGATTTTATGTTTGCTAAATGTGATCCTTAGAAGCCAGATGACCCATTGTGAATATTGGTGACCACTAAAACAACTTACCAAGTGGACGCGTCATGGTTCAATTCATTGATTTGGTCTAGCTGCAAGTCCCAGTCACTCAGAACACTAGGAATAAACAACTCCTCAATCATCCTCCGCACTTCAGACATTGAAGGGAGCATGCCAGGACATTGGGCTACACAAACCATTGCCACATGCAGCAGCCCTGTTAATTCCTCTACATGCTGGTATGATAGGAGCTCAGGATCGAAAACATCAATGGTCCCGTCCAGCTCCTCTTGAATCGCGCTATGGACCCAGCTGGGAAGATTGAAACTACTAGTAGGTGCTTTCCCAAGCAGAAGCTCCAGAAGCAACACCCCAAAGCTATACACATCTGCTTTTTGGCAGTCAGCAACCTCTGATGCAGGGTGAATGGAAGGTGTCTTGAGTTGGCTCAGGCCATAATCTGAAACCTGTGCATCATATGTTGCCGTGAGGAGGACATTGGATGACTTGATGCTTCCATGGTAGACATTGGGACCTTGAGAATGTAGGTACTCTATTCCCCGGGCAGCTCCAAGTGCAATGGCACGCCTAATTTCCCAGCTTAGCGGGCTCATTCCTGTTTCTCTGAATCCATGTAGAAGTGCAGATAAACTTCCCATGGGCAAGTAATCATACAACAGTGACTTTCCCTGGTACCCCCTCAAAGGAATTATGTTCTCGTGATCCATTGCTCCAAGCATTTCCATCTGCTCCTTAAATTGCTCTGTAGATGAAGCCAAATCCCTTAGCTTCTTCACCACCACCGTTGTCCCTTCCTTCAAAACTACCTTGTAAGATGTCCCGATGCTCCCTTCCCCAAGAACCTCCGCATTACCATTCAAAAACTCCTTGAAACTAAACGACATCAGTGGATTGCCTAAGAAGACCAACTTATCATTTTGTGGATTCATCTCTTTTTTCTCATTGAGCAAAGTTGACTCCAGCAATGGTGGGACATTAAGAGGAGAAGGGGAACTAGGAGGGGAAGTGGAAGAATATTTCGGTGAATTTATGCCGAACAACGTTACAGAAGTTGATGAAACCGCAGCAGCAGAAGGAGGAGGAGGAGGAGGCAATAATGATGAATGGACTTGTCCAGGAAAAGAAGATGTGTGATCGGACAGTACAGATGGCTGACCATACCCATCCAATGTGGGGCCATGTTGTGGATCAATGTTTGGATCCTGTGCAGAGGGGGCTGCAGATGAAAATTACGTCCCATAAGACACCTTGCAGAATTGTGATGGAAAATGAAGAACACATGAAAAATACGTGCAAAATCGTGACAATGACCTGGTACATTGTCCGGTTTATAAACATGCAAACCCTTAATCAATGTTCATGAACTTGCACAAGAGTGACTTCAATTGCAGATCGCTTACAAGTTACATTGAGGTGCAAAATGATTAGAGCTGATGAGTCAACTAACGAACAGGATTCCCTGAGTTTTAGGGCAAATACGAGCTCATGAGGATCCTCAGCAAATGAACATTTTAAAGGTTTTCATACCACCATTTACTAGTTGGCTCCTTTCAAAATGAAGAAATTACTATTCCATTGCAATTTCTTATATTGTTATACCCTAACATCATTTAGATTTTAACAAAGTATCATTTGCAGGAATTGTTTCTTATCTAGTAAGCTCCATAGAAGAGTAAGCAGTCTCACTACAAAGTGATAAAAGAACTAAAAATGGCCTGGGATACGGGTTCTAGATGAGGGATACTAGAAGTGGACTCACAATTGTACTTGGTAGGAATTCAAAGTTAAGTGAACCGGCAAGGGAACAACTAATTTTTGAGGAAGGTAATGTATGTGCCAATTGGCTAGATGGTTATAATTTGTTCACTAGAGGCAAGGAGTTTATTCACAATAGGCCTCCATGAACGGTTATGCTACTTCTGCAGGAAAACAAACTTGTTTCTGTCCTAGACTTCTGAATCTGTACTTGATGTCAGCAGATCTAGAGTCCCACGTCATAGTCAAATTGAGAAGAAACAATATACCGAGACTGAATTTACAATATAATTTTACAGAGTAACATGGCAGAATCCTTAGGATTTTTTAATACTGCGCACTTCTTGAAATACCAGTTATAGTTGAAGCATGCAAAAACATTATCAACAACATTATTTCCTCACTATGTAAAAGAGGCTTTCCCATTAATTTCCTATTGTGGGTGTACTTCTATGTCCACAGAGGAAGTTACAATGAAACACAAACATAGACAGCCCATGAACACAAGTTCAATGCATCTGGAAAGGTAGAATAAATAGTGGCGTTGCTAGAATCCTGGAACCTGTCCATATTTTAAATTCAAATGATCAGAACCCGCCAATATTAAAGATAAGAAATCTTACCATATACTCTTTCAGAAACTTCCAACAGCCCATCTGGCTTATTCCTGTAAAATTATCTTAGGTTAGGCCACAGTGAACCGAGATGAAGCCTTACCCTTCAAATCAAGCATCTTGAAGTGCTAGAACTTCTCCATTATTGAAAGTAGGAAAAAATAATCTGGGTTCACCAGTGCAGGAAGTATCATGCACTTTTTTGTGGAGAAAAATGATGGGTGCAGGCCAAGAGAAAGTATATATCTTAGTTAAATCTATGCTAATTTAAATTTCGAAAAATCTGTTGCTACATTAACACCTTTAGATGAATAGAATGGTCAGGCGATTTAGTCAAAACCCAAGGATGTGAAGTCAGTGTTTAACATAGGCAACATCCCGAGTCAGCAAACTAATGGCTGCTTGAACGCAGTTTAATGTGGAAAAACTAAAGGAAATGAAAAAAATGTGGGAATTTCTTAAGTGATTGCAGAGGGTAAAGAGTCGATAAATTTAGAAAAAGTCAGGCATTCTCCTCTTCTTTTTCTTTTCCTTTATGTGAATTTACCCTCAAACTTTTGTGTTCTCCTACCTTTCTCACTTCCCTTTGGTGTTTGGCATCAGTATCCTCTGTTTTTAACTAGAACTTAGTGGATATAGTAGAAGGTTAAATTGATTGCATACTGCTAAATGTGTTCGTAAAGCAGCCAGACATTTCAATAGTAGTTTTGGCGTTCTGTAGACCAGCTCACCTTGCAGCAGACATATGCTCGCTTACTTCATCGACCTGGTCGGGCTGCAGTTGTGGTCTTGACTGTGAGGCCCCATTCTTCCGTACGCCAGAAACACGCAGGTCTTCAATCATCCTCCGTACATCAGACATCGGAGGGCGCATATCTGGATCCCGGGCTGCACATGCCATTGCCACCTGGAACAGCACAACAATCTCCTTCTCATCATCCTGGTACTTTAGGAGATCGTGATCAGAAACCTCGAACCTCCACTGCTCGTGAAGACTAGACTGGAGGCGAAGATTGGCACTTTGAGGACCGGCAGGCACCCTATGATAACCTCCTCTTGGAATGCGCTCAGTTATAAGCTCTAGAAGCAAAACCCCGAAGCTATAGACATCTGCTTTCTGGGGGTCGGTTGCGGGGGAAGGGGTCAGGTAGTAATCAGAGACTAGCGCATCTGCTTCACGGAAGGATGATGAGCTGAGGACGATATTGGATGATTTGATGTTTCCATGGCAGACTTTGGGGCCTCGAGCATGTATATACTCTATGGCCCGGGCGGCTCCAAGGGCAATGCGGTACTTGACTTCCCATAATTTTGCCAGATATGGCATCATATCCAGTCTTACCGGATTTGTTAGTATTTCATGTAAAAATGCGTGCAAGCTTCCCCCAAGCATTAGATCATACACCAGAAGCATTTCTTCCCCAGATTCAGAGTAGTATGCCCTCAGAGGGAGTAGATTCTTGTGATCCATTGCGCCAATAGCTTTTATCTTCTCCTTGAGTTTGTCCTTGGCATCAACGTTCACATGACCAAGAGTCTTCACGCACGGAAAGGACCCAGACTCCACACGAAACCCGCGTGCCGTCCCTGACTTCCCTTTTCCCAGAGCCTTCGACTTCTTAATGGCCCTCAAGAAATCCTCCAATTCGAACGCCTTCTCGCCGAAAAACACCAACTTCCCAGCATCCCCTGCCGGTTCCTTGGCCTGAGCTTCCACTTCTCGCTGATCGGGCGTCGTACTCATGCTGTTACCAATCTCTCGCCTCCTAGAATTAGTTGACTTTCGTTTCAGCGCTTCCCTTCTCGGTGTCTGCGATTGCTACACCATCAAATACAGCTCCTCTTTCTGCGACTGATTAGGCCGGCCGGAAGTGACTCTTCCTCGAAAGTCAAAGTCATGTAATTTGCCCTGCTTGAACCGGACCTGTTCTACAGGCTCCTATCCTCTGTTTTCTCGAGTCCGAGAGTCGTGTTTCGAAATTTGTGTCATCATCCAGTTGGTCTGATCCTTCCTTCCGGTCGCCTATTCCTGTCCACAATTCCATCGGGCAACTTGCGCCACTCCTAAAATTCTTCGTCCCAGTTTCCTGGTAAACGCGACTATTCCACGATGATTAGTTGGCTACGGGTTGATTTCACACGGTCAAAAGCCAATTATGCTCATCAAAGGAATTGTTCCAAAAGCCAATTCTTGTCATAGTTTAGAGATCTAGAAAAGTTATTCCGATAGCGGCAAATAGACCTTATCGGTTATAATGAAAATTTGACAGAAAATTTAATCAGCAATATCTCCCTTGTCCAATGTTTTGCAACTTCTAGTTTCATGATATGTGAGTTGTATTAGAAAATCTCACATCGTTGAATTAGTGTGGTGCGGAGTATATTCTAGTCATCGCTTTGCTCTGCTAGCATCCACCCCCGAAGTTGTCATGCCTTGCTAGGTGAGATTTTTTTTTAATATATTTTATCTCTAATCATCGTGGAATAGTAGCCAGACATTTTTAGAGATCAGCAATATTCTCTGCAATAGTTTAGAGATCAGCAATATTCTCTGCAACTTAAACCACCGAACCCCTGCACCTAGATACTAGCGTCCCCATCCCCCTAATCCTTTACCAAAGCGAGGAACATGTCTATTAGCAAAACACGAGGTTTTCCAAGTCTTAAAGATGAGGGTTTATCTTTATTTTTGAACTTGTATGTTTGGACTTCCCGAAAAAATAATATGTAATTGTTTGGTTTTCCCATCGAAGTTAAAAATATTACTTAAATTTTAAAATATTATGAAAATAGGTTTATGTGAATATAATTACGTGTTAACATTTAATATACTCTAAAAGTTTTAGATCCTTGAGATTAAAATAAAGCCATAATACATGCGTCACATAATATAAAAAAAAGTAAAAATCATTCCAAACAAGCTTTATGCATGACTCTCGTATAATTCCATGAATTAGCCAAAACATTAAATGTGCGTCAATAATTTATTAAAGAAACATATCATTTTAATATATGGCTACAAATTGGATAATCAAACAAATGTTTTCGGCAAGCGCTAGTTAAAAAATGCTATGATAAAATTCAAGAATAATTGAAAAAATCTTACTTAGATTTTGCACTTATATGAATTTGAATTACTCACTTTCCAAAATAATCCACTTGCATCTCCAGACAAAAATCTCAACCTAAAAATACTCATTTACTCCGAGGTCGGGCAAATTCGGTTTGTTTCCTTTACAAGCAAAATGCAATTTTTCTTCATTAGAGATCTTTTTAAAAAATTTGTTCATTAGGGTTCTTCTTCAATGTTGCTTCATCCGGCTGTTTTCTTCTTCAACATCTCATTCTTCTCCTACCAGTGATTTGAGTGCACAAATAAGAGAGAGAGAGTGTAAACATTGGCTTGCAAAAAGATGCAAACCCGGTGAACGGGTTAGATTCAGGCCTTTGACTTATACATGTGATCTTGACCAATTGACGGGATTTGAACATGTGACCTCCACTTTCTAAACTGAAAATACCCTAATACCTCAACCCACTACATCAACCCTAAGGATTAATTAATATTTTGTTAAATAAAAGAACATTTAATTCAAGAATATTTTTAATAATGTTCGAAATAAAATATTTCGTTTAAGAGAAATCAATAAATTACCACTTATCAGTAAACGTGAGCCAAGTGGCAAAATTATGTCATATGTCCAGCCATGTGGCAATCATTGAGTCAAATTAAAGTGTCACGCGGCAAATATAGGAACTAACATTATTTCAAAATCCAGCTTTAATCATTACACACTAAATTCAAAATTATCCACCAACTTCTTCTGTTTTTCAAAATGGTCTCTGTACTTTTTAAAAAGATGTATATTTTATCCCTAGGTTGTCTTGGTAACTGAACAACAGCTATAATTGATAAAAGAAAAATAAAATTGTAATACATGGCTATAAAATGAAAAATCAAACAAAAGTTTTTAGCAAGCAATTGAATTATGCTATGGTAAATTTTAGGAATAATTGCAAAAACACTCCAAGGTTTTCCACTAATATGAATTTGCATGGTCACTTTCAAAAAAAAAAAACGACCGTTTTGAGAAAAAAAAAAGTAGATAGAAAGACTTTGAATTTCAGGCAATTGTACTCGGACCAGTACTTGTATTATACCTTGTAATATGCACTATAATGTTGCTTGAAATTGTGCATTTTTGCATGTTTAATTGGTAAAAAGTAAAATATCTTAAAAAAATTTCTAAATAATAAAAGGATCAGACTAATGAGGACTTTCAGGACATGTTAAGCATATCTTTCTATTATATATAGTTAAAGTCGAACTGAGAGAATGTATGAAAGTGAGTAGCAAAGAAAATTATGGCTTAATTCCCTAAAAAAATTCCAAACTGTAGGTCCAATCTCAACTCTGTCTCAAACTTTTTTGTCTAAAAAAGATTACAAACTTTACTAAGGAAAATTGTCCAAAAGTTCAAAACCTATTACACTATTGCCAATTCAGTCCTAAACATTTCAATTTTGTCAATTAAGTCATAAACATTTTCACATTTTGAAAATTGAGTCCATCCAGCCAAGTTTGACCGAAATTACCGACGTGAATGCCGGTCGTCCCCACGTGGACAAATTTTATTAATTTCATTAGTATTTTTGTATTTTTAATTATTTATATATTTTTTAATTTCTTTTAATTTCTTTTCTTGTTTTTCCCTCTACTTCCTCTCGCCAAATACAAGAACCTCGGTGATAGTCGGTGACCGTCCAAAGGCTACAACCGAGCGGGGTTGGCCTTGTTGGCCTCGAGACGAGGATCGGCCTCACCGGGCTCAAGCAAGGTCACCCTTGCCAAAGGCCGATGAGGGTGAGACTCGACCTCACCCAAAGCAAGTGAGGGTGACCTCATCGACCATAAACCTCACCCAAGGCCGAGCCTTGCCAGGTTGTAACCTCTGGTCTTTGGGGTTTGGGATTTAGGGCTATAAGGTTTGAGTTTTGGGTTTAGGGTTTAAAGGTTAGGGTCTTGGGATTTAGGGTTAGAGTATTAGAGTTTAGGGTTCGGGTTTAGGGTTTTGGGATTTTGGGTTTAGGGTTTAGGGGTTTTGGGTTTTAGGGATTTTGGTTTTTGGGTTTATGGTTTATGAAATTGTTTCTCTAACATAACATTGTTTCTCTTTTTGTTCCTAGGAACAAAACAATAGATTTTTTTTACTTCTTATATCTATTCAAAATCTATTTCCTGATCATTGTTCTATTTCGGGGGATAGAAAAATTAACTGACTTACACAAACGGATTTTCTTTATGGGCGAATGTGTGTGTGTTTGCCGACTTCAATATAATCATGTGTTTTTTAAATCTTCTTAACGAGTGTCTTCGGAACACTTGTCAACTATACTTAATAAGAAAATATTTATAATACACTAATTACACAAATAGCACGTAAAAGACAATGCATTGGAAATAATAATTTTCTTTATGCTTAACAAGGGTGTTCAATCCAATTATAATTAAGGGTGTGTTTGTTTCGCAGAAAACTCAATGACAAAGGAAAATGATTTGCTGGAAAATATTTTCTAAAAATATGGTTAGTTTTCATTTGTTTAGAGATATATGATCGAAATCGTTTTATGATGTTTGGATTTCATTGGAAAATGATTTCAATTTCATGACTTTATCTCGGGGCAAAAAAAAAATCACTTTTTTAATAATTTTTATTTTTTAAAATTAATTCATTAATTATTGGGAAAATTTCAAATCGATTACCCAAAGTGGGGTCATTTTCTCAAAAAAGGATCTAAAGTGGATATAGTATCAAATATGGGCATGAAGTGCCTAATCAATTTTAAATAGGAGCTCGAAGTGTCCAATTAGTCTCAAGTAAGGGCACAGGTTCGTCGGGTCAGGTCAAATGCTCACCGCCCGGCCCGGACATATTCTTGTTCCAACGACCAAAACAAGGGCATTTTTGTCCCTTTTTTTTTTTTCCTTTTCCTTCTTTTTTTCCTCTCTTCCTTCCTTGACCATCGTTGGGGCTAGCGAAAGTCGTTAGCCTCGGTGGAGGCTACCCTTGCCCGGCAGTCGGGCGGGGCCACCCTCGCGGGTCGAGCGAGGGTTGCCCTTACCGAATCTAGCGAGGGTTGCCCTCGCCCGCCCCTCACTTGATGATGGCGGGGGCGGCCCTCAACCGGGCGAGGGCAACCTCCACGCGGCCTCGGCTATGGCTAATGGAGGGAAAAGAGGAAAAAAAACAAAAAGGAAAAGAAAAAGAAAAAAAAAAAGAAAAGAAAAAAAAAAAAAAAAAAAAAAAAAAAAAACGAAATTGCCCTTTGTTCTGGTTGTTTGAACAATAATGTGCTCTCTCGCGGTGAGCATTTGATTGGCCGATGAACCCGAGCCCTTACTTGAGACTAATTGGGTACTTGGTCCTTATTTGAGACCGATTGAATACTTGGCGCCCTTATTTGACACTATATCTACTTGGGGTTCTTTTTTTGAAAAAAGACTTTACTTGGGATCATTAATTGGAATTTTCCCATTTTTTTCTTTTTTTTCTTTTTTTTTTTTTTTTCTTTTCTTTTCCTCCTTCCTTCGTTCTTGTTGGTTGGTGATGGCAACAGGCAAGCTCAAGCTTGCCACCCTACTTCTTGGTAGGTCACCGGGGTGCCGCCCATTGCCGAGGAATCGCGGCGGTAGAGGAAGAAGGAGGAAGAAAAAGAAAGAAAAAAAAGAAAGGAAAAGAAAAGAATTAAAAATAATAAAAAAAATTGATTTTTTTTAAAAAATATTTTCATAAGAATAATTCCATTAACCAAGGATCAAGCCTGAGCACTAAAGACCCGTGCACAATCTTTTTGGACTTAGGCCCTAAGGGTTGGGGACTAAAGCTCGGCGTCGGGGACCGAAAGCACGGCCTTTATGGACCCGAGTTCGAGTGTCGGAGCATCGTGTGCGGGTACTAGGGGTTCGAGCTTGACCTTGATGGTCCCAGTGCAAAGGCCGAGGGCCTAAGCCCGAGCACTGTGGTCCCGTGCGTGACTTTGATGGATTTAGGCTCAACCGCCAAGACACGGTCTTGAACACGGGGATCCGGAATTGACGTTGGGATTTTCGTACCCAAAGCGTAAAGTTTTGGATTCAAGCATCCATACCTTATTTTGGAAAACGTTTTCCAGTTCTTTCGAAAAGGAAATCATTTTTCTGAATTAAAATTTTGGTAGGAAAACCTTTTTCGTTGACTAGGAAAATCATTTTCCGATGGCTCATTTTCTTATCCGAACAAAATGCTGGAAAACGAGGAAAATGCTTCTCCGAAAAATATTTTCCTCGAAACAAAACGGACCCTAAGTCAATTCTCCAACATCAAACGGGCAAAATATCACATGAAATATCTTTCTATTTTCTCTCCTCTTGTGCGGAGAGAGAGAGAGAGGGAGGGGGGAATGAGAGCCGTTGGATAGAAACCAAAAATGGCGGATCCCCCGCCTCAATTTCCACACCCAAGTTCGTCCTCTTATACCAACTCACCGCGCCGAAACACCATAATCGATTGACTCCTCAGTCAACGCCCTCGATCTCATCGAACGGTTGAAAAGGCCCGATCGATCCCCACCGCTCCGAACCCATCACCACCGTCCGTCCCCTCCGCCGTCGCCTCCCCCCATCCCACCGTCGCCGACCTTCGAGCTCCGAAGCACCTCCGGCGATGGCGGCGCTCTCCCTCCTGTCCCTCCTCCTCCTCCTCCTCCTCCTCCCTCTCTCCCTCCTCCTCCTCCTCTCCTTCATCGTCCGCCCCCGCCCCGTCAAGATCCCCCTCAAGAACCGCCACGTCCTCGTCACCGGCGGCTCCAGCGGCATCGGCCTCGCCATCGCCCGCCGCGCCGCCGCCGAGGGCGCCCGCGTCTCGATCCTCGCCCGGTCCCGGGCCAAGCTGGAGGAGGCCAGGCAGGCGATCCGGCTCGCCACGGGGATCGACGCCGCGACCTTCTCCGCGGACGTCCGCGACTTCGACGCCGTGCGGCGCGCCGCGGAGGAGGCCGGGCCGGTGGACGTGCTGGTGGTGAACCAGGGGGTGTTCGTCCCCGAGGAGCTGGCGAAGCAGGAGCTGGACGAGGTCAGGTTCATGATAGACGTCAATCTGATCGGCAGCTTCAACATGATCAAGGCATTCTTGCCGGCGATGAAAGCTAGGACCGACCGGAGGCCGGCTTCAATTGCCCTCATGTCCTCTCAGGCCGGCCAGGTAGTTACTGTTCTAGCTCAACGCGAGAGCATTCTTAGTTTTGCATTGTCTCTATGCTTTTTTGATGGAATTGGTGATTGATTGGTGATTGCTGTAGGTGGGGATCTACGGTTACACTGCTTACTGCGCAAGCAAATTCGGGCTTCGAGGATTAGCGGAAGCACTGCAACAAGAGATCATCGCCGATGACATTCATGTTTCGCTTGTTTTCCCACCGGATACCGATACTCCTGGATTAGCGGAAGGTATTTCGTTGTGAATTCGTCTCTTGCAGATTGCCCCCTGTTTGTACTGCTTTGCGGTTGCGCGGATTAGATGCTTTACCATATATTGCTTGCGGAGTCTGTGTAGTTATCCGACCATAACGGAACAACATAGTGTGAATTGGTAACATTTAGATATGTAAATGACACTTGATTCAGTAGGAGATCCCCTATATGATCGAAGGAGAAGCAAATCACTTGTTTTCCAAACCATAGAGTTGTTTCCTTTCTACAACTGAATTGCTCCTCTGCAATCCTTGGGCTTTCCCCTGCTAGTTTCATCAATCATGATTGGATAAGAAGCATATGGCTGTTTCTACAGCACAAAAGTGTAGAATAATCTAGCTAGCATCCATGATTCTGGATAATTTCGATGAAACTGCATCTGTTTTGTTCCTAGCTTATGATCTCTTACCTGCTCTTTATAGGTACTTCCTAAGTTAACTACAGGAAAGCTTTGTCATCTATTGTTTTATTGGGCATCTTTGAATAGACATCATCTCTCGCTATCAAAGTTTGTTATTATATATCCCGCAGCTTCAATGACAACAGCTTTGGCCCATATATTAGTACCCTACAATGTATCTCTGTTTGTATGACTGGCCACCTTATGTCCATATGCTTCCGTGCTCTGAGTGCTTTCAAGAATCAAACAGTGAGGATGTGCCAGCAATATGATTTTTTTTTTTTTTTTTTTTTTTTTGCCTATGCTCTTTGGATTAGTCCATGCTTTTTCTTTTCTATGGGCAATTGTTGATACATCACTTCCTGACTGCAGAAAATAAGAGAAGACCTCCACTGACAAGCATAATAGCCAGTTCTTCTGGTGCAATGAAAGCAGATGAAGTTGCAGAGAAGACGTTAAGTGGAATTAAATCTGGCAGTTTTATTGTACCTTGCAACTTTGAGGGCCACTTGCTAGCAATTGCAACTGCTGGTTTGTCTCCTCAAAGATCGTATATCATGGCATTCGTGGAGGTGGTTGGTGTTGGTATTCTCCGTCTTGCTGGTCTGTTCTTCCAGTGGAACTGGTATAGCAGTATAGAAAAGTGGCATGCGCAAAGTAAGCAGTAACCTGTAAGTTTTCTGTAGCGGACCTCCTCAATACTGGGTTGTTTTGTCATCTATTGCTGCTGTCGTTGCTTTGAGTTTTGTAACATGACACGATGACTTTATATGATGCCTTTATTTGATCTCTGTATTACCTGATATACCCTTGTCATTTTGGAATATGATGAGAATTTGTAAAAGGAAGATGATTTCATATGCTTGATTGTTTCAATTCGTATGTCTTGGATTGCTTGCTAAAGAGAAAGCTGCTATTTCTGTAGCAGGACGGCCAGATAATATGCTTTTTCATCCTAAAATAAATTGTCAAAGTTGTTTTCTGAAGTTTTTGGCTGCCATTTGCTTAAGTCATGAAGCAAATCAGCCAGAAAATTTGTCTCAATCTCATCAGTCTGGTCCTCTTGTATTAAGTTCCCCGAAAATTAGATGTCTCACTCGAGAGTTGAGACTTCTTGATGTGACCCTATCATGTGATGTCATCTAGAATTACTTATATTTTTCCTGGAAATTAGCTTGTCAATAGTCTATGCCGTCCTGATGTAGATCTTACAGGAAAGAGAACTATGGCTTGTATAGATCTGGATCGGTCAAGATGTTCGAAATTTAATAGTATCATGTTCGACTGATGATCATACATATTTTGACTTGTAACATTCAGCATACGCAAAGTTCATCATGTTCATTACACTAGTAACAATTTCATAACACTTATGTTATGAATCATGATTATGAATTTGTTACTAATATCACATGAAAAGTTCATTATGTTCGTTACACCATTAGAATATGCCATGAGTCATCTATAAATCATGGCTGTTTACTTGGATATAACACGGTCGAGTGATTTCATAGCATGCACGTAAAAGGGCTAAAGTAGTAATTTTGTACAAAACAAAGGCAAAAATATAAATTAAAAGCACGTAAATGTTCTGTGAATAGTGGTTTTTATTAGTTAAAATGAATATTAGTCAGTGATTGAGATAGATTAATTAAAGAAATAAAATCGGGTAAAAATCTAAGTATTGTGGAATTGGAGCTAATTTGTAATTTCAAAAGTTTGAGGTCTCATTTTCTAAAACTGGAAATTTTTCAAGCTATTTACATGTTAAGGATGTTCATGATGATAGGTTCTTAATTAGCCTTACAATTAATTGCCTAATCTATACAATTTGTCCAACTAGTCAAAATGTGAACTTAATTGAATAAATATTTTGAAAAGATGGTTGTTTTGGTAATAATATAAAATAAGAGAGTTATATATAGTGTCAACAAGATAGTCATAAGGATCAAATAGAAAATGAATGGCCTTAGCCAATTGATTTGACTAGCAGAGCTAGATTAAGAGATAATTGAGATAAAGCATGGAATTTTGATATGAGAAATTATGTCGGGTTAATCTTGTAATTTGATAAGCTGAAATTTTATAAAATTGATGTGAATATGATAATAAGAGTGAATATAGTCTTGATATATTGTTGGTGATCAAATTCTAGACATTTTCGGTGCAATATCAATGTAGTGTAAAAATGTCTTTTGTGTAAAGGATCTTGTAGCTCAATCTACATTTTCGTTTTAATGGTAACTTGAGAATAATCATAAACTCATGTGATGTAAGTATGTTGCAGGCTCTTGGATTTAATTACTTTATGCATAAGAGTTGGTATATTGTGAATGATAATAAATTGATGTTTGGTTTTCACTATTAATACAAGAAATGCCAAGAGATTAGTGTGATATTATTTGCACTATGATTACATGGCAATTGTTACATAGTAATGATTTGCATGTGATGACATTGTATATCGAGTGATGAGTGTTTTATGAATAAGAGTTTGTGGGTTTACAAATGATGATAAATGGATATTTGATTTCCAATATTGAAAAAGAAACTGCCTAGATTGCATATGTGGTTATTGAAATATACATGACAATTGTTATGTTACGATGATTTGCATGATGCCATGTTATGAAGACCTTTGCCATGGCCTATTTGCTAAAGAGCAAACTCCCTTTTAGCTTAGATGTTCTATCGTCTTGGACGGAACTCTGCAATGTTGAAAGGACATGAAGTCCGAATCATACATTAAGGGTATGTTTGGTAAAGTTTATGTTTTTGGAAACAATTTTTGTTCAAAAATAGTTTTTTTTCTAATTCTATTCCTAGGAACAATTTCTGAGCAAAAAAACTCGTTTGGTAATTGCACAAAATTTCTATTCCCGAAATAGAAAAAGAATAGAAATGCGTTTATTACGACCTTAAAAATCTACACTCTTAATTTTTTCATTTAATTATAAAATGTGAGGAAAGACTTAACAATTCTTCATGTTTGGTTAAAATCGGACTAGAAATAGAATCAGAATATATTATGATATAGAATTGGATGACTTTAATACAATCATAAAGGAAATTACTCCTTATAGACAAAGCAAATACTAGATGGTGATTGAGGAAATTGCAAGTTTATGGTTTGGATTTTAGGTTTGAGTTTTAGGGTTTCAAATTTGAAGTTTTGGGGTTTACAGGTTTAGGATTTAGGTTTTAGGGTTTAGTGTTTCGGGTTTTGAGTTTGGGGTTTTGGGGTTTAGGGATTCAAGGTTTTGGGTTTTAGGGATTTGGGTTTTGGGTTTAGGGTTCGGGGTTTTGTGGTTTAGGGTTTTAGGATTTAGGGTTTGGGATTTATGGTTTTAGGATTTAGGCTTGGCGTTTTGAGGTTTAAGGGTAGGGTTTTAGGGTTTGGGATTTTGGGTTTCGGGTTTAGGTATTGAGATTTACAGGGTTAATGTTTAGGTTTTCAAGGTTTCAGGTTTTGGGGTTTAGGATTTAGCATGGGAATATCTTGTAAAAGAGAGCTGATCTCATTTCTCTATTGTTTCTCTTTTTGTTCTCAGAAACAAGAAGCATATTTTTTTACTTCTTAATTCGGTTACAAATATATTCCCTGACCACTTTTTTGTTCTGGGGAACAAAAAATTGACTGACGTTACCAAACGAATTTATGTTCTTTTTTTGTTTCGGGGAGCAAAAGAATTGAAAATCAAAGAATCTAGAGCATTACCAAAGATGCCCTAAAGGATATGACTTGAGTCGCTCGATATGGCTTGAGTGGCGTGTGAATGGCATTGAATAACCATCATCATCCGAATGTACATTGATGTATTCATCTTTGCTACGAAGAGGACACCCGTGATGAATGGGCCGAGAGGCCTTGCAAAGAGGTGCTTATGTTTTTGTCCTTTATGAGTTAGTGGTTACGATACCTCTTTAGTCGAGATGCCTCATGATTCTAGATTGGTCCTGGCCAATGTCGGGTTGGAATATATATGCACACACACATATATCAGTGAGCTACTATGTGGTATTTGTGCATCATGAGATTGATAAGTTCATCTGTGTACATTTGAGTGTTAAACTAAATGTTAGCTAATGGCATCTATTTTAGTTGCCAATATGATTGTTGTCATAACGTATATATTGCATTATCTTGGGCATAAGAACACTAGATGTGCCAAAAGTTTCGTATGGTGCTCACTTTGGTTGCAAAAGTTTCGTCGAATTACTCAAGTCACTTTAAAAAAGTGATCACTTAAGTGCCAACTCCGATTTGGATTATCAGAAATTCAATGTGGCCCATATTTTGTTAATTTATTTGACCGACGTGGCTTGTCGGTGTGCCAGTAAGCCTTGACATTATCGTTGAATTATATACTTCCTACTCCTCATGGATACATTGACCATGGTGTGGATGGTTTGAAAATTTGTATTGTGACAAGGATTTAGACCCATCAACATGTCATGTACAATGAGTGTGTGACTTGAACTTAGAATTTGCATTTGTTGCTGTTTGAGGAGAGAAAAACATATCGTATTACTCTAATCAAAGGGATTACAAAAATAGATATAAGTAATCCTCCAAATATAATATGACTATGCTATCCTCATTAACTTATTTCCTAACACTCCTCCTCAAGTTGGAATATAAATATCGAATAATTCCAACTTGTTACGTATAAAACTTACTCTATTCCCCCTTAGAGATTTAGTAATCTACAAGCTAATTTTCCATTCTTGTATGTCGAAGAATCATCTCCCATTTTTGAACTCTCTCGTATAAAGTGACAATTAACCTCAATATGATTGGTTTGCTCATGAAATACAAAATTATTTATAATATGAATAGCTGATTGATTATCACAATATAGAATCAATGGTTCTGATGTTAACATGCCAATCTCTGACAATAGCATCCTCAACCAGAGCAATTCATGGTCACATGTGCCATAACTCTCTATTCCTCTTTAGCACTAGAACGAGAAATAACATGTTTCTTGCTCTTCAAGGCAACTAAATTAACTTCAAGGAACAAACAATAGCTCGACATAGATCTCCTACTAGTAGGACATCCAACCCAATATGCATAATGGAAACCTGCAGTTTTTAAATAGCCATAATTCTTGAAAAGTAGTCCTTTACTCAGCGCTCCCTTCAAGTACTTGATAATCCGGAGCACATCCCAATGAGTAGTACGAGGAAAACTCATGAACTGACTCACTACACTAACATCAAAAATATATCACGTCTTGTGACGGTAAGATAATTCAACTTACCAACCACTCTCCAATACTTCACTAGATTATGTAATACTTCTCCATGTTCTATGTCAAGTTTCACATTCGGTTTCATAAGAGTATCAACTGACTTTGTTCCAAGAAATCCAACCTCATCAAGAATGTCAATTACATATTTTCGATGGGATAAATCGATACCTACATACAAGTAAGCTGCCTCAATACCTAGAGAATATTGCAGGCGTCCCAGATCCTTAATATTGAACTTAGTATGTAGAAATTGTTTAAGTCATTGAATACCATCTTAATCACTACCAGTAATGATAATATTATCCACATATTCCACCAAAAGGATACAAGCAGCTGAGGAGACAACTAAAAAAATGAATGATATACTTGACACTGCTTTAATCCAAACTTGATGACAGCATCACTGAACTTATCAAACCAAGCACAAGAGGATTGTTTAAGCCCATACAAAGCCTTATGTAAATGACATATCAGATTCTCCTCCTGAGCTATAAACTCGGTTAGTTGCTCCATATACGCTTCCTCAATCAAATCACCATGTAAGAAGGCATTTTTAACATCCAATTAATGAGAACCTTCATTTCATCTTCCATGGCTCGTCACCATTTAGAATGAACAAAAGTTTCAGCAAAATTGCTAGGCACATAAACAAAGGACAAGGACGAGACAAAGGTAGAAAACATAGGGGATAAACGATCATATAATAAAAAGTTTGAAATAGGATGACGAGTACGAAAACAATTAGATAGACCAAAATAAGATGCATAACGATCCATAGGAGGACCAATACAAGAACATGTACCTTTTCGAGTAGCAATAGGCGGATTAGGACTAGGATTAGAAGATGGAGTAACAAATGATGAGGGAATAGATGAATCATGTGTCGGTGAAGGCTATACAATTGTAGTGGGAGCTACACTATGCCGATGGTAAGTGCGGTCAGCATACTGAACTCTTGTAAAAAAATTTTGAAGGAAGCAAGAGTGATGGAAGTGACAGTAAGATACACTCGCCATTATTAGTAGTCGCTATATGGTTCATCTAAGCATTATAATATGACTAGTCCTTAAAGAATGTCACATCCATAGACACGAGCACACGATGAAGAGTAAGACTATAACATTTATAGCCTTTCTGAGTTCGAGCATATCTCACAAAGACATTTTTTAGCACAAGGATCCAACTTATCATGACCTAGAATAAGAGAACGGACAAAACAAACACAAAAAAAAGATGCGTAGTGGTAATGGAAATGGAAGACGATTTGGATGTAAAGTGGCAAACAATGTCTCCCCCTAAAGAATAGGGGTTGTAAGTCGATTAATTAAGTAGCAGGCTGTAAGAACAGCATGGCCCCAAACAGTATTAGGTAGATGCACGTGAAACATAAGACAACGGGCAATATCAAGAAGATGGCAATTTTTGCGATTGGCTACACCATTTTGTTGTGGTGTGTATGAATAGGAAGTCTGATGAATAATACCATGAGAATCAAGAAAAGCCTTAAAACTAGAAGTAGTAGCAAGATACTCTTTGGCATTATGAGATTGCAAAGCAATTAGGAATAACCAAGTCATTCAGGAAAAATAATCCACAAATGTAAAAAAAAAAAATCTGAAATGAGAGATATCAACAACATGACATGGACCCCGACATATGAGTGAACAAGCTCAAATGGACTAGATGCACGACTTTGAATGCGAGAAGGAAAAGAGACCTTATGGTGTTTACCAAAATAACAAGCTTCACACTGAAAAAAACTCAAACTCAGGAAGTAAATGCTGAAGAATGTTCGGTGGTGGATGACCAACACGACAATGCATTCGATAAACATTGAAAGATGTGTGTTTCACAGCTGCAGCAGCTAGCATCTTCTTGTCAAGGTAGTACAAACCACTTGATTCATGGCCCCTATCAATCGTTTCTCTAGTCCTTAGATCCAAAAGACACAACGAGAGGAAGAAAAGGTCATTGAATAATATAGTTTTTCAGTTAACAAACTAACAGAAATCAAATTATATGGAGATTTGAGATGAAGGACATGATAGAGAAAGAGAGAGACTCAAATGAGCTACTCAAGTACCAGTGACCTGAGATTGTGAACCATCACCTAAAATAACATAATTTGACACCCTAGGTGACGTAGAATGAAACAAAGACAACAACTTAGAATTACCGGTCATGTGATGGGCATCTCCAGAGTCTATAACCCAGGAGTTGCATGTTGCAGAGTCAGAAAATAAATAGGATAAACTACCTTCTGAGTTGCCGTAGGAGTTGAAGAACCTATCACCTGTTGAGAGCGAGCCAATGCTTCATACTCAGCATGGGTCAATGTGATAGAATTTCCCATATTTTGCACAATAATAGAATCTAGTTGAGCAAGTGCGGAAGAGTCTTCCACCACTACACAGGCAACAAGTGTAGTAATAAGTTTCTGTATGTCTAGTCCTTTGGCAATGAGTACAATAGCGAGAGCGATGACCACCAATACCTCTATCACGGCCTCCACAACCTCCACTCTAAACAAAGCCATGTCCACGACCCTTGTAACCACAACCATGAGCTCCACATCCACTAAAACCATGAGAGATCATGGCACTTGTCTCCAAAGCCATGGTGGATACCTCTCCAGTAGATGTTGAACTGAGAACTTGAGAAATACCTCATCAACTGTAAGAAGGGAGCTCTAAGATGTAATTTACTGTCGAAGAAAGGAATATTCAGGCCCTAATGCCTTGAGAAATGGTATCACTTGAAGATCCTCTTGATGTTTGACTACAACATTCGCATCGCTCGAAGCTGAAAGATGAGTATCTAATTGTCGACAAAGTGTAGTGAAGCGAGCATAATACTCTAATAAGGACTAATCTCCACTATGCAAATTAAATAGTGCTTCCCATGTAGCATGCACTCGTGTCATATTATTTTGTCTAGAATAAAGTAAGGCATACTTTTCCTAATCTTCTCTAGTTGAGTTACATTGAATGAAGTGAGGATTAATTTTAGAATCCATACTATTCCATGAAAGTGTACGAATCATCACATCTCCAACAATCCAATTAGCTACCTTACTCTGATCTAAGGGGATCGGAGACATAAGATTATCACATTGTTTGGTGGCGGTAAGATAGACTTTGACAGCTTCAGACCAAGATGGATAATTAGTTCCATCCAACTTGACAGAAGTTAATTGAAAATGTGGCAAACCAGCAGACAATCCAGCGACAGCCATTAGTGAACAAATAATATGATTGAACCCAAGAACAATGCCACAATAACCCAAGAACTTAACTCCACTAACACGGTCAACCATAATATAATCACCACAAATGACGGTTCAATCGATTCTCTACCACAATAATTTATCGAATACTCATAAAATTATCGAATGAGCAACGAAATATTACCACGGACCATCCCATATTTCAAGGATGAATAGACTACAATTGGAAACCATGTGAGATTACAGGAGAGTATCCTTAGCTTGACAACATTCTTCACTGCTTACTGGAAAACCTTTGATAGCATTATGCGCTACTTGCTAGAAATTTTTTTTTTGAAAAACCTATCAATCGAATTAGGATTCGATTGAGTCTTCTTCAATCGAAATAGGAAGAATTCGAATGACGTTTAGTCAACTATTCGGACTGACCTTCAGCACATTGGTGCTGGGCGCTAATCCTTTAGTAGATCCCGATGATGGACAAGTGATGGTGGAGTCAGTGGCTATAGTGGTGGGACTGAGGAATTAGGGTTTTCTAATCTAGCTCTATGTTTGAGGAGAAAAAAATATATCATATTACTCTAATCAAAAGGATTATATATATATATATATATATATATATATATATATATATATATATATATATATTAGAAAGGAGTAGAAAGGAGGTTAAACAAAGGTGTTGATATATGTATATATAAGTAATCCTATAAACATAATATGACTATTCTACCATCATTAACTTATTTCCTAATAGTTGCCATTTCAGTCCGTGTGAAAATAACAATTCTCTGATATGACCTGTTTCAAAAATCTATTAATTATCTTGTTTTATAGTAGAAATGTTGGTTTGCACTCTTTCTAATTAAAACTATACCTCTAGGTACTTGAACTACCTTCCTATCCCAGCTATCTACTTCTTAGCAATAGCCATTCTCTTTCTAGGAGAGCTAAAGGTCATTTGATGGGAGTCATCCATAAATGATATTGGCTCTATGGTGGTGATATTAGAGTCATTGTTGGTGCTAAGATCAGTTGGTTGAAATTGGAACTAATGCTGGGTTATTTGTTGGTGGGTATTTTGGAGCTACCTCTCTTGTCTTTGGACTTGTCACTTGTGTCGTCTATTTTGGAGTAGCATTTTTTTTTTTTTTTGCTTCTTACTGGATTATGCTCCACTTGCCCTTTGTTGGTTTGTTTAGGCTTGTCTTTGGGTTCTTCGTTTGTGTGCATTCCTCGACTCTTGACTTGGGCCACCTTGAAAGATCAACACCTCACAATTTCTCTTAGGCTACAACAATATATCCGTATTGTCAATAAAATCAAATATCATAAATTAAATACATAAGATCTACAAAACTTAAATTCAGAATGGTCATTCCAATATTATAAGTCTGTAAAAATCCATAATCATATTGTGTTATCCTTCTGCCAATATCCCCACTTTTTGATTGTCGTGCCTCACTTTAAGAAACCTATTCAGAATGTTGTCTTCTCATCTGAGAAAGATATAACAAACTTAAACTTTGCTAACATATGGACATAAAACAACACCAACACAAATTGTATAATTTACTTGATTTTTTCTTTTCATTTATGCAATAGTCAACTTAGGGATTGACCCTGCACCTAGCCCTACATTAGGCCCTTAGCTGGGCCTTCAACTAGCCCTATATCATAACCTTCAGTGCCCTTCACTTGGCCTATATCAGGCTCTGCAAATGGCTCTTCATTGCATTATGTGATTTATTGTTGTTACTGTTGCTTCTTCAATTTACAACTAGCTTTATTGTGTCTTTCCTTACCGCAATACGGGCATTTCATTTTTGTACCAGTCATGCTCATCCTTTTACTTGTGATCTCCCCAACCCGCATTTTCTGTTTTCTTTTTGACCTTCCTACTTGCTTCTTTAATGGTAAAGGGTGAATGGATACATGATTTGTTGGGTCCCAGAATTTTTACTTCTAACAGGTTATGATATGAATTGGTACAAAGCAAGATATGCGCTTCTCTTGTGTCAATCTTCTAGGTAATCCTTAGGATTTTGTTTCTTTAGCTAGATGGCATAAATGGCATGTGCATAGAGAATTCTGATTGGTTACCATGCTTGGCATGAACACTTTCTTCTCTCCAGTTGAACTATATACTTATCAACATTGTTCATGATATGATATCCATCATCTCCACTCCAAATTGGATGATAGAACATATGGGCAACCACATTGTTGTCCAATCTATTGGCAATCCTAGGTCTACACTATCTAGTCCACTTTGCAACCTTATGTCTTTGTCTTTGCAACTTACTCATGACTATAACTTGTATATCTTCAAGCAAGCTGATGATTGGTTTACACCTGACCTTTATGATTCTGTCATTGAATGCTTCACTGAGGTTATTGTCAATGATGTTGCACTTGAATAGTTCACCAAATAAGGCTCTTCACCAATGCTTAGGTTCAATATAGAATAGTGCTTCAAAACCTTTCTCTATCAATTCAAACAACCCCTATTTGTGAGTTCTAAAATTTGCAATGTTGGTGCTCTTTGCTACAAGCCAAAATTGATTTTGTAGTTTATCTGCTTTATAATCTTTGCGCAATTTGCATATATGTGCTCCGCACACGTACTTATAAGCTATAATATGTGATTAATATTGAAAAGACAACAATTGACAATACCATTTACTAGTTACTCATGAATGTCCAACCTCCCCCATTAGTCATGTTAATGTCAGCCAATACATTTTTAAGGAACCAGGACCAAGTGTCCTTATTCTCTTTCTTCACAACAGCCCAAGCTATTGGGAACACCTACTTATTTACGTCTCTCCCAACTGTTTTAAAAAAAAAAACATCCATCTAACCATATCACTCTTTTACTACTAGCAAAAAATCCCTATCTTCATGCATCAAAGCAAATACAAATCCCATCAATATTAGTGTTATAATCAAACAATGGCCTCTCCATAATCTCTTTGTATACTCTACTTGATGGGTTTTGAAGCCTACATTTGATAGTACAATCCCAAGTTTATGCATATTCTTCCTTATGCCTACCCATAAGTGACTCATCACCTTTTGCTTGACTCTTTTGCATTGATTCCTAGACATATTAACCCTTATCATCGCCTTCACTAACTATTTCAATTGAGGACTCTTGATCTCAAGCATAGCCTTGATAGTGTTGAAGAAGTGCTTCGACAATTATACACTAGTTACCATTTTATTGTCAAATACAATGAAATAAGTATGTTCCTACTACAATGATCTTAATTGGAATGGGCCGCTCTTCTTACACAATGCGCCATTTATCTTCCATGAGCAATTTGGTTGTGAACACTTTGCTCTTACAAATATTTGATATTTCTAATAAATTCAACATTGCTTTGTTGAGCAATTTAGTACTTAATAGTAGTTTCTATCAGCTACTTGGCATTATCAAATTTCATATCTAACGCATAGCACAAGACATGCAATAGTCAGATCATAAGAAGGATACTTACATTTCTTTCTACATACAACTATTTCATCATCTTTGTTCTCATTCTCTAAAATATCACTCTCATCATCACTACCACTTTGTTCATATTTAGTTTCATTACCATCAAACGCTAGAGATCCTTTGTCCCCATTTATTGGTTCAGATTCATGCAATTCTCCAAGTGTTGTAAATTTATTTTTCTGAAATTTCCTGTGCTTTTGCCTTGATTGTGCAAGTTCTTTATCGTCATTATCATTTGGGCAATTTGCATTTGGCAAAGCTTCATCATCTGATTCACTAGATAGAGCAACTTCCCAATTTAATCTAACCAATTCTTCATCACCTATATCTCCAATAGAGACCTTGGGACATGTCCCCGTTTGCTAAACTCTCTCTAACACGTGAAATGTATGCCTTGCCTCTCTCTCCTGTTCTCCTTCATATAAAATAGATCCCTCCCCAACCTAAGTGCTCCGTTCAATACCATCTCCCCCTTAAGTGTTCTCATCATCATGTTCATAATATTTATCATATAATACTCAACATACACTTGAACTTCCTCACCATAAAGATAATTGTATTAAGGGATTTTGTTAACCATTATCATCATGGAAGTATCTCAAATCGTCCATCAAGTTCTTCCCAGGAACTCTAAAAATTTTATATTTTGCATCATCACTATTGCACTATATCCCTCACGAAACAAATATATGACAGTCTACTTATATGAACAAGGATGGTATCGACATTTCTACTAACATATTCCCACTTATCGCTGCCAATAACAAATTTCCCACCGCAGCAAATAGCGATGGGCGCAGTAGTGTCCCCCATGCTGACGCTGCACCCAAGATAAAAAAAAAATATGTATAATTAGTTTTTGGGACAACGTAGAAATGACGACAACTTCATATGAAGTCCCCATAATCGCACCAAATTGAATAAACAATGACTCGGCAGTTGTTGTTTAGTGGATAGAAAACAACGACGCATCTCACCAAACAAAATAAATCACTCACATTTAACATGTTGTGAGATTCCTCCTCTAGCACTAATGTCCCAACAATCACACCAATAACCAAGCCCTAATTTTTCCCTTTGAGCCTCAATTTTTCCCTTTTGAGCCCTAATTTTTTCGGCAAATTGAGTGAGTAAGAGAGGATGACAAACCTCAGGTGAGTGACTGAATGTAAGCGAGAGAGATGGCATGCGAGTGAGCAAGCAACAGCAACCGAGCAACGTCGACCATGACTTTAAACTATCAACGATGGTGAGAGGGAGAGAGGACAAAATGCAAGTGTTAAACGAAGCTTTGCAAATTGAGAGAAGCTTCGTGCAACATCGTTTAGGCTGGGCTTCATGCAATGCCATTTAGGCAAGTCACCTCAAAAGTCCACGTTGGACTCATTTTAAATATTAAAATGCCATATCAAATTAAACATTTCATTATAAAAGTAACATAACATTTTTGGCCAAAATTTGTCACCGATAGCACTTAAGTGATCATTTTTTTCTTCGATTTGGCACTTAAATGAGTCTACAAAAGCTTTTGACACTAAAGTAAGTACCGCACAAAACTTTTGGCACTTTCTAGTGTCCTTATGCCCATTATCTTGAACAAACTTAAACAATGTGTTTTGAAAGTGTTTCTCCAGAATTTGCGTCCATGACGAAATACTTTTCACTGAAAGTCATTCTTTAGTTTTTTTATAAGAGGAGACAAGTTCCGTGTTGACTCTGAATAGGAAATATCATGGGTACATAAGGAGACAAATGATTTCACTTCAAAAAGAATCGAAAATACGAAAGCTTTGTTAATCAACTACTAAGTCATAGAATATAAAGATGTAACGTTGGAATTTATTCAACGACGAGGATCTGAAAACTATAGCTATGACTTCAATATAGGAATTGAAATATTATTGAAAGATAAGAGGATTTGTTTGTTCGTGTGAGGGGATTTACAAAGAGTACGATGTGGCTATTTAAAGCCAACAATTGACAGTTGCCAACGGAGATTACGAACAGATGTTACTAACATGAGTTACAATAACCAACCACTGAGTATCCTCTTTTTGACTACTTGTTGTCGATGTCAATGACTTCGTCAATCAACTTCAAGTTCTCATTGATAACATCGCTGATGAGTTGTCAATTATCTTTAAGTTATAAATAATTCTATTCATAAATGACCAAATTCTACTCTTATCGAATAAGTTTATCACATCAAAAGTTGATCATTTTTTATATAAACAAATGCCCATTTTAAAAGAATTGAATAATTCATTGATCAATCGATTATTTTAAATTAGATAATCAAGAGTCATCATCTGCCCCTTGTCCTCGACAAATTTGATTTTTCCTTGCCAAATTTTATCTTGGCGAAATTCATTATCTGGCTTATATTTTTCCACGAAAGGCACATTTTATGTGAAGTCTTCATGTGGCCCTCTATCTTTGTCCTTAAGTAGTTGCTCATACTTAGACACTATCATTGCCAATTGGACTAAATCCATAAAATTTGGTGTTCGAATTTTTCTATATGATTGAATTTCAATCCGCCAAAAGGAAACTTTGTGAATTCTTTCTCTAAGAGTGAAGTAAGGTATTTATTTCTAGCCATCCTGAATCAAACAACAAATGGATCGACTTACTCATAATCGTATTGATATATTCTAGCCAAAATCAATGTTCTATAAAGTTAAGAATGGAATTGTCTTTCTATCTCAGCTCAAACATAGACTAAGTTAGGAGATAAATTTACATACCAAGTAAATGCAGTTTTTATAAAGCAAATGGAATAACCTAAGTCTCAGGAATTCATTCGTTACTGTCACTCCACATTGGGAAATGAATCAACCAAAGTTTTGAATTCTCTTGGGTAAGACATAGTGTCAATCGAATCACGATGTGGCTTTCTATATATTGGCTTGACCATTTCTCTATCTACACCTAATTCTTGCAATACGAGTTCGGCCACTTGATTAGGATTCGCAAGTTGATAAATTTTCCCTTCCTGCCCCTAGGTTCAAGGTAAATGGGATTTTGAGGACTTTGTAAAATGCTGACTGGTGGTGGGATTACTTGGCATAAATTATTACACCGTTCAATTGACTAAAAATTCGAAGAGCATACATAGAAATTGCTACGTAGGGTTGGATTGGTATGATCTTATTCGATGTCCCGGGCTTGATCACATTAGAGAGGTGATTCGCCATCTTATTTTGTTGTTTCTAGAATAGCGTCTTCATGGTAGCCTCCGAAGTGGGGTTTGGTGCTAACACCCTCAACTGCTCCTTCATAAAGTGCAGTAGGATTTCAACATTGCCCCCCTTGGCTTGGCTCTGTTGGTGTAGGGGTTGAGGTCTTGGATGTATAGCCATATCACTGGGGCTGTTACCATAGCATGATCAGGCTCTACATGATTCATTGTTCTTGACATTGTACTTCCTCAAATTGACCATATCGGTTCCATCAGGCATGCCAAAAAGATTTTTCGCTAGAATTTGCATCCACAACGAAATAACTTTTATCCAAAGTCGTTCTTTCATTTTTGTGAGAGGAGACAAGCCGTGATGACTCTGGACAGGAAATATCACAGATGTAAAAGGAAATTGATAATTTCTCTTCAAATGGAACAGAAAGTACACAAACTATACCGAAATTTAATCAACACAAAGTCAAAGGACATAAAGATACAGCACCAGAATTTAATCGACAACGAGGATTTGAATACTACAGCTATAACTATGATATGGGAATTGAAAGATAATTGAAATATAACAAGATTTGTTTGCTTGTGCAGGGGATTTTGAAGAGTACGATGTGGCTTTTTAAATCCTACAATTGGCGGTTACCAATGGAGGTTACAAATAGTTATTGAGAAGAAATAACTTCTTAGTGGTTACGAAAAGTTACAACAACCCTAAAATTGCAGCAAAATAACTAACTAGTAGTTATCCTCTTGTTGATTGCTTAACATCCATGTCAATGATTTTGTCTATCAACTTTAAGGTTCTCGTCGATATCTTCACGTTGTGTGTCATTGATAACTTCACAAATGAGCTGTCGATTCCCTCCAAATTATTGATAATTCGATTCATAAATGATCAAACTCTGCTCTCGTCGACTACGTCTTTCACATGTCTATAATAACGAAAAGTTGGTTATTTTTGGTGTAAATAGAAAGTGTATGTGAACACTCGTTTTGAATATGTTCATCTCCTTACTACTGTAGTAGGAAAGTGTTGAAGGAAAATTGACATGGTTGGTTGGTGCCTGCAATTGCCTTTGTGAGTATGTGGATTCTTGATGTGCCTGTGAATCTACATCATGTTGCGTGCTTACAATAGGCGAATTAGTTATCACATTAGATTGGGATTAGATTACAAAGTACTTAAATTATGTAGAATATATGTTATGTTCCTTGAGTGATTTTACTATTCTATTATGAATATGTAAATAACTAAGATATACCTTGAATAAATGACCGATTGGTAGTTTCTGAATTATAATGACTTGGAATGATATATGATTGTTAATTGCTAGTATGATTGTGCTTTATGGTCTTGTGGTGGGTAGATCTCATACTTTGAACCTAGAGCTTTGATTTACTAAGGTTGGGCTTACTCCAAAATGACTTAGATTGGTTGAGTTTGGAGCTCACGAGCATTTAAATTTCCGCTTCCGAAGATCTCTTTTGAGGAATGAATCAAAGTGTGCAGCAAAAGTAGAGACGTATTTCTATACAAAAGATTTTGGTGTATATGAGTCGAGGTTAAATTATCAGTACAATTAAGGATAAATTAGTTATTCATCGAAAAAGTGGAAATAAATTATTTATTCGTTCGAGGTAGACTGTCGCATTGTATTTGATAAGGAGATGCTGTTATTTTCAATACACTACTTACACACGTTATAGAAGATAAACCGGGGGGTGGGTCCCCATGCCTCGATTCCCCCTCCCGAATTGATCCTCTCTTCCGAACTTGTCGCACAAAAAGTCTCGAATTGGTTGACTCCCCTCGGCAACGCTCTCAATGGCGGCGCTCTCCCTCCTCTCCCTCCTCCTCATCCTCCTCCTCCTCCTCCTCCCTCTCTCCCTCCTCCTCCTCCCCTCCATCATCGTCCGCCCCCGCCCCGTCAAGATACCCCTCAAGAACTGCCACGTCTTCATCACCGGCGGCTCCAGCGGCATCGGCCTCGCCCTCGCCCACCGTTCTGCGGCCGAGGGCGCCCGCGTCTCCATCCTTGCCCGTCCCAGGCCAAGCTGGAGGAGGCCAGGCAGGCGATCCGGCTCGCCACAGGGATTGATGTCGCGACCTTCTCCGCAGACGTCTGTGACTTCGACGCCGTGAGGCGCGCCGCGGAGGGGGCCGGGCCGGTCGACGTGCTGGTGGTGAACCAGGGGGTGTACGTCCCCGGGGAACTGGACAAGCAGGAGTTGGACGAGGTCAGGTTCATGATAGACGTCAATCTGATCGGCAGCTTCAACATGATCAAGGCATTTTTGCCGGCGATGAAAGCTAGGACCGATCGTAGGCCGGCTTCAATTGCCCTCATGTCCTCTCAGGCCGGTCAGGTAGTTACTGTTATAGCTCAACGTGAGAGCGTTCTTAGTTTTGCGTTGTCTCTATGCTTTTGATGGAATTGGTGATTGATTGGTGATTTCTGTAGGTGGGAATCTACGGTTACGCTGCTTACTGCGCAAGCAAATTCGGGCTCCGAGGATTAGCGGAAGCACTGCAACAAGAGATCATCGCCGATGACATTCATGTTTTGCTTGTTTTCCCACCGGATACCGATACTCCTGGATTAGCGGAAGGTATATCGTTGTGAATTCGCCTCTAGCAGATTGCCCGGGTAGAGTTTTTAGTTGTACTGCTTTGCAATTGTGAGGATCAAATGCTTTACTATATATTGCTTTTGGAATCTGTGTAGTTATCTGACTGTAACGGAACAAGATAATCTGAATTGGGTAAAATTTGGATGTGTAATGACACTTGATTCAGTAGGAACTTGCATAAAGGATCGAAGGAGAAGCAAATCACTTGCTTTCCAATCTTTAGAGTTCTTTTATTTCTTCACATTAATTGCTTCTCTGCAATCCCGGGCTTTCTGCTGGTTTCATCAATCATGATAGGATGATAAGAAGCATATAGTTGTTTCTCCCGCACAAGATTGCTATGTAGCACCGATACCAACATCGACATGCCATGCCATGATAGATCAAAAAATAGAGAATTCCGGTATATTAAATGTATATTTTTATATATACATGATAAATTATCATTTTTACGATTATTTCAATCAAATTAATTTGATTCAAATCTACAAATAAATAAAAGAATCAAATTAATTTGATAAATTATTCATGACATATTTTATTATGCCATGTGATATGGTAATATTCCTTTGGCCATATATATTTTTCTCTTGACCATTTTCCTTTTTTTTTCCACAAAAGATTACAAATATAAGCCTTAACCTTGTCAATCTAACGTAGTCGTTTCATTACCTTTCCTTCCCCGCCCCCCTAACAGTTAGACGAAACCCTACGCATCCCCTTCCCCGAAATCGCAAAGTCCCTCCTCAATCCCAAACCGTAGATTTCCAGATCCTCCCTTCCCCCTCAAATTCTCTCCCCGCATCCCAACCGATGCCCAGATCCCCCACCTCCCCGTTCCCCATTCTCTAAGAGAATTCGTCGAGGCTTCTTCGTCTTCTCCCTCCTCCTCGTCGACGTCGATTACCGACACCATCAATGGCTCCCACCGCTTCCAGATCAACGGGTACTCGCTGTCGAAAGGGATCGGGATTGGCAAGTACAAGGCGTCCAACACGTTCACCATAGGGGAACGTCGAGGACAATGCGGCGTATGTGTCCTTGTTCATGGCTTTGGCGAGCTGAGGGATCTAACCTGAGGAAGCTTTTCTTTCTTCTCTCTTATTTTTTTTTTTTTTTTTTTTTTTAACCGTGTGTCGGATTCGGACTCGCGTGTTGCCGGGTGTGTCCAGTGCATTGACCGCGTGTCGGTTTCCGACATCCTGTTGACCGCGTGTCCGAATGTGTCGGTGCTACATAGCAAGATTGTAGAATAATCGAGTTAGCATGCATGATTCCAGCTAACTTCGATTAAGCTGCATCTACTTTGTTCCTAGCTCATGATCTCTTTACCAGCTCTTCAAATATGCTGTCTAACTTAACTGCAGGAATGCATTGTCGTCTATTGTTTATTTGGGCATCTTTGAATAGACATCATCTCTCGCTATCACGGTTTGTTATAATGTATCCCGCAGCTTCAATGACAACAGCTCCGACCCATATATTAGTACCCTACAATGTATCTCTGTTTGTATGACTGACCAACTTATGTCCATATGCTTCAGTGCTATGAGTGCTTTCAAGACGTAAATGCTGAGGACATGCCAGCAAATTGATCTTTTTCTTGCTCATGCTCTTTGGATTAGCCCATGCTTTTTCTTGTTTATGGCCAATTATTGATACATCACTTCCTGACTGCAGAAAATAAGAGAAGACCTCAGCTATCAAGCATAATAGCTGGTTCTTCTGGTCGAATGAAAGCGGATGAAGTTGCAGAGAAGACGTTAAATGGAATTAAATCTGGCAGTTTTATTGTACCTTGCAATTTTGAGGGCTACTTGCTAGCAATTGCGACTGCTGGGTTGTCTCCTCAAAGATCGTACATCATGGCATTCGTGGAGGTGTTTGGTGCCAGTATTCTCCGTCTTGCTGGTCTGTTCTTCCAGTGGAACTGGTATAGCAGTATAGAAAAGTGGCATGCGCAAAGTAAGCAGTGACCTGTAAGTTTTCTGCAGCGGACTTCCTCAATGCCGGGTTGTTTTGTCATCTATTGTTGCTGTCGTTGCTTTGAGTTTTGTTACATGACACGATGACTTTATATATGATGCTTTTATTTGATCTCTGTATTGCCTGAGATACCCTTGTCATTTTGGAATATAACGAGAAGTTGTAAAAAGAAGATGATTTCATATGCTCGGTTGTTTCAATTCGTATGCCTTGGATTTCTTGCTAGAGAGAAAGCTGCCATTTCTGTAGCGGGATGGCTAGATAATATGCTTTTTCATCCTAAAATAAATTGTCAAAGTTGTTTTCTGAAGTTTTTGGCTGCCATTTGCTTAAGTCATGAAGCAAATCAGCCAGAAAATTTGTCTCAATCTCATCAGTTTGGTCCTCTTGTATTAAGTTCCCTCGAACATTAGATATCTTACTTGAGAGCTGAGACTTCTTGATGTGCCTGAAAAGCCTAAATCCTAGTAACCCTATCATGTGATGTCATCTAGAATTACTTATATTTTTCCTAGAAATTAGCTTGTCAATAGTCCATGCCATCCTGATGTAGATCTTACAAGAGAGAGAACTATGGTTTTTATAGATCTGGATCAGTCAAGATGTTCGAAATTTGATAGTATCATGTTCGACTAATGATCATTCATATTTCAACTTGTAACATTTGGCATATTCAAAGTTCATTATGTATTACACTTGTAACAAATTTAAAACTCTCATGTTTTAAATTTGTTACTAACATAACATGAAAAGTTCATTATGTTCGTTACGCCATTAGAATATGCTATGAGTCATCTATAAACCATGGCTAGTTTACATGGATAAAAACACGGTGGAGTGATTTCAAGGGGATTTTGAATGATTTTGATGAGCAAAAGTGTTAGAGAGAAGAAACTATGCACGTAAAAGGGCTAAAATAGTAATTTTGTGTAATACAAAGGCAAAAATAGAAATTCACAGCATGTAAATCTTCTGTGAACAGTGTTTTAATTAATTAAAATAAGTATTAGTTAGTGATTGAAATAGATTAATTAAAACAAATGAAATCAGGTCAAAAATTTAAGTATTGTGGAATTGGAGCTAATTTGTAATTTAAAAAAGTTTGAGGTCTCATTTTCTAAAACTTGAAAATTTTCGGGCTATATACATGTTAAGGATGTTCATCATGATGGGATCTTAATTAGCTTTACCATTAATTGCCTAATCGATACAATTTGTCCAACTAATCAAACTTTGGACTTAATTGAATAAATATTTTGAAAAGATGGTTGTTTTGGTATAATACAAAATATGAGAGTTATATACAGTGTCAACAAGATAGTTATAAGGATCAAATAGAAAATGAATGGCCTTAGCTAATTGATTTGACTAGTAGAGCTCGATTAAGAGATAATTGAGATAAAGGGTGAAATTTTGAAATTAGAAATTATGTTGGGTTAATTTAGTAATTTGATAAGCTGAAATTTTATAAAATTGATGTGAATGTGATGATAAGAGTGAATATAGTCTTGATATATTATTGGTGGTCAAATTCCAAACGTTTTAGGTGTAATATCAATTGAGTGTGAAAATGTTTTTGTGTAATGGATCTTGTAGCTTGAAATACATTTTACTTTTACTGGCAACTTCAGAATAATTATAAACTCATGTGATGTAAATATGTTGCGGGCTCTTGGGTTGAATTACTTTATGAATAAGAGTTGGCAGATTGCGAATGATAGCAAATTGATGCTTGGTTTTCACTATTAATATAAGAAATGCCAAGAGATTAGTGTGAAATTATTTGCACTATAATTACAAGGCAATTGTTATGCAGTTTTGATTTACACTTGATGATGTTGTATACCGGGTGACAAGTGTTTTATATATAAAAGTTTGTGGGTTTGCAAATGATGATAAATGAATATTTGATTTCCGTTATTGAATGAAAATTGCTTAGAGGTCAGCATGATATTATTTGCATATGTGGTTATTGAAATATACATGGCAATCATTATGTTATGATAATTTGCATGTGAATGATGTCAATTATGAAGACCTTTGTCACGGCCTATTTGCTAGAGAGTGATCTCCCTTTTATAGATATATGCAAAAGACTTTGGAGTTAACTAGATGTTTTACCGTTTGAGTAGCCTGATATGGCTTGACTAGTGAGTGAATAATTATGGAATAACCATCATCATCTGAATGTATAGTAGTGTATTTATCTTTTTTATGTAAAGGACACCTGTGATGAATAGGCTGAGAGGCATGGTAAAGAGGTGTTTATGTTTTCGTCCTCCATGAGTTGGTGATGATGATTCCTTTTTGTTCAATATGCCTCATGAGTCTAGATGGGTCATGATGAGTGATGAGTTGGGAATAAGTTCGATATGCCTCATGAGTCTAGATGGGTCATGATAATTGATGAGTTCGGAATAAATATACATGTGTATATCAACGAGCTACCATATGGAATTTGTGCATCATGAGATTGATCAGTTCATCTGTGTATAATTTGAGTGTACTAAATGTTACCTCATGGCATCTATTTTATTCATTGCACTCATAATTGTTGTCATAACGTATGTATTACATTATTTTGGGCATAAGAACATTAAAAGTGTCAAAAGTTTCATATGGCGCTCGCTTTTATGCCAAAAGTTTCATCGGATCACTCAAGTGCCATTAAAATCACTTAAGTGTCAACTCCAGTTTGGATTATCGAAAATTCAACATGGCCATAATTTGTTAATTTCTCTGACCAACATGGCTCGCTGGTGTGCCAGTCATCATATATACCCCTAAACGAAGTCGTCTATATGTTTTTCCCCAAATATAAACCCTAACTCAAACATTGAAGCATTTTCCCAAATTTAAACCCTAAATCGATTTTTTTCCCAAAATTAAGAGCTCAATCTTGCAATGGAGAGCAGAAGCATGATGAGCGGCTCAAATTCATTTCAATGAAATAAAGAAGAAGCTGAATATTACTATTATTATGGGCTTAGGAGTCCAAGAACATCTTGGACTTGGTTCAATTTCAAGAGAAGATTCCATGGATACGCCAAACATAGAGAAGGCTCAAAGTGCAAATATTTCAAATGAGTCGATGCGTAATTTTCAGGTCAAGCGACATAGGTGATCTTAGATCTACTTGAAGGACGAAATCAATCTCTACCTACATTAATGGACAAGTGGAACAATGTTGACTCAATGCAAGCATAAATGAATGCTTTAGCATCTTTGGCCAACCATTTGAAAAATGGAGTTTCAAGGTTGAAAAGTAAAAGAAGTATTATCGAATGTTGATTGCATTGTTGTTTTGTTTGGTCCATTTTATGCTCAAATGTAAAGTCAGTGATGAGAAGAAATTTCTAAGTTTACCATAATTGAAGATAAGTGGAATATGTAATTATATTGGGGTAATGCCTAAGTTTACATTGAATTATATACTTCCTACTCCCTGTGGAGACAATGGCCATGGTGTGGATGGTTTGAAAATCTGTATTGTGACAAGGAGTTAGACTCATAAACATGTCATGTTAAATGAGTGTATGACTTTAACTTGGTACCTGCACTTGTTGCCACTTGAATCCTTGTAAAAATAACAATTCTTTGATATGACATATTTTGGAATGCTAGTTATTGTTTTGTTTTGTACTAGAAATGTTGGTTTACTACAATATCTAGTCAAGTTCATGAGTGGTAACAAGTTCACGAGTTATTATTTGAGGGAAAAGTGTCACAAAAGTCTTAAATCTATTGCATTGATGTCAATTTAGTCCTAAACCTTTTCATGATGCCAATTTAGTCATAAACCTTCCCTTAATGCTAATTCAATCATAAACTTTTTGTCTTTGTGCCAATTCATTCCTTTTAACTAATTTTAGCTTGATATTGCTGACGTGGATGCCGGTTGGCCTACATGGCACTGCAAACGCTGACGTAGATAACTTTTAATAATATTTTTATATTTTTCAAATTTTTTAAATTTTCTTTGTTTTTTATCTTTTCTTTCTTGTTCTTTTTTTTTTCCTTCCCTTTCTTCTTCCTCTAGCTAGTCACCGGTGTCACGCCCCAAGCCCCATTGAGCATGCGACATCCCTTTAGCTCCGTCGGATGAGTGCGGCGTCCCAGGAAAAACGTCGCCGACCCAACATACATCAAAGAATGATCGCGGTGGAAACCATTATAAAAACCCTGATGATAAAATTGGGGAGAACACCAGGAAGTAATAGTTCGCCAAACCACCAACTGTTACCATGTCTCGATATAATATTTACAATATCCATTTACAAACAACTATACTATATCGCCATTTACAAAACCCTAACACAAACATATGCATGCCGAACTATCAAATTTCAAACCATCGATATCAAAAAGGATCGATAGCCTGGGTCAGCCTAAACTCAAAAATGGGACTCTCCAAAAATCCTTCCCCGTTCTCCCGACTAATCCTCTATGCCCCCATGGAGGGCGTCCACTTAAATTCTCTCTCCTCCTCGTCCTCATCTGAATCATCATCTGGTACATCCTTCTCTGACGACTCTGAGTCTACCTCTATCTCGATGGGGTTATCCTCATCCCCCGACTCCGATTGATCCTCAGCCTGCTCCTCTTCATCTGCATCATCTCTAACCTCCTCTGACTCTTCGACTGCCTCGTCCTCTGGCACATACTCGAGTTCATCTACTGGCTCGTCATCGGCTCGGCCTCCTGCTCAACCTCGGGTATGACCTCAAGATCCACGTCCATAGGATCATTCCCGGCCTATGATTCCTCTAGTGTCGGATCAGGTGCGGCCACTGACGAACAGGGTGTGGCAAGAACATGCTGGTGCCCTGATTGAGCGAGACTAGGGTCCAAACTAGTCATCTCTCCATCGGGAGGGGGAATGGCCGATGGATCCCAGTCCCCTACTCCATTAAAGGGTACATCAAATTCTCAACGGGTCCAAACTCATCCACTCCGTCCCTAAACATCCATGTCATATACGTTTGAGCCTGCCAGAGGGGTAGACCTATATCTACCCAAACTATGGAAGTATGCTTAACCCAGGTGTGGTTCTCGTCTATGGGGTACTCTAAGACCTCATGGTCAGTATGCATGGGGATTCCAAAACGCTGCGGCAGTAATGGAAGGGGTGGATTCATGGTGCAGGTGGGGGATCTGAAATGATTTGGTTGAAATAACCATGAGACACTTCTCAATAAGTCACAACCTAAACCCCACTTAGGCTATTACGTATTCTAGACAAGTTCAAACACGCAATAACCAATGCATACAACAACATCCACATAGTCACACATACCTGGACTCTCGGAGCATGCAGCTTGCACGTTTAGTCCACAATCACTGCATTCAACTCTCGCACGCAATTCAAATTCACGCACCTCAAACCACACACATTTCCAAGCCAAAAACACACATCGATCACGTACTATCACATCAATTTCATTTACTTTCCTCGTCGTACCTCACTAGCTCAATCACTTTCCCGGCCCGCGTAAACACGCCTCAGGCCCACATGATCGCGCCCCGAGCATCACACGCCTTGGTCCGATCCTACTTTCTCTTGCCATACCACACCTCTCATTCTCAATCACATTCCTCGGTCCGCGTAAACCTGCCTCAGGCCCACAAGATCGCGCCTCGAGCATTGCACGCCTCGGTCCGATCCCATTCACACGTTCTTTCCTCAGCCCGCGCCAAATGCAACAAGCCTACGTGATCGAAACCCGAGCTTATAATGTCTTGGTCCGATCCCGGTCTCACCCGAGCTGATCGTGCCTCGAACCGATTTCATTCTCACTTTCTTTCCTTAGCCCGCGCCAAATGTGACAGGCATACGTGATTGAAACCCGAGCTTATAATGCCTCGATTTGATCCCACAATCGTATCACAACCCACGTCAACACGCCTCCGGGCCTTTTAGTGATCACACGCACATCGCACACGCCATGAATCTCACACATGTGCATACTCAGGCATTAGATACGCACACTCAGACGCACCCAAATCAATCAAATCAATTCAGCCACATCACAACATACAACCAACATGCAATTTGCCCTTTTTCGCAATCAAAACTACGATATCTCAATTCCGGCCCTTCACGACACTTTCACAAAATTTCAAACCGGATCTAATGGCACCAACCACACACCAAACAGCACATCATAGCACTCAAAACAGTAATTTCTAGCCAACGATCGACCTCTAAAAATCCACCAAAATCTTCCGATTTCAATCCTAAGGCCCGCTAATCTAATAAGCCCCTAATTTGTACCAATCACTTCTAAATGGGTCCGATAATACTCGATATGTTAGGCGAGGGTTAGATCACAACTTACCCAAACTCTAGACTAACTCAGCTAGAGTGAAAAAACGTGCGGTGGTCCACGGCGAGTGGTGGCGAGCAGCTCGGCGGTGGCGATCAGCGGGATGGCGAGTGGCAGCGGCTTGGCTTGGGCCGGCTTGGCTTGTCCATCCACGATGAGGGAGAGGGGAGGGAAAAGGGAATGGCGGTGGCTTGAGGATGGCGGTGGCACAGCGTGAGGGTGGAATGGCGGCGGCGATGGGGGGTGAGCGGTGACCGGTGAACAATGGCACGGCAAGGCTTAGCCAAGGGGGGCGATCGGCGTGAGGGGAGGGGGAGAGAGAGTGAGAGCCGAATAATAGGGAGAAAGAAAAATAAGAAGAGAGAGAGAGTGGGTCTTATCTCTTATAGTCCAAGTTTTGACCATTTTGGCAAAATTACCACCTTGCCCGTCTCTAATCTTTTTAATCAACGGCCGAAATTCAATCTTATCTTGGAATCGACGGCCGAGATCGAATCTTTTCCAAAAATAACCAAGGGCAATTTGGGAATTTCATAAAATTTCAAGGGCAAAAATGTCCAATCAAAAAGTTAGGGTAAAATGACCAAAATGCCCCTCTCTCTTAAAACCTGCCCTTAACAAATTCCTAGGAGTAAAAAAGTCACTTTTCTTATTTCTCGCCAAAATTGAATTTTTCTAAAGGATCCGAGACAATCCCAAGCTGCATGTTCCAACCACAACGTCGTCTTAACGTCTCGTCGTGACTTCCTAATTTTTCGATGCCCAATTTGGTCTCTAATTAATAAATGAATTTTATTTATAACGTAACTCAAGTATTTCTCAAACTAACGAGTGGCTTTTGAGGAAATTCGCATATTTGGCTCGTGACTGATATTAAATCAAGTCATGTGCAAGTCCATTGGGATCGTGATGACCTTAATTATCATATAATTGTGAGGATCGATCGCTAGTTTTGATGAGTACGATCGTTCAGTATAGGTTCTGGATCGTTCGTCAATTCATTTCATGGTCAAATGGAATCACCCGTGATCCACGTGTATAATAGTGACGAATCGGCCCATAACTACCCTAAGACCTGCCTACATTGGTTCAAAATGTCACCTCGATGATTTTATGGTCGAGGGTCGGTTCACGATCAAATTTTCTTTGGTCGCACAAGTTTAAATCCTTAATTAGCCTTTCCCTAATGGTTAGTATCCCAGGAATGATCAGTTCCGGGCGAGAACTAACTATGAGTACATTCATAAAACCAAGTATTTCATAAATCCCAAATGGGCAAATTTTCAGGATATCACAACCGGACCAGTGATTGGCTAGGGGCCAAAGCCAACGAGGCTCGCCTTCATTGACAATGGCGAACTCAAGCCTCATCATGGCTGGGTGAGGCACGATCTCGCTAGATTTGACAAGGTCGAGCCTCACCCATGACTGCGAGGCTCAACTCTCGCTAGCCTAGTGCAAGGCCACCCTCACAGCCGTCTAGTGAGGTCGAAGGCTACGACCTCTCGGCCTATGGCAAGGGCTCAAGCCTCATCAGCAACTCGGCGAGACAAAACCTTGCAATGGCGAAGCTTGAGCCCTCGCCGAATTTGGCGAGGTCGGGCTTCACCCATGGCCAGCGAGGCTCGATGCTCACCAGCAAGTGCAATATCGCCCTCGCCACTATCCAACAAGGCTGAAGGTTGTGACCTTGCTAGATTTGGCTTTCAACCTTGCTGGATTTGGCGAGGTAGAGCCTAGCCTAGCCACAGCGAGCCTCGTCGACCCTGGCCTATGGCCGGTTGCCAACTAGAAGAAGAAGAAGGGGAAAAAAATTTAAAAATAAATAAATAATTCGAAAAATATTAAAATATTATTAAAATGTGTTATGTAAGACGGACAGTATCCACATCAGCAATATTCGGCAAAAATTAGCAAGAAGGACTGAATTGACACTATCTTAAAATATTTAGGACTGAATTAACATAAAAAAGGCTTAAAACTCAATTGGCATTAATACAATAAGTTTAGGACTTTTATGAGTGCCAAATATCATAAAATGGGATCACTTGAGTGCCAATTTTTGTTAAAAGTGATCACTTGTGTTGTTCGACTTTTTAAAAAGTGATGTTAGTTTCACTTTCTAAAACACTCCCCCATAGCATGAGGACCACTTGCTTGCCGACACACATTACATACACATGTCGAAACACATAAAAAGTAACATTGCACCACTATGGACCAATCTCAACTAGGTTTTGTACTTGCATTAGCTACACTAATAAGTGTCGGTGCAAGTACAATACTGCGCCAGGTAGCTGCACAAACAAGTGCTAAGCACCAACAGCACAAACAAAAGTTGTCATAGTCTTGTGCTTGTATCAGTTGCACAAACAAGTACTAGTGCAATCTTGTGTTTCACAAGCAGCACAAGACCAAGCCAAATTTAGATAAAACATAAAAACCACATGGAGCACCAGCTAAAAGCAAAGACAAATTGGAACCGCAAAAAGTATAGATAAAAACATTGTTGCCTTCACATTCTAGTGCTTCTTTACATAGAGTCATATTTGAATATGACAAAAACATCTCAAAACCAACCGAGCAAAACCATGTGCGGCAACCCCCAATAGTCAATATCAAGCCCCATCAGTCAAGTTTCCCCTCCCCTCAAACAAAGCCATGAGCAACAACCCCAACAAAAAAAAAAATCATATCCTGCACTCCTTCTATCAGTAAATATAATAACCCCACATTTTATTTTCCTTTTAATAAACTTTTGGTTTGATTCATAATCTTTGCACTCTTTCTAACTAAAAGCAGATCTCCAAGTACTTGAATTGCCCTTTCTCTCCCATGTATCTTCTTAGCATCAAAGCATTCTCTTTCTGGGAGAACGTAAGGTCATTTGATGGGAGTTATCTGTAAATGATATTGGCTCTATGGTAGTGACATTAGAATCATTTTTTGTGCCATGATCAATTGGTTGAAATAAAATCAGTGTTGGGTTATTTGTTAGTGGTTGTTTTGGAGTTACACCCAGTCTCATCTTCTTTGGAGCCACCTCTCTTGTCTTTGGACTTGCTACTCGTGTCATATGTTTTGGAGCTTCATTTGATTGCTTCTTACTCGATTGTGCTTCACTTGCCCTTGGGTTGTTTGTTTGGGCTTGTCCTTGCTTTGGGTGTAGCCCTTCACTCTTGACTTGGGCCACCTTGAGAGATCAGCACCTCCCAACTTCTCTTAGGCTACAACAACATAACCACATTATCAACAAAATCAAAATATACAAGATTTACAAAACTTACATTCAAAATGGTCATTCCAATATTAAAGTCTCTAAACAGTCCATAACCATATTGTGTTATCCTTCTACCAATAGTCCCTCTTGTTGGTTGTAGTGCCTCACTTTTAGGAACCTATTCAGATGGTCTTTTTCTTACTTGAGAAAGACATAACAAACTTACACTTTTCTAACATATGGACCTAAAACAACACTAACACAAATTGTACAATTTACTTGATTTTTTCCTTTCGTCTATGCAACAGTTGACTTGAGGGTTGGCCTTGCATCTAGCCCTACATTAGGCCCTAAGTTGAGCCTTCAATTGTCCCTATATCAGAACCTTTGGCAGCTAGCCTTACACCTGGCCTATATCGAGATTTGCAAATAGCTCTTCATTGCATTTTATGGTCTATTATTGTTGCTATTGCTTCTTCAATTACAACTAGCTTTATTTTGCCCTTCCTTATAGCAACACATGCATTTCATTTTTTCCCCAATCATGCTTATACTCTTACTTATGATCTCCCCTCTTGTATCCTATCTTTCCTTTTTGTCCTTCCTAATTGCTTCTTTAATAGCAAATGATGAATGGCTTCATGATTTGTTGGTCCGAAATTTACTATTTGTAATAGGCTGCAACATGTATTGCTATGTAGCAAGATACGTGCTTCTCTTGTATCAATCTTCTAGGTAATTCTCAAGATTTTGTTTCTTCAACTGGATGGCACAGATGATATGTGCATAGAGAATTCGATTAGTTGCCGACTCGACATTAAGACTTTCTCCTCTCCAATTGAGCAACACACTTATCAGCATTGTTCATGATCTCATATCCATTATTTCCATCCCAAATTAGATGACAAAACATACTAGTAGGCATATTGTCATCCAATCTCTTGGCAATCTTAGGACTACGCTGTCTAGCCCACTTTGCAGCCTCATCTCTCTATCTTTGCAACTTAGTTATGACCATAACTCATATATCTTAAGCATGTTGATGATTGGTTTACACTTGGCCACTATGATTCTGCCATTGAATGCTTCACTGAAGTTATTGTCAATGATATCGTACTTGAATTATTCACTGAAAAAGGTTCTACACCAATGCTTAAATTCAGTGTTTAATAGTGCTTCAAAACCTTTCTTTGTCAACTCAAACAACCTCTATTGCAAATTCTGAAATCTGCCAGCTCCTTACTATGAGCTAAAATTGGTTCTTCAATTTATCCCATTTATAAATCTTTACATATAGGTGCTCCATACACATTCTATGTTTAGCATGTGACATTAATTCAGCTACTGTAAAAACAAGTTGCTACAATAATTTAAACTGACAAATACTTGTAAGCTATAATATGTGAATAATATTGAAAAGACAATAGTTGACAATGGCATTACCTTCACAACAATCCAAGAAATTGGAAACATCTAATTATTTGCATATCTCCCAACAGCAACCAACAACTCTTCAAAAAATCTATCTAATCCTATCACTCTTTTACGGCTAGCCAAAAATTCCCTTCCACATGCATTAAAGCAAACATGAATCCTATCAAAACTTAGTCGCACAGTCAGGTAATCGTCTCTCCACAACCTCTTCATATACTCTACTAGATATATTCAGAAACCTACATTCGACAACACAATCCCAAATCTGTGCATATTCTTCCTTCTACCTACTTATGAGTGTACTCATCACCTTCTACATGGCTCTTTTACATTGATTTCTAGACACATTAATTTCTACCTGCGCCTTCACTAACTGTTTCAATTGACGACTCTTTATCTCAAGCATGGCCTTTATAGTGTTGTAGAAGTGCTTTGCCAATCATACACTAGTTCTCCTTTTATTGTCAAATACAATGGAACAAGTATGTTCCTCATGCAATGATCTTATCTAAGATTGAGCCATTCTTCTTACTCTATGCGCTATATATCTTCCATGGACAATTTGGTTGTGAACACTTTGCTCTAAAAATTTCTTGATATTTTTTAATGAATTCAACACTCGTCTGTTGAGTGATTAAGTACTTGACAAAGGTTTCTTTCAACTGCTTGGCATCATCAAATTTCATACCTACGCTCGACACTAAACATGCAAAAGTCGGATCATAAGAACAATGCTTATTTGTTTTCTATGCACAGCTACTTCATCATCTTTATTCTCATTCTCCAAAATATCACTCTCATCATCAACGTCACTTTCTTCATGTTCAGTTTCGTTACCATCAGCCACTGGAGCTCCTTTGTCTCTATATACTAGTTTAGATTCATATGATTCTCCAAGTGTTGCAAATTTATTTTTTTTGAAATTTTCCTCTACTTTTACCTTGATTGTACAAGTTTCAGACCTAAAGAAGCAGAGATAAAGGGAGATATGAGTTGGCAATCGTGTGACGCTAGAGAGCTCTTTTATAGTTTCCATCAAGACGAGGTTCTTGCAAATTTTGTGATGCACAAGTGTGTGGTACACTACACTCCAACTGACAAGCAACTCCCTTATTGAAAACAAAATCCCGGTTTCGTAGTGCAAAAGGTTTATGACACTTTGAAAAAGAAGTTATGAAAGTTGATTGATAAGGATTATAAAGACAACAAACATGAGATAGATCTTGTCCTTTAGAAAACCTTTCAATGCTTGAGAGATCTCCCAAATATTAATATAGAGGATGCTCATGCCAATTAGGAAGATAAGTTGAATCGTGTGTTCAAGTATGAGGTGACCCTGATTCAGAGTTTACCAAAGATCTAAAATTGGATTGGTTGGATACTTTGTCACCATGGAAGATGTAGAGAGAGAGAGAGAGAGAGAGAGAGAGAGAGAGAGAGTACCTGAAGAATCAGGTTTGGTCAAGTTTCAATTCAGCGACTAATCGCGACACTTTGAGAAACTTTAAAGAGCACTTAATAATGATTTCTACTTTTTTTGTTTTTTGATTTTTTAAATAATACTATCCGTGAGATGATTTCTATTTAACATGAGATTCATGATGTCTTTTAAAATATAGCCACAAAGATGCACACTTATTGCGTTTATCCAAGAAATAGACATACCAAAATTACGTAAAATTACCCTTGTTTAAGAAATATTTGAATCAAAGAAATTGATAATAACACATAATGATCACTTGAAATTGTACGTATATATATGTATAGAGAGAGAGAGAGAAAGTGAAAATTGTTTTGAGATTCGAAATTTTTTCAATATGTTTTTATAATGAAGAAATCATAGAATTTGGCAAAGCTTCATCATCTGATTCTCATTCTCCAAAATATCAGTCTCTCATCATCATCATCACTTTCTTCATATTCTGTTTCATTACCATCATCCACAAGAGCTCCTTTTATCCCTATATACTAGTTTAGATTCATGTGATTCTCCAAGTGCTGTAAATTTATTTTTTTGAAATTTTCCTCTACTTTTACCTTGATTGTGCCAGTTTCAGACCTGAAGAGGCAGAAAAAAAGGAAGGTGAGAGTTGGCAGTCGCATGACACTAGAGAGCTCTTTTATAGTTTCCATCAAGACAAGGTTCCATCAAATTTTGTGATGCACAAGTGTGTGGTACACTACATTCCAACTAACAAGCAACTCCCTCATCAAAAACAAAATCTCAGTTTCGTAGTGCAAAAGGTTTATGAAACTTTTAAAAAGAAGTTACGAAAGTTGACTAACAAGGATTATAAGGACAACAAGCAAAATGAGATAGATCTTGTCCTTCAGAAAACCTTTCAATACTTGGGAGATCTCCCATATATCAATACAGAGGATGCTCATGCTGATTAGGAAGATCATTTGAATTGTGTGTTCAAGTATGAAGTGACCTCGATTCAGAGTTTACCAAAGATCTAAGATTGGATTGGTTGGATACTTTGTCACCAACAAACACTATTGAGAAATGGAGGATGCAAAGAGACAGAGAGAGAGAGAGTACTTGAAGAATCAGGTTTGGTCAAGATTCAATTCAGCAACTGATCGCGACACTTTGAGAAACTTTAAAGAGCACTTAATAATGACTTATACTTTTTGTTTTTTTCGATTTTTTTTAATAATACTATCCATGAGATGATTTCTATTTAACTTAAGCTTCCTGATGTCTTTTAAAATATAGCCAAAATGATGCACACTTGTTGCAATTATCCAAGAAATAGACATTCCAAAATTACGTAAAATCACCCTTGTTAAGAAAATTTAAATCAAAGAAATTGATAATAACACATAATGATCAGTTGAAATTGTACACATATATATAGAGAGAGAAAAAGTGAAAATCATTTTGAGATTCGAAATTTTTTCAATATGTTTTTATAATGAAGAAATTATAGAATTTGGCAAAGCTTCATTATTTGATTCTCATTCTCCAAAATATCATCCTCATCATCATCGTCACTTTCTTCATGTTCAGTTTCATTACCATCAACCACCGGAGCTCTTTTGTCCTTATATACTAGTTTAGATTCATGCGATTCTCCAAGTAATGTAAATTTATTTTTTTGAAATTTTCCTCTACTTTTGTCTTGATTGTGCAAATTTCAAAGAGGCAAAAAAAAAAGGGAGGTGGGAGTTGGCAATCACGTGACACTAGAGAGCTCTTTTATAGTTTCCATCAGGACAAGGTTACAGCAAATTTTGTGATGCACAAGTGTGTGGTACACTACGTTCCAACTGACAAGCAACTCCTTCATCGAAAACAAAATCCCAGTTTCGTAATGCAAAAGGTTCGTGACACTTTTAAAAAGAAGTTATGAAAGTTGACTGATAAGGATTATAAAGACAACAAACAACATAAGATAGATCTTCTCCTTTAGAAAACCTTTCAATGCTTGGGAGGTTTCCCAGATATCAATACAGAGGATGCTCATGCTGATTAGGAAAATCATTTGAATCGTGTGTTCAAGTATGAAGTGACCTCGATTCAAAATTTACCAAAGATCTAAGATTGGATTGGTTGCATACTTCGTCACCAACAAACACTACTGAGAAATGGAGGATGCAAAGAGACAGAGAGAGAAGAATCGAATCAGGTTCAGTCAAGATTCAATTTAGCAACTGATCGTGACACTTTGAGAAACTTTAAAGACCACTTAATAATGACTTATACTTTTTTGTTTTTCGATTTTTTTTAATAATACTATCCGTGAGATGATTTCTATTTAACTTAAGCTTCCTGATGTCTTTTAAAATATAGCCAAAATGATGCACACTTGTTGCAATTATCCAAGAAATAGACATTCCAAAATTACGTAAAATCACCCTTGTTAAGAAAATTTAAATCAAAGAAATTGATAATAACACGTAATGATCAGTTGAAATTGTACACATATATATAGAGGGAGAAAAAGTGAAAATCATTTTGAGATTCGAAATTTTTTCAATATGTTTTTATAATGAAGAAATTATAGAATTTGGCAAAGCTTCATTATCTAATTATCATTCACTGAAATATCACTCTCATCATCATTGTCACCTTCTTCATGTTCAGTTTCATTACCATCAGCCACCGAAGCTCTTTTGTCCTTATATACTAGTTTAGACTCATGTGATTCTCCAAGTAATGTAAATTTATTTTTTTTGAAATTTTCCTCTACTTTTGTCTTGATTATGCAAGTTTTAGACCTAAAGAGGCAAAGAAAAAGAGAGGTGGGAGTTGGCAGTCACATGACGCTAGAGAGCTCTTTTATAGTTTCCATCGAGACGAGGTTCCTGCAAATTTTGTGATGCACAAGTGTGTGGTACACTACATTCCAACTAACAAGCAACTCCCTCATCGAAAACAAAATCCTGGTTTCGTAGTACAAAAGGTTTATGACACTTTTAAAAAGAAGTTATGAAAGTTGACTAACAAGGATTATAAGGACAACAAACAAAATGAGATAGATCTTCTCCTTTAGAAAACCTTTCAATGCTTGGGAGATCTCCTAGATATCAATACAGAGGATGCTCATGATGATTAGGAAGACCATTTGAATCGTGTGTTCAAGTATGAAGTGACCCCGATTCAGAGTTTATTAAAGATCTAAGATTGGATTGGTTGGATACTTCGTCACCAACAGACACTACTAAGAAATGGAGGATGCAGAGAGAGAGAGAGAGAGAGAGAGAGAGAGAGAGAGAGAGTACCTAAAGAATCAGGTTCGGTCAAGATTCAATTCAGTGATTGATCGTGACACTTTGAGAAACTTTAAAGACCACTTAATAATGACTTATACTTTTTAGTTTTTTGATTTTTTTTAATAATACTATCCGTGAGATGATTTCTATTTAACATGAGCTTCCTTATGTCTTTTAATATATATCCACAAAGATGCACACTTATTGCGTTTATCCAACAAATGGACATTCCAACATTACGTAAAATCACCCTTGTTAAGAAATATTTGAATCAAATAAATTGATAATAACTCATAATGATAAGTTGAAATTGTACATATAGAGAGAGAGAGAGAGAGTGAAAATCGTTTTGAGATTCGAAATTTTTTCAGTATGTTTTTATAATGAAGAAATTATAGAATTTGGCAAAGCTTCATCATCTGATTCACTTGGATAGAATGATTTCCGAATTTAATCCAGTCAATTTCTCAGCACTTGCATCTTCACTAGAGACTATGGGACATGTCCGTCTTTGCTGGACTCTCGCCAACACATGAGTTATATGCCTTGCCTCCCTCATTTGTTCTCCTTCTTCTAAAATTGATCCATTCCTAACTTGAGTACTAATACCATCTCCTACTTGAGTGCTCTGATCATCTTCATCATCACCATAATGTTCAACATACACTTGAACTTCCTCTCCATGAAGATAATGGTAAATAATATCCCTAGTACCATTATCATCATGGAAGTATCTCATACCATCCTTCAAGCTCTTCTCGAAACTCTAATTTTTTTTATTATTTTGCATCATAACTGTAGCACTAACATATATGACTTACATCAACAATGATAGTACTGACATTTCTACTAACATATTCTTACTTACCGCCACCAACAACAAATTCCTCACCATAGCAAATAGTGATGGATGCAGTAGTGTCCCCCATGAAAAAAATATATATAATTAGTTTTCCAATCTAGAGTCACCATAGAACCTGTCTCCTCTCATAAAAAACCAAAGAATGACTTTTGGTGAAAGGCGAATGCAAATTCTGGCAAAACACAAGGAGACCAATAATTTCACTTCAAAAAGAACTAAAAGTATAAAAACTTTGTCAGAATTTAATCAATGATTAAGTCAGAGGATATAAAGATGAAATGCTAGAATTTAATTGACGGCAAGGATTTGGAAACTACAATTATGACTACAATATAGGAATTGAAAGATAACAAGATTTGTTTGTTTGGATGAGGGGATTTTCGAAGAGTACGATGTGGCTATTTAAAGCCTACAAATGACAGTTACCAACAGAGGTTACATATAGATGTTACAAACATAGGTTACAAAGAGTTATCGAAAAAGAAATAACTTCCTACTAGTTACGAGAAGTTACAACAATCCTAAAATAGTGGCAAAATAACCAACCGACGATTATCCTATAGTCAATTGCTTGTTGTCGCTGCCAACAACTTCGTCGATCAACTTGATTGATCTCGTTGACAACTTCACTAATGATTTGTCAATTCTTTTCAAGTTACTAATAATTCTATTTATAAATGACCAAATTCTGCTCTCATCAACTAAGTCTATCACTTGTCGATAATAATTAATAGTTGATCAATTTTTGGTGTAAACAAAGTGCCCATTTAAAATAATTAAATAATTTATCAATCATTCGACTCTTTTAAATTAGATAATCATGAGTCATCATGTGCACCTTTGTCACTGGCAAAATTGATTTTTCCTTTATCACCGTCCCATTTTATTTTGGTCAGATTCATTATTTGACTCATATTTTCTACAAAATGCACGTTTTGTGCGAAGTCTTCATGTGGCCCTTTATCTTTTTCCTTAAGTAGTTGCTTATACTTATACACTCATTACCAATTGGGATAAATTGGCAAAATTTTGTCCTTCGAATTTTTTTCGATGATTGAATTTCAATCCACCAAAAAGGCAAATTTGTGAATTCTTTCTCTAAGAGTAAAGTAAGACATTTATTTCTAGCCCTCTTGAATCGGGCAACAAATTGATCAACTGACTCATTATTGTATTGATATATTATAGCAAAATCAGCAATCAATACGTTAGATACCATTTTATAAAATTGAGAATGGAACTATCTTTCCATCTTAGCTCAAGTATGCACTAAGTTAAGAGATAAATTTGTATACCAAGTAAAGGCAGTTCTTTTATAAAGGCAAATGGAACAATTTAAGTCTCGAAATTCATTTGTTCCTGTCTCTTCACATTGGACAATGAATTGACCAACATGTTCAACAGTCAATTGATCATCTTCGCTAGTGAAAACAGCGACGTTATGAGTTTTGAATTCTCTTGGGTAAGGTATAGTGTCAACCTAATCACAATGTGGCTTCTTATATATTGGCTTGACCATTTCTCTATTGACACCTAATTCATGTAATAAGAGTTCAGCCACTTGATTAGAGTTTGCAAGTTGATAAATTTTCCCTTCGTGCCCCCTAGGTTCAAGGTAAATGGGATTTTAAGGACTTTGTAAAATCCTCATGGGAGGTGGGATTACTTGGTGTAAATTATTTCCACCATTCAATTGACTAAGAGTTGGAGGAACAAACCGGAAACCGCCATATTGGGTTGGCTCTTCTGCTATGATGTTGAAGTCTTGTACTGGATAGCCATATCACCAGGGTTGTTACCATAGCATGATTGAGCTCTTGATGATTCCTTATTCTCAGCATTGTACTTCCTTAAATTGCCAAAAAGATGTTCCGCTAAAATTTGCATCCACAACGAAATACCTTTCGTCAAAAGTCATTCTTTTAATTTTTTATGAGAGGAGATAGGTTGTGGTGACTCTAGACAGATTATATCACAGATACACAAGGAAATCGATAATTTCACGTTAAACGGAACTGAAAGTCCATAAACTGTATCGAAATTTAATCGACGACAAAGTCAAAAGACATAAAGATGCAACATCGGTATTTAATCGACTACGAGGATCTGAAAATGATAACTATGACTACGATACATGAATTGAATGATAATTGAAAGATAACGAGATTTGTTTATTTGTTTAAGGAATTTTCAAAGAGTACGATATAGCTATTTAAAGCCTACAATTGACGGTTACCAACGAAGATTACAAATAGACGTTATAAACATAGGTTACAAACGGCTACTGAAAAAGAAATAACTTCCTAATGTTTACGATAAGTTACAACAATCCTAAAATAGCGGCAAAATAACCAACCAGCAGTTATCCTCTTGTTGATTGCTTGCTATTGATGTCAATGATTTCGTCGATCAACTTTAAGGTTCTCATCAATAGCTTTACGTTGTGTATCATCGATAACTTCATTGACAAGCTGTCAATTCTCTTCAAGTTACTGATAATTCCATTCATAAATGATCAAACTACATGCTTGTAAGTCTTTCACATGTCGATAATAGCTAAAAGTTTGTCATTTTTGGTGTAAAGAGAAAGTGTATGTGAACACTCCTTGTTTTGGATATGTTGATCCCTTTACTACTGTAGAAGGCAAGTGTTGAACAAAAATTGACATGGTTGTTTGGCACCTGCATTTGCCTTTGTGAGTAGGGGTGAGTAAGATGGACAACTCGAACCGGGAATTGCTTAGATCGGACAAGATCGGCTGATTTGGTCTAGTTCTCAGTTGCTAAAAGTGGAATCAATTTACAGGCGGTTCGGTTCCCGGTTCTAGAGTGGGAACCGAATCAACTAGACTAGACCGAATATTTTTTTTTGAAGAAAGTAGAAACCCTAATATGATTAATCTGCCTTTCCAGTTTCCCAAATTCTCTCTCGCCTTTCCCTCTTGTCTAATCCCTCGCTTGCTCGAACGCCTTTCCCTCTCACGGTCTCGCCTCATGCTTCGCTCAACGTCAACGTCTTTCCCTCTCACCTCATGCCTCGCTCAATGTCGACAGAGCTCATCTCTCTTGATGCTCAATCTCAGACGGATAGTCCTTTCTTGATTTCCTATAATCAGTAAGTTTTTCTCGCTCAACTTTCTTTTGGAGTGAGGATTTGAGTATAGTTTCTCTTGTGATCGAGTTGTGGCATTCTTCTTTGAGATTTGCTCATTTGAAATCTACGAATGTGATTGGATTTGTTTGATTATATGGGAAAGGGAAGTCTCGTGAATTATTTGGTCAGTTTGCTTTTGCTCTGTGTCACCTAGCTGACGGAAAAATGTTGTTGGTGAACACGATTGACTGATTTTGGGAATTTTTAGTTGAAAACATGGAATCTCTAGCGACATCAAAGATGTCAATGCTTCATTTTTGTTGTTAAGGTGTATCAATGTTTTGGCTTCTAGTTTGCATTGTTCTGGTTCTGTCCTTCTATTGCGCCTCTCTTAATCTTCGCATTGCCTTCTTCCCGGAGCAATGATAGGGTTTACTCAATATTATATAATCATTTGCCTGATGAAAGTGAAATATAGAAACCAAGTCGTTATATCTGGAAGAGAAAAGTTCAATTACAATAAAGATGTGTTGATATTTACAGATATTTTATAGAGAAATATATATGTTTCTTGATGCCAATCACAATGGTATAATTATTACTGAATTTGGTGGATGTTCCGATTTGATGGCTCCAATCTATGTTTTGCTTGATTCAAGTGATCTATTTAAATGTCAATGGAAGTGGACAAATCGAGCTATGCTATGAATCCAGTAATTGACTCACTAGAAGATGAAGGTGAAGAAGATCTCGAAGAGGGATCCGACACAAACAAGGTATCTAATACTTGTCCTTCTAGTAAACGAAAATCAGTAGAATGGTTTCATTTTCGTAAAGGAAATATTAAGAATGGGAAAACTAGAGATGTTTTGCAATTATTGTGGGGTCAATTGTACGTATTATGTTGATAACGGTACTTCTGCTATGTTGAAGCATTTGAAAAGGTGCAACAAGTATCATCACAATATAGATAAGTAGCAAAATTTGTTTGTTGCATGTAGAGTAGACGGGACTCAAATGACAAGGGGGCATACCAGTACCGGTAGTGCTAATGTCTTATCGACATGGACATTTGATTAAGATCGCTTTAGGCAAATGCTTGTTCAGATAATCATAATGGATCAACAACCTTCTTCGATGGTTGAGCGTGTCCGATTCCGTGATTTTATTAATCAGTTACAACCTTTCTTCAATCACATCTCACGATTTACAGTGGCTTGAGATTCAATGAAATTGTATCTTTGTGAAAAACAAGTTTGAAGACTTACTTTCACAAGCTTAAGTCTAGGGTGGCACTCATGACCGATATATGGAGTTCCATTAAGAAGTTGAACTATCTATATCTCATTGCATATTTTATTGATGACGATTGGAAATTGCACAAAAGAATCATTAATTTTGTGGTGATGCCTAGTCACAAGGGCAAGGATTTGGGAAAATGGTTCCACAATGCATCTACGAGTGAGGAACAAAAAAAAGTGTCCTCAATCACTATAGACAATGCTAATTCGAATGATATTGCCATTGATTTTTTGAAAGAAAAATTATCAAGAGATAGGCTATTGATCTTAGATGGTAATGTTTTACACATGAGGTAGATGCCTCATATATTAAATTTGGTTGTGAGGGATAAATTGACCAAAGTACATGATTCTATTGCACTATTCAAAACGTGGTTAGGTATGTGAGGGGTTCTCCCATGAGAGCTAAAATGTTCCGAGATTAGATTTAGATTGCAAGGATCACTTTTAACGGTTGAGTTTGTCTTGATGTCACAACTAGGTGGAACTACACTTACCATATGTTAGAGACCGCCTTAAAGTTCAAAAAGCTTTTGAAAGAAAGGTAGAGGATGATCATTCTTTCTTAACTAAGCTTGACTATGAAACTCCTAAACATGAAGATTGGAAAAATGCCAAAATTCTTTTCATATTTTTGAAGAAGTTTTATGATGCCATCAACAAAATGTCGGGACTCCGTATATCACTTTGAATGATTATTTCAATGTGAAAGCTACTTTATATAAAACTCTGAAACAAGCAGAGAAGGCTTTAAATCCTAGGATGAAAGCTATAGGTGCAAAGATGAATGATAAGTTTGACAAATATTATATGAGTTTCGAAAAGGTAAATATGATGTTGTTGATTGCGATAATATTGGATCGAAGAAAAAAGATGAATTATGTGCAGTATTGTTTTAGACTAATCTATGATGATGGTACGAAAGTTAATGAGATGTCCGGTAAGGTGAGAATTGCCTTGGAATGTTTGTTTCATTTTTATGAGAAATCTTTTCTTGGTTCTGGCAATAGAAATTTGGGCGGTCAACTCAGTAGTTGGGATCCTGATACAAGGATGAGCTTGATTTGGTTGTGGATTTTGATTCAGAAAAGGCGTATGAATTCTTTCTTCACGAGGAGAAAAAAATGTCTACGGACAACTTATCTGAGCTCAATAAGTATCTTAAAGCCGAACATGAAAAATGTAGTGATCTTGACCATTTGATGTGGTGGAAAACTGCTGGCCAAAAGTTTAAAATCCTCTCTTTAATGGCTCGGGATATTTTTTCTATTCCTGTAACAACCGTAGCTTCAGAGTCGACTTTCAGTACATATGTTTGTGTGCTCAATGGCGTTCGAAGTTCTTTGACTCTTAGAGTGGTAGAAACTTTGATTTGCACTCAAGATAGGTTGAGAGTGGTTACCATACCAATTAATGTTTAAGAGTGCATCAAGAATGCGAAAAGGTTTGAGTGGGGTAAGTCATGAATATATCTTTTTATATTGTAATTCTTTCATATACCTAACAAGTGAATGCTTTATTTAATATTTTGTTTTTTTTAGATATGGACGATGTTCACTTGGAGCTTACCGGTAAATAGAGTTTGCAAGTTGAAGTGGAAGAAATATCGTTGTGAGATTTTTCATTAATTATTTGAGTTCAATTTTTAATAATTCTAGTTTTAAACTGATGTTTAGTGATCATATATGCTTATTGCAAATTTAGCCATGGTTTTTGGGCTCTCAGCTTTGATCATATTCTGCTTACTTGATCAAAGAATATGTTCTTCTAGGGATACGCAACACTGAGTGATTCAGTGAGATGTGTGGAGTTTGGCTGTTTAATGTTGAACAATGTCTTTCTCTTGCTCTAATTGTTGAATTTGATTTCGTTTTTTACTCCTCGGAGAGTTTGTTCCGGATTAGTTATGACCATTTTTTTTTATTGTTTGTACTAGTTCTTTATCGGTGTGCTTTTGCAAGAACTGCGGTGATATGGTGATTGGGCTAATGCTTTTAGGGTGACTGTAGTTTGTAATGTTAGACATGAAGAGGGAACTTTTGTTCCGGATTATTATGACCATTTTTTTTTAATTGTTTGTACTAGTTCTTTATTGGTGTGCTTTTGCAAGAACTGACTAATGCTTTTAGGGTGACTGTAGTTTGTAATGTTAGACATGAAGAGGGAACTTTTGTCATAGATGTTGAAGATATTTAGAAATCTTCTAGGAATATCTAGGATATTTCCTCTGATTTTCTATATCTTTTTTCAATATATTGAAGTATATACAATTTCTCACATTTCTCTCTTCCGCAATTCTTATATTTAACTTGGTATTAGAGCCTTTTTTCCTGAGGTAACTTAGTGCACCAGGTGCACTTCGCACCCGATGCACCTCACGCACCCCAGAAATTTCCCCAATCCTATTTTTCCTCTTTACATTTATCATGGTATCAGAGTCTGGTGGTGGTTTCGGCTTCTTGAAACAATGTGTGAAAGGTCGAGAATTAGAGGGGAAACAGCAAATGATCGATATGGTTGGCTTGCAAAATAGTAACTAAGTGACACAGCCTATACCACTGGCGTAGTAACATCAAGTGGCCTATATGCAGCCTGTGCAGCTAACATCAAAAGAAAGCCACCCCCATGAAAAAGGCTCGACTAGTGACGCGATCAGTGCGATTAGCATCGGAACACTATGCAGACTTGATTAAGTGCTTCCTCATATGAAATTGTGGGCACCATGTGAACACTATTGACCAATAATGATGGGGATGGATTTATTCTGCACTAAGAATTATAAAGCGGAAAAATAGGATTAGGGAAATTTCTGAGGTGCGTGAGGTGCACCGGGTGTGAAATGCACCTAGTGCACTAAGTTACCTTAAGAAAAGAGGCTCTGATACCAAGTTAAATATAAGAATTGCGAAAGAGAACATATGAGAAATTATATATATTTCGATATATTGAAAAGAGTACATAGAGAGCTTATTTATAAGCTTAGATAGAGAAAATCATAGGAAATATCCTAAATATTCCTAGAAGATTTCTAAATATCTTCAACAATAGACATGGAACTTGATGAGAAATTATTTGGCCGCTCATCTATGGCCGGAGTGAGTGTTGAAGTTCAACACTCAAACGTAATGTCCGACTTTCAATGGACCATTTTGGGGGTCTTGGTTGAAGAAACCCGACATGAGGCAATATCTCGACTAGGGGAAAAGTGTGGAACGTGGTCACCGGGACGCCTAGACTAGAATTTTTTATAAAGCGGGACCAATAATCTTCTAAGAGCAAAAAAGTGTCCCGGTTTGTGACTAGACAAAAGTGACAATAAACTAGATTCCTGTATGAAGAAATTGAAACTAATTCAAGATCCTCATTGATTTTTAGTTCATTCCAATAACATGATCAGGCAGCTAACAAATGAGGCCCTTTCAAATGGGGACATACAAAAAGGCACGAAGAAAAACGAAATTGTCAACATTCTAGCGACCCAGAATAGAGACATGCGTTATGACAAACATAAACTTTTCCAAATTAAAAAAGGGAAGAGATATTTTTCCTAAAGATAAAAAAGGGCAGGAAGATGACTAAGCGAAGAGACGCTGGGAATGTCACCTTGAAGCTCCATTTCCTCTATTTCCTAGTGACATTCTCTTTTGTTTAGTCACAAATTGGAATGTTTAAGGGTTGAACTTTTTTACTCCAAATATTTTTTTTTTGTTCAATATAATGATATTAAGTGATTGGTTCCATTGAAACTACACCGGTGATTCGGTCTAGTTCCTTGTTCTTGGGTGGGACCGAACCGGACCGGGAACTGATCACCCCTATTTGTGAGTATGTGGATTCTTGATATGCTTGTGAATCTACATCGTGATGCGTGCTTGCAATAGGTGAATTAGTTAACACAGTAGATTGGGATTATATTACAAGCACTTAAAATATGTATAATATATTTTGTGTTCCTCGAGTGATTGAACTATTCTATTATGAATTTGTAAATAACTAAGATATACCTTGAATAAATGAGTGATTGGTAGTTTTCAAATTATAGTGACTTGAAACGAAATGTGATGTTATTTGTTAATTGTTACGATGATATTGTGCTTTTATGGTTGAGTGGTAAGTACATCTCCTACTTTAGACCTAGAGCTTTCATTTACTAATATTAGACTCACCTCAAAATAACTTACATTGGTCGAGTTTGAAGCTCAAGGCATTTGAATTAACCCTTCCAAAGATCTCTTTTAAGGATTGAATCAGAGTGTGCAACAAAAATAGAGACGTATTTCTATCGGAAGATTATGGTGTATATTAATTGATATCATATTATATGTACAATTAAGGATAAATTGGTTATTCATCGAAGAAGTGAAGTTATATTATTTATCCGTTCGAGGTTAAAATTGTATAAAAAATTTTGAGGTCGTGACACCGATTAACTATATTTGATAAAGAAGTAATCTCATTTTCAATACTTTAATTACATATTACATGAGAAAGAACGAATAATATCACATCGACATCATGAATAGTTCGATAGAAACCAAGATGGTGGGTCCCCATGCCTTGATTTCCCCTCCCGAATTGTCCTCTCCTGCGAACCTGTTGCACAAAAATTCTGAATTGGTTGGCTCTTCAGTCAACGCTCTCCATGGCGGCACTCTCTCTTCTCTCCCTCCTCCTCCTCCTCCTCCTCCCTCTCTCCCTCCTCCTCCTTCTCTCCCTCATCGTCCGCCCCCGCCCCGTTAAGATCCCCATCAAGGACCGCCACGTCTTCATCACCGGCGGCTCCAGCGGCATCGGCCTCGCAATCGCCCACCGTGCCGCCGCCGAGGGCGCCCGCGTCTCGATCCTCGCCCGGTCCCAGTCCAAGCTGGAGGAGGCCAAGCAGGCGATCCAGCTCGCCACGGGGATCAATGTCGCGACCTTCTCCGCCGACGTCCGCGACTTTGATGCTGTGAGGCGCGCAGCGGAGGAGGCCGGGCCGGTGGACGTGCTGGTGGTGAACCAGGGGGTGTTCCTCCCCGAGGAACTGGCCAAACAGGAGTTGGACGAGGTCAGGTTAATGATAGATGTCAATCTGATCGGCAGCTTCAACATGATCAAGGCATTTTTGCCGGCGATGAAAGCTAGGACTGATCGTAGGCCGGCTTCAATTGCTCTCATGTCCTCTCAGGCCGGCCAGGTAATTACTGTTATAGCTCAACGTGAGAGCATTCTTAGTTTTGCCTGGTCTCTATGCTTTCGATGGAATTGGTGATTGGTGATTGCTGTAGGGGGGCGTCTACGGCTACACTGCTTACTGCGCAAGCAAATTTGGGCTCCGAGGATTGGCCGAAGCACTGCAACAAGAGATTATTGCCGATGACATTCACGTTTCGCTCGTTCTCCCACCGGATACCGATACTCCTGGATTAGTGGAAGGTATATCTAGACTTATAAAAATAGATTATAAATCTATTTCTTAACCCATATATAGACCTATCAAAATAAGTCATGAACACATATCTTAACCTATATTTGATAAATTGAGTTGCTACATGGATTATTTATATTAAATAAATGAATTCATAAATGGATTTAGACCCAACTCTGTAATCATAAATAAGTTTAATATGAATATTAAATAGATTCACAACTTATTTAAATTCAATCCACCTCTATGATTCTCTCTCACCCTCACTCAATCTCACGCTCGCTCACCGTGTTTTCACTTTAATTTGGATATGAGTTTTTCTAAATTTATTTAAATATATAAGTGTTTTAACAATATGGATCGGATATAAGTCGGGTCGACTATATGTCATTAGACTTATATTGTATGAAAATGAGTCAATTTGGATCAAACCATTTTCAACGTGACCGTAACCCAACCCACCGTTTAACAGATCTATCCATATATGATTGATTTAGTTGTTATTGTAGGGTTTATCAACAAAAACAACGCAGCGGAATATAGAACCCTAGACAGGATCTATGTATATATTGAAATCGAAAAGGAATTTCGAAACGTACCTTTGCAAATCGAGGATAAATCGATAACTGATTGTGTCTGGATTAGCGTCCCAAGTGTTGCGCCTCTACTGGTATCCACACACACGAACGGAATTTTCCAACAATCCACGTGCTAGCGAAAGATCTTGAAGTTCCTTTTTTTTTAACGCCTTTTTATTTTCGATACTCTGTCGAAAAAACCTTAGACAGAAAACGATTCTCTATCTATTTATACAACCTCATTATCCAGCGGAATTAAAAGAAATGGGCCGGGCGATTTGGGCCCACATTTAATCGTTATCTCATAACGTGCATAACCGCATAGATAATTTAAATAAGAGAATAAATTAAAATCTACTTCTTAAGTAGATCAAGGCGCATAGAAAATATTAAGTCCGTTCGCTATTGTGTGCGACCCTGTAGGTTCACTAAACATTAGTAGTGTGCTCAAAACCCTTTTGGCCCACAAGTCATAAGCGCTTTCTAGCAAGACATTATGACTACCTAAGTATAGTAAAGGTCAATTTTTCCGCACAACCTAATCCACAACTAATATTAGAGTATCAACATTGATTAATTCCTAGGGTAGACCACTAACAATTATATGGGTTAGTTATACTTAGTAAATGAGTTATAAATGAGTTTCACCATAATATGCACATTAAATGAGTCGTAAATGGGTTTATAACTTACTTAAAGTAACCCAACTCTATAACACTTTCTCTATTCTCTCTCGCCCTCATTTTCACTTCAATTTGGGTATGAGTTTTCATAGATATGATTAAATATGGAAGTGTTTTAGCAATATGGATCTGGTCGGATCGAGAATGAGTTACTAGATATGCATTGCATGAAAATGGGTCAAAACGGATTAAATGAATCTATTTGGGTGAGATCATTTTCGATCCGATCCACCCATTTGATGGGTCTAGGTATATCATTGTGAATTCGCCTCTTGCAGATTACCCCTGCATAATGTTTTTAGTTGTAGTGCTCTGCTGTTTCAAGCATTCAATGCTCTGCCATATATTGCTTGCGAAATCTGTGCGGTTAGACGACTGTAATGGAACAAGATAACCTGAATTTAGGTAGAATATCGAAAAGTAAATGACAGTTCATTCTCTAGGAACTTCCCTACATGATCGAAGGAGAAGCAGATCACTTTTTATTCCAAACCATAGAGTTCTTTTATTAGTTGACAATAATTGCTACTCGGCAATCCCGGGTTTTCTGCCGGTAGTTTCATCAATCATGAAGCACATAGTTGTTTCTATGGCACATAGTTAGCATTCATGATTAGCGCTAGTTTCGCTCAAGCTGCATCTTCTTTGTTCCTAGCTTATGATCTCTTTCCTGCTCTTTATAGATGCTTTCTAAGTTAGTTGCAGGAATGCGTTGTCATCTATTGTTTTATCGGGCGTCTTTAAATAGACATCATCTCTCGCTATCAAAGTATCCCGCAGCTTCAATGACAACAGCTCCGGCCCATATATTAGTGCTCTACAATGTATCACTGTTCGTATGACTGGTCGCCTTATGTCCATATGCTTCCGTACTCTGAGTACTTTCAAGAATCAAATGCTGAGGACATGCCAGCAAATTGTTATTTTCTTGCCAATGCTCTTTGAATTAGTACATCACTTCCTGACTGCAGAAATTAAGAGACGACATCCGATATCAAGCATCATAGCTGCTTCTTCTGCTGCAATGACAGCGGATCAAGTTGCTGAGAAGACATTAAACGGGATCAAATCTGGCAGCTTTATTGTGCCTTGCAACTTTGTGGGCTACTTGCTAGCAATTGCTACTGCTGGTTTGTCTCCTCAAAGATCATACACCATGGCATTCGTGGAGGTGGTTGGTGCTGGAATTTGCCGTCTTGCCGGTCTCTTTTTCCAGTGGAACTGGTATGGCAGTATAGAAAAGTGGCATGCGCAAAGTAAGCAGTGACCAGTGAGTGTTCTGCAGTGGACCTCCTTAATGCCGGTTTGTTTTGTCGTCTGTTGCTGCCGTCGTTGCTTTGAGTTTTGTTATGTGACACGATGACTTTATATATGATGCTTTTATTGGATCTTTGTATAGCCTGAGATACCCTTGGCATTTTGGAGTATGATGACAATTTGTAAAAAGAAGATGATTTCAGATGCTCGATTGTTCCCAGTAGTATGTCTTGGATTGCTAGCTAAAAAGAAAGCTGCCATTTCTGTAGCAAGATGACCATAGGAAAAATTCCCAAAAAAGTCTTAACCTATTGCATTTTTATTAATTCGGTCATAAACCGTTTAATTATATCAATTGACTCTTAAACCTTTTTACGTTTTACCAATTAAATCCATCCTGTCAATTTTATTCGAAATTGCTAATGTAAACACTAGCCGTCCTACGTGATACAGCCGGTGCTAATGTGGATATTTTTAATAATACATTTAAAAAATTGGATTTTTTTATGATTTTTTTTTTTTTTTTTTTTTTCTTTACCTTTTTTCTAGTTTTTGGAGTGAGGGCCAGCGACACTCGCCAACCACAGGCGAGGGCATCGCGCCCTCACTTTGACCGATGAGGGCTGCACGTGAGCCCTGGCCTAGGCCCTCAATGGCCACAGCGAAGGCGTCGCAGTCCTCGCTATGGCTTGCGAGGGCATTGGGCAAGGGCCGCCAAGTCCTCATCGACCACCCTCCCCTAGTTGCCGGCAACGGCGTTGCAACCCTTGCCTAGCCTCACTCCAAAAATCAGAGAAAAAAAAAAAGGACAAAGAAAAAAAAACCAAAAAAAATTCAAAATTCAAAATATTATTAAAATACTATTAAAAATATCCACGTCAGTGTTGACCATCCTACGTAACACGGCTAATATCCACATCGGTGATTTTCGGCCAAAGTTGACTGGATAGACTTAATTGACAAAATATGAAAAAATTTAATATTGAATTGACAATATTGTAATAGGTCCAGGACTTTTTTGGTAACTTTCCTGATGACCATATGGTATGTTTTTTCATCCAAAATAAGGGCAAGGTTATTTCCATTCCCATTTTGGTTAAGACAATCCTTTTTTTTTTCTAGTGAACTTACCGAAATACCCTCTTCTTTCTCCGTCTCTCTCTCTTCATATTATTGTTTATTTTTAGCAGGCTAACCCACAAAGCTATCTTTATTTTTATCATCTATCTTATCTTATCAATTTCACAATATAAATGTTAAATTATGCCTAAAAAGATATTATCTTATCATGTATCCTATTATGATTTTGCTTAGAGAATGTTGTTAATTTTAATTTATGATCTCATGTTTTAATCACAAAAGTTACATAGAATGTTAGAAATTTCTAGTTATGACGGCTTATGAATACACAATTAATTTGGCATTTTTTATCAAATAGTTTGAGAAAAATTTATTTCAAAGTTGAAAATTAAAATTTAATCTAATTATCTAGCTGATTTTAACAGTGTGAATGTTTTTCTAGAATAAGTTTGTAAGTTTTTAAAGTTAAACATTCATGATTTGTGCTTTCTTTGAGCTTTTTACACTTTAATGTGAGTTGCAAGATGTGGGTTGAAAATTTATTTACGCCTCTTCACTTTCAAACTCACATCAGATTTTTTTCATAAGAAAGTTTTAAGCATATTTTAAAGTTTTGATCCACTTGATATAAGATTGAATATACAATCGATAGTAATTATTTTCTTCATAAAAGGAGTAGAAAAGCAGGAAGTTTCTTTTTCTTTTTCCCTTTATGTGCTTATGATCTAAATATAAATATGCTTGACATTTTATCATTCTTCTAACAATTAAACCATTATCATATTTTTATCATTTTTCTTTTCCATTTTTTAATCAAGATCAGGGAGATAATCAAATTAAATTTTTATTTTTGACTTCGAAATATAGTTTTGCTAATACTATCTGATAAAAATAGGCAATAAATTGTGTGTTCATAAGTTGTCATAAATGGAAATATCTTGTGATTGAAAATATAATACCATAAATTAAAATTGACAACATTCTCTAGGCAAAGTTATAATAAAATGCATGACAAAATAATACTTTTTTGAGTGTGATGGAGCATTTGTATTGTGAAATTGACGAGAGAGATGATAAAAATAAAGGTAATTTTGTGGGTTAGCCTAGTAAAAAAAAAAGAAACAATAATTTATAAAAAGATATCAAGGTATTTCGGTAAGTTAACTCAAAAAAAAAGAGTGTGTTAGCCAAAATTGGAGTAGAACAATTTATTGGCTTAATTCCAAAAAAAAAAAAAAAAGCATCAACTTTACCTTGAGTGACAATTTTTGGTCCAAACTTTTTTTGGTCTCATAAAAAAATCACAAACTTTCATTAAATCCCAAATTTGGCGTGAACAATTTGAAAATTTTACATCACTGGGACCAAATTTGGGAATAGAGCAAAAGTTGATGTTTTTATTGAGACAAAAAAAATTGTTTCGCCAGAATTGTCACTCAAAAGAAAAGTTTGTTCTTTTCTTTTGAATTAGCCCCAATTTATTTTCTGAAGTATTTGGCTGCCATTTGCTTTAGTCATGAAGCAAAATCAGCCAGAAAATTTGTCTCAATCTCATCCAGCCTGGTCCTCTAGTATTACAGTTCTCTTGAATGTTAGATATCTCACTTGAGAGTTGAGACTACTTGATGTGTAAGCCTAAACCCTACCATGTGCTCTCCTCTAGAATTACTTACATTTCTCTTGGAAATTAGCTTGTCGATATTCCTTGCTGCTCTGATGTAGATCTTACAGGAGAAAGGGATGATGTTTTTATAAATCTGTATTGGTCAAAATGTTTCGAAAACGTCATGTTCGACTGTTAATCATTTAAATTTCGACATGTAACATTCGGCATATGCAAAGTGGGAAGTGAACAATGTGTAGGAATAATTTTTCTCCATCAAACGGTCCGTTCCGCATTGGGGGATCCGGGCTCGGCCATAAGGGGGTCCTTGGCCCGCCCTTGAGACCCAAGTCCAAATGTCCCGTCCTAGGTCCGAGCGTTAGGGTCTAGTCGTATTTTAGAAAACGATTTTTGATTTTCGAAAGAGGAAGTGATTTTCCTGAAAAAAAATTTTGAATTCGAGTATATGTTTTCCATCTATTAGGAAAAGACTTTCCTTCGCCTTATTTTTCTAAGCGATTTGATCACTGAAAAAATAAGAAAAATATTTTCGAGTATAAATTCCTGCAAGAGAAAGGGACCTCCAAACATCTTCCAATGTTGCCTACTTGCCTCCATCCTCATTAGTAAGGATCAGCAGACTGATAATGAAATTATTATAGTCTATAGAAAAGATAGAGTTAATATCACAAAAATCTCAAATTTGTATATTTGATAAATTTATCACAAACTAATTTTTTTACCACAAAAAAACTCCAAATGGTTACACTTGTGGCGCGGGCCCTAAGAATCGAGATCCCAGTCTTGGGCACAGAAGTCTAGAGTCTAGCCTAGATGAACCTAGGCGCGAACATCGGCACGCAGTACTAAAGCCTTGAGTCCAAAATTCTTAATGGATCCAAGCCAGGGCGCCGAAGCACAACCTCGATGGACTCAAGCTTGGCCTCTATAGGCCCGAGCCAGGGCAATAGGGAGCTGAGCATTGGCATCGGATTCTTGGGCTTGACTTCAATAGACCCAAGACCAATGTCCATGCTCATGCTCGAGAGTCGGGGAACTGGGCTTGAGACTCCAATGCTTGTGGCGGGTTTATGAGATTTTTCTTACCAAATGATGAAAAATATTTTTCAATTCATCTTCAGATTTCAGTCAAACATCAGAAAATATTATCATTTTCTTGAAAAATAACTTTCCCAAAAATATTTTTAAAAAAATGTCTTATTTTTCAGGAAATAAACGGAACATTAATGTTGATATATTTTGATTTTTTATATTTTGGTCAAAACATATTTCAATTATTAATGGGTCGAAAAAGACTTTCAGTCCCTTCCAAATCTGCGGAACAAAACTGGTGCAGAAGGAACCACACCAGTCCACTGCGAACCTCTGCCGATGGCGTCGCTGATCGCGAAGCGCTCGAGCTCCTCCGTCCTCGGCGGCCTGAGGATGGCGGTGTCGGCGGCGGCGGCGGCGGCCAGAACCTACGCTTCGATCTCGGTCGGCGGCGACATAGTCTCGGCCGCGCCGGGCGTCTCCCTCCAGAAGGCTCGGAGCTGGGACGAGGGCGTGTCCTCCAAGTTCGCCACCACCCCTCTCAAGGATATCTTCAAGGTGGGTGGTCTTCGATTTCTTGCGATTGCTTCATTTGCAGCGGAAGTTTAGTATCTGAATTTTACTGATTTGCTTGGCCTGGGCTTCATCTGGACATGGGATTTCAGGGCAAGAAGGTTGTGATTTTCGGTCTCCCGGTGAGTGAATCCTTCACTCTTTTATGTTTGCAAATTTGTGCGAAATGATTGAGCCCTTCTTTTCTTCTGGGCAGTTGATTCATGGGTGTCAATTGCAGCAAGCAATGTCTTCCTTATTTAGTACTAACTCAGTGGCGAAGTTTGCTCTTTTCCCTGACAACTGAAATGGGTTGAATGCGACTGATGGAAATCGTTGCAATTGTTTTTGAATGGCTTGCTTTTGTGTTCTCGTCATCTCGGTTGGTGTTGTTGTATGGAGGCTTGAATAGAGATCGGTAGATATGTACCTAGACTTAACCATGGGAGAGTCATGTTGTGCTCTTTGATTTCTGGAGTTGTTCCTGGTCTGCGTTGCGACAGAACTTATTGCTCACTAGATAGCGAGAGTTGAATTCTGTCTTTTGAACTCTGCAACGTTCTTGTTTCTTAAAAGCTGGAAGGCGGATATAGAAATCTGAATAAGAGCCTAATAAATGACATCGTATTAGAATTCGGTTTTTGATGGTTTTATGTGAAACTTTCCCATTCTCCAAATACTGTTGTACTTTTAGAAAGAATAGGTGCTGGGTTTCTAGCGGAAACTTCAAAGGCTATGCAGTCCATAATATGAGATTGCATGCTAGTCCACCATGTGTGGGTTCTGTGGTCCACTTACTTCATGGTCCCAGCTGCATCATTGAGGAAGGTTTGGACATCGAGGTGACTTTTACTAACTGTTATGACTTCCCACCAAAATCGAGTAAAAAAAAGAGAAGAAATTTGGATTTTAGACAATTATAAATAAGTTTCACCAGACATTAATGTTATAATTCACATACATTTTGATATCGTGGTGTTCAATACTAAATAAAAGTCAATCTAAAACACTAAAAGCGAAAAATAGAAATAAGAAGTTAAAAGCATAATTCACCTTGAACAAACTTAGTTGCACAACAAATTAGCATGTTTTGAGAAAACTCTGTTGTTGTCTGTTAATAATGTAGTTTGATGTGATGACATGTTTAATCTTCCGTCTTACCTCTTATGGTATTCTAGTTTTATCTACACTGTATCTTTATTTTTTTAAAGTACCCAAGTCCCTGATACTGAATTCATCTTGCATCTAATGCCACGCTTGTCAAGAGAACTGTATATGAGCTTAAAACTGTTTATGTCAGTCTCTTCTTAATGATGTTGCATATGTTTTCTTGGAATGCATAATCCAGTTATTGTCTTGCCATTTTAACCTCGGAAACTGAGACACATTAAATGTAAGAAGATTTGACATATTGTAGCTGTAGCTACTGCAAGTCAAATAATAAAGAATAGCGAGTCAATATTTAAGAATTCTTTACTGGTTTTACTTTTTCTTCTCTCTCTTGGTGCTTTCTAATCAAGTTTTCATACTTGTCATCTCCCAGGGTGCATACACAGGAGTTTGTTCACAGCAGCATGTGCCTAGCTACAAGAATAATGTTGATAAGTTTAAGGCTAAAGGCATAGACTCTGTGATTTGTGTGGCTGTTAATGACCCCTACACCATGAACGGCTGGGCCGAAACTCTCAAAGCAAAAGATGCTGTAAGTTGTTAATTTTGAAACCCAATTCTTTGCTTCTAGAGATGAGCTATTGTGTCTGGCTTACATATTTTCTTCATCCAAATATCCTTTTGGCAGTCTTTTCTCTGTTAAATTAATTATGAACAGTTTTGGAATGTTTGAGTTGGTTGAGTTGGGTGTTGAGTTTCTTGCCTTGCCTTTTTGGTAATTTCTTGAGGAAAAATTTGATTGTTGTGAAGATTTCTGGTAATGCCTCACATTTACTCCTGCAACTTGTAGAACATCAGTACGAGGTTACTATCTTTCTTTTTCTTTTATTCAAGAAGATAATTCTCTGTTTTGTCACAACGTCCCTTTTGCAAAAATGTAAATGCACATCGTTAGGACGTGAATTGATCACAATCAGAGGTGAACTGGTGGTAGTAGAGCAGTTAGAATAGTTACCTCAGTTTTATTATTAGCACCATCTTTAAAGAAAGTGTACTACTACAGAATTTTCCTTGGGCAAAACAATGCATTTCCAGAGATGCAAATGATGCTTCTTTATGATAGTATGTGTATGACACAGTGAAGGAATGCGGTTCATGTATCTATCACAACAAGGGAAGCTTGATTTTTACCTTGTTTGTGAACTTCTCTCGTCTGTACCTCCCCACATTTTAAAGTGAAAGAAGGCTCTGACATGAACTCGTGCTGTTTGTCCTAAACATAATAGATCGAATTCTATGGGGATTTTGATGCTAGCTTCCATAAGAGCTTGGACTTGACTAAAGATCTCTCAGCAGCTTTGCTTGGACTTCGCTCTGAAAGGTATACCCTAGGCTCTAATAAGTTAATATTGGACATCAAACATCCTTGTTGAATCTCCTTCCGTCTGTCATTTTTACCTATGGACCAGAACTTTATGGATGAAATGCCTAACTAAATGACAATTTTACCTTTGGATTTACTTTTTATGTAATCAAATGGCTGTTCTGGTGTAGATGGTCAGCTTATGTGGAAGACGGGAAAGTGAAGGCTCTCAATGTGGAAGAAGCTCCATCCGACCTCAAGGTTTCTGGTGCCGAGGTTATTCTGGGACAGATATGAGGCACGTTTCCTTTTTTTGCGGTCCTCCTAGAAGCACTTGCTTACTGAGGCCTGACTCTCAGAAAGAATGTCATGACTAGCTGCTGTGTACTATCTTGCACAAGTTACATGAGGTTGTCTGTTCATTGATACACTGTTTTATGAGGGGTAGGATGATCACTTGCAGCTTGACTCTCAGGTATTATGATAATATGTTGATTGTGAACAATGAGAAACAAGGTTTTTGTGCTCCTCCTACACCAAAATGAAAAATTTTATCGATGCTTTTTGCACAGTACAATGATTGACTAGCCTCAAAACGCCTTGTGGCTCTATCCTCGAGTCAATTGTCCTTGATTAACACATTTTGCGTAAAATGTGGCATTTGACAGACGCGGCCTTGCTTAGTTCTCTGTAGAGAACCAGTTAAGCTCAACCACTCTTTTAATTGCGATAGAAGATTCTTCACTTTGATTTGATAATTGGCAGCTGAAGATTTTATTTCACGGGAGTAGTTAAGGGTGGAGTTGAGCCAAGTTGAGTCAACCAGAATTCAATACTTAGTGTGACCACACTCGAATGTGTAACTGGATGTTCAACGCGAATTCGAACGAGCCTTCTTGAGTTCGAGCTCAACTTGACTAAGTTTTCATCAGGCTCAACTTGGCTAGCCAACAAATTTTCGATTCCCATTGAAATCCAATCTCAAGCTCGAAGTAGAATTTTGAAAGCGCACTAAAGTAGAATCTGTTCTGCTTTTGCCATTGCTATTGAAAAAGATGGGATGTGGGGACGTGGTAGTATTTCTGGATCTTCTCCGTAATGATAGATATAAACCAGCTTTCTAGGCTCAAGCTTTACTCAATCAGTTATTCTAATTTGAAAGGTAAATGAGCCGAGTTTGAATAATAGACAAATCGAGCACAAATAGGTCAGTAGCTTGACGCTCACACTCCGCACTTAGATGAGCAGAATCATCACTAAGACGAGCGATTCAGAGAAAGAGGCCAAAAGAGGCACCGAGGGAAACCATTAAGGCAATCAAGAACTTACAGAGAGGACAAAAATGCAGCAATATGTAACCGGTGACACGTGTGTGGTGGCTAGCACGTGTCGCCCCCAGGATTTACTCCCCGGCTGTCGGCCGTGCGGGAGTTCCTTGGGTTATCAAAAAAAAAAAATGCAGCAATATGCATTTCAAGAATCTCAGAAATAAAAATGACCTTGCAAATAGATCCACAAGAGTACTGCAGTTATCACAACCTTTACTTATCCCATCTCTTTGAACTTGCATATGCGAGTGTCGTTTCCCAGTCGCAGTTCATTAAGGTTTAAACCTTGGAAGCCCTCTACAAAATTCTCTTTTTTTGCACAATGGTATTGGGATTTTGTTTTCTTTCCTCTCGCACCAGTGTTATGCTTTTGACATTGCAAAACAAAAGGACGTGATGCTGAGGCTTGGGGAAGTGTTTCTGTATGATCCCCATAGTGAAAGATATTCAGCATCTTGGTCTGTCCATAGTAAATTGTATAGGAGGAAATGGAAATATCTTTGAATTCTTGAAGGTGCAATCGACTTTGTGAATAGAAACATAAGCAATATGAGAATTATCCAATGACTCTTCAATACCCACAAGTACATAGAAAGAATGCTTTCATATGTTAAACAATCAGCTGATGGTTCCTTCACATGAACAGTGGATGCAGGACGCAGAAACCAATGAGGAAGTTGGTTTTCTAACAGCACGTCACTTGCTTCACTTGCCTTCGCACGAGCCACAAGTAGAAAAACCAATATAGCTCACGGCCATCCCACAATACAGCAATGTCAATGTCTCTCCTGCAGAAATATAAGATGAAAACAATTTATCATGCTTCCATGTGCAAAAAATAAATCGCCCTTTTAATGCTAAGCAAACAGCTCATGCAAATACATTCTGCAAGAAAATTACGTATAAAGTCAAACTGCAGAAAGAAGGGTGTTGTTACCTGGGTTGGAATAACTTCAAGTCGACCTGGGATATTACCCATGTCATGTAATTCTGCATCTGGACTCATGTTGTGCACTATTTCTGTACCATCTCTAAAAGATTGGGTCAGAAGATCCTCCAGAGAACTCTTTTGCCTGGTGGAGAAATTCGAAGTTTCTACGACATGACCAGGGACAGAAGCAGAGGTTCCAGATCGCTTAGGAGTCAGGTCTAGGCGCTCAATAATTCGGGCAACACCAGCAATTCCAGCACTCATCTCACGCTGAACTCCCTTACTCAGCTCCTTGACTGAACTGTTGCGTGCAAGTATCTTCTCCTTCAAACCTCTAGTGCCCTTTGAGATTGACTCCTTGTATCTGATACACATATATCATAGGTTAGACTCTTCACAGAATAACCATGACAAAAGGTAATTCTCCAGTATTATCAAGTTGCAAAATACTTTTACCTGGCAGTTGCAGAAGAGAACTTAGATTTTAAAGACTCTGAGAAGGAATAAATTTCAGGTGGACTAGGTTCCTGTGGGCTCTGATGACTGTCAACTCGTATCTGGCTCTGAAGAATTCTGTAAAAAATTAAATGTCGATCGTAAGAACATCTTTGAAAACCACTAATCAATAAAGGCACCACTCTGAAAAATCAATCCCCCCTAAGAATACCCATACCACACAGGACATTTTCCACAGGTGTTCAACAGATATGAGAACATCCTACAATGGTGATTGAAGTTAGCACTAGCACATATAGGATGACAAGCTACAGATAATATGTCATGTGATGTATCATCCTACTATTAATCAAGATCATGAAAAATCTATCAATGCTTTCGATCAGCATGAGTTAAAGAAAGATATATCAATAATATAAAGAGAGTAGATTCATCAGGAAAGGCAAGACACTGAAAAAAGTATTCAATTTTCAACTTTCTACCTGCTACCAAAAGTTCCTCCATTGACTGCAGCACCGGGAGCCATGTTTGCAATAGGAGAGGACATTGGGGATTGAGGACGAATGTTTAGACAGATTGGAGTTCCAGAAGTTAAATCGCTACTAGAAGATTCAACAATTAAACCTTCTTGCCCTTCTGTATTAGTCAGGTGTGAATGGTGCATCCCGGGGGAATTGTCTGGAGAGCTAGAAACATGGACTCTGGAAGAACCAAGTCCAGAGGATCTCTGTCTCTCCCTTCTGCGTACATAATGAGCCCTACTCACTGCAGCAGCTAAATGCTGCAGAACACGCTCATCAATATCTGAGACATCTTGTGAGGAAAGATCCTGTAGGAAGCGTAAAGGGACAAAATAAATACACACTCATCTAATGTGCCTCTAACAACACTTGTGAAAGCATAAGAAAAATGACTCTTATATGTGAAATACTTGTCCGATGGCAAAATCCTCAGGGAAACTGATGACAGTAGTCGGTGAAGGGGTAGATCTGTTCCTCGACCTTCTCTTTCTTTCCTGCTCAACAGCACTGAGAAGCTCTTGGCTACGGAAAAAGGAACATATACATGAGAAGCGGTGCTTGATGAAACAAAAGCTTGAATCAACATGCAAACATCCTATTTGCTTGTGAGGTAGGCTTCCAATTACAAATGGAAGAATAATCCCAAGGAATAACCAGCCACAATGGCTACACACCTGCCAGGGTCCTTCAGGGAAAGTAACTGCCAACAGATTGGGCATTCTTTGCTTCTTTGTGACCTGTAAGAAAGTGATCTCAATTATTGTGACTGGGTGATTGCCTGGATGTAATAGATTCACCACAAACAATGTGGAACCAGAATCCCACACGGTGGGAAACAAGCCAAGAAAACTATAAACCTAGAATCGAATAATATTAGGTTAGGCTTTACCATTCAAGAATACATTGAAGGTGATATTCATGATTGCAAGTCGTAACCTGTAACAGGAAAAGGATAGAGACGACCCACTTAAGAAATAACTTTGATTACACAACAGTTCTCCCCAGAAAAAGAAATCATCGGATGAACAAAAAGAAGTTTAATGCGAAAGCAGAATAATTGATGCATCCAAAAGAGAGTGACACGCATTCATAAACAAGTAGTTTTTGTCTCATCCACTAAAGAATGTTTGGCTATTGAAATCTATAATTTCCCAAATATGCACCAGGTATTCCAATAGTTGCACCCAGATCAACAGGACCATACTAGAGGACAGTGCAGCGCAGCCTCAAACAATCAGGCACCCAGTTCCCCCATGACCATACCTTGGGCCGACCAAAGAAAATCAACACCTATCCTGCTCACACTTGCTAACACAAACTAACCCACATTTCGTTTCGAATCCGGCAGAGCAGGAAGAAACAAATTAACCCACCAATGATCCCCAAACCTCCCAGGTTCTACATCCTGTATTGAAGCAGATGGTGAACTTCAGACCAGTGCCATCATATCCTAAACCAGAGGCAGCACGAATCTACCGGATGCAAAACCAAATGCAATTCATCCTCTTTCCTAACACGATCCGACATTCCGACAATTCCAACACCATAGAGCTCCCGCTACCCCCCATTACGTTCCCAAAACCCCAGAAAATCACTTCCACCACACTGATCCACCAGCGACACTATCATCAACCCACACCATCCCTCACCGTCACACACACGCACACACACGACCCACAAAGCCAAAAGCAACAACGACCACCGACGCAGCGACGGGTAATGATCATACAGTGGCGGGGTCCTGGGAGGTGAAACACTCGAGGCAGATGCTGCAGCCGTCCTCCTCGAAGACGTCGTCCCCGCCGCCGCCGCCGCCGCCGGCAGCATCAGCCGGAGGTGGTGCAGAGGAGGAGGAGGGGGAGGAGGAGGCGGTGAAGAAGCTCGGGGGCTTCTCCAGGGAAGAAGACGGGAAGGGGGCGAAATTCGCCATGGGAGCTCAACTGGGTCGCTTCACAGGGAGGCGATGGGAGATGGGTCGCGGAGAAGGAGAAGGAAAGCACCCTGGAAAAGCGGAGACGCGGAGGAGAGAGAAAGAGGAGGGAGAGAGAGAAAGAGTCAAAGAAGAGAAATTTATGGGGGAGGAGAAGAAGAAGTGTGGCGAGGGGAAGAAAGAAAGAAAGAGAAGGACAGAGGAGGAAGGAAAACATCCGATTCAGGCGGTGCTGCTCCGCTTTTTGGTGGGATCAAAATCCCACCTTTCCTGCATTTATTTCATCATTTATTTCATTTTCATTTCATCTCACCTTTTCCATCAAATCTCACCAAAACAAAAAAAAGAGTTCAGCTGTTTCGTCACTTTTTCTTTATCAAATATCAAGATTAGGCAGGCTCCCTCTAATTTCAATTTGATTGGAGGAAAAAAAAAGAAGGAAAAAAAGAAGAAAAAAAGACACTGCCTTTCAAAAAGCTGTCCCCCAACCCTCCTCTTGGTTATTAAGCAAAGTAATGTTGGGTGCCATAGATGAATTGCATAATATAAGGAATTGAGAAAATTTTAGCTTTGAAACACATGTAAAAATTATTTACTTTTGCATAATTAGTGTGCTTGCAAAAACCATATATCGAACTGCGAGGTTGAGTTTTTGGCTAAAATTCCGTTTATGATAATAAAGTCAAGAGTTTTTTTTTTGTAAAGGTAAGTGTATATATACTAGTCAAAACACCAAATACAAACTAGAATTTAAATTAACACTGACCCTATAAGACAAATTGTCCACATAAGGTCAAGAAAGGTTCAATAAAAAGGCAAAAGGCCTAGCTAGAGCAAGAACAATTACAACCGAAATACAAGGAAAAGACCATCCGAGCATAGGTGGAAAGCCGAGACCTCCGGAGCAAAGAAAGAAGGAAAAACTAAAGTCAAGACACCAATCACCAAAGATTAGAACCAAAACGGAAAAGAAAGAAGGTGGCGAGAGGGAGCCCAAGTTTATCAATCATCAAAGGAGCATAATAAAGTCAAGAGTTTTTTTTTTTTTTTTTTTGGTAAATCAAGAGTTGATACTACGAAAATCCAAAACTGGTATACCTATGATAAACTTACCCTCCGTTAGATTCTGTTAAGTTTTACCATCAAATTGTTGAGTTGGATGACACATGGTAATTGACGGGTGTACCAGTTTGATGTTTTATCCCCAATTTGCCATAATTGTACTAGTTTGTTATTTTTCGTGACATTAATCCGATTTAACGGAAATTAACGGGGGTAAATTTATTACAAATGTACCAATTTGGGGTTTTTGGTGGTGTTAACCCTAAAATCAAATCGAGTCAAGTTGAGTTGAGATGAAATTTGTTTAATATATCAGCAAATCCAATTTGTAGTTGAAGAGTTAAGTCACATCAAGTTTAGAAACACACAAAATATCATCAGATCAACTACGCCTGCTTTTTCGGCCCACAAAAAAAAGCCCCGCTTGCATTAACTTAAATTGCTTATGTTCGTTTAGAGAAAAGGAAAGATTTTAATTTTTCACTAATTATAATTGTTTCTCTTTTGCTAACTCATAACCGACAGAGACCCTTTTGTTTTCAAAGCCGCGATTAGATCAAAGGTCGCAACCTACAAGCAAATGATAAGTCAAAATCCTCATGGCTTAAACCCAATTAGGTATGAGACCTATGGGACACATTTCTTGCAGTTTTCATTTATGGGAACACTACTTGGGTCAATTTTCATTCCTTGCAAAGCTGATTTTGATATATGTGTATACTATAATATAAATATAATATAGTATAAAATCTTTCATGAAAAAAGAAAAGGTAAAGTTGAGAAGCAATAATAACACCTTGTCCCATTTCCTTGGCTATCATCACCTAATTATTGCACGTCACCTAAAATCCACACGTTTCTTTTTTTTTTTTTTGTGTGTGGCTATTTTACTCTTTTCGTCCTCCGCTCGATTTGGCAGTGATGTCACTTCACTTCTAAATCAAGGGTTAAGAAATCAAAATCCATTCACCAAACCCACTTCCCTCCCCACCTTTATAACCGAAGCTTTGGAGCTTTCATCCTCCGTGATCGGACGGCCACCGGCAGGAGTTCTCCACCTCCGATCCAACGGCTCTCCATTTAGAAAGCATCTGAACCGTCATGTCTGATGGGATCCCTTTACATTCACCATCCTAACTAAATAATGGCTCCTCGGGATCGTGATAATTCGATAATTAAAATCAACCATTCGAAACTTATTTATAGATTTACGTGTCATGGACCGGAAGTTTTCAAGACCCAACAGATCGTGGAGATGGCCAAGATGATCGGGCAAGCCTTGAAGGTGTCGGCTGCTGGTTCGCGATGTAACGAGCCTCTTGAGTTCCTATCCTGAAAATTATCCAATTACATGGGAATGGGGAAGACCACTGCACTCCCGCATAATTAGGGTTAGTCAGAAGTAATCTTTTGGTTTTCATGCAAAACTCAAAATAGTGTGAAAAAGTTACATGTAAATCTAAACCTCAATATATGACTACTGTATTTAAAGATTTCAAATATTTTACATTAAAAAAAAAAAAAACGCACCCGCTATAAGACTTTAAAAAGTTGAAAGTAATAATAAAAGGAAGGATAAAACACCATAAAAAATTTTCAAATTACATCTACTGTGACACAAATACCTTAACTTTTTTTGTGTCACGAGAAAAACCTGAACTTATACATATACGACATATATACTCTCTATTACAGTTCCATTCAGGATATATTTGGTCACACTAATATAATCCGGGTTATTTTACGACTCGAAGAAAAGTTTGAGATATTTGTGTCACAACATAGAGGTTTTAGTGGCACAAAAAAAAAATTGAGATGTGCGGGTCATAGTGGGCATAGTTTGAAATTTTTAGTAGCATTAACCCTAAAAAGAAAAATAATATTCTCCAAAGCAGACATGCCGACATGTCCCGTGGGATCTTCTCCTTCATGAATCCCACATCGATATATATACTATCTATTACAGTTCCATTCGGGATATATTTATCACACTAATATAATCCGGGTTTTTTTACGACTCAAAGAAAAGCTTGAGATATTTGTGTCACAACATAGAGGTTTTAGTGACACAAAAAAAAAAAATTTGAGATGTGCGGGTCATAGTAGGCATAGTTTGAAATCTTTAGTAGTATTAACCCTGAAAAGAAAAATAATATTCTTCGAAGCAGACATGCCGACATGTCCCGTGGGATCTTCTCCTTCGTGAATCCCACGTCGACCTCTTTTTTTTTTTTTTTTTTCCTTTCCTCATCTTCTTATATGTATAATACAATATATATATAAATAAACAATATATATAAAGCGGGCACCTATATAATAATAATATGGCTCGGAAATTGAGGTCAAAAAAGGGGGGGGGGAGAAAATTAAAATGAAGGAAGGGACACAATGAGGTCTCTTGAACGAGCGAAAATTTTCCAAAGCACGAGGATAGAAAGTAGGGGGAGAGCGTATGGCCCAACGTGCGAACTCCTGCGTTGACGACGAGTCCATAAACGAATCTTGACTTTTCGCAACAGCTTCGTGGGAACACGTTGGGTGTCCATTTGACCCTTCCACAAAAGTTACGGCCGTCAAAAGGTGAAAAAACTGGGCGAGTTAAATCGTGGAAAAAGATGTGCTTTAAACCCCGGTTTTTGAGTTTTGACCTTTTCTTCTGCAGGAGATCCCGCCGTAGAAGGTGGTGCCGCGATTTACTTTTTCTTTTTTTTTTTTTTATTTTGGGAAATATTGTGTGGAGATTTTGGAAAGATGGCGAGGGCCCCCGCTCTCGATGGTCGGGGCAGTGTGGCTTGTTGCTGCCGGGGCGAAAGGGTTGGTTGGTTGGCCATCGCATGCCCCTCGTGGCGACCTCGGCGAGGGTTCCCGACCCCTCGCAGATGTCGCTGCCTCCTATCCCATCTTTTTTTTTTTTTGATTTGTATATCTGAAGTTCTAAAACCTATTACGAAAGTACAATCCAATCTAAAAAATTTCAAAAAGTGCAATCAAATCCTAAAACTTGTTAAATTTGTGCAATCAAATTACTTCGTTAACTCTGTCCAATTTGGCCAACAGAAAATGCTAACGTGACTTTTTTTTAAAATTTTCTCCCCTATGTGACAATGATGTAGCTAAAACACAAAATATAAAAGCTAAAATAATGTCGTTTTGGTTCAAATTTGATTCTTAATGCAATTATTAATTAAATTAAATTAAAAATAAGCTAAAATAAAAAAAGGAGGGTCAAACCAGGCAGCACCCTCGCCGCCGCCACCGCCGAGAAGGGTCGGCAATGGTGGGGAAATGGTTAGCAAGGGTCACCGGCCCCTAGAGATGGTGGGGTGGCAATGGCTAGGCCTGCAAAGCCCTCGCCACCTCGTTCTAACCTTTTTTTTATATTTTATTTTATCTTATTTTAGTTCGATTTAAATAATAGTATAAAAAAACATATTAAGATCAAAATAACGCCATTTAAACCATGTCATCGCCACTTATGATAGAGAAAAAAAAAACATCACATCGTGTTTTTCATTAGCCAAATTGGATAGAATTAACGAAAGGACTCAATTACACCAATTCAACAAGTTTTAATACTTAATTGCACTTTTTGTAAGTTGCAGAATTTAATTGTACTTTCATAACAAGTTTTACGAATTTCGGTGAACATATACTTTTTTTTAGTTTTCAGTTTATTTCTTTATTTCTTAATTTATTTTTATTTTTTTGATTTATCTGTAACACGAAGCGACCCCCTTTTAGGTTTTAATGAACTCCATTGGCTTATTTGACCCTGCGTGAACCAAAAAATTAATAAAAAAAAGTTATCTTGGACTTTTGGTCCACCAAAAAGCTAACAGACAAAGCTAACAGAAGCACTAGCCAAACGTGGAGAATGGGGACAAGTTTTAGAACCCAAAAAACGCACGAAACGAAAGTTCGACGACATTAGTACTTCAGAAGTACAAGTTTGAGGACTCCCGCTGTAATTGTCCCCAGATTGATAGTATACCTGTTCACGTGCCCGGTAGACCCACCGAGCCCGAAGCGCAGATGGGCGGGTTCGATTAAGTAATCCAAATTAAAAAGCCTAGTCGGGGCCGAGTTGTCGGTCGGTCCAATTGATTCCGGCCCGCCCATTTGCTGCCGGTCCAATTGATTTTCGGTCCCCACGATTTCTGCAACATGCATCTATACTAAATTGGGGTATGATCTTGGGTCTTGCCTATGCAGCTGTGATCTTTTTTATGAAAGCAATTGGCAATCTCTTCTTGTTTCGTAATCTGTACTAACAAATTCATCGTCGTCCGGTAACTGTTTCATAAACTTGTCGAGAGAATCTGAATGTAAGTTGTGTTACAGAATCAATCGAAAGACGGGCGAGGATTCGGGTCGTTCGCATTGCATACTGATGTATGCCTTGAGGACACTGGCTTATTGCAGTGACATGTTTCTTTCCCTTCTCAAGCAAGCGTAATCTCATGTTCGTCGTCTTTTTGGGGTCCCCTTGATATCCCGTCCTAATCGCAGAACAAAATGAAAGGATGGGGCGGTCCGTCTATATTACAAATCCGTCCGGGATCGTCGAGTTTTTCAGTGTGATGGTGATGCCCGATCTGATATAGAAGCCGTCCGAAGATCTGTCAGCTTCTTGTATTCCCTGCAACAGGATGAGTGAAATTTGATCATCTGAGAATCTGATGAATATGCTCTGACCAGTTTAGTCCATAGTGTGAGCGACGGGTCGATATCAATTAACGAAATGAACATCTTTTAGGTTGCATAGCAAGGGGAATTTAAATCGGTGTACCTCGGAGTTCGCAATGACGACATTCTTCCCGATTCTTGCATTTTTGTCGATGATGCAATCCCTGCACAAATATGTAACGAGAATCAAGTCGAAGGCGAGAGTGCATAATGATCACAACTTTATTCGGGCTCCTTTGTATTGCATGCGCGCGCAAATACTCCTAACATGCTCACCAACGCTCTAGTGCGCATGAAAAAGATATGGAATGATGACCGAACGAAAATAATGGAAAGATTAGGAGCATCGCGATACTTGATTTTCGTGTTTTCTCCGATGCCAATAGGGACTTTTCCCTCAGCAACCTGCGCGGCTACTTCAGCATCAGTTTCATAAAAGTCAGCTCCGAGCATCACCGTGTCCTGCAACGCACTGTAATAAGTCAAAGCAGGACATTTCATACTAAGCAGCAAGTGACATGGTAAACTTGCCAAAGTAGCAATTTCCGACATGTTTAATATCAGAGTAAACTTTGGTACTTACCTTTAGGTGAACGTTAGCATTTATACGCGATCTGATACCGATGACGCTGTGCTCTATGAAGCAGTTATTTAAGAAGCTCCCGTGTGACACGATTGAATCAACAACCTGAAGAAAGGATGAACAGTTGGCCAATGGTTCATTGGACAAAAGATGTCGCAGCCCATTGTTTCCTTCACCGATATAAACTATGTGAAGATAAATGCGATGTTACCAGGTTCATGGAATGGGAGATGTAACCTAACCTCACCTTGCAGCTGTCGATCTTGGATGGTGGCAAGTTCCTTCTTGATGTGTATATCGGCTTTGTCGCATCATAAAAGCTAAATCTTGGTGGCTGAGAGATAAAAAAGAAATGCTCTGTATGATTTGGAGCTCTTAATAAGAACACACAACATGTATAAAAGGCATTCAAAGTCATACTTTTTGTTCCAGATTGAAACAGAAAGAGGCATTGGAGGTTGACGACGGTAATGAGATACAATCGAGTTAAATAATGCACTTACATGCTCGGTGAGGGCGAGGTTTGCCTCGAAGAAGGATCTGATGGTCCCTATGTCTTCCCAGTAATCATTAAACAGATAAGCCTGCAAGAGTGTTTCAATGTATTTGTTAATGCTAAAACCTAAAGATAGTAGCTAATGAACCAAAAGCATGCCTCATCAATGACAATGAGCATGAAACAATTCTGACCTTTATGAAGAATTCGTTGGCAGAGGCAGGAATAATCTCAGATCCAAAATCATTGGCAGTGGGAAAGCGCCATCTGACTCGACAAAGAGGCATAGAGTTAATTTGCATTGATCAGCCAAAGATGTGCCAAAGTTCTGCACATTCGTGCATGAGGAACACGTCTCTGAGTCAATCAGTACCTTAAGAGATTCAGAAGTATCTCCTTCTTGAAGACGTAGACTCCCATGGAAGCGATATACGGTTTCTTCTTTGCTTCATCCAGTGAAAGACCCAGAACCATGGTATCCACTTGCTGAAGCATTGATTTATATCAGCACGTTACCAGTTTCTGAATATGACTAAGTATCCTGGTTTTTGAAAGTACCATTGCTTTGAGCTCAGCTCCTTTGGGCTTCTCGCTGAAGGAAAGGATCCTTCCTTTGTTGTCTATCTTCATTAAACCAAAGTCTGAGGCCCGTCTGTGTAAAACACAAGAAAGCTTGTCAAATAGATAATCTTCATTATGAATGAATGCGAGTAATATAACATTGAAGGACAGCAACTGCTGATTGGATGCGGCAAATGGAGACAGATGAGTTTGGTATGCGATTGAAGCTTAACTGGACATGATCCAAAGTATACTCAAGGAAAATTTGGTGTTTTGAGTAAGTTGGAGATATGTTATTAGGCATGAAAAAGACCTGGGTTTGATTGAATCAGTACTCTACCTGTCATCCACTGGCAAAGAAGCAAGGGTGATATCGGCTCCAGTCTCTCTATGGTTCTGAAATGAAGATATAAAATCATGTGTGAGAGTGTTATGAACATATAAAACGCCATTAAGAGATGAGACTAATCCCATTAAGATACCCTGGAGTTTTGCAATGGTTCATCACCTGAACAAAATCCATATAGTCCATCCGATATAAGTGATCCCCAGATAGAATAAGGACATCCTCAATATCCTTGCTTCTCGCGTCCTGCATCAGGAAGGAACAAGATATTTGGCATCGTTGTCACATGATGGACATATCATTTCAGGTGAAATGCATGGACATTCTCATTGGACATATAGTTTTTGTCTAGAAGGAAAAGGGTCAAACTGGGATGGATCATACCATTGTGTTGATTAATGTTCGGATCCAGTTTCTATCAGGAAATATAGAACACTAGCTGTTACTGCACCATCCTATTGGAATAACAAGAGCATCAATGCCTCTCTCTAAGGTTCATTCTTGAGGAGCATAGAAATAAAGGGGCATTCTTAAAATTGATCATCAGCTAATGTGTGAATTAGCTAGTCCAGAACAACTTATAATTTCGTCCAAACCACTTCCATATGTTCTATGAGTCCTGAAACAATCCACTTTTAAGGTATCTCGAGAGCATTCGACTCTGAGCAAACAGACAATCTGAGTAAATTCAACTCCTGTAGAACATTAGAAGTGCATATCATTTCAATGCCTTGAGATTATGAGCTAAGCATCTTAGTAGTGTTGCACAGTACCTCAAAAAGCCAATGGAACTGTCGAACCGCATCTGCAGTGCCCTGGAACCACCTCTTACCTGACTCTCCTGGAGTTTGGGTTGCTGCAAGAACCTGGCCAAAAATCAGCCCTAGTAAGCCTCAGTTAACAACTCCAAATTGACTTCCACTTCCCAAGTTTCATTCATAAGCGACGTTATAAATCAACAGCACGCAACAAGCAACAGTGAGTTGTAGAAAACTGATTACCTCGACGGAGCCATCTCCAAAGGTGACTCCACTGCCGAAATTGTAAGCGCGGGCAAGGTGCCTATTGAGCGATGCTGAATTGAACTGAGTGAGGATGTAGACTTTGTTGATTCCGCTATTAATGCAGTTGCTCATCGGCACATCAATCAGCCTATACGCACCCCCAATCGGAACCTACAGGTAGGAGCAAAAGAAACACCGCAAATTCGGTAAGAGTCATTCTATCACACAGTTAATTGCAATCCCCAAAAGATACTCATTTGTAGAATCATGAAACCGCCTGCGATACTTAGGTCGGGCAAAATTGCTACGCAGAATCGCTTTTCAGCGAACACAACTCAAGAAACATGTGGCAAGTCATTTATGAACCCAATGTAGGCCCCTTGTGTTTGTCACTGTAGTATAGGACAAATCCAAGAGAAGGTTCGGAGATAAAGAGATGATGCCATAACACTTACGGCGGGCTTGGCACGGCGTTTGGTAAGAGGGAAAAGACGAGTACCGGCGCCGCCTCCCAATATAATTGCCACAACTGTCCTTGCATCCCTCCTTTCCATCTCCAAGTCCCTCAACTGCATCATGTAACATCATTTAGAAGCTACCTTTTTTGGCTCAATGCAACTGCATCGCCAAGTAGAACTATGTTACGAATTTGCAATTTCACTTGGGCATTCAAAATCCATTTCCGGGTCGCATTTTGTTTGTGAGAATATATTGCTTTATTCAAGCAGTGAACGAAGTTGCAAAGTGTTTTACATCCGGCCGATGCATAAATGTCCTGTATAAACATACCAAACCTTGTAACTAAAAAAAACAGTAATATCAATCCAGCAATTTTGCGTTTCAAACATGTACATCGTACACAACATAGGATCTTCTAATCGATATTCCACAATCCTCCAAACATGGTATCCTGACGTCTTTTGGTTCGACGATTCTCTTTCTTCATGCTTAACTACTTCCTCAACCAAAAAGGGAAAAAAAAAGGGTCGTAGACAAAACGTCTGCCATCTTAAGCTTTAAATGATTAAAACCATGAAGAAAACTTCCATATGCTTGCAGCCCGGAGAGCCCTGTCCTGTTTGTACATAATGCAATAGCTACTCTATCTTTAATTAATATGATCTCTCAACGGTTACTGAATAAATAAAAGTACACAGAGTGCACTCATGCATGGTTAAATGGCACTCGCATTTTCTTGAACTGCAAGTGGCTAGCGGGCATCAAGCTCTTTACCTTTACCCTAGACTCGCCTGCGATATCAGCAGTGAGAGACATGCACACATGCCTCTTGACATCGCTCTTTCCATTGACCCCGCGACCCGTTTGGCTCATCTTCAGCTTCTTCCCCATCAACTCCCCGTTACAGAACTTCGCCGTCTTCCAGCTCCGGCCCACCAATCCGGTCGGGCCACGCAGCTGCCCGGTGGCCGAGAGCGACACCCAGCCATCCGCCGAGACCGCCATCTCCTACTCAAAAATGAAGTGGAGAAAAGATTGAAGTCTGGAGAAGTGCCAATGGCTTTTAGTGTTTTGTGTGTTCACGTAGACGATGGAATGTGAGCTATGGACACTGAACAGGGGGACATTGAAGGCAGAGAGAGAGAGAGAGAGAGAGAGAGAGAGAGAGAGAGGAGAGGGAGATTTGGTTAGAGGGATTTGCATGGAATTGGAAGATTGGGCCACGTTATCTTCAGCAAATGGCGTCCACCAGTTTCCTGTGTTCGCTTGTGGTCCTCTCTCGAAGAACTTGCATGGTACAAATTTGTAACTCGTGACTCCTGGCCATTCTCCTTTTGAATCAGAAACCAAGTATAGGGGAATATGCCCTTTTTTTATAAGTAAAAGAGCAGAGATGGTTGATGAGTGTTTAGGATTCCGCATGGACGATCCCACTATGGAAAGCTCAAATCGAGTCATAATTACTCCACACCGCCCTCAATCCGAAGATCCAAAATCGAAGAGCCCATCATTGCAGTGACACCAAGATGCTGCTCATTAAGAAGATTCAACACACGATATATCCCGTCACCGTGCGGTTTAGCTGACAATAATGTATCACAACTCTTCGAAAACCCGATGGCTAGACATAATCATTGAGCAGGTGGCCCGACGGCTCGCCCAAGCGCAATTAGACTCTGTTAGTTCGAAGGGCCATATAGGTGGGCTCGGACAATCAATTCCCTTCCTACGACACGGCCCATCTATCTTGGCTAACCAAGTTCCCCTGGATTTAGGTGATCAATTATATTAGCTGAAACACATTATGCCTCCTAAATTTTTTAGAGTGTGGCAAGTTGCCCTATGACATTTAAGTCTTTGTAATTTACCTTTTGAATTTTTTGAAATCAATCGCCATTTGCCCCTAGCTTTGACTCCATCTAAATTTGCTCGTTATCTGACTCTGTGCGTGTGTGTGTGAGTGTGTAGGTATGTATCAACTAAAGAAAATATGTCAAAATTATGTTAGATATGTTGCTGGTTTTAACTCCTGTCATATTCTCACCAGAATTTTGGTCACATGCAATGTATGTGTACAGATATGTGCTTGCGTGTGTGATCAGTTTGCCATATGATTCCAATCACATGTTTGAAGCTCCAAGTAGAATTTGATTGGAATCACACCAAGGGGGCACATTGCAACCGCTTTTAAAACCTTGGGGGCCAAAAGTAAATTACCCCATCTTTTTAAATAAAACTTTATCTTTTTAACAATGGAGGGTAACAATTTTTTTTAGGTAAGCTGACCTTAAAGAGGAAATCCAGATATGACACGGTACAACACTTTCAACGTTATATGTCGACACAATTTGATATGAATTAACATGTTTTCATCGTAATTTAGTTATTTAACACGTGGAATCACCAAAATCAAAATGTTTTAGACTAGCACGAACTGACACAAATTACACATACGATAAAGACATGCCAATACGAATTGTCAAACCCTGCGATGCTTTACACAAAATCATGATCTAGATTCAAATCCGTGTTTAAGAAACTACAAATTTCACTATCTCTCACCATGACATTCCCTCAAGTAAAACCAAGCAATGACTCCACTCGATTCAAACTTTTTCTTTTGTTGGGGGGTTTATACTTGGGTTGAACTTAAACATATGCTCACCTTGAAATTGAAAAATTCGAAAAATTTTTTTAAAAAAATGATGGAGGATAGTTTCGGTTGAACTCATCGAAAGTACTTATGCCTTTCTCATCAAAATGGACAAGAATTTTCTATTTAAAATAATTATGAAAAGATTTCACATGACTTGCCGTCGGGTTTTGAGCTTCGGTTTTTCATAATGGAGTCGACCCAAACCCGACCCATTTTTACTTGAATTCCCCTTTTGGTGGGAACACTTACAAATGAGAAATAACTTCTCTTTTGTCAAAAAAAAAAAAAGAAAGAGATAATGAAACCAATGGTCCATACTTATGTAGTTCATAAACTGTTAATTTGTTCAATATGGTTCATAAATTTTAGCTCAATACATAATGTGGTCTTTAAATTTTTATATTATCCAATGTGGTTTTTAAACTTTTGGTACATGTTCAATTTAATCCATTGACCATATTAAAATATTCAATGCTGTCCCTCAACCTGAGTTAATGGAAGGACAGCATTGAATATGTACCAAAAGCTCATGGATCACATTGAATAAATTAAAAGCTTACTGATCACATTGTACATCGAGTTAAAATTTAGGACCATATTGAAAAAATTTAAAAGTTTAAGGATCACATCGCACATTGAGCAAAGTTCAGAGACCATCCATTTGTACCATTATACGGTAAAAGAAAACTCACCATGCACTTACGAGATTGCGGGCGCAAGTGACAAAGTGAATCGGTCTAAGCGTGCAGTTGCGCCATTTTTGAACGGCGCGGATACACAAGTATTACATGGACCAATCCTGGTTCTCGAGGTCCGAGGTATACCATTCCACGGAAACCCATCACTTCGGATACCCGGGATTTGCTCAGACATTCGGGACTTCATTATTGAACAGAATGGTTGAAATCCCAAGCTCTAAAGAGTAGTTAGTTACATCTACAGCCAGCGTTCCTAGTAAGGGCCCCCGCTTTCAACCAATTCCAAAATATTCGGGCCTGGGCCTGGGCCTGGGCCATGGGCCCAAACTGGCCAAGGCCCAAGTGGGTAGAGGGCCCGGGCCCACACGGCGGGAAGAAGAACCGGCGTCGCGGTCCTCGCGGAAGGCTTCGAGCCACCAACCGGTCGAGCCCCGGTCCAGCCGTCACGTCAAGAGCGGCCCCCACCCCCCCGGCCTTGACCTCCACCAGAAAAAAGCGGCTTATACCTCGTTAGCCTGTCGCCGTCGGCCGCTTTTCGGTTAGCCAGTCTCCTTCCTCGCGAACCATCTCCCTCTCTCTCTTCTCCTTCTTCTCCTCCTCCGCGCAGCAAGCAAAGGAGCGCAGAGAGAGAGAGAGAGAGAGAGAGAGAGAGAGAGAGAGAGAGAGAGGCTAGAGAGAGAAACAGGGCGAGCGAGCTCACCAGCATTCTCTCTCTCTTCAGGTCCGTCCCACCACCAGCAACAGCAGCAGCAGCAGCAATGGCGGCGTCGGCCTCGTCGTCGTCGTCTTCCTCCTCGGCGCTCCGCCGTCTCCTCCCCGCGCTGCTGCTCGCCGCCCTCTCGATCCTCTCCTCGAGCCGCCTCGCCAAGTGCGACGGTAAGCTCTCCGCCGTCTCCGCGCTCTCGCCGGCGTCCCTTCCGTCCGCAGCTTCGCGCTGCTTCCGCTGCTTTGTTTGCTCGCTCGATCGCTCGCTCGTTGTTCCCTTGACGCCGCATTTTGAACATCGCGAGCGCTTTCGCGGAGTTCCTGTCGGTGTCGTGGGCCTCTGGATCGGTGGCGAGATCTGAGCGTCCTTGATCTGAGCGGCGCTGTTGAGCTCGGGGTGTTATTTGTTCGTGTCCGCAAGTGTCGGTTCGACTTCGGTTCGGTAGCGATCTCGCGGTTATCGGTCGGTAAAAAGCCGACGATCGGCGTTGCATTTCGGGGAAAGTGGAGGACTCTTGCGGTTACTCGCGGTTGATTTTCGTCCTGGACCAATGTGGGTTGTGGGAGCGGCTGCTAGCCATGGTTTGTTTGTGCTTCGATCTATCGGGTTGCTGCTGAATCTTCTCTTCGTCTTAGGAAGATTTAGACTTGGATGCGAACTTGGATAGTAAAAAAAGTGATCTTTGATTATTCTGTGAACGTAGTTGGTGGATGTGTACATATTTGAAGCAATTCATAAATGTCTGATGTGAAGAGTGGTTGACTATTACTGAAAGTTAAGCGAATTGAGGGTGTGGATTTGTGTTATGCGGTCGCTTAATTCATAGGAACAGATCTGACCTGAATTATTCCAGGCTTTGGGTGGCCACGAAAATCTACACGATTGTCATTGAATTTGTTGATAATCGACAGTCTTCCATATGTCACGCTGTTGTTTCGCCATTAGTGTTTTTGGGTGCTTCTTTGCCACTTGTCCCTGGAGATGGTTTCTGAGGTGTCTTAAACTGATGACTAAGAACATGGAGTAGATTCTTCACACAAACACACAGATGCCAAGTCTCGGCAGTTCAACGTTTTGCTTGACTGTAACTGAATCTCGCGTAGTTTGTAGGAACATGCCTTTCCAATTAGAAATGCCATGTCACTGTCAGACTGTCACTCACATCATAGTGAAATGGAATCATCTCTCTTTAACTGGACAGAATCATCTGGAGACAAAAAATGGTAATTGCTGTCGGTGGAGTAGATTTATCTCAGCCATCGTCATTGCACAATTTGTTTTATCATCAAACCTCCTGATGAACTGGTTTTGATTCTTTGTCCATGTTGTCAATCTGTAACTTTGCAGTAAATAGGTTATTGAGCCATATGTTTACTTTTGGTTCCTATGATCCTTACACTAGAGCTGAATTTGTTCTTCATTAGGTAAGTCACTTGATTTTCTTGCCATCAAAGCAGTTCTATTAATATCGAGGAGAGATAAATGCCTCAAACTATGTAATGCTGCTTTTTGCTACTCCTCTCAGTACACTATCTTGTAATGCATGACTTGATGTATCCTACTTCGCAAGATTTTGATTCCATTGGTAGTTCGATGCAGAGTGCCATGTGAGTTTGGAGCTGGTCACCTTCTGCTGCTTTTTGCTACTTCTCGATGTGGAGTGCCAGTCTAAAGTTTTGCCTTTAATTTCTGCACATGGACGAGCCATGTCTTTCATTGTCATGCGGGGGATGGTTAAGGCCTTCTATTGCAATGGGCTTATCCCACCCACCATGTTCTCTTATTTTCGTTGTTTCTCGTAACTTTGCTAGCCTATTTAGTTGAATGACTGATATGCTAAAATTAGAACAATTTTGTATTTCAGAGCTGGTATGCTGTTGAAAATCAGTGCCACATAATGCATTGACTATTTCATCTCCAAGGAGCAGCCCCCTTACTCCCTCTCCCATCTCTCATATGGGCACCTCCTCGTGCTCCCAAACTGCCATCTAATTCATCTTCTCCTTGTCCTTGCAGGTGAGGATGATAATCTTCTTCAAGGCATTAACGGTTATCGGACATCTTTGAACTTAACAGCCCTTACAAAGAATGATAATGCGGAATGCCTTGCCAAGGAAATAGCTGATCAATTTAAGAATAAACCTTGTACTAATACAACAGGTGCTGACACTGTACCCGGGACCGAGCCTCAATTCTCCAACTTTCCAACACTTTTAGCCAACTGCCATCTGAACGTCTCTGTCACAAGGGATGGGGCAATAATGCCTGCTTGTGTTCCCAACTTGGTCTCAAGCCTTGTCCTCACTAACTTCACCCAGTCTCAGTATTCAGGTAACCTAAATGATAGCAAGTATACAGGAATTGGAATTAGTTCTGAAAATGATTGGATGGTAGTCATCTTAACCACGAATACACCCGAAGGAACCTACTTGACTGTCAAGTCAGCCGGTTTGATTCTGAAAGGCAGTTTCATTTATCAATTGCTCTTTCTACTCATCGGTTTTGTGCTCCTATTGTGAACTGGTGATAACACGGCCTTATGGCAGTTTGACTGAGAGCAATCAAAGCATAACTACAGAGGATTCATTGCCTTGTTTTAATTTGAAGGAAAGGTGAAATTGCAGAATAATCGAGAGTACATTCTTTTTGTATTAGCTTGTGTTGTGGCTGGAAATATGTAACACGTGATTTGGTATGAGGATTCTACTATGTTATATGTGTTCTTCGTTTTGCCTTAATTTCTTCCTTTACTTGAATCCTGCAATTCATTTGCAATTGAATTAGTGCAAAAGAGTTACAGGTTGCTTGGTTCTGTTCTTCCAAAAGCTTTCCTCATTACTGCATTTGTTGCTATTAGACCTTAAACCTTTTCTTTTCTTTTTTTCTTGTTGCTACATTGCATCTCGAGAGCTCATAGACTATTTTGTCTCCAACCACATCAAAGGCGAGAGACTGAGAGTCGAACCTCACACTTCTCATAAGAGCAGCTGGCCTCTAGTTCAAAGCCCCAGTGTAGTGATTAACCTTGAATCATCTGTTGCTCTTGCTCATTATTTCCTTGGTGAAGAGTCTAACTCGGGGGCTGTCACACGATGCCATTGAGACTGGAACTGTATCATCCCTGCTGTTGGTTGCTCGGGCATTCTTGGGTGTGGTTGAGTGAGGCTGGATGCCAATAGGTTTAGGACGGCCTATCTGCATATTGAAACTCATTCATTTATTCATTTTGTTGCTTTTGAATTCCGTTCTTTTATGTGGTCAACAAAAAAACATAGAAGAAGAAAACAGGAGCTAACTTCTTGGTCTCTGATAGTATGACTAAACTACAATTGATGAATGATGGAACCGTGGGACGATATCATGTGGTAACCGCCTGCGTAGCATATTTCAGCTGGCTATTTCTAGAACTTATGTGTAGCTATTAAAAATGCAATAGCTTCGCCGAACAAAGGTAATAGCCTTCATGGTAGGAAGGATTCTTCTTACTTTCAAAAGGTTCACACTCCTTTAGAAAAACCTTATGTTAAGGAACGGTCTGGGGCCTATGGGCGGGATTCTACCAAATCTGTGTGGCATCGATGAGATGTTAGTTGTTTTTGGTTTACTCAGTGCAGTAGATTGAGCTTAAAGTCCATGGATCTGCAACATTATTGTGCTATCACTGATCATCGCCAAATTAATCTTTCCAAAATATTTACACTTGCTTTACTTCATATGTCAATTGTGTACATCACATGATGCGGCAACTGCTAGAGGCTGAAGCCTGAAACTTCATCCCGGAGAGGCCAGTCTTAATCGCCAACAGCTTATCGAGTTGCGAAGGCAACTGGGCATCGTGTCTCAGATACATGGCACGTTTTCCTTCAATGTGACGGCGGGCTTTCGACCTGAAGCGGGTCGCTCGTTTTTGTTGGGCGAAAGCATCCTGTTAAACACCATCCCTTGAATTGCAAAATGTTGATTGTTTTTTATTGAATCCGGCCATCTCCAAGACAAACGAGTCACTTTATGACAGTCTAGTAGATGGATGCTATGCTCTAAGCTACGGCTATGGTCAAAGCTGTCAGCGTGCTTGAGGCTCCTAAGTTCGGACGAAAGTCCAAGCTTAGTGAAGAATGCTTTCTCAGAGTCGTGGCTACCCGCAGGATGTCTCACCAGTTTTTCAACTCCTAGAGGCCTATTCCTTAACCCTCTCAAAAGCAAATCGAGAGAAGAAAATAGAAAGGAGTAAAGTTAAAAGGCCCAAGCCAAAGCCCATGTATTTTGACTAACGAGAAGAAGAAGCTACTGATCAAACCAGTCATCGCTCTCACCCTCCTGAGGATTTGATTGAAAGTTCTTTAGTAGCCGTTCACAGTTTAGCTCAATCTAGCAACCATTACTAAATTCAACCATGTAGTAGGACAGTTCTCACCACGAAATATGAACGGGGATTCTAATGGTCACTCAAGAGACCGATTCCCCAATTGCATCATGCGCTATCTTCTTCCCCAGTTGTCCTACGGTACAAATACTTCAAAGGCTTTCAATGGAAGACGGAGATTTGTTCTCTAATAATCCAACGATCGCCAATCTCCAAGAATCGTATCCGTCGGGAATTTCAGAAGTGCCCTTAAAATACTAGACAGAAGAGTGATAATATTGCTGTTTCTATAGTTTGACTTTCTTCAGCATGTTCTCATCCTAGCGCATGGGCTTATGTAAACAATGTGTAATTTTTTTGAAATAAATAATCTATTTTAAAATTTTGTCTTTTTTTTAGTTGAGTTTTCAAATAAATAAAAATATATATTGGCTTGGTTCTCAATATAACTGGATGTACTCTTCATCATTTTGTTATGTCTTAATCATACTTTTGATATTATCATATAAATACCTGCTCATATTTTACTTATTAGTTTTGTTCTGAAAAGAAGTTTGTGTAATTCTTTATTAATGCTCTGATGGTGCTTTCGAAAGACTACCCCCATAATTACACAATTAATAATTCAATTTTATTTTAGGATTCTGTTAAGGGGTTTACCGGGCAAATTGTTAAGCGATCAAATTACTAAAAATTCTTCATTTGCAATGTAGTACTTTTCTCGTGTTATGAGTGAACAATATTTTGAAAATCGAATTATTATGATTGAGTATGGTCAACAGGCAAATTCTTTTGAATTATTGAAAACAGTCAGCTCATCAATGTACTTCACTTATGAGAGAAATACAGATTTATTAATGACATGTACACAGATTAGTTCCTGTTCGACTAATGAAGAAGTCATCACAGCTACAGCTAGATACCAGCAATTGCCTGTTTCAGTAGCTCTGGTCAGAATCAGTTGAAGTCTTCTGCTCGCGTTAGCACGCTGTTTATCATGAGGATATGCTCTCTAGTCCCAGTGGAGTACCTACTCTCCTTGATCGATCAAGAAGTCCAAGCTTATATCTTTCCCTATAAATAGCCACCTGCTCCAATCACCCAAAATCATCCCTCAAGGCCTGAACACTGATCCAATCCAAGAAAAGAGAAAAAAATGCATCTGGTTCAAGCTTTAGTGCTCCTCGCACTTGCCCTTGCCTGCTGTCGTGTTTCAGCATTTCGGCCCTACAAAGCCCTAGTTGCACCCATCACCAAAGACACCGCCACTTCTCTCTACTCCACCACCTTCAACTTCCACGAGAACTATGTCGTGGATCTCGGCGCTCCGTTTTCTTGGTCCACTTGCCCGTATAAGCACCCTCTCGTGACTTGCAGGTCTGCGCCATGCGAATCGGCAAGGTCCTACCTCTCCCCGCTTTGCCCTCCATCCGGCAGCTCCACCAACAACCTTTGCCAAAATTGCATCACGACTCCCGTCAACCCACTAACCAAAACTTGCGCTCTCTCCGACCTCACATACAAGAACATCGCCCTTTATGTGACAAATGGCGGACACCCGACTAGTTCTATAACTTTAAATGACATATACATGTCTTGTGCGCCTGGGTACCTTTTGAAGTCTCTTCCTTCCGGCGCTACCGGTTTGGCTTCCCTTTCGTGGGCTCCTCTCGCTCTTTCTACACAACTAGCCCCTCCTTATCTGGGAATAACCAAGAGATTCGCAATGTGTCTTCCTAGTGTTCCTAATGTTAAGGGCACGCTTTTCTTTGGAAACGGCCCATATTTCTTTAGGAGCCCTGCCTTGGTTGATGTATCCAGATTTCTTTCCTACACCCCATTGATAAAGAACCCTAAATCATCCGACTACTACATCGGCCTCAACAGCATATCAATTGCTGGGAAGGCGATCCGTATCCCGAGAAACACATTTTCCATTGATTCTGTTGGCCGAGGCGGCACGGTGCTGAGCACTGTGATTCCTTACACTATCCTCAGGAGCGATATATATAACGTCTTCGTCGAGGAGTTCAAGATAGCCACCAGGGGCATTCCTCAAGCGAAAAGGGTGAAGCCCTTCGAGTACTGTCTCAAGTCAAGCGCGATTGCGTCGACTCGGGTAGGTTTACAGGTTCCCCAGATTAGTCTGCAAGTGGCGAGTGGGAAGACCTGGACAATCTATGGAGCAAACTCGATGAAGCAAGTGAGCAAGGATGTGGCCTGCCTGGCCTTCGTGGACGGAGGAAAGGCAGCCGAGCATGCAGTGGCGATCGGGTCTTACCAAATGGAGGACAACTTCCTCGTGTTCGATCTGGCTCAATCAACATTCGGGTTCAGTTCCTCGCTGCTGGGCTACACCACTACTTGCGCCAACTTCGACTTCACAGTTAAACCTTGATGAGATCTGTTTAAGTTGGTGTGGTCCTCAAAGGAACAAGTACCTTTGCGTGCAATAATGCCGTGTGCTTGTGTGTTTGTTATTTCTGGTTGTGTGAAAGAATAAGAAACAATAATGTAGCCCCTAACCAAAAATAGCAAGTAGCTAACTTTGGTTTTTGGGAAAATTAGGCATCTTCTTGTCTATGTCTATGTAATGCACTGCCTTGAAGTTTAAAAATTGTTTTTTTATATTTTGAATGTCAACTGAAGCAATTGCCAAGCTCTTCCAATCAGATAATACAGAATGCACGTCTTGCTAATAACCCCGGTCGAGAGATAAAGTTGCTCTTGCACACATCTATACCATCCATCAATCTAAGCCTGGATTTTTTGAAGAATTTGATAATACGAATGTGATCAACAATGGTAAAGATTTGTCACGTGCGCACATGCACTTAGGCAACTAATTATGATGCTATAAATACATCCAAGATGTTCAAATGGCATATCAATGGAAAAAAGGGATAAGTGTATTCAAAGTCGTAAAACTTATTACAAAAGTGTAATTGAGTCTTAAAACTTTCATAATGTGCAATAAAGTCTTAAAACTTGTTAGGATAGTGCACTTGAATCCTAAAACTTTTAAAAAGTGCAAACAAGTCCTAAAACTTGTCACAAAAGTGCAAACAAGTCATAAAAGTTATTAAATTAGTTCAATCAAGTCCTTCCATTAATTATACTTTTTGAAAGTTTTAGGATTTGATTGCACTTTTGTGATAAGTTTTAGGACTTGTTTGCACTTTTATGATAAGTTTTAAGAATTATTTGTACTTTTTAAAAGTTTTAGGATTCAAGTGCACTTTCCTAACAAGTTTTAGGACTTTGCACATTATGAAAGTTTTAGGACTCAATTGTATTTTCGTGACAAGTTTTAGGACTTCTAGTGAACTTATTCCAAAAAACAACTTTATTAGCCGAGGATATAATAGAAACTATTAGGATTCGCCGCACAGTCACAAAGAAAATAGAAAGTAAAAGCGAGAAAAAGAATTTAAAGTTTTATCCTGATTCACCCTTAAACTAGGATTACGTCGAGCTCAAGATTCTACTATAATTAGTACATCGCATCTTTCTATTACATCTCTCAATTACAAGAGAAATAAACTATATATAAGCAATAGTTTGATTCAAAATAAGAAATCCCTTTCTAGGAAACCTACTCTCATTAGGAAATCTACTCCAATTAAGAAATCATTCAATTAGAAAACATATTCAAAATAGGAAACCTAATTAAATTAGGAAACTTTCATTTTTCGGGCTTAAACTATAAAAGCCCTCTAGCTACTCAGGACCGTTGCTCCCATGACTCTCACCCGCTCACTAGGGAGTGGGACCCTCATGCCTTCCTATCGATGGAGAGTGTGAACCATACCCCAACATTCTCCCACTTGGTGAATACTCCACATGCTTCTTCAGACCCAACACAGTTGTACATCATTCAAATTTTTCTGCACTCATTACCTTGGTAAAAAAATCTGCACTATTCTCCCGTGTGTCAATTTTCTTAAGTACTACAACCTTTTTATTGCTTCATGTAAATATCCTCCTCCAAGTCACCATGGAAGAATGCTTTCTTCATATCAAGCTGCTCTACCTACAGATTATATGCAGCTGCTATAGATAAGACAAGTCTTATGGAATTTGATTTAACAATAGGAGAAAAATCTCACCATAATCAACTCCCTCTATTTGCGAGTATCCCTTCGCAACCAAACGCGCTTTATATTATTCTATCTCTCCATCTGCTAATATTTTCTTCTTGAACACCCATTTGCAAACAATTGCCTTTTGATCAGTAGGTAATTTTACCAAACATCAAGTTTTGTTCTTTTCTTGTGAGTCCATCTCATCTTTCATAGCTTTCTCCCACTATTTGCCATTTTTCGCGCTTCTTGCTTCCTCGACAATACTTGAATCATCATCCATAACGGTTAGAGCACAATTCTCATTGCTGGCAAACATGGTATACCTCTCAGGTGGTTTTCTCAATCGTGTGGACCTTCTTAAGACCGGTTCGGGGTAGTGCTTGACTCAAACTCGATTTGGGATCTACTACATCATCCGCCTCGTTAGGCTCATTAGCTTCAAAATCCGAATTTTCTGTTCCAACTAGTGTGGGCTCTGTCTTTTCCATTAAACCAACATCTAACCCAATCACCTGTGGTTTTCCAAGAGCTTGGCAAACAATCTGATTTGTCGTAGATTCTCTGAACACTATATCCCTGTTGTAGATGATACGTTTAGTATCAGGATTCCTCAACGTATACCCTTTGATACCATCCTTGTACCCAACGAAGATGCATTTCTCTAACTTGCTCTCAAGCTTGCTCCTCTTTTCCTTTGGCACATGGACATATGCTTCACAACCAAATACTCTAACATGGGATATGTTTGGCTTCTTTTCAAACAATGCCTTAGATGATGTCTAATCCTTCAAAACTGATGTGGGAGACCTGTTTCTCAAGATAGCACGTGATAGCCATTGCTTCTTCCCAAAATTTAGCTGCTAAGCCTGCACCACTTAGCATACTCTTTGCCTTTTTTTATGAGAGACAGATTAAGTCTCTTTACCACCCCATTCTCTGACTTGCTCTCAAGCTTGTACCTCTTTTCCTTTGGCACATGTACATATGCTTCACAACCAAATACTCTAACATGGGATATGTTTCGCTTCTTTTCAAACAATGTCTCAAATGGTGTCTGATCCTTCAAAAATGATGTGAGGGACCTGTTTTTCAGACAACACACGGTAGCCATTGCTTCCGCCCAAAATTCAGCTGCTAAGCCTGCACCACTTAGTATACTCCTTGCCTTTTTCATGAGAGATCGATTAAGTCTTTTTGCCACCCTGTTCTGTTGAGGTGTATAAGACGTTGTCTTCTGCCTAGCAATGATACTTGTTGCACAGAATTAATCAAATTTCGCTAAAAATTTTTTCCTCCGTTATCAATCTACGAGACTTTGATTTTCCTATCAAACTGATTTTCCACCAAAGTTTTGAACTCACAAAATTTTTCAAGCACATCATCTTTCCGCTGCAGAAAATATATCCACACATATATGGAAAAATCATCGGTGAAAGAAACATAATGCCTTGATTTTCCAAATGATGCTATAGGTGTAGGATCGAAGACATCACTGTAGATCAAATCTAGAATCCCTTTCGCTCTCCCTCCTATGTATTCAAAAGATACGCAATTCTGTTTTCCATGTAAATAATGTTCACAAAATCTGAAATCGATAGAACAGTTTGGTATTCCATCCACCATCTTCTTTGAGGTAAGAGTCATCAACCCTTTCTCATTGATATGACCCAATCTCCGATATCATAGCATCAAAAGATCTTCTATCTACTCTGAGATATAACTCACACTGCTAATCACTGTGCTTCCCAATAATTTCTACAATTTTCCATACCGTTTGCCTTTGGCGATTACCACATATCTACAGGTTAGCTTGCATGAATATTTGTCGCTGGTGAAGGTAATGCTAGGATCTGCCATAGTTCCCATAGAAATAAGATTCTCGGTAAGACCAGGAATATGCATCACATCAAGAAGACTCTTGATTGTCCCATCTTTCATCTTCAGCTTCACCTTTCCGCGACCAACAATATCAAGCGTCGAATCATCTTCCATTCGCACTATACCTCCCTGATATGGTTCATAACAGCATAACCAATCTCTATGAGGCATCATGTGAAAAGATGCTCCAATGTATCAATTAGCCATGCACTGCAGTCACCCTGTGATTAATTGCAGATGAGATACATGTCTCCTGTGCTGCTGTCATCATCCTTCTTTGTACTATAGGATGATGCCTCATTTCGTTTCTTTGGAACTATACTTTTGTTTCTTCAATCTTTCTTCAAGTGTCCAGGCTTTTCGCACTTCCAACACGTTATATCTGATCAATCTCTGCTTTTAGATTTTCCTCTAATTCTACCACCAAATATGGTTTTGGATTGTTCACTATTCCTTCCTCTTACGAAAAGAGCATCTTGCGTTGCACTATCAGAACCTGCTCTCCTCATCTCCTCAGATAATGGAGCAGCTACAACGCTCTCAAAGGATAACGCACTAACACTAGTGCCATTCAAAATAATCATATGTTCCTGTGAATTCGGCAATGAACACAACAAAGTACACGCTTTATCTTCCTCATCCAAATTGATATCGATTGATGCAAGTTACCCACAAATAGTAGTAAACTTGTTTAATTCTTTTTGAATCTTCAGCAGAAACCCTGCCATTGGGAACCTCTAGCAACACGGTATCGCCATGGTGCCGTTCCAACCTTCGCGCCCCTCAAGCTCCAACCACCCCTTCATGTCCTTCGACATCGGCCCCACCACCTCTGTCATGCCTCGAACCCCAACGGCACGTGACACCCCTTACCTGGTCGATGAGTGCGACCTCCCAGGAATGTCGCCGATCTCAATAATCGTCAGAGATTTACAACCACGGCGGATGCTACAATTAATCTCGAACAATATAAAAACTGGGGAAGCATTAAGGGAGAATACACATATCTATATCTCATTTCCAAACTTATACCAAAGTATTTACAATTACAAGGCCACCCCAACGCTTACAAGCCACCATAAATATAAGTACACGCCACACTACTACGGTCAGTAACAAAAAGGCCTATGGCCTGATCAACTTTCCATCCAAAAATGGTACTCGTAAAAACCCAATTCCATATCCGGATTTTACCCCTTACGCCCCTTACTGGGCGTCCACTCTGTATCCGATTCTCTGTCCCCTGAGTCGGAGACCCCTTGTGTCGATCCATCCACTGAGGACTCTGAATCTGCCCTTATCTCGATCGGATGATTAATGTCGCCCGACTCTGACGGAACCCCATTCTGATATACTTCAGCTAACACATCCGCGAAATGAATTTCTGGTACAAAATTGGGGTCCAAATACTGCTCAAAGGGGAGTATGTATTCCGGGTCTCCTATAGACTTTTCCGACTCCCCGGACTCATCATTAGGCTCTACCTCGGCTTTTACTTCAAGTTCCACCTCAGGTTCCACTTCCTCAGGTTCCTTCTTAGGGATCAGTTCTAAATTTATGTACATTGGGTCGTCCTCAACCTGTGATGCTTTGGGTTCAGGTTCATGCTTAGCCCCGGATGAACCCTGAGCAGCTGTTGCTGAATGCAATCTCGACTGAGCTAAACTGGTATCTACACTAGTCAACTCTTCGTCTATCGGGGGTACGGCAGTCGGGTCCTAATCTCCAACTAGATCAAATGGAACATCAAAGCCCCTGACGGGCCCGAACTCAGCTCTGTCCTAATCCCGGAAAAATCAAGCAGTGTATTTCTGTTCTTCAAAAAGAGGTAAACCTACGTCTACGAAAACAGTAGAAGTGTGCTTAATCCAAGTAAAATTTTCGTCCATCGGGAACTCTGCAACCTCAAACTCTGTATGCACAGGTATTCCAAAACGTTCTGGTGGCTGCAGCGGATTATTCATCGCTCAAGCAGGGGATCTGAAGTGGTTTGGTCTATACAGCCATGAGACACTTCTCAATAAGTTATAACCTAAACCCTACCTAGGCTATCACGTTATTCCAGACATAGACAAACACACGAACCATCAAACCACCACAGAACACACGAATTCACATACCTGGACTCTCGACACACGCATCCTGCACGTTAGTCCATTTATAAAAATTATGTTGAAAACACATAACATAATATACGAATTTTCCACAAATCACTCACCCAACAAACATGCCACGTTTCCAATCCATTCAACATACGCACATTCCACCTCCACTTCCTCATTCTTTCCATTCTCCATTCCTCTTTCTCACATCACTCGCTAGTGACCCGTGTAAACGTACACGCCTTAGGTACACTGCGACCAACACTCAGCCCGCACCAAATGCGATAGGCCTACATGATCGGAACCCGAGCTTATAATGCCTCGGTCCAATCCCGGTCTCACCCGAGCTGATCATGCCTCGACCAAACTCATCCTTGCTTTTTTGAGCCTCAGCCTGTGCCAAATGCAATAGATCTACGTGATCGCTGCCTGAGCTTATGATACTCGGCCCGATCCCAACTCACTATCTCATGCCATTGCCTCAAATTCCATGCACACACTTGCACCCACACTTCACCACATCATCCTTTTCACACAAAAGCACATTTTCGCATAAAACAACATTTTTCTTTGTTCAAATGTTTTTAAAACATTTTCAGCCCTTCACGGGATTTTCATAAAATTCCAAGACGGACCTAACGGTACCAATCACGCGTCAAACAACTCACCATAGCATAGTGCACAGTACTCCCACAGCTCGTGAACAATAATTTCTGCACTCAAACCATAAAATCACACTATCGACTCTTCACGACACTTACATAAAACTCCGAGCCGAACTCAACGATATTTTTCTCATACCCAACAGCACACCCCAGCACACTAAGCCCCAATTCACAGCATTGATCGGCCCTTAAATTTCCACCAAAATCCTCGGAATTCAAACCTAGGCCCGTGATTCAACTTAGCTTGCAAAATCGCAACAACCCGTGTCTATCTAAACCCGAAACAACCCAATCTACTAGGCGAGAGTTTAGATCACAACTTACCTAGTTCTAGACTCTCTTGGCTAGAACAAAAGCGGCGGTAAAGCTTGAAATCCAACGAAAGCTTGCGGCGGCGGCGACAATCGGCGACGATCGACGAGCAGCGGCTTGCGGCGGTGTCCATAGTGGTGGTGAGGGCTCACGGCCAGAGATGGAAAGAGAAAGAGTGTCACGGCTGGGTGGGGATGAGGTGGTGAGGTGAAGGGGATGGCGGATCGGCGACGGTGTGGCGGGCGTGCAATCGGCGATGAGGACACGGCGGCGAACGGCGGAGGGAGAGGTGGCCGGTGAGGGCTCACGGTGGGGGGGGGGGGAATTCACGAAGGGGGAGAGAGAAGAATGAGGGAGAGAGAGAATGGTCTAGCTTTTTCTTCAAGTTTTTGACCCCTTTTTGAAAAATGACCAAAATGCCCTTGTCTAACCTTTTTGATCCAACGGTCCAAATTTGGTCTTATCTCGATCCGACGATCCAAATTCATTCTCATCCAAAATATCCAAGGATAGTCTTGTAATTTATCAAAAAGTCCAAGGGCAAAATTGTCTAATCAAAATTTGAGGGCAAAATTACCAAAATGCCATTTGCCTCTAAAACATACCCTTTAATAAATCCTAGGGGTATTTTGGTCACTTTCTCCATTTTTACCCAAATCGAATTTTTCTGAGGGATTTAAGCGCACCAAAAATTCATACGTGTCACGTGCAACGTCATCCTAACATTCCGGTGTGACTTCCTAATTTTCTGGTGTCCAATTTGGGCAAAAATTTAATAATTAAATTCTATTAAACGCAACTCGAGCGTTTCTCGAGCTAACGGGCGGCTTGCTGGAGAAATTTGCGAAATCGACTCATGACTGATACTAAATCGAGTCACGTGCAAATTCATTTGGTATGTGACGACCTCGGTTGTCATTAAAATCGCGAAGATCAATCACTTGATCCAAGGGGTACGATCGTTCGGTATAATTTCGGAATTATTCATCAAATCGTTTCATGGTCCAACGGAATCACCCGCGATCCACTACTAGGACAGTGACAAACTGACCTCTAACTATCCTTGGATCGGCCAACAGTGGCTCAAAATTTCACTTACGCGATTTAATGGTCGAAATCCATTCACGATCGAATTTTCTCTAGTCGCGCAAATTTAATTCCCCTATTAGCCTTTCCCTAATGGTTAGCATTTGCAGGAATGATCAGTTCCGGGCGAGAATTTACTGCGAGCACATCTCATAAAACTTAATTATTCAATAAATTCCAATTGGTGGAATTTCGGAATGTCACAACCTCCATCGCCACCTCCACCATCTACGGTGGGGGCCCCTCCGGCTTTGTGAACTTCGACGATGAGGAGCCCTTCCTCGACGAGCTTGGCATCCACCCTGAACAAATCTAGAAGAAGACCATATCGATCCTCAACCCTCTCTATGTGAACCCGGCTGTCCACAAGGACTTAGATCTGTTTGACCCAATCATCCCCTGTACCTCTTGCTCTGCCTATTCTAGTTGCTCGCTGGCATGATCCTAGGGTAGATTGTGGTATCCTCGATGTTCCTCTATGTGGTGTTCAACATGCTCGTCGGGTGTAACGGCAAGCTGAATTTGCACACATATATGAGCGTTGTTGGGTATTGTTTGTTGCCTGTGGTGATCTTGTTGATCTCATCGAATGAGGTAATGATTGATGTGGCTAAAGAGAAGGATGCCTCAATGTTGTGAGCAAAAGTTGAGGCACTTTATCTAACAAACGATTTGAATAATTGCTTGTATATGTTGAAAATGATGTTTCTGTTTTGTAGGGTTGAATGCACACAGATGAGTTTAATAAACTCATGATGGACTTGAAGAACATTAATGAAGCCTTGCCTCATGAAAAATAAGATATGATGTTGTTGGCATCTCTACCATATTCTTTTGAGCACTTTATAGATCCGCTGCTATAAAGGTGCACTACAATTATGGTAAATTCTGCCTTGTTTTCTAAAGAGTGGAAAAAGAAGTTACAAGAAGATAACTTAGTGCAAAATACGATGCAAAGTTTAGTTATTCGAGTCAGACATGAACGAATAGAGTTTGGAGGTAGCAAATGGAAAACGTTCTAAATCGAGGTCCAATATTCAAAATCGTCAATGTTATTGCTATGATGAGGTAGGGCACTATAGGAGACATTGTCTGAAGCACAAGGGTAAATAAGGGTAAAAGAACAATACAAGTGTCATAAGTTGTGTACGGAGGACACTTTGCTGCCACAACTTTTTTTCGGATCACTTTGATGTCAAGTTGGAGGAAAAGAGATCATTTAAGTGTCAATTTGGTCGGAAATTCGACGTGGCATTTTTTATTAATTTCTGATGCCGATGTGGCTCACCGGAGGATGAGTCAACATATACAGTCAGTATTTTTTTTTTTTAAATAATTTTTTTCCTCTTCTTTCCTTTTTCCTTTCTTTTCTCCCCTAATTGACCGGTTGTCGGTGGCCGTCTCGGCCACCGGCGAAGCCCGGGAAGGGCTGGGTAAGGGCGGCCTCGCCCATGGCCGGCAAGGGGCGACCTCACCAGATTTGGGCAAGGCGACCCTCGCCAGCGATAGGCGAGGTCGCTCCTTACCGACCATGGGTGAGGCCGCCCCACGCCAGATTTGGCGAGGGATGGCCTCGCCAAGCCTCGTTGGCGACTAGCGAGGCCGCCCCTCGCCGGCCATGGGCGAGGGGTTGCCTCGCCAGATCTGGGCGAGGCGACCCTTGCAAAGATCACTTAAGTGTCAATTTGATCGGAAATCTGACTTGTCATTTTTTTTTATTAATTTCTAAAGCTGACATGGCTTGCCGGAAGATGAGTCAACGTGTATAGTCAGCATTTTTTATTTTAAATAATTTTTTCTTTTCTCTCCTCGTCGGCCGATTGCCAGTGGCCGGACTGTACACGCTGACTTATCCTCCGGCAAGGCATGTCGGCATCAGAAATTAATAAAAAAAAATGCCACGTTGGATTTCCGGCTAAATTGGCACTTAAGTGATCTATTTTCCTCCGACTTGGCACCAAAGTGATTCGAAAAAAAGTTATGGCACCAAAGTTTCCTCCTTACACAACTTATGACACTTATAGTGTCCTTTTGTAGGTAAATAAGTTAAGGTGAAGTCTACAAGCGATGGTAATATTGCTACCGTGATAAATATTAGTTCTAGTGATGCTAATGTTGTGTTTACAATCACCACGAGTTGATCAGGTGATGTTTAGGTGCTTAACTCTTGATGTTCTTATCATGTGACTTCTCATGGATATTAATTTACTTCCTATTAGTGCATGAAGGGTGGTAAGGTAGTTATGTGAAATGGTGTTGCTTGTGGGTGGTGAGAATGTTGATTCATGTAAGGCATGTACCAGAGCTAAGAAAAAAATATTATCTCATTAAGTGCTGTTGACAAGTTCGGGTACTGGATCTCTGCTGAAGGTGAATTTTTAAAGATCTCTTAAGGCGTGCTTACTGTGATGCTAGAGAACATAAAATATGGGTTGTATTACCTTGCGGGAAAGACAGTGATTGGTTCATGTCATGCCCCGACCCGAAATCGCTTTCTATGCTAGTTGACAATCATGATCTGATCGATCCCGTGACTCACAAAAATGAGTTAATATGTCCCACTCATTGTATTCAATGCGCAATTGGAAGCAATTCTAAATGAAACATCACAAGACAGCATGAGCAAACCATCGCGAGTTGTATTTACATGATCGTGCTTATTTTTAACAAGCCCGCCTCTTGGGTCCTTGCAAACAGCATACATATTTTTTATGCCTATTCCAAAATCTATTCCACACACAAACCAACTATAGATAAACAAAACTTCGTCTTAGGTGATCTACTCCCACTACTTCATCTTCTCGCGCTTTAAACTCTGTCCACTAGCTTGCCCCCTCCCTGTGGCCATCCTATGCCCCACCTGCGGCATACCATGGAGCCGGCCTGCCGTTTACGCCAAAGCATCCTTTGAACCTGCATAGGGGTCCTATTAAGTCTCTGTTTGACCAACGGTACTACACCACATAAGTGTGGGGGACCAAGCTCTCAAGGCCCTCGTCCACCATAACATGGGTTGTAACCTGGCGAGAGACACGGCGTTCACGGGCGTCAATTACGGTGAGCACCTCAACTTGCATCTCCACGGGATTACCAAAACTGATTGGGGGCGATGCCATCCTACGGACCTAAAAAGGGAAAATAACAAGAGATGAGTCGGGGGAGACTCGATAAGTAAACTCACTAATATCAAGCGAGGATGAATCAATCGTCGTTAATACGAGTCGGCTTTTACCGCACCAACGTCGATAGCAGATCAATAGGAAAGTTCATGCCAACAATTAACTAGAGAACATCAAGCATAGCTATCACACGTGAACATCACTAGTCAAGTTCCAGTTTCTATTCAAGTACAAAATAGAAACAAGCCATGGAAAGAATCAACCACGACAACCAAATGACCAAACAAGGTCCAAGCAAATCATATCACAATGTATCTCATCTTCCTTTCCCAATATTAGGGAATTCACTTACACAAATAATAAAACTAGAACACGTGAGAAACAAAGAAAGCGAGAGGCACGTGGCTTGAACATGCGAGCAAGGCGGGTCTTGGACGTGGATTCTCTAGTTGGCTGAAGAACAAGAGAGAAAAGGGGATGGTCGGTGAGGTTTCTAGGCGTGAAACAAGAAGGCAAGAAAGAGGTGATGGCTGGTTGGTGTGAGTGTATATGCGTATGTGTCTTCTAAATTAAGTGGGGTCTCTTCTATTTATAATGGTCGACACTCGATTATTCAAGGAGAAAAGACAAAGCCATTCTTGATCTTGAAGATCTTGGCATTAATAAAGAAAGGCCAAATTGAAATGATGAAATTATCTTAGCAAATCATAGCAATTAATGGCTTTCTTCCTTTCTCTCATTCTCTCTCTCTCGGTTTCCTTTTTGGCTAACTTCCACCCTCTCGGCTTCTCCTTGGCCAACTTACTCTCTTGTCTCTAGCTCATTATTGGTGACAATAAGTTACCAAGCTTCAATTATGAGAGTGGACAACTCAGCTTGTGACTATTATGGAAGGGGACACCTAAGCTTGGCTCCAATTATTGTGGCTTGAGCATGAAGATTTGACTTGGGTCAATTTTGTCTTCTCGTCCCTCCATCTTCCGAAGCATGAGGCCTAATTCTAGTCCTACCTAACTTGTAATCCCACATCATTTTTATTCATCTTATTTTCCTAAGGGTTTTCCATGCTAAAACATGCTCATTGATCCCGTTCAATTCGAGGTTTGGTGTAGGAAAACCTCCAAATGTGACCAAGCACAACCAAGCCAACCAAGCAAAAGTCCATGTCCAACCGTGCAAGTTTGAGCCAGTCGGATTGACCAGGCACGTGGCCTATATAATCGGGCTTGACTAAGTACAGGGCCTGGTACACTGTCAGGCCACATAAGCACACGGCCGGGCACATAGCCAGACGCGTGGCCAAGCGCACGGACGCGGTGTCGAGCAGCACGAGTAATGCGTAGAGCACGATGCCGAGCTACACGAGCAAAGGACTGGATCATGGACTAAACACATGCATTGGCTCATGTATGGGCACCATGCATGGCTCATGGCCAAATCTCTTGGACACGGAAATAGGCCAAAGCCGGATCTGACCGGCATATTGCCTGGAACATGGGTCAGGCATAATGACTGGCACATGACCGGGCACGTAGTCAGCCCGTGGCCTACCTAACAGGCACAATGGCCGGTCATGATCGAGAACAAGGCCTAGCTAGCGTGACTGGCACATAGCCTAATCCACGACCAAGCCACTAGGCTCGTGACTTGGCACCTGACTCGTCCATGGCATATCGACTCAACACAATGATCCATGGCCGATTCATGATCGGTCTTCATGGTCATCCAGAACCGATGCATGGCTTGCGGAATTACTTGCGACTGACACATGCTAATATGACACTGATCCATGGTCATCTCGGACCTTTCCACTAACAGCTCTTATGGTCGAAGAGTCACTCCACAATCGTCTCACTAATCGACTTGCGTGATCGGGGAGTCATTCGAGACCGTGGATTTATTGGGTCAGGATAGCGGTCGGTATAACTATCATGTCAAGTATACACCCACTCCATGGACTTTTAAGAACAAAATCATCATACCTGATGGTTGGGGTGGAATGGATGCCGATGAAGCCAATAGAAGCGTGGCGTCCATGATCACTCCATTCCTAATCAAACTTGATGAAGTGGATAAGTACGAGGAGGAAAGAGGTCATATAGAATCAGTTACTATTCGACTTCCAATCGATCAGCTGAAGATCGAGTGAAAAGAACTTTAGCCTGTGATCATTACTTTGCCCCTAAAAGAAGAGTTTGACATTAAGTGCGTACCTTGGGATTTCGCACCAAAAGAGGTCGATGCTATAACTCAATTAGGAAGATCCTATGTCCCAAAAGAGGGTGAGCATGAGATGAAGGGTGTAACCGAAGAAGATGTGAAGCAATTGCTGTTGGTCATGAAAACAAGTGAATACGAGGTGATTGAATAGTTGAGAAAGATGCCGGCATAAATTTCTTTGCTGGATCTCTTCAAAACCTCATAGAGTCATAAAATGGTGCTCATGAAACTTTTAATGAAGTTCATGCCTCGGAGACAATCAACGAAGTACAGCTAGAAGATTTCGTTGGCACCATTCTGTTAAAGGATAAAATCGCTTTCTATGATGAAGATTTCCTAATTGATGGACGTTCACATGATAAAGCCCTATATATTGCCGTCAGATGCTGGGGCAAAGAAGTATCGCAAGTATTGATTAATAATGACTCTGCACTTAATTTGTGCCCGCTAAGCACATTGCATCGTCTGGGGATTAGTGAAGAGCTTATTAAGCCTTCTAAGGTGACCGTATGCTCGTTTGATAGAATGAAGAAAGATGTCATTGGTGATATTAAGCTTGAGGTAAATATAGGCCTTGTGCCTTTTTGATTGATTTCCAAGTGATCAATATTTCGAGGACTTTCAACCTATTACTAGGAAGGCCTTGGATTCATATGGCGGTGCCATCCCTTCAAGTTTTCATTAGAAAGTTTGGTTTGCCAATAATGGTAAAATGATCACCGTGCATGGAGAAATAGATTTCACTACTTATAAAGCGAGTACAATACCTTACATTGAGCCTGAGGTAAAAGAAGAGCTAAGCTATCACTCCGTTCAAATAGATTTCGATGATACAAATCCTCGCAAGTAGCATCATAAAGGCCCTAGAGTTTTTGACATCGTTTATTATGTCAAGGAGGATGTTATGCCAATATGGGTTCATCCCTAGTGATGGACTTGGATCAAAAGCCCAAGGGAATAAGGAGCTTATTATTCCACTTGCTGCTAAGAAGATGTGACATCCTCAAATTTCAACCCTATTCAAGATGTAATGAATGGTTATTTCATCAATACGCAATGAGTAGAATTAGGCGTTGAATTGATTCTTGAATCATTTAAGGGTATTCCAAGCTTTGGGAAAGGCGAATTAAGACTTCGTTGCGTGCGACCAAAGCACTTAATCATGGATTGACAATTCGACCATAAGGATTATTGAAGGACAACCATAAGCCATTTCAAGTCAATCCAGGAATGATTATAGATCGATTCGACAATAGTATAGAATCGAATTACGGGTGATTTTGCACTACTACTATATTGATTCCGAAAGACACTAGACCAATCCCTAATGATTGTATGCTTTGAAATAGGCTATTGACCCCTCATGATTGCATGACAACCGAGGGTCATCCATGGATTGAGAATGCTTAAACGTGGATTGATTTGGAATCAACTATGGGTTAAATGGATGAAACCCCAAAAAGTTGCCTATTGTTCTAATTATGCGAAAGATGCATTTGAGTGATTTTAACCACGAATTCTAATCCAGTTGAGGGTATTGTACTCTAGAGGATTAAGAGACAATTATTGAAAAAATTTTGAAAATCGCCTATTTATCAGTAAATCGAGAAACCTTGAAAATGTGAAATTCGGGCTGGAAATTAGGGCCTACAAGGGGGCCCATGAATTTCTAGGAGCCCAATGGGCCTCATGGACTATATAGTCAACCACAAGGATCCAATGCAAGGGAAATAATGGTTTTGCCCTTTTGGGCCCAAATTAAGAAGTTTTGAGAATTTGTGCAAGAAAAGCTCGAGACAAGAAGCTCACAAGGAACTAAGCCCAATGACAGGGCTCGAGGAGGATTTCAGCCCAAAAAGAATGAACTTAGCCCAAGTTTAAGGCCATTAAGCCTTTCAAGCTCATTTCTTTTCAAATTGGACCCGTTCAAGTCCAAGCCCAAGTTTGTTGGCCCAAGCCCAAGCCTGTGTGAATAGTGCACATGAGTAGCATCAAGGGATGAAATTACCAAAATACCCCTCTCATTTTCTCTTAATTACCAAATTGCCCTTTCTAGAAGTTTTTGCAAGATGGAATCCTAGCCATTGATCTTGGCTTGGTGAGCAAAAGTTAATCTTGACCATCCATTCTTGATTTTTGTTGCAAGAGACTTTCTCTCTCCTCCTCATTTCTCTCTTTCTCTCTCTCTCTCTCTCTCTCTCTCTCTCTCTCTCTCTCTCTCTCAAGTTTTTCTCTATCTCTCTTCTTTGCTTCCACCTTCGGTCGCCACCATCACTGCCCCTCTAGCAACTGGTATTTCTGCTGTGGAACCACCACCGGGCCACTAACCATGCACCGTGACCTCCCGTCGCTGTGTGTCGTCCGTTCGGGCGGTTTCCATTGCCGATCCACGTAAATCGCAAGCCAACCAGCCCTCACGGAAGCTGTTGGTTGCTGTCCTAGCCGTCCGTCGTCATCCCGTGTTGTTTTCGGACCAAGCCACGCGTAGCCCTCAAGAACAAAGCATTTCACTCATTTGAGAAATTTGCTCGAAAGATCAAGAATGAAAAAGGATACACCATCTCAACTATAAAAAAGACCATGGAGGAGAATTCAAAAATCAAATGTTTGCTAATTATTGTGATGAAAATAGAATATAACACAATCTCTCCACGCCATACACCCCTCAACAAAATGAAGTTGTTAAAAGGAGAAATCGTTCTCTACAAGAAATGGCCAGAACTATGATGATTGACAGTAGTATGCCTACATAATTCAGGGTTGAAGCAGTTGCTACTGCCTATTACATATTGAATAGGGTACTACTAAGACCATTGATGGAAAAGACTCCCTACGAAGTTTTCAAAGGTAGAAAACCCAATATATCATACTTCTATGTATTTGGTTGCAACTGTTTCATTCTTAAAAATAAGAATGATAACATTGGGAAATTTGATGCTCGTTCAAGTGAAGGTATTTTTCTATGATACTCAACTACTAGTAAAGCTTATCATGTGTTCCATAAAGATTCATAGGTAGTTGCAAAATCCATAAATGTGAAGTTCAAGGATAACCAGAAGGGGATACAAGTAAATGATTATGATGGAGTCATGCTCTTGCCTTTCCTATCAAACATCAACAATAACAGCATCAAAATGCTGATGTTTCAGAGCAGAAAACAATTTCCAAAGAACAAATCATTGGAAACATGAATGAAGGAATCAAGACCAGATCTTCACTCAAAAAAATGATGAATTCCTTGACTCTCATATCCCAACAAAACCCAAAAGATCAAGAAGCTATCTTTGACGAAAGCTGGATGGAAGCCATGCAAGAAGAATTGCATCAATTCAAAATAAATGAAGTTTGGGAATTAGTGCAAAGACTCTTAGATTATCCTATCATAGGAACAAAGTGGGTATTCTGAAACAAACTTGATGACAAAGGTAAAGTCACTCGCAACAAAGCAATATTAGTTGCGAAAGGTTACTCACAGGAGGAAGGTATTGATTTTGATGAAACTTATGCTCCTATTGCTAGATTAGAAGTTATATGGCTATTAACTGCCTATGCATGTTTCTATGATATTCATTTATATCAAATGGATGTCAAAAGTGCTTTTCTTAATGGTTACATTAAAGAAAAAGTCTTTATTGGGCAACGTCTAGGATTTGAGGACCAAGCAGATCAAAGGCTGTCCACCGCCTGAAAAAGGCCCTGTATGGACTTAAGCAAGCTCCAAGAGCCTGGTATGATAGATTAAGTACATTTTTAGAGGAACATAATTTTGAGAAAGGTAATGTGGATACTACACTATTCATCAAGAAGGAAGATAAAGATCTTCTTATCATATAAATATATGTTGATGTTATAATTTTCGGATCGACTAACAAAGATCTATGCAAGGAGTTTGCAAACATCATGAAAAAGCGAGTTCAAAATGAGCATGATTGGATTACTCAATTTCTTTCTCAGTCTCCAAATAAAGCAAACAAAAGATGGCAATTTTATCTACCAAGAAAAGTACGCCATGGAAATCATGAAGAAATTTGGTAAGGAAGGAAGCTAAAAAGTCGAAACACCAATGTCTACCACTAACAAGCTAGACAAAGATGAGAAAGGTGAATCTGTTGACTCCAAGCTTTATAGGAGCATGATTGGTTCCTTGTTATATTTAACAGCATCCAGACTAGATATATTATTTAGAACCTGTCTATGTGCGCGTTTTCAGTTTGACCCAAAAGAATCTAACTTATCGACTGTTTTATTTTTTATTCGATACATTGGTTCATATCCAAAGTTTGATATCTGGTATCCCAAGAAATTAGATTTTACACTACTTGGATACTTGGATGCTGACTATGCGGGATGTACGGTTGATCATAAAAGTATATCTAGAACGTGTTAAGTATTAGGAAATATGTTGATCTCTTGGTTCTCAAAGAAACAACATACAGTTGCTCTCTCAACGACGGAAGTTGAATATATTGCGTTAGGAAGCTGCTATGCTCAACTCATGTGGATGAAATAGCAATTTTATGATTTTAGAGAAACAAATGTAATCATCCTTGTATTGTGTGATAATACAAGTGCAATCTATCTATCAAAAAATCCAATTCTACACTCTCGTGCCAAGAATATTGAAGTAAGACATCACTTCATCATAGACTTAGTAAATAATAGAGACATCTCCATTTAGTTCATTGATTCAAAACATCAGCTGGCTGACATCTTCATCAAGCCACTAGACAAACAAGCTTTCGAATTCATTAGAGGAGAGCAGGGAATATGTAATCCATTTGAATAAATCAGGTAAGATTTATCAACTTCTACTTGACAAGAACAATGGACCTCGGGTATGCAATCACCAAATTCAAAAATTTATTACTATTACTGTAACTGCCCCTTGGATTTTTTTTTTTTTCTGACATGCTGATTCCCTGCCGTTATACCTGATCTGTTATTGTCCCGATTTTTTCTTGAAAATCCATCAAAATGAAAAAGAAAGTTACTATTATTGGGTAATGGCTAACCTTTTGAACGTGGCTAAATTGCTCCTATTTATAAGGAGATAGTGCTCACGTTATCTTTCATCTCGTAAACTGCCTAGATAAACCGCTCTTCATCTTCTATAATTTACCAAGCCATTCTCAACGTCTTCATTCACATAAACTGTCTCTCTAATGGCTCTCAAGTCTTGCAAAGCCATTGGCACACGCAAAGCCACTTGTACCAATACGATGCTAGCCAGAGTCTCCAAGCAAGGACCAACACACATTGATCTTACTGATCAACCAAAAGGATCGACTAAAGTAAGTCAAAGTCAGAGTTCTCCTGGTTCTCCACTTATTGGTGAACTTGGTGAATCTGCCGCTGCAAGCACGATTCTTCCGTCCTCCACAGAAGAAATTGTTCCGAGTGCCAAAACTCCAGAATTACAAATGCACTCTGGAAAGGGAAAGGCTATTCCATATGATCTTCCACTTCTGAACCTAGAAGCACCTTCCTAGCCAACCATTTTTCCTAGCGCTTCTCTTGAACAAATAATACAAGCATTCATCAAAGAAAATGGATACGTGCCTTTACCTGTCGAAAGCAAAGCTACTGAATATTAGCCCCTCACTTTGCTTGCTAGGGAGTCCTTGCAACCCATACCAATATCAGAATCCACAAAATCTTCCACTGAAAAAGAAGAAGAGACTGCACCCTCTAAGAAACTAGAAGCAGAAAAAGAGATATCACCACCTGTTCAATCTCTTGCTCCTATTGAACAAAGCTACCCAAGGACTAAGATAGAAGAAACCGCTAGAGACAAAAAGCAAGAAGATGATGATGACAGGGTCTTTCAAAATTTTGAACCTAGCAAAGGTTTCATTCTCGACCCCTCATTCGATTCTGAACTATTTTTCAATCAAGAACACAAGGACGCTTTTGAATCTTTTGACAATCGCGGTACTATTCCATGTTGTTTTATGAATTTCAACTATCTTGATGCACATTGCATCTTTCGCTCTGAGCTGTTTGAAGATCTTTGGCTAAAAACTTTTTTGTACCATGCAAGATGAAGTACACCCCACTCTCGTGGCCCTGTTTTATTCAAATTTACATTTTCCAAATAGAGACACCTTCATCTTCTCTTTTGCCAAGAAAAACTACATTGTTACATTGGATGAGTTAGCTGAGATCATCAACACCGAGTTTAATGTTTTCAAAAAGACTCCTGTTAAGCCAGACATTGCATACAACTTCATTTGGAAACTCTTGATTTTACTCGAGGCTCTAGGGAAATTGTTCCCTTGTACTTACTGCCCCTCAAAGCAAACTTCATTAAGAAAATCTTAACCCTCTGCCTGCACCCAAAATTGTCCTCAACCAACGATGTATGTTGTTATGAAGCACGGGTCACTTAGCCCATCTCACCAAATATGAAGATTTTTCCCTGGCACATATGATATTCATCCACATGTACCGCACTGCCAAACGCAAGACAAGCAAGCTACCCTATGGTGCCTTCATCACTTGCATCTTCAAGTACAAGCACATCGACTTCTATGATGTTGCCCCTCATAGCATGCCTCATGTGGAGATCAAGAAAAAGACTTTGGACAAAATGATGCTGAGAATGACACCTGAAGGATGGGTCAATCAGAAGAATGAAGTTGTTCTCGTAGGACAAGGAGATAATGAAAGAGCAAAGAAGGTTCTTCAAGAAAAGTTAGTAGCACAGGCTACATCATCTAGCTAAGTGAAAGGCAAGGCACATATATAGAGGCAATCTGCTTGTCCCTCTCCAGCCGAACCTTCAGTTACTCCTGATGTTACAATCTCGAGGCTTCATGCTGATGTTCAGGAAATCAACAGCTCCATCATTTCTCTCACCAAGTACTTGGTGAAAATCAAATGAACGTTGCTTGGCTTAGATTGCTATAACCTTGCCCGACCTGACCCTGAGGAAAGCCACTCAACCCTCCACCACTCAGCAAAGAAAACGCCCTCGCACATAACTTCTATTATCTGCTCATGTTTTTCTTTGCTTGTGTTTGATATTAGATCTGTTATACCTATCTACTTATGTATGACTTCCTTATCAATGCAAGTACTCTCTTTCTCATATGATATCTATTGTTATTTGCACTATCTTTTTGCTTATAACAAAACGGGGGAGAGAACCTAGATGTGAAAGATGGTGAAATACTAAATCGCATCAAAACAGGGGGAGCAAAATCAAAACAGGATAAATAAAGGAACTGCGTAGATAGACTCTAATCTCTTGCAATCTATTTCTGATGATATTCGCTCACTTCAATCTAGAAGATATGCTCCTTAAACTGGAATATTATTAAAAGATCGTCTAGATATCATTTCTAATATTTCTTGCAAACACTTTTTAAGAGACATTATGCAAAGTATATTCTCTATGAAAAATCTTCACTCTGCATATTTTCATTAACAACACGTTCAATTCAATATTTTGGTTTCACATCTTTTGGATAGTTTTGTTATCATCAAAAAGGGGGAGATTGTTGGAGAAACATCTTCAAATGAATTTTGATGATACCCAAACTATCCTTAATATAATATCTACATTGTCTAAGTGCAGATATATTCAAAGGACTGAGTGATTTTGAATAATACTCATAATGATATTCATTGAAAAAAAGATCACAAGACTGTCCTTGAATGATCAATTAGACAACACCATCGATCTCAAAGATCAGCCAAATGACGATGTCATACTCAAGCTGAAGAGATCTAGTAAATGGTATTGTTTAGATAATGGTTCATTTAATATGACCGTTATGTCACCATTGTAGCCGTTGGGACTAGATAGGCACAACAAAAGACTTGGCAAAAAGGAGATTAGTCAGTCTGATAGGTAGTTAGAATTGCAGCTACATTATAGTAATAGAAGCTATTTCAGGAAGGTCTGCAACAGAGTTCTAGATATTAAGACTGCATTTGGCTGTTCAAATTTGGATTGGGATATGATCGGATAAGGTGGGTTAATAAATCCTCCAAATATCCTTTGAATCGTAGAAAATCCCATCACATATTTGGCGTAATTCAAGATAGAATCTAAAATCTTTGAAAGTCTCACTTGTCTATAGCAATCTACCGCAATATCCAGATCTCACCACTGAGATCTCCCTCACTAGCATCTCGAACCCGCTCTTTTCAACTCCCTCCCGTTCGTCTTCTTCATCAATAGTTACACCAGATCCATTGCCATGTCCACCTCTAGACTATAGTCCTCGCCTAGCTTCACCATATCAAAAGCGATTCAAACACCGGCAAAGATGACCCTCTGGTCGCTGAGTGACCAGGGGATAGCAACCACGGGGATCTGACAAAGAAGGCAACAATGGCTAATATAAGGGTGGCAATAAGGTGGTGGATGCCACACGTGAAGCTCAGGTGCCACTTGATGTCAAAGCCAACGATCTAGGGTCATGATGGGCAAAGAAGAGGTGGACGAAGATCCATTAGTGGACAGCACTAGGGTAGTGAGTAATGAGGGCGGACATGCCTCTTTTGTGGATGACGATCTCGAAGGATATACACGACAAAAAAACAAGGATTTAGCCACGGAAAATTAGTGAAGAAAAATTTTTCGTCACTAATTTATGAATTTGCGACAAAAAATAAACTTGCCGCTAATTTGAGAAGAAAAAAAATTCATTGCTAATTTGCAACGAAAAAAATTTCATCGCTAAAGAGTGACAGAAAAAAAATTTGTTGCTAATTAGCGACTAGAAAAAAAATTTGTTGCTAATTTGCGACGAAAAAAAATTTCCTCACTAATTAGCAAAGGAAAAAAAAATTAAATAAGCTAATTAGTGACGGAAAAAAAAATTCGTCGCTAATTTGCGACCAAAAAAAATTCATTGCTAATTAGCGATGGAATTTGCGACGGAACAAAAATTCATCGCTAATTTGTGACGAAAAAAAAAATTAAATAAGCTAATAAGCGATGAAAATAAACTTTCGCTGCACATTTCCAACTATTTTTATAGTTCATCGCTAATTAGCGAAGGATTCAAATTCATCGCTAATTCGTCCCTAATTCCATCACAAATTAATGACGAATTTGAATCCGTCACTAATTAGCGACACACTATAAAAATAGTTGCGAATGTGAGGCGAAAGTTTATTTTCGTCACTAAATTCGTCGCAAATTAGCAACGGAATTAGCGATGAACTATAAAATTCACAACACATTCCCGACTATTTTATTTTCGTCGCTAATTCCATCGCTAATTAGCGATGGATTCAAATCGTCACTAATTTGCGACGAATTAATAAAAATTCGTTGCTAAATTCGTTCGAGCAATGTTCGTGGCAAAAGTAAAAAAAATTTCGTGGCAAATTAGAGACGAATTTTGTCACGAATAAGTTCGTCGCAAATTACTGACCAAAAAAATAAATTCATGGCAAATTAGGTTGCGAATGATAATCATTCTGTTTCTCTATTTCTGTTCTAAAGATAGGTTTGGAACATAAATCCGTTTGGTAATATAATTTTAATTTCTATTTCTAGAACAAATTTTTGTTTCAGAAATAGATTTGAAAGAGAAATCAGAAGTTAAATTTTTTTGCTTCTCTAATTTCTGTTTCAAAAATAGAAACAATTTATATCTCTTCTTCAGCCTTAACACCTACTATGCTATGAATGAAAGTCCACTAAAGTCCACCAAAGACAGATATGTTCTGAATGAACGAAATATCCTTCTCTTCAACAAAGAGACCACAAAAACCCTAGGCCGTCCTCCTTGTCACCACTCCATCCTCCTCACTGCCATCGATGCCGTCCTCCTTGCCGTTGACGCTGTCTTCCTCGCCCCCGCAAGAATGCAAGCGGAGGAGGAGGAGGGCTGGGAAGAGACGAAGATGAAGCTCCCCCCGGGACCTCAAGTGCGCTGGTTTCCTTGTCGCCGCTTTTGCTCCGCCTCTCGTCGCCACCGCTCTTGCTCCACCTCTTGTCGCCGCCATTGCTTTGCCTCTCATCACTGCGCTTGCCACCGCTATTGCTCTGCCTCTAGTCGCCGCCGTTGATCCACCTCTCATCGATGCCGTTATGCCACCTCTCGTTGCCACGCTCGCCGCCGCTCTTGCTCCGCCTCTAGTCGCCGCGCTCGCCGTCACTCTTGCTCCACCTCTCGTCGCTGCTCTTGCTCCGCCTCTCGTTGCCACACTCGCCGCTGCTCTTGCTCTGCCTCTCATCTCCGTGCTCGCCACCTCTCGTCGTTGCGCTCGCCGTCTCACCACCGTTGCTCCGCTTCTTGTCGCCACGCTCACTGTTGCTGTTGCTCCGCCTCTCGTCGCCGCCATTGCTCCGCCTCTCGTCGCCACCGTTGCTCCACCTCTCGTCGCCGCGCTCGTCGCCTTGTCTACTCTCTATCTCGCTCTAGGTGCGCCACTTTCCTCATTCCTTGACTTTGTCTTAGCGCTGTTGCCTTTGCACTCTCTATGTGTGGAATGGTGTGATCTTGTGGAACGTGCTTGAGTGTCGTGTGGAATTTGGCGGACCGTGGATGGCTATGTTATGGTGCTATATGTTAGATTACGTTAGTTGGCTCGTGACTGTGGTAGTGTGCCGGAGACATGCTTCGGATTCGTGTTTTCTTTTTTATGAACTCGAAAGCTAAGATTCGTTTTGTTAGGCTGTTAGAGAATGAGCTGGTTCTGCGTTGATGTTGTTGTTGTTAGAGAATGAGCAATTTGCTTAGCTTTGCATGATTACATTAATTGCAACGCTAATTCCTGCCTCAAGAAAAGAGAATTGCGCCTGTTCATTCAATAGTTGAGTATAGGATCAATTCACTGTTATGTGTCGTTCATTGTGCATTGTTGAATTTGAATTTGTTGTGCTGTGTTTGAATTTGATAGGTGGTGATGGTTGTGTATCTCTTTTGCGATTATGGGTAGCATAAGTGATGTACTTAGATTGGCGAACTTGGAATGGGCTGAAATTTGGTCAGTTGAGTGGAAATAGGCTGCTGATCAATAACTCACAGCTTTATGATTGATGTCATTTTTTTGCGTTTCGGAATCGTTTAGATGGGTTTTCAAGCTTTTTTTTTTTTGGTTTAGGGTTTCATTTTAAGTTTCGTTTTAAGTTTCGGTTTAGGGATCAACTATGTTTAATTGTCTACAATGAAAGATGTCTTATTTCAAATTTGTAGTAATACTATCATGTTATTATATCACACAATAAAGGATTTAAGTTCTTAAGCTTTTCAAAACTATGGTGGATTTGCTTGGAGACGAAAAAAGAAAAGAACAGAACAACCATACATCCACAAATAGAAGAACATTCACCAATTATATGCTTCAAACGAGGTCTAAACCTACTGGACAAGTTGGTTTGCTTGATTACAATAGAAAAAATCCTACTAGACATTAGCTACAAAGTTGAATTGGTAAGGGGATGTTCTCTTTTAATTTGACTGGCGCGATATATACTTGCTTGTTCTGATAGGAGGATGTTCTCTTTCAATTTCTTTGTGTCTTTTGGTTTATTAATAGTCATTACATATTATTGTGATTTTGATATCAAATCTTCTACACTTGAATTGGTACATTATCTGATGTGGCTTATTTGATGCTCAATCAATTAAGGTTAAATGACATCCAACAAAAAGGTTCTTATGGCAAAGTGGACCAAGCCTTTGACCAATATGCTTGTAAGTTTGTTGGTAGACGAGGTAAAAAAAGGAAATCGCACCACCTGTACTTTCAACAAAGCAAGTTGGAATAACATATATGCTGAATTCAATAAACAAGCAGGACTCCAATTTAGTGTAATTCAGTTGAAGAACAGAGTAAACAAACCGAAGAGACAATATGGTAGTTTTAAGAAGCTTATTTTACAATTTGGATTTGGATGGGATAATGTAAACAAAAAGTTACTGTTCATGATGCAAGTGCATGGGAGTCTTGCATCAAGGTATTACTTTATTTGGGTTAATTTTTTTTATTAAGGATATAGGCTTCAATTATATTGCCGACATATGTCATTATTGTGAAAATTGTAGGATAATAGCGAATGGGCTAAATTCAAGAATTATGGATTATCCCCAGCTGTGTGTTGTGTTTGGTGATACATATGCTACTGGGGAGTATGCAGTAGAAAATGTAGAAGACTTGTTAATGTCGGAGGGAGAAGACAATGGTGGTGGTGGTGGGGTAGGTGATTCAGAGGAATTTAATGAACACTATATTAATGAGGGAGTCTTTACACCTGACATGTGCCAACCCAGTTCATGAGAAGCATAAGTTGGATAGGACTCCAAATTCCAAGAGGAGTAGAAAGAGCAACATATATGATGTTAGTGGCACATGCAAAGCCATTCAAGAAATGATCAAATTCAGGACGGGTCAATCAACAAGTGGCTTTGTCACCTCACATGCCCCACCACCTGTAGACCCCTACTTCATAGGAGTTGTGGTTGCCGTCCTAAATGGCATGCCTAACTTGGAGCGGGATCTTTACAATAAAGCTGTGAGCCAAACATGCCTTAATGCCACTTAGAGAGAAGCTTTCATCATATCTCTACCTGAAAGGAGGCGTGAAGTTCTTGAATCTCTTTAAGTAGTTGTTGAGAAATATGCTATGGATTTATATTTGGCTTTCATCATTGTATGACTTATTGACTTATGTACTAGAGACTTTGGTTTTTTTATGATGCAACTACAATGACCTTGTGGTTATTGTTTGGTTTTTTCTTATGATGCAACTATGATGACATTGTGGCTACTGTTGATTATTATTGGAGTTCTTATCTGATGTGTTTATGTTTTTATTTCGTGTGATGGCATAGGTAATATGGAGAGAGGTGAAAGTAGCAATTATAATGATGAAGTAGCATCGGTCAAATCAGTTGAACAAGACTTTGATGATTTTGATCTTGATATATAGATATCCTGGTTGTCCATTATTGATATGGATATGTCCATGCACACAAGAGAACCTATTAGAGACAGCGTATTATTAGGACCCAAATGGGTAAGAGAGGTTCTACATGGACATTTAGATAGAGTATATGAAGCTTTTAGAATGGAGAAACATGTCTTTCTCAACCTTTGTGAATTGATGAAAGCAAAAGGTTGGTTGAAAGATAGTCGATATATTACGGTAGATAAACAAGTTGGGATTTTCTTATATATGATTTGTCACAAGAACTCCAATAGAGATTTATGTGTGAGATTCCAACATTCGAGACAATCTATCAGCAAGTACTTTACAATAGTGTTGAAAGCAGTTCTCAAACTAGCAAGAGAGGTTATTATGCCCCTTTCCTTTGATGTTGTCCCAAAGGCAATTTTTATGGATCCTAATCATAAATGTTACTTTAAGGCAGGATTCTCACACATTCTTTCTTTTACACCATCAATTTTATTTTGTTGATAATAGTGCATAATACTAGTTTTTGATAAAATGATAGGTTTGCGTAGGCCCTATTGATGGCATCCATATTCATGCTTCTATACCTATGGAGAAGCAGATCCCATTTAAAGGAAAGAAAAGAATTACCACTCAGAATGTTTTGTGTGTTTGTTCATTTGATATGAAATTTACTTTTGTGTATGCTGGTTGAGAAGGCTTTGCCAACGATTGTCGAGTGCTCTCAATAGCACTCGAGACTCCTCGCTTGGAATTTTCTCGACCACCACCAGGTATTTGCTTGTTCTTTAAGTAGTAATTTTCTTTATGATTAGATTGCAATTGCAAATCATGACCAATAAATGTATACCTTGTTATAGGCAAATACTATGTAGTAGATTCTGGTTATGCAATAACTCTGGGATTTTTAACTCCTTTCAAAGGTGAACGGTATCATCTAAATGATTAAACGTTACTTTAAGGCAGGATTCTCACACATTCTTTCTTTTACACCATCAGTTTTATTTTGTTGATAATAGTGCATAATACTAGTTTTTGATAAAATGATAGGTTTGCGTAGGCGCTATTGATGGCATCCATATTCATGCTTCTATACCTATGGAGAAGCAGATCCCATTTAGAGGAAAGAAAAGAATTACCACTCAGAATGTGTTGTGTGTTTGTTCATTTGATATGAAATTTACTTTTGTGTATGCTGGTTGGGAAGGCTTTGCCAACGATTGTCGAGTGCTCTCAGCAGCACTCGAGACTCCTCGCTTGGAATTTTCTCGACCACCACCAGGTATTTGCTTGTTCTTTAAGTAGTAATTTTCTTTATGATTAGATTGCAATTGCAAATCATGACCAATAAATGTATACCTTGTTATAGGCAAATACTATGTAGTAGATTTTGGTTATGCAATAACTCCGAAATTTTTAACTCCTTTCAAAGGTGAATGGTATCATCTAAATGATTATAGGGGTAGAGCAAGATGGCCAAGAACAGCAAAAAAATTGTTCAACTATAGGCATTCTTTATTAAGGAATGTCATTAAGAGATCATTTGGAGCATTAAAGAATTGCTTTTCATCTTAAGACACATGCCTTCATTTACAATTCGAAAGCCAGCAAGTATTGTAATTGCATGTTGTGTTATTCATAATTACATCCGTGATCAAGACAAGATAGATAAGAACTTTTCCCTATATGGAGATCCAAATTACGAGTTTGAACCTACACAAGATGAGGTTACGGACGATACATTAATTGGGGAAGGAACCGAGATGAACATGCTTCGGAAAAGTATTGCCAATAAAATGCCAAGGGATCATTATATGCAAGAGATTCCATGAAATTGTATTTTCTACTTGTCTAATGTATTTCCATTATGTTGCCTTTTCCTTCTTGGACTTTCCATGGTTCTTATAAGGTGATGTGGTATTTGAGGACTATGTTATGAAATGAATTTCTATTCTAGGAAATTGAAATTTCATGCAATTATCAAACGAATTTCTATTCCACAAACAGAAATTTTGTGTCGTTATCAAACATGTTTTTTTGCTCAGAAACTCGTCTAGAAACAGAAATAGAAAAATCAATTTCTAACCAGAAATTGATTTATGGAACAGAATGGTTGTCATTCGCAGCCTTAGTGACAAATTTTGTCACGAATAATTAGCGACGAATTTTGCCACGAATTGTAACATCCCGAATTTTTAATCCAATTTTGGGGTTTATAAAATGCATAATTTGTCAGTGTGCTTATAGTAAAATCTCGCCCGAGAATCGATCATTCTCGGTTATTATTTTCAACCGAGAGATTTATTTAGAATCGTACTTTCGATCGAATTTTTAAATGTTATTTGGACCACTGAACTTGGCGATCGATTTTGGTGTTTCAGGGCCAATAAATTAGACGGTGTCGATATTAAGGTTGCGGTATCGAGATTATCGGGAATAATGAAAAGTTTGGATTTTCGGACTAAGTGCAATTTGGACTAGTAGACCCCCTCGTTGAATTTTGGTCAAATTAATTTGGCGTTTGTCCCTTTTAAGTCACGAGGTCTACTTTGGACGGTGAACCATTTTCCGTTTTGAAATTGGACTCCCGGTTTTGCGTTTAAATATTTAAATTCCTCTAAATTTTTTTTCAAAACATCCCCCCCTTGGAGAAGCTTGACTCTCTCTCTCTCTCTTTATTTCTCTCCTTATTCTCCCTCTTCCCCTTGAAGCGTTCTTCCTTAATTTTTGGGTGGTGGTCAATTAGACTGATATTTGAGTATAATAGAATATTTTGGTGATAATTATTGGCCCAGAAATTACGGTTTGATGGTCGCCACCGGCGGATTAAATTTGGGCGCGACGCGATTAATTTGAGGACTAGGCGGTGAATACCGGGATTGGTTGATTTGTGTAACTGACACAATTGAGCCTCAATTCTGATTAATTTGAGGGTGCCTAGTTGCACATCCAAAGGAGACCAAGAATAGATTAGCTTACGGGCTTCGGTGCATAAATTTCATGTTGATCCAATTGGGTGTTTTATATGCATAATTTATGTGTCGAAATTGTGCCATGACCGTGGGGGTGATTTGATTTACTTGGGTTCGTGATTCATTGAACTAAATGCCATTGTGAAATTTGTGAGTGCCCAAGTGTGGTTATTGCAGTCATGAATGTGTATCATGAACATTGGCATGACATATGCATATACGAAAGTATGCCCGAGTGACATGTGCATTGTGATCACCTAAATTGCCCCGATGCACCTAACGCGGGTTCGGGGATAAAATTGAGGTTTGTGAATGTGTGATCACAATAAACCCCGATGCGTGTTACGCTGGGTAGTGAATGCCGCCCGACGCGTGTTACGCGGATTCGATGCCCGCAATACCGGAAGACGCACCAACCTGATGCGTTTTACGCCGGCTGAATGTGTTCGTGGAGGAGATCGGTGTTGCGCCGATGCGCTTTGACGCTGGCCAGAGACACCGGGCCAGTTGAGGCGTTTAAACGCACGGGCCACGGGGTGTTGTGATTAAAGAAATAGACCTGATGCGTTTTACGCTGGCCTGTTTGAACGGTGTTGCGCTTAACGCTGGGTCGGAGGAGAAATTGAGAAATGGCCGAAAAGTTCAGTGTGCAAGTATGCGGTAATGCATTGATGAGGCATGAGCATGAGTGCATGAGCATGACCGGCATATGCATAACATGCGCTCGACATGGGAATGCGTGTACATACACCGTGATCAAGTTCCGCTGCGTGTTTGTTATTATTCCTGGTACACCTAACCTGCAGGGTCATGTGATTTCTAGATTCGGGCCGAGGGCCCCAGTCATGTATTATTTAGTTTGTGTGCTTTGTCTGCCTAGTACTTGTCGGGAGGTGCATGTTAGCCTAGTTTAGGTTTAGGGAATTACTCGCGAGATTTATTCTCACGGTTGTTGTAAAACCGACATTTTCGGATCCCCGCCTTGAGGATGACGGGTGTCCCGATGCATTTTTGAGAAGAGCCCCGACCAATTGTAGTACACGAACCCCAAGCCACTTACCCCTTTTTGTCGATAGTGGCCTCGACCCGCTTTTTGATTTTTGGGTATTCGGGCTGTACTTGGATATTGTAAATGAATTCCAGTATTAGTACAAGTGTTGATTTTGGGGAATACCCTTGGTCATGTATTGATATATGTACGGGTGGTTTTAATTGCTTCCGCATGTGCTGTTTATCTCTGTGTTGGGTGTTGGGTCGGCGACGCGTCCTGGGACGTCGCACACAAATCGACCTCTGCGAGGGATGTGGCGCACCGAGAAGTGCGGGGCGTGACACGAATAATTAGCGATGAATTTTGTAACGAAAAATTAGTGACGAATTTTGCCACAAAGCTAATTAGCAACGAATAATTAGCGACGAACTTTTCCGCGAAAAATTAGCAACGAATTTTGCCACGAATATATTTCGTCTCAATTTAGCGATGAAAAATTAAATTTTGCGACACCGAATTTTTCCATTTTTTTGTTGCAAAATTCATCGCTAAAACCTACTTTTTTTTTAGTGACATAAGTTAGAAAAGCAACGGTAGATTCAATTTTTTTTTTTAAATGAGATCGCAAAGCCGTGTTGCAGCTTGAAATCCTATTATAAGTTTATAAGGGTTTGGATGGATTGAGAACGTGATTATATCGAGCCACTACTAAGGGTATGTATAAGAACCCATAGAAATGTGTGGAATCGATGGAACCGTTAGAACTTTAGAGTATATGATAAGCTTCGGAGATATGGAGTCATAACTATATCATATCATCATTATAACTTTTACTCATGCATACTATACAGCAGATGGTCCTTTCTAGATAATTATTTATATAAAAAATGTATGAGAATATAGTAATTACTTGTTGTTTTATAGTTTTTAGGTACAAGTTTTAATATAAACTCATAGAATTATTTTGTATTTTAGTTGTGCAATATCATTGGGTTTGGCTATTGTCGCAACCTACCCTCATCCCAATTGGGTTTTAGGCCAAGAGGTATTTGTCGATGGATACGAACAACGATTGATTCGTTTGAAAGACAAACCAAATGGTTCATTAATCCAAAGATCGAGGCACTCCCAAGCCTCACACCTTGCGCGACGAGAATTTTTTTTAATTTATGCAATTGATTGGAGTCATCACTAGCCATGATCAAGTGTCGGTTAGAAACTCTGATCGAGATGCGAGAGTGTCGTCTCGATACACGTGAAAATAAGATATTCTAAAGTTCGGGGACTTGATTACGCTAGCAATCTAATTAGTGCCCTTTCGGTACCTAAACCTGAATGTTCGCAAACTAACGTACCAGGCAGCTTATCAAAAAAGCTAAGATTCCATCTAACCGTTCTAAAAATAGAAAATAACAATCAATATATTAAAAGTGCACAACTAGATAATTATGAAGAAAATAAACAACCGGCGACCTAACATCGTCTCTAAAAAGAAAATGCAATCAAAAGCCTTAAAGTAAAGCCCTAATGGCTTATCCGATTTTTGGAAATTTTTTTAGAGGGTTTTACTCATTTTTCATTTGAGTTTTTAACTTGAAATCTAGTGAAATTAAGCCCAAAACTAATTTCTGAACATTTCCTAACTTTCTGATTTTTTTGGAATTTTCTGAATTTTTTAAATTTTTAATTTTTTAAAATTTTCTGAATTTTTAATATTTTTAAATGTTTTTCAAAAAAATTTTAATTTTTTTGGGTTTTTTAAACATTTTCGGTTTTTTTGGAATTTTTAATACATATTAATATTTTAATATTTTTTCGAATTTTTGAAAATTTTTATTAATAAAATAAAGATTCCGGACCGGATCTCTTGACCCAATCTGCCCGACTGTCCGACCGGGTTATCGACCTGCCCGAGGTTTCAAATTTTGATTTTTTATTATATTTTTTTCTTCTTTTTTCTTTTTTCTCTCTTTTGCTTTTCTTTTCTCTTTTTTTTTCTTTTTCTTTTTTCTTTTTTATTTTTTTTCTTCTTCGTCCCCTCCTTCGTACCTTCTGCCCAGAATGCTTCTCCCCTTTGCTTCTTCCCTAGGGGCTCACCGAGAACTCCCTCTCGGCTCTCCGCATCGTCAACGTTTCCGACCGTCTACATGGCAGCACTAAGCATCATGACCGCCACCAACTCACCATGCACACTCCAACGTCCACCATCACACCTGCAGCCACCGAATGGCCAACACCCACAACATCCTTCTCTATTTTTATTTTGTTTTATGCAGACACCAAACCATTCAAAGGAATTGGGAGCTCTCACCTTCCATCTTCTCCAACTTGGATACTTAGCCCCTTGTTATGTATAGGGCGCCGCTTCTTTTGCTTCTCTCTTGTTTAGCTACGGGCTGATTAGGTTCTTAGACCTCTTTTCTTCGCTGTTCTAGTGCTGCTGCCGATGTATTGGGCTACCCTCCAAGCTCCGGTTGGTTTGGGTTCCTTCTTTCGGTTTAGTTGTTCTTCTTTAGCTGGCTGTTTAGCCTTTTGTATCTAGTTCCTGCTGGACCTTTCTCGACCTTGTATGGACATCTTTGTGTCCTACTTAGGTCAGGAGTAGGCTCGAGCTTAGGTTGTATATGGTGTTTTGAAAAGTTATACAAACATTACCTTTACCAAAAAAAAAAAAAACCATTCAAACAGTAGTTCGCTCAGCAAAATAAAAGCAACTCATATCTACGCACACCAAAATGAAGAGGGAAGGACGTTAAGAAGGCTGACTCATGACCATGGGGAGCATCGGCAAGGGTAATGCACGGTCGACTCGAGTAGAGCGTGGGTTGCGACGAAATCACATGTCAAGCAAAGGAAGCATGGAGTCAGTGACAATATTAAAGCACAATGTGTATAACAAAGTTTTAGAGGGCCGGTCTTGCAAAAAAAAAAAACAGATTCGGAGCTCTTTCAAGCATTTTGTCGAACAGATTACATGCGAGTTCAAACAAGGGCTTAGGACCGAGATTCAGTGCGATTTTTAACTTAAACGTGATATTTACAGATCTAAATAGCCACATTTCACCACAAATCAGTCTCATTTTACAATAGGACGCTGGATAATGGCACACACAGATCCGGCGTTTGAAGCTTGAAGGTCTTCAGTGAAGCATTTTGGCAAAATGGTGCTAGGCGACTTGAAAAGGGAGCTAAAGGACTAATTTCAACACGATTCGTAGTTGTTTTTTGACATATCATGTTTGGAAAAGGTTCATTGAGTGTCAAAATCGAGTTAACTTCCATCGACGGGGCCGGGCAACCACCGTGCACAACTAGATAATTATGAAGAAAATAAACAATAGGCTCGGTGCGCCCGGCACCCCAAAACTAATTTCTGAGAGGAATTTTCTGGGAAGGGGACAAAAAATTTTATTAATAAAATAAAAATTCCAGAAGAAAAGGATGCAAAACCCACCTGGTTGGGGGCTGACCGAAGAGAGGCGAGACAACTGGGGGCTCGGTGGCGGCTCAGGCGACGTTCCGGCCAGTGGGTGAGAGTCGGATCTCTCCGATTCCCCTCAACTCTCAATCGATCTCCTCTTTCTCCCCTCTAACTCTCTCTCTCTCTGTTCTTGGCTCGCTAACACCAAACGCGATGGCCGGGGCGATGGACGTCCGGCGACGGTGACGGCTCACTGGGAGGGGGAAGAGATTTGCCGGCGACCCTCCTAAAGTGGAACCGGAGCGCTCTCCTCTTAGACCCCTCCCTTTCTCTCCTCTCAAAAACTCCCAACTGCCCTTTGTTCTCTCCCTTCTCTCTCTGCACCTCTTCTCCGTCCCCCCAGCCCTTGCTTTTTATCCTGGATCGAGATCCCCCTTTTGGGAACACTGGTCACTTGATCTTTGCCCCCGCTCGACGCGCGACGAGGTCCCCTGTTGCTGTGCAAATTCCTCTGCTGCCAATCGACGCCGCTCTGCTCTGTGTTTTTTTTTTTTCGCTCTGGTCCCCCCCTAGCGAGAACGATAGAAAGGAGGAGAAGATTGTGCTGGGCTGGGCCAAAGAAGAAAGAAAAATGGCTGGCCCACGCAAGAAGGGATAAAGGGGAAAAAGAACTGGGCTGGGCTAATCCGGCCCATTCGAACCGGGTCGGGTCTGCCCGAAAAAAATTGAATTTTTTTTTATTTCTTTAATAAGAAAAATATGTCTAATAGACCCCATTAATGCCAATGTATCTAATGTCTATATGTCATGTGATTAGATGAAAATTATTCATGTTTAGGCATCAAAATTTACCCCCCTTTATTTTATGTAATTAACCTAAAACCGGATAAACGAAAATTAGGTGTCAACGACTATCGATATAGTGAATTTGTACTTCATTGTATGATATTGAGGTTTTCTCGTGTTGCGACATAATAGAATAGCTTTTCGATAAGTTGAAATGCACAAGTTTTCTTTTGTAGAAATTCGACAAACTATTTAGTAATTTTTTTAAGAAAGAGTAGATCAATGGATTTTGGGTTTCAAATTGAGGCAAATACCATTCTTACATGAAAACTTGCTATCGCATAATAACATCCTAGCTTTCCTTGCCATGTGAGGGAAAAATTATTTAGTGACACACGCAAACTCTCTCCGTAATTGGTTTTTGGCATTTTTCATTACATTGAACTGACTATATTATTTTTTTCGGATCTCACTTTTAATTTAAGATTATTTCTTGCATTATTTCTTTTTTTTTTTTTGCTTTATATTATATTAAAAGACAAAACTACTCACATTCCTTTCATATAATTTTTTTTCACTCTAGCCTCATCTTCCACACCCATTCATTGCAAGGTTTCCTTCATGTCTATCTTCTTCTAAACTTATTCCAACAATTATTAACTTTATTTCCCCTAATAATCCTCATGATCGATAATTTTTCGATTTTGAGTTTTGGTACAAATTTACGAAAATTTACGAAAAGATTGAATATTGTGGTCGATGAATGCATAAATTTACTCATATTTTATTGGAAGACAATATTAAAGAGGACCCAAATTGCTTAAATGTATCTATTGATGATGAAATTGCGAATGGAGAACAATAATTAATCATGTCAACAAGTTCATTTGGTGCTTTTCGCACTAAACATTGAAACTTATTCCTCGACATATACGTGTTTTAAGTGAATAATGACCTGCTTATTGATGTAATTTAAAACTTTTATTGTCTGATTCAGGTAAAATATTTTTTTCAAGAGAGTAACCTTTTTTAGGGGAGCCAAGCAACTGAATGAACAATATCTTTTATGAACCTACATATGCAACTTGTTATTATTGCAGTGGATAATTTTCTTTTCATTAATGATTCAATGAAAATTATGGTGTATTTAGAATTAACAAAAAAAATATGTGTAGCAGATTCCATATATTTAGAAATTGGAACCTATTCGTCGAAATAGATTTTTGAATTTTTGAATTCTGAAACCTACCCTGCATGCCTTGGAACCGAACACCCACCGGTCCGGTTCTCCGTTTCCAGGTTTTACCTAGAATCGTGCTCACCTCCTATGTAGAGTAGGTTCGAAGTTTCAAAAAATAAGGAACTTGTTCCGACGGTCCAACTCAATTAATATTTTTTTTGTCAGACCCAATTGACTTCAGAAAGTTAATAATATCTAAAACACCATCCAGCCTGTGTCTAGGGACTAGGGTACCGCATGATAACTATTCTGGTTCTATCCAGAACTGATTTTTTGTTCCCGAAATCAGTTTTGGACCAGAAATCCGTTTGGTAATGCAATTTCGTTTTTCTATTTCTAGGACAAGTTTTTGTTCCAGAACTGATTCTGAACCAGAAATCAGAACAAAAAAAAAGGTTTTTTTTTTTTTTTTTTTTTGGTAAGGAGAACAAAAAAAAAGTTGGTTTTTCATTTCTTGAACAAAAGTCAAAATCATTTCGAGGAACTCGTTCTCTTCAAAACATCTGTCTCTCGTCTCCTCTCATCTCTCTGATCTACCCGTCTCTCTCTCTGTACTCTCTCTGTCGCTGTCGAGAGGAAGCCAGGCCACTCGTTTGCTCGCTCCAACCGAGAGGAAGCCAGCGCCACTTGCTCCCGCTCCATGTAAGCTTCGATCGTGCGTTGGATCTCCTCTCATCTCTCTCTTTTCTGGATTTGGAAGTCACCGTGATCGGGGGGTCAGCTTCGGCCTCACCATGGCCGGCAGTTGACCTCGCCATCATCCAAATCTGGGCAACGGCGAGGTCGACCGCCGGCATTTCACCATTTCCATGGAGGTTTTTTCCCCTTTTTTTTTGTTCGTTGAATTTCAAAATCCTTAATTTTTACGGAATGGGTGCGTGCGAACGAGGTTGATGTCTTGAAAAGTCACTGGCTTTTTTACATGGTGGGTTTTTGCTCATGCGCAGGGCCTTCATATCTCTTGCAGGAAGAAAGATCGTGAAACAGATAGTCGCCACCCCTACAAGGTTGTCGAGATCACCCCTCCTCCCAGGAGTCTCGGCGTCCGTTGCTTTCCCTCGGTCAATTTGGGAAAAATTTGGTTGTTTTTAGTGTTTGATTTGGGGGCTTATGCTGTCGTGATTGCTTTGTATGTGTCCCCTGTCTTTTCAGTTGATTGAATTACTGTCGTGGGATTTTAGAGCGTAACATGATATGTTGGGCGTTCGCATAGGGCCTAATTGCAATTATTTAGTTGTAATTCTCTGAACTGTCTTGCCCCATGGATGGATCAGATGACAGTTGCAAATCCTAAATGCTGGTTTTCCTTTGAAATTTGGTGTGATTTTCAACAATCAATTTTGCTGTTTATCCCCTTTGTTGCAATTGCTGCACTAGTAGCAGCTTGCTGTCTATGCTTCGTCGTTTACAAGGACATCCAAGTCTTTTACCGGTGGATTCCGTTTTACTTATCTTATAGAAAATATAAATAAGAAGAAAAAGTTGGCTTTATGTGCAGAAGTTATTACTAGCTGCCATTGTAGAACTCTATTTGCTGCTGTAACTCTCATATGGTGCTGTTCTTATGGCATGCGAACCTTATTGGATTTCAAGAATGATGAAATATGATTGATGACTAGTACTATGCCATTTTCTCTCTTATACTTTTCTGCCATAGTGCAACTGTAGCTTCATACTATAATTAAGCACAATAAGAGAGAGGAAAAAAGCAAACTTCATTTCTTGATCATATACAAAAACTTCCGGTGATTATTGTTATTAATGAGCTATATACTTATCCTTTTTCATATACTATCCGGTTTCTTTGTGAAAATATTTTTATTTCTTCCCCCCTTTTGGACATTACTGGCAATCATTATGATGCTAATCATGTTGCTCTTATGGAAAACCACTGACAGTGGTCACTGTTTGGTTTTCTGGTTTCCTATCCTTCTGTTCCGGTCTTGTACTTTCAGTTTTGAGTTCGTTGAGATTAGTTACCTATTTGAAACTCTAACTAAATATTTTTTTTTAGGTACAAGCTGCTGCACCTATAAGTAAAGGAGAACTCAGGAGGGCCACCTGGACTTTTCTCTACACTCTAGCTGCTCAGGTGTTCGTAACAAATAAAGCCTGGCTTTTTACTTTCCTTTTCGTTTTCCATTTACGAAGTTTTGCCTGAATATATCATTATACTCCTACATCATTTGCACTTCTGCTGAGTTCTTCTAAATTTCTCGAACAATAAAGTTAGCGCTAATTATCTATCGAACACTCAACATTAAAGCACATATACATCGAACGGTTCAAATTGTAGATGATATGGCTCTTTACATCAAATCTTCTGCATTTGAATTGGTACACCATATGATGTGCTTCATTTGATGTTCAACCAGTTAAGGGTAAATGACATCTCAAAAAGAGGCATTTGTGACAAAGTGGACTGAGCCTTTAACCAATTTGCTTGTAAGCTTAATGGTTGAAAAGGTAAAAAAGGGAAACCGCACCACTACTACCTACAACAAAGTAGGGTGGAATAACATAATTACCGAGTTCAATAAACAAATAACACTCAAGTTTATTGTAGTTCAGTGAAGAACAGGACAAACAAATTGAGGAGACAGTATGGGAGTTATAAGAAGCTCTTTCACAATGTGGATTTGGTTGGGATCATGTTAACAAAACGGTTATTGTGGAGGATCCAAGTGTATGGGACGATCACATCAAGGTATCGTTTACTTGGGTCATTTTGTTCTTATTGTGGATGTATGTTTCGATTATGTTGCTGACGTATGTCACTATTTTTGAAATTGCAGAATAACATCGAATGAGCTAAATTCTGAAAGGATGAGTTTCCTCAATATCCTGATCTGTGTATCATGTTTGGCGATACATATGCTACTAGGGATTACGTAGTAGGAAATGCAGAATACTTGGTGGTGTCGGAGGGGGAAGACAATGGTAGTGGTGATGACAATGGTGGTGGTGCTTTGGTAGGTGATCCAAACGAACTTAGTGATGGAGTCTTCACACCTGACATGAGTGCCACGCAAGTTCGTGAGAATCACAAGTTGGATAGGACTTCAAATTCCAAGAGGAGGAGAAAGAGTAGCTCATATGATATTGCTGGCACCTGCAAAGCCATTCAAGATATGATCAAGTCCAAGGCAGGTCAATCAACAAGTGGCTCCATCACCTTACATGCCCCCCACCTGAGAACCCCTACTCCATGGGAGCCGTGGTTGCCATCTTAAATGACATGCCTGACTTAGAGCAGAATCTTTACAACAAAGCTATGAACCAAGCATGCCTTAGTGCCAACTAGAGAGAGGGTTTTGTCCTATCTTTACTTGAAAGGAGACGCGGTCTTCTTGAATCTCTTTGAATAGATGTTGAGAACTACGATGACTTTTCTATGTTTGCTTTATTTTCACTTAATGACTTGTGTCCTTGAGATACTTTGGTTTGTTTTTATTTATGGAACTATGATGTATTTGGTTTGTTTTTAATTATGCAATTATGATGACGTGGCTATTGTTAATTATGGAATTATGATGACATTGTGGCTACTGTTGATTCCTGACTTATTTGTTGTGTTTGTGTTCTTCGTGCGAGGGCATAGGTAATATGGAGGGGGGGTGAAAGTAGCAGCAATAATGGTCCAATAGCATCAGTTGAACCAATTGAACAGGTCTTCGATGATTTTGAACTTAATATACTGAAAGCATGGATGTGTACTATTTTGATGAACATGTCTAGGCACAGGAGAGAACCTATTAGGGACAGTAAATTGTTAGGGCCTGAATGGATAAGAGAGATTCTTTATGGACATTTAGATAGGGTACATGAAGCTTTTCGAATGGAGAGGCATGTTTTTCTCAACCTTTGTGATTTAATGAAGGCAATGGGTTGGTTGGCAGATAGTTGATATATTAAGGTAGATGAACAAGTTGGGATATTTTTATCTATGATTTGTCACAAGAACTCGAATAGAGATTTATGTGAGAGATTCCAACATTCGGGACAAACTATTAGCAAGTACTTTGCTAAAGTGTTGCAAGCAGTTTTGAATTTGGCAAGAGAAATTATCGTACCACCTTCATTTGATGTTGTCCTAGAAGAAATTCTTATCAATCCTAAATATAATCCTTACTTCAAGGTAGGATTTGCATACATTCCTTTACACCGTCATTTACATTTTGTTGATAATCTTGTATAATATTAGTCTTTGCTGAAATGACAGGGCTGCATAGGCGCTATTGATGGCACTCACATTCATGCTTATGTACCAGTGTCGAAACAGATTCCATTTAGATGCAGGAAAGGAATTACCACTCAGAATGTGATGTGTGTTTGTTCATTTGATATGAAATTTACATTTGCATATGCTGGTTGGGAAGGCTCTGCCAACGATTATCGGGTGCTCTCGGCAGCACTCGAGACACATCGCTTACAATTTCCTCAACCTCTACCGGGTATTTACTTATTTTTCAAAGGATAATTTTCTTTATAATTGTATTGCATTTGCAAATCATGATCAATATATGAATACCTTTTGCTAGGCAAATACTACGTAGTAGATTCTGGTTATGCTGCAGCTCCGGGATTTTTGACTCCTTTCAAAGGAGAATGGTATCGTATTAATGATTTTAGGGGTAGAGTGAGGCAGGCAACAACAGCAAGAGAATTATTCAACCATAGGCATTCTTCACTAAGGAATGTTATTGAGAGATCATTTGCGGTGTTAAAGAATCGCTTTTTCATTTTGAGACACATGCCTTTATTTTCAATTCAAAAGCAGTCATGTATTGTAATTGCATGTTGTACTATTCATAATTACATCCGTGATCAAGACAAGATGGATAAGAACTTTTCTCAATATGGTGATTCAGAGTACTCATTTGGAAGTGCACAAGATGAGGTTATTGACGATACATTGACTTAGAAGGATATCGAGATCAACATGCTTAAGAAAAGAATTGCCAATTAATTAGCAATTGATAATAATATGGTGGAGATTCCATGAAAATGTGTTTATGACTTTTCTAATGTATTTCCATTATTTTGTATTTGAGGATTTTTTTATGTTGGCTCTTGTAATGTGACGTGGTATTTTGGGATCTCCTATATTGGCTCTTGTAATGTGATGTGCTCGGTTTACTTTTCTCCATAAGCATTTGGGATATTATGAGGAACGATGCATACTCACAAATATTGAGAGCAAATATCGAGAGCAATGGTGGTTGAATCTGTGAAGACCCGTTCCAATGCTTGGCCATTTGCATTAATTTGACTGGAATTTGTGTGCGGGCGTACGTAACATTACAAATCCAATGTAAAATTTAATTTTAAAATTTCACAGAATGACTTAGAATACCTGTAGCCACCCGCTTTGAGCGAAATTTAATTTTTTTTAGGTGTCGAAAAAAAAAAAAAAATTAAAAATTTCAAAACTTTACAGAATGGCTTAGAATACTTGTGGCCACCCATTTCAAGAGAAATTTAATTTTTTTTAGATTCCCCAAAAAAATTAAAAATTTCAAAATTTCATAGAATGGCTTAGAATAGCTGTGGCCACCCACTTTGAGCGAAATTTAAATTTTTTAGCTGCCAAAAAAAATAAAAAAAATAAAAATTTCAAAACTTCTCAGAATGGTTTAGAATACCTGTGGCCACCCACTTTGAGTGAAATTTAATTTTTTTTAGGTGACGAAATAAAAATTAAAAAAGCAAAAATTCAAAAATACCATTTGTGCACCTCAAAAAATTTTATATTTCACTCAAAGTGAGTGGCTAGAAGTATTCTAAGCCATTATGTGAAGTTTTGAAATTTTTAATTTTTTATATTTTTTTTGCACCTGAAAAATTTTAAATTTCACTTAAAGTGGGTGGCCATAGGTATTCAAAGCCATTCTGCGAAGTTTTGAAAATTTTTATTTTTTTATTTTTTGATTTTTTTGGCACCTTAAATAATTTAAATTTCGCTTAAAGTAGGTAGACACAGGTATTCTATAAGACATTCTGTGCAGTTTTAAAATTTTTCAATTTTTAATTTTTTTTTCGCACCTAAAAAAATTAAATTTTTTCTCAAAATGGGTGGCCACAGGTATTCTATAAGCCATTTTATGAAGTTTTGAAATTTCTAATTTTTAAATTTTTTGAAAATCTCAAAAAAAATTAAATTTCTCTTGAAATGGTTAGCCACATGTATTTTAAGCCATTTTGTGAAGTTTTGAAATTTTTAATTTTTTTAATTTTTTTTTGGGCATCTCAAAAAGGTTAAAATTTACTCAAAAAGTGGGTGGTTACAGGTATTCTAAACTATTTTGTGAAATTTAATTTTTAATTTTTAATTTTTTTAGGTACCTCAAAAAATTTAAATTTTACTCAAAGTGAGTGGCTACAGGTATTCTAAGCAATTCTGTGAAGTTTTGAAATTTTTGATTTCTTGATTTTTTTTGAAAAAATTCAACAAATGTCATATTTTCCCAAAATCTAAATTTTTTTTATTTTCTCGACATTTTGATGATTTTTTCTAGAATTTTTCAATTTTTTGGGATTTTCTGAATTTTTTTTAGATTTTTATGAATTTTTCATTTTTTTAATTATTTTTATTCCAATTCTAAAAAAATGGATTTCTGTTCTTGGAAATAGAATTTTCTGTTGTTTCAGGAAATAGAAATTTTGTGCTGTTATCAAACGGGTTTCTGTTCTAAAAGTAGAAATTTTTGGTAGTTATCAAACGGATTTTTTTTTCTTAAAAACTTATCCAGGAACCAGAAATAGAAAAATCTATTTTTAGTTTAGGAACTCATTCTGAAACAGAATGGTTATCATTCGTTACCTACATCTAACTCCCCCTTTTTGTTGCCTGCCTTTTCAGACAACAATAGCAACAGCAACGATAAACGCACGTTTTTTTTCCTCTTTTTTCGAAAATTTTCAAGAACCCGAGCGCGTGCCCATTTCCGTAATTCCACCACGTCCCAACGCTCCTCCCCCCTTTTCAGAACGAAAAAACACTAATTATTTATTTATTTTCATTTTGTAATAATAATAATTAAAAAATCTTCGAAACTTGAAGGCGCGAACTCGTCTCCGCCTCTCGCGCCATCGTCTCCCCTTCGCTCGCTCTCTTCAATCCCCCACCACCACCGCGCTCCCTCACACACACACACACACTCATGCACACACACACACACACACACACACACTCTCTCTCTCTCTCTCTCTTCAATCGCCCACCACCAGAGGTCGAGCCGGATCACGGCTGCCGGATCGGGATTTCGTGGACGGTGATGCGAACGCCGGCGGGCTGCCCGCGAGGTGCTTGTGGGAGGTCCTGAGGAGGCTGCCAGCGGAGCTACTTGCGGTGAAGCGGGTGTGCAAGGGGGCGAGACCCCGAGGAGGGTGTGGAGGGTCACCGAGGATCCGGGCTTAGGGTTCCCTCAAGAGCTCAACTCTGTTTCGTCATATCGGTGTTGAACAAGTGCCCTGAGCTCGTTAGGCTATCTCTAAGGACGGAATAGTTAGGACTCAGTCATGGATTCGGATCTACGATGTTTTTTGGGAGGTGGATAGGATCGGTTGATGTTGATGCACTGGTGAGACTGTGTTCATCCGGGCATTATCAATTAGGACCGAAGTCAATGCATGAGCTAATAACCGCAAGTGAACTGTTTGATCAATTGAATTGAAGCTAAAATTAACAAAAAGAAAAGTACGCTGTGAGTAGTGGAAATGCTGCTTGATCAGCATTTGTGGACAAGCTTTCATGAATTAGGGAGTTTCAGGATTCCCATATTAACCCTTTAAGGAAAGACTAGAACTTTTGAATCACCGTGAGCATCCCGATTAGATCTCACAATTAATTCCATTCGAGATCATGTGCTTGAGCTTCACAAATTTTTTTTGGATTTATGACACCGATTCGGTTCTTGTTCTATTAGTTGGCTTTTGCAAAGATGTAGATGCGATGATGCTGGCTTGCATTGCTCTCATGCCCTAATCTGAGTCCGTGGAGATCTCAAATTCCTCTAATGTCACAACCGTTACAGGTAAACTTTCTGTTCGCCCTTTGTGGGTTAGGTCTTTCATATGAGATTTGTTTGGATCTTGGTTAGATATGTATTGAGGCATTTCTGGCTGCGGAGAACCCTAAGATCCCTGTGTTACTGCTCAATTGATGGTTGCAAATGGATATCACTTTCAAGCATGATGTTCCTTGAGAAAACTATATGCAAAGCACTGGAAAATGTAATTTGCAAGCAACATTTGTTCGAAATGGATAGACTTTAGCGGAGTCTACTCTGGTTGTAAAGGTTTTGATCACCTGTCTGTGATTTGCAAAGTTGTTTGCATCTCCATGATCTAGGAAGGCCACTAGAAAATGTGATGGCTCTTCCAACTATGGTGTGTGCATCATTATTTCGTCCTTGATTAGCAATGGCTAGGAGAGGAAAGCTGTTAGTTTTTTATGCTGCTTTTTGAACCGACTATTTAAGAGATCAACATGTTGAGATCTTACTCTTGGTTGCTCATGCTTGTAACATCTTAGTTTCGCAAGTAAATATCCATTTTACAGCTTAAAGAACATCTTGTTTGTTTCCAGCAAGGAGGTTACATAGTCTGTTTAATGGTTTTTAGTAATATCTAAGCAGTTGGATCTCCATTTTCTTACTCATGCACGCAGAAATCTTGGAAATGTATTCTTCATTTACGATATTAACTTGTGCAAACTTCTGCAGAGATGAATTGGGTCGTTTTGTTGCTGACAAACAATGCCTAACGTGTCTTAAAATGGAAGGTTGCTCTAACCTTGGGGGTTTGGTTCTCAGCTCATCGAGTCTTTCTACACTCTGGCTTTCTGATCTAAACTCCCACTCAAAGATGGTGATTGCATCCCTTTGCTTTTTTATGTACTAAGATCTCTCCTCCAGTATCTTGCATGTTTATTCCTGTCTTTGATAGTTGTAACAAATGATGCTTTGACATTTTCATATCCCCTCGTAGGTATTTAATCGCCCCAACTTAAGAGAAATCTCCTTGGAATTCTCTCGCAATGGAAATGATTGTACAGATTTGATTGCCACAGTTCATGGTCTGGGAAGGAGTTGTCCAATTTTACAAATAATTCACATTGCATCGGTTCGGCTTTCTCATGCGGTTGTACTAGCTCTTACACTTCAAATTTAAGGTGTGTTCTCAGAACTTGCTCATGCAGGTTGCATATGATAACAAACTTGAGCAGGCTTTTATTTCCTTTAAGCTCTAGAGCTTTGTAAGTCCTTGTTCCACACATTTTGCTGTCTAGTGATCATATAGATCCTAAGTTCACTTCCTAGATACTAAAGACCGAAATTTTCCATAAGAGCATTGAAGCATCATTAATTAGATACAGCTTTGATGACCACTGCTAAATTTTTTCATTGTACAGGGGTTTGCGGATGCTATCACTGGTGCTTAGATCAAAAATCACTTATGCATCTCATTCTGTCTATAGCTTCAAGCTTTTCAGATTTAGAATTGCTTCATCTCAGTGGGTATGTTCTGCTGTGAGGTCCTATGTTGTTTGATTTATGAGATATCACAATGGTATAGAAAATTGAGCTTCATTGTGTCAATTCATGGTTTTGTTTTCTTCTGTAAAAGTTCCCATACATGATATAAGCACATTTGGTTTCAAATAGTGTGACAAATAAGGCGAATTGGTAATGACCATAGAAGCTTAGAGCATGAAGGAATATAATTTAATCATCAGCCCCAACAATTCCACTTCTTTTTTAACCATAGATTTATTGTTACATGCAGGTCAAGCATTAGTGACAGTGGCATCAGGATGATCTGCAATGTGTTTCCTGAAACATTATCAAGACTCCTACTTGCCCTTTGTCCTAACATCTCTTCAAGCAACTTCCTGGACTACTCTGTAAATAAATGGCATTTCCTTTCAGTTAGCACTATAGGTTCATTGTTTGTCATGCTGAACATGAATCTATTCAAATCATTTCTTGCATTTTATTTTGGTTCACTAACAGTTTATATATCTCAGGTGGAATTCAATTTGCCATAGCTCAGCTGCCTCTTCTTGAACTCATGGACTGTGGTATGACTGTATGTGATAGTAACGACGAGATGGCCTCACTCTGATCAAGGCATCAACCATGGGATGGAGAAAAGGCCCAACATCAATCTTCACCTCACACACCAGAAGCTTATTACGAAGCATAGCAAATTAAAAAAACTCAGCTTGTGGGGTTGTAGTGGCTTAGATGTGAGACTCTGAGATCGTATAATTTGTATATTGCATTCTATTACCATGGGTTCCTTGTGGTTCTTATTTTGTTGATTGAAATGCAGGCCCTGTATTTGAACTGCCCAAAGTTGAATGACCTGAATCTCAATGCCTGTAAAACTTTTCTCCCTGGTACGTTTTAAAAAATGTATTGGTCTTGACTGAGTGCTTACTTTAATTAATGGGATATTGATGCATCTCACATGCTTTCCTAATTTGCATCCTAATCTAACTTTAATTTTCTTTGCATTCTTAGATCGATTGCTAATTCAGTGCCCCGGTTTAGAGAATGTATATGCGTCAGGTTGTCAAGAATTGTTAATAGAGGTTATTCAAAATCAGGTATGATTTGAATTTAATCAGAATATAGCATTAACATCAATTTGTGCTGCTTGTCAATATGCTTCTATAACCTATATGAGCTTGTTGATTACATCATCAAGCACTTTAAAACTTGAATTTGTGGAACAAACCTACCTCATAGACAATGTTAACCTTGCTGGAAACTTGATGTGATATTCTACTGACGTGAAAGTCTATATATCGCACTTTCTTGTTGAGACCCTTGTCTTGAGAATCCTATATGTGAGAAGTTATACCTTGCTCTATCCCCCACTTTTCTTTGTCCTTCTTATAGTAACTTAAGATTTATTTATATATTAAATAAATTGTTTGATCTCAAAGATTCAATGGTTTGAGGAAAGCATTAACATTTGTATTGCATCTACTTGTAGGTCAACAATGATTCTTTTCCCGTGGAAAACCATTTGCCCTTTAAATGTCTGGCTGATGATTCCAAGAGAGTTCGGGTTCCCCATTTTCTGTGCCAACAGGTGAAGTTCCTCACCTACATATCTTCTAGTGGTTATAACCTAAATGTCAATGCCATTTCTTGAAACATTGTATTTGCATTCTGTTACTGGTGATGAAATAGAGTAGGGAATCATATCATAACATTGCCTCAAATGTTAACCATCTTTACTCTTCTCTTTTTTCCAAGCAGCAATTTGATGATGATAAGAAGCAAACAAGGCGGCAGCCGTGTAATGTGTTTGTAGAATGATTATCATGTGGATAGTTTTGACAATTGACATGGTGATAGCTTCACTTGTTTGATGTCATATTACTGCTGAGGCAAGGCCCTCTAGATTGACTTCTTGCTAGTTCCCAACATTATTGCCGGTTGCTTATGCCTTGTAGAATTCTTTGAGGCATTGTGTGGCCCCCTGGTCACTATACTAGAAAACACTTTGGAGCTTAGCTTCAGTAGCATAACTTCACCATTCTAAAATAAAGTTGTTAACCTATGTAATTTCTGTGCAAACTATCTTTGTATCAGGAGTTTCATGGAAAGACTATAATTTACTGAGAATTTATATTAGAGCATTAACTGTTGTTGCTAATATTCATGTATTTGATATTAGAGGTTAGAAGGAACTCTGCAAGGCTAAGTTTGTGGTAGATATACCAGGTTTTAGCCATGGATTAGATATAGTTTGCACTATGCCAGTTGTGATTACGACGCACATGGTTATCTTGGCTAGTAGGAGGCCAACTTGTAATGAACTTTTGCTGCATATTTGCAATTATTTTTATAGTTTGTAGTTAATTTCATCGCTAATTAGTGATGAATTCGAATTCATTGCTAATTCCATTGCAAATTAGCGACGAATTTGAATTAGTCATTAATTAGTGACGAAATTAGCAACAAACTATAAAAATAGTTGCGAATGTGTGGCGAAAGTTTATTTTTATCGCTAAATTCGTTGCAAATTAGCGATGTAATTAGTGATGAACTATAAAATTCGCGACATGTTCCCGACTATTTTATTTTCATTGCTAATTTCGTCGCTAATTAGCGACGAATTCAAATTCGTCACTAATTTGCAACAAATTAATAAAAATTTGTTGCTAAATTCATTCCAGAACAATGTTCGTGGCAAATTAGCGACGAATTTTAACACGAATAAGTTTGTTGCAAATTACTAATCGAAAAAAAAATTTCGTGGCAAATTAGTAACTAATTTTGTTACGAAAAAGAATTTTTCCACGAAAAATTAACAATGAAAAAAAAATTGATTGCTAATTACGTCGTAAATTAGGGACGAATTTGAATCCGTCGCTAATTAGCAACGAAATTAGTGACGAACAATAAAAATAGTTACAAATGTGTGGCGAAAGTTTATTTCCGTCGCTAAATTTGTCGTAAATTAGCGACGGAATTAGCAATGAACTATAAAATTCACGGCACGTTCCGACTATTTTATTTTTAATAATAATTAGCGACAGATTCAAATTCATCGCTAATTTCAGAGGCGTTTTATGTTCAGTCATAGAAGGATTTATATGGGAAAGCTAAATATTTTAGGCTATGTGGGCAATTTTATAATTTGTGCCATCTAGGATTTACTATATATATTTAGGGCGAAACGGGTTTCTAGAAGAGAGGCAAGAGGTAAGAAAGAGTGATTGTACACTTTTCTACATTATTAGTAAAACGGATCTCTCTTTTCTCCGCGGACGTAGGTAGACGGAATATCTCCCTTGCTAAATTACGTAAATTCTTGTGTTATGCGAATTTCTATTACTTTTTTGCATCGTTGATAGGATCAAATTTAAATATTCGACAACTAAGTCACTGAATTGCATCACCGTAGCTTTAACTAAGAATCGACAAACAAGTGGAAGTTCAATTTTTGAAGCACAAACTCCAGCATTCTCCTAACCTCCAATAGGAAATCAAATGAACCTTAAAGTTTGAGCAAATGTGTCCATCATACAGGTCTAGAATCTGTTCAAGCGCTCCCTAAAGAACAGGCAACCGTGGAGTTTTCCCGTCTATCTTACTGATTTGCTAACTAAGGCAAACAATCGGGGAATACAGGACTGAAAATATCATTTCGACAGCTTGTGGCTATTACTCGATGGGCCCCCAAATATGAGTAGCTCACTAAGCTCTAACATATGGGTATGGTTGCTTTTCATATGGACCCACCCGCGGAACGTGCCAACGTTCTATGCATGTCTAAGATTTGCTTGGGGTCTGTGACAAGGCAATCAATGCACCAACCATGTAGTCCTGTTACAAAGTAATGAAAGTTTAATGCCGACTAGCTGTCCAATTGTCCTGGCCAAGCCACTTGGTAGGTTTCTGACATATGATGTATAAAATGCGGACCCGGAGAAGATCCAACGACGTCGAGATCCACCAAAAAAGCATCTGAGTTGTCGCAATCAACTTCCCAACTGACAGTGGTACGGTTGTCATTTGATTTTGTTGCCTAAAAATCTCTTTCGCGAAGAGCAAGGAAAAATGACCCAAAAAAAAAGAGCATGGAAAAAAGAGAATCCAAGAAAAAAATATCATAGCTGTCAAAGATATAAAATTTAAAGCAAGATGCAGATTTATCAGTTGAGTTGATGCTAAAATCACTCATTGGCCAAAGATTGTATTAAATAATTTTTCAAGGGTCAATATCAAAGAAAAATCTGTGTCTACCTATCACGAGAATAATGGCAGCTCCATAGAAGCTGAAGTAATAGTCCTCAAAACACAACTGAAATGAGCAAAATAAGATGCGACAAAGCTCAACAAAGAAAATTCTCAATTGAAGACAATGTTGGTTTTGTCGTGGGTATTTATTGTTAGTGTGATTTTAGCTCACATTTGTGGAAAGCTGAAGGGGAAGGATGTGCTGAGTTTTCCATAGACTGTGTTGGTAGAAATTGCTTGTGTAAAGGCATGTATGAGTTGTAATACATGTTTTGTGCCCCTTTTGTAATCGTGGACATGCTTGGCAGAAATGAAATTCCATGAGAACAATGCAATGATCGGATTTTGCACGAATTATTTCCATGCAGACATTTTTACATTTGCAATGGTCAACTTTTGCACGTATCACTTCCTTGCATACTTTTTTCTTCATAGGAGATTTGCTTGCCTATGGACTTCTATTTTTGTGCCCATAGTCTCAGAAGTAAATCGATTATTTACTTAGTATGTTACTGATAAATAGCCGTTGCTACTTGTCAAATCGACACAAATGTCAATAGTCTATGGATACAGTGGTTTTATAAGTTACAAACAACCATCAAATGGCAACATTAGTAGAGTATTGTGCAACTAGTAATCTATTAGCAGAAATACATGCCCACTTGTAAAAAAAGAAGAATTATCATAATCTACAAGGGTATTTCAACTTGGTAAATGAATTAATTCCTTAGTATGTTATAGATACACGTTACTCATCAAATCTTGAAACAATGATAATAATCCACTAGGAATTTACCGTGTGAAAATAATTATTTAGATCGTTATTTATAACCGTTAACCATTATTATCAGTAAAGTAGGTAAGCAATTCGTGATCTTGAAGCCAAAAAAAAGTCTACTAGGAAAATTTAAAAATAATTGGTAATCTAATAATGGATTTAAGTTAAAATTATTATTTCTTTGTTATCTTACAAACAATTGACTGGACCAATAAGTTATCAATCATTTTGTACCTTAAACAATATTTCAAATTCACTATCGGTTATTGAAATTTACCATGCGCCGAGCAAATCTATTCTATGGCGCACACAACGTTAGAAATGAGCATTACAATGTTAATCATGAGTTTGGTGCCCTCTTTGACGTCACCTAAGTCGACACAAGTGTTTTAACTCGTATCGTGCAATAAATGAGCCGGGATTTATTAGGGGTCTCTGGTCATTCTTCGCCTATATAAAGCGGTGACAAAGAATAGTGCTTCACATTCATCTGCTTGTTTCGATTCTTACTCAAACATCAATGGCATGCCAGCAACTTTCTTCTCATTCTGCCACAGTAGGTTGCGAAGAACATGACCAGGAGGCCATTGACGAACTAATTGCTTCACTTCCCCAAACGAAAGGCGTGGTTCGTCCTTTCCAGTCCCTCTACCAAAACTTTTGGTGCCCGACCTTCAGGCTTGCCGATGTGATCGCGTTCCAACGGCACTTCCAAGCCAAACACAATGACATTGTCCTGGCCTCTCAACCCAAATCAGGGACCATCTGGCTAAAGGCCCTAGTGTTCTCTGTTGTTAACCGCTCCCGCTTTGACATCTCCAACACACCCTTGCTCACTTTGAACCCCCATGAACTCGTCCCTCACGTTGAGTCCCAGCAGTACGGAAACAACCCAAGGTTTGACCTTAAGAGCTTGGCAGAGCCGAGGCTCTTTGCGACGCACATCCCTTACCCATCCTTGCCGGAGTGCATCAAGCGGTCGGACTGCCGAATTATTTACATCTGTCGGAACCCATTGGACACTATGGTTTCATCTTGGCATTTCTTCCTTGCGATGGCGCGATTGGAGGGCCAACCGGAGTGGTCCTTGGAAGAGCATTTCGAGATCTATTGCCAAGGGAAAACATCATACGGACCCTTTTGGGAACAAATCATGGGCTATTGGAAGGAGAGCTTGGAGAGGCCACACAAGGTATTGTTCCTCAAGTATGAGGACTTGAAGGAAGATATTGTAGGGCAGCTGAAAAAAGTGGCCAAGTTTGTGGGACTTCCCTTCACTGAGAAGGAAGAGGAGGGAGGTGTGATTGAAGAGATAACCAAAATGTGCAGCTTCAAGACCCTCAAGGACCTAGAGGCCAACCAATCCAACAAAGTACTGGTTTTGAGTAATAAGGTTGAGAAGAGAAGCTTTTTTAGGAAAGGCGAGGTAGGTGATTGGGTTAACCATCTCACTCCTTCCATGGTGGATCGTCTCAATAGCATCATGCTAGAGAAGATGAGCCCCTTTGGATTGGAGTTCAAAACATGTTGAGTGTTAATTACTTTCACTTTCAGTATGTGTGTCATTAGAAATAAATGAAATTAATAATGGATGGATCTTCAATCCTCCTGATTGGTGTAGTATAGAAAACTACTGAGAAGAGAAGTTTATTAAGAAAGGCGAGGTGCATGATTGGGTTAACCATCTTACTTCTTCTATGGTGGATCACCTTAATAGCATCATGCAAGAGAAAATGAGCCCTTTTGAGTTGGAGTTCAACACATGTTGAACATGTTGGTTGCTTTCAACCCTTTCTTTCTCTATGTATAAGTAGAAATAATTGAAAGCTAAATCGAATGGTTTTCGCAATCAGCTTCTCATGTCGGGCTTCTCTTCATTATTTGGTTAGTATAGAGAAAGAAAAAGAATCATTCCCAATTGAACTAAAGAAACCCTGACTTTCTCTGGGCTAAAGATCAGACAAGTATCAGATGCTGATCAAACACATTCTTTCATTCAATTAAAACTTTCCTGATCTGTAATCTTAACATTGAAACTATTATCTCTACGTCTCGTGTCCCAAAATTACAATATCGACCAACGAAAAACTGCGAATATTTGACAAATAAGAAGCCCATTGTATAAGCAAAGACGGTTCTACTAATCCATTTAAAAAGATTAGGATTTATTTTTCTATGTTGGTAAATATTTGAAAACGTTCATAAGTGTGAAAAAAACTATTGGTAATACCGATCACCTAATTTCTTTGTAATTTCTTGATAACTTTCTGACATTTTTATTAAATTGCTAACTTTTTTGGATAATTTACAAGCTTGTTATCTCTTACCAACTTTTATTTGTTTTTCTTATCTACTCCTTATATTTGTCAACTCTTATATTATTTTACTCATCTTTGTGTATGTGACATATTAGTCATTGAGTTTTTTACCACTGCTCATTTGATTTTTTTCTAGATTCATCAACTATTTTTTTGTCATTTATCAACTTCCTAATTTACCAACTCTTATACGAATTTATCAATCTTTATTTGTGTGACTTACTAGCATTTCTCTTATTAGACTACCAACAAACTTCGTTTTACTAGCTTTCATTTGAGTTGCTCACAATTGTGTAATTATCAACTTTCTTATTGAATTACCAGCTTCTATTTTTTTCCTACCAACATGTTAAACAACTCTTTTAAGAAATATCAACCTTAGAGTGGTAACCAATTTTCCTCTAATCAAATTATAAACTCGTTTTTGGCTAACAACTCTTATTTGAGTTAGTTATTAATATTTATTTATTTTTAATTACCCGCTACTCTTATTTCTAAAAGAACATATCTTATCTTTTAACATAGTAGTCCAGTAAAAGCTGACTATCTCAAGAATAATAGCAACGGGGTGACGAGGACTTAATTGCAACAAGACCACGTCGTTTTTGCTTAGATAAACAGTGTTGTCTCTTGGCTTTGCATAATAGCCTGAAATTAGTTCCCAAATCTCCAAATCAATCCTTCGTGCTTGAACCCTAATTCCCCAAAGAAACCCCAATCCTTGTCTTGGCGACATCTAAATCCAATAAGAGATCGACAAATTGATAGCAATAAATGACAGGCGTCCCTCAATCAACAATGATACATCTGTATTTTACTACTGTGGCATGAAATCTCCTCTAAAAACAGCAAGTACGCAGGAGAATCGGGAAAGAAAATATGACAGCTGTCGAAGAAATAAATGTGGCGCAAGTTGCTTGTTTAATAGTCGGGTTGATGTGGAAATCAATCAATCGCCATAGAGTATGTTACAGAGGGTTTCGAAGGCGCAACGACAAAGAAGAAACTGTGTCCACCCATCACGAGGGTAATGGTATTCCATGGAAATTAAAGTGGGGGCTCTCGTGGCACAACTAACGGTGCGTTTGGCAGCTTACCAATTAGTAACTAATTCTATTCTTTTATTTTTAGAATCAGTTTAGAAACAAAAATTCGTTTGCTAAATTTTTTGTACTCGAGCAGAATTTTGCAAAAAATTGTGCTCAGAATCAAGTTTTGGAACAAAATTAAAAAGCAAAAAAAAGTAGCTTACTTAATTTTGGAACAATTTTTCTAGAACTAATTCTTCTTGATTTTCTTCTTTTTTTTTTTTTTGTTGTTGTTCTTTGGCCCCGTTGGCCACAGGCTAGGACCAGTGAGGGCATTGTGGCCGGCGAGGTTCCCCCTTGTCGCCTGGGCGAGGGCGGCTTGCTGCTGCGACGGCGACGGCGAAGTTGACCTCGCCGTTGCCATCCAGGTTCGTCGCCTGCGTGGCGACGGAGAGACTAGCCTCGCCTTGGCTAGGCGAGGTTTGACCTCGTCATCGCCAACCCTTGCGACGGCGAGGTCAGTAACTATACAAGGTCTCGAGAGAGGTGTTGCCCAACCAAAGTAAATAGCCGTCGCTTCGGGTTGGCAAAGTGTGCTCATGAGTAAACACTTTAGCGGCGACAAGGTTAACCTCCTTGATCGGTGGCACTCCCGGCTGAAAGCGGTAGGTACTCTGGCCAATACATAGCCGTAGTATGACGCTCGCCGTCGCCAACTAGCAAGGCGATGACGAGGGGCGCCAGTACTCGTGGCCCTGGCTTGTGGTCGATCGTAAGCGTAGCGACAGGCCATGGCGAAGGAAGGAGGAAAGAAAGAAAAAAAAAGAAAGAAATACTAAAAAATTCAAAATATTATTAATAAAAAATTTTATATAGTTACTAAACATATTTATGTTCTTTTTCTATTTTAAGAATAAAAATTTTGAGCAGTTACCAAATGCCTTTAAATGCTTATAAATTATTTCCGGACACGAAATTAAAAAGAATCATTTTTGCCTAGAATCTATTTTTTGGTACAGAATGATTGTCATATGTAGCCTAAAACATGTGAAACAATATGGCATAAAGTTTAAGATATAAATTCCACATTGGAAATGCACCAAAATTCTACAAAGCGTGAACGAACGATTAATCAACACGATACACCTAATCTTGAGTCTTGTTGGACATAAAGAGTGAGGAAAGAAAAAGAAAGTGAAGCTTATCCAGACAATAATATACCTCTTAAAATAGGCCTAGCAAGATTATTTCGGCACCTTGCAGCTATATCTTGCTGGGCCCTCAAATATGAGTAGCTCACTTATCTCCAATGTATGGCTAGGGTCGCTTCACGTAAACCAGACAACGAAAGCCACCAATTGCCCTGAAAATATCACATAAATAATTTTTAAATTTTAACTTAATATATAATATGATTTTTGAATTTTTAATTTATTCAATGTGGACCCTGAACTGAAGCTCAAAGTGCAATGTGATCCCTGAACTTTCAATTTCTTTAATATGATGCCTAAACTTTTGATACATATTCAATTTGGTCCCTCAACTGTATGAAAATGTTCAATGTCATCCTTCCATTTATTCATATAATTGAGGGACTAAGTTAAACATGTACCAAAAGTTAATAGGCCATATTGAACAGATTAAAAGTTCGGAGAATACATTGCACATTGTGTTAAAGTTTAGAAACTGCCTTGAAGAAATTAAGAGTTTAGTGACTACATTACACATCGAATCAGAGTTTATAGTCCATTTACGTCATTACCTATCATGAAATTCCACGAGCGATCAATTTCTTTTCTTGAGATTGATTAAGGTACAATCCCGAAAGGCCTTTCATTGGGGGATCCATGGTGCTGCGTTACCATGCTAGTTTAACCCTTGCCATACAATTAAGGATCTTTCACTCCTGGAGCGGCTGAAGATTCAAAATGCACAACCCCCCTCACATGTCGGCAATGGATTGTTGCCAGCAGCATTGTCGGTTTCCTATTGATCATATTTTTGCCATGGCAATTTCCTCGTGTCAACAATAGAGGTCCCACCATGTATACTAAAAAAATATTTCACCCAAAAAGTAAAAGACATTTCACCAAAAAAATTGTTTTTGGTTTTTTTTAATGAAAAGGAGTTCCTTGCTGATTTTTGGATGGAAAATCTTCATGGCTTATATCAAAAGAAAAAATTGATTTTGGTTTTTTTTTATGAAAAGGGGTTCTTTGCTGATTTTTGGATGGAAAATCTGTATGGCTTATACCAAAAGAAAGTAAAAGACAAGTTATGAAATTTAAAGAACTATAAAGTTAGAGAAGATAAACGAAGGCTTAAAACTGTAAATAATAGTGTTATGGTATCGATGGTTGATTGATCGCCACTACAAGAGTTCACCGTCGGTACTTATATCCCAGCTAACAACAGTTACAGATAAATATTTATCACACTAATTACAATTGATGCTACACGTTCCCCGAGTTTTTAGACGTGCCTTTTGTACTTTAGTAATTTTCATCCAAAACAAATTTATAACTTCCAAGATCACCGAGATAACCGACTGTCACTTCGTACTGGAACCACCACTTGATATTGAAGTCCATACATCATTGCTGTCTTTTAACTCAAACACTCGGCGAAAAAACTGAAGTAGTGGACTAGTGATGAGCTTTGCCGACTGGCAACGGTCTTTCTTGATAATGTACTCCATGTTCGTTGTCAATGACTTTACTGCTGATCCGTCTATTCTTCAAGTCAATTGCCTTGATGATTAATTGATTATCCTGACCAAACCATAGTATAGGCAATTGAGTTCACCACTCATCAATAATAAAGGTTGGCAATTTTCTAGTGTAAGCACTTCACAAAGAGAGAAGGTTCCTGGCCACTGATTTGTGCCTTCACAAAAACTTATGGGTACCCAATCATCATCCTTCACAACTGTGCGGTCCTGTTACAAAGTAATGAAAGTTCAATGCCGACTGGCTGTCCAATTGTCCTGGCCAAGCCACTGGTTAGCTTTCTGACATATGATGTATAAAATGCGGAACTGGAGAAGTTAAAACGACAGCAAGATCCACGAAAAAATCATCTGAGTTGTCGCAATCAAGGACAATTGGCTTTCCAATCGACAGTGGTATGTTTGTGATTTGATTTTGTGGCCTAAAATCTCCTTTGCAAAGAGCAAGGAAAAATGACCCCAAAAAAAAAGAGCAAGGAAAAATGAGAATCGAAGACAAAAATATCATATCTGTCAAAGATATCAAATTTAAAGCAAGATGCAGATTTATCAGTTGAGTTGATGCTAAAATCACTCATTCGTCCTTACCAAAAAAAAAATCACTCATTTGCCAAAGATTGTATTAAATAATTTTCCAAGGGTCAATATCAAAGAAAAATTCGTGTCTACCTTGTAGGGTTCATTAACAAAAACAACGCAGGGGAATATAGAACCCTAGATAGGATTCATGTATATATTGAAATCGAAAAAGAATTTCGAAACGTACCTTATGCAGATCGATGATAAATCGACAACCGATTATTATTCCGGATTAGCGCCCCAAGTGTTGCGCCTCTGCTGGTATCCACACACACGAACGAAATTCTCCAATGATCCACGTGCTAGCAAAAGATCTTGAAGTTTCTTTCTTGAACACCTTTTGATTTTCGATACTCTTTTGAAAGAAAACCCTAAACAGAGAACGATTCTCTATCTATTTATATAGTTTCATTATCCAGCGGAATTAAAAGAAGTGGGCAAAGCGATTTGAGCCCACATTTAATCGTTATCTCGTAACGCGCACGACCGCATAGATAATTTAAATAAGAGAATAAATTAAAATCTACTTCTTAAGTAGATCAAGGCGTATGTATAGAAAATATTAAGTCCGTTCGCGATTGTGTGCGACCCTGTAGGTTCACTAAACATTAGCAGTGTGCTCAAAACCCTTTTGATCCACAAGTCATAAGCGGTCTCTAGCAAGACATTATGACTACCTAAGTATAGTGAAGGTCGATTTTTCCGACACAACCTAATCCACAACTAATATTAGAGTATTAACATTGATTGATTCCTAGGGCAGACCACTAACAATCTCCCACTTGCACTAGAACCAATCATATAAACTAAGTCCCTTTGTCACTTGATTTCCGAGTTAAGCATAAGGCAGGACAAGTGTCATCCTTATATAGCTTAAACTCATTTTTCCGATACCATAGTTAGACTGTCAAAACAAGTAGTTGACTCTTCAATTCACTTGATCATGGGCATGCATTTCACAGTCTCAACTCTACGGGAGGCTAGGAAATCATACCCTCGTTATATGAGAGGGACAAATCCCATCTTGTCTACTCACATCACTCAGCATGATTCATGACATGCCCAGCCATTACCTTTATAATCACCTGTTACGGCTAACGTTTGGCAATGTTAAAGCATGCCAATCCACGTCTAGGAAACCATGGCAGACTCAGGTCAAAGGACTATACTATATAGTTGTGATGAGAAATACTGATGACATTATATAACAATCCTACAGTATCTCGTAGTGGGTCTATCCAATACAATGTTCTCTAACATGTATTCCATGTGATCAACTTCATATCTCTATATTCATAACCTGTGAAACTTGGTCATCAGTTGACTCACATGCTAGTCTTAAACACCATTTGCTTCCCAATGCACAATGGTAATTAACTAGGGACATTTAGAATATTAATATCCAATCTATTAATAGAATTTCATGATCAAATCACGTATTTGATTATCTATTAAGGATATAATATTCAGGGGATAAAGATTTCGCATTCAATTATATACTAAAATTAAATCGAAATCAAATATAATATATATTTTATCAATGAACAATGGAAATGTATATCACATATACTCCCACTCACATCAAGCCCAATCACTAATGTGTCAAAGGCCTAAAGCGTTACAATGACGCTCATGCTTAGATTGTGGAAAAGCCTTTGTTAACGGATCAGCTGTATTCAACTCCGTTGCAACTTTGCACATCTTGACATCACCTCTTTCAATGAATGCTCGAATGAGATGATACTTCCTGAGTATGTGTTTGGTCTTCTGGTGAGACCTAGGCTCTTTAGCCAAAGCTATGGCCCCATTGTTGTCGCAATAGAGGGTCGTTGGATTTAAACTTGTGGGACTGATTCCCAGTTCTTCTATGAACTTTCGAATCCAAACAGCTTCTTGTGGTGCTTCTAAAGCAGCAATATACTCAGCTTCTGTCGTAGAATCTGCAATAGTGTCCTGCTTGGAACTCTTCCGGGCACACCGCTCCACAATTCACGCAAAAGACAAAACCTGATTGCTATCGAAGGTCGTCTTTGTCGATTTGGAAACTAGCATCAGTGTAACCACTTACAATGATCTGTTCCTCACCTCCATAGACTAAGAATAAATCCTTAGTTCTTCTTAAGTACTTAAGGATATTTTTTACAGCAATCCAGTGAGGTTCTCCTGGATCTGACTGGTATCTACTTGTCATGCTTAATGCATAAGCAATAGCAGGACGAGTGCACAACATAGCATACATGATGGATCCCACAGCCGATGCATAAGGAATCCTACTCATGCGGTCTTGCTCATCTTGTGTTGAAGGACACTGAGTCTTGCTAAGACTTATGCCACGTGTCATCGGGAGAAAACCTTTCTTAGAGTCTTGCATATTAAACCTATTGATGACTTTGTCAACATATATACTTTGACTTAGTCCAATAAGTCTCTTAGATCTATCTCTATAGATCCTGATTCCCAAGATATAATTTGCCTCTCTCATGTCCTTCATGGAGAAAAAATTTCCTAGCGATGTCTTAACTGATTGAAGCATAGGAATGTCGTTTCCAATGGGTAGTATGTCATCCACATACAACACTAGAAACACAATTGCACTCCCACTAGACTTCTTGTATACACAAGCTTCTTCTTTGTTTCTGATGAAGCCAAACTCTTTGACAGTTTCATCGAAACAAATATTTTAGCTCCGTGATGCCTGCTTCAACCCATAAATAGAACGTTGAAGCTTGCATATCTTCCCAATGTTATCTGGTGATGTAAAGCCTTCAGGTTGTGTCATGTACACATCCTCCTTTAGATTTTCGTTAAGGAAAGCTGTCTTTACATGCATTTGCCATATCTCATAGTCATAATATGCAGCAAACGCTAGAATAATCCAAATGGACTTAAGCATGGCCACTGGCGAAAAAGTCTCGTCATAGTCAATACCATGAGTTTGTTTAAAACCTTTAGCTACTAGCCATGCTTTATAGATGTGAACATTTCCATCCATATCGGTTTTCTTCTTGAAAACCCACTTACACCCTATAGGTTTGACACCTTCGGGTGGATCAATCAAAGTCTAAACTTTGTTTTGATACATTGAGTCCATTTCGGATTTCATGGCCTGAAGCCATTTATCGGAGTCTGGGCCCATCATAGCTTCTGTATAGGTCGTAGGTTCGTCATTTTCTATTAACAATAAATGACGATGTTCTGTCACGTGAAAATCATATCTCATAGGCTCACGATGTGTTCTTTCAGACCTACGAACTATAGGTGCCACTAAAGTAGATTCTACAACTCTTTGTAGATCTAATTGAGGTTTCTGATGAATTGGAACACCCTCTTGTGGCACTATAACTTCTTCGAGATTTACCTTACTCCCACTGGTTCCTTTAGTAAGAAACTCTTTCTCTAAAAAGACACCATTTCGAGCAACAAACACTTTGTTCTCTGATGGATTGTAAAAGTAATATCCTTTTGTTTCTTTAGGATATCCCACAAAGAAAAATCTAGATCTATTTCTAGTTCAGGAACCAAAAATAGAAAAACCTATTTCTAGTTCAAGAACTCATTCTGAAATAGAATGATTATCATTCGTTACCTAGATCTAACTCCCCCTTTTCATTGCCTGCCTTTTTCAGACAACAATTGTAACGCCCCGACCTCGGGGCCATTAACGTGACGTCCCGTTCATTAATTCATTTATTACACACGCGGAAGCATACTCAGGACGATCACAACAAAAGAACAATCAGCGGAAATAAGACAAGCATTATGAGCAACTTTATGTTTACGAAAACACGCAAACATATTTAAACAGCTCTTTTAAGTGGGTCATGGCAAACATCACACATATTCTACAAGCCTATTCCGAAGGCTTTTCTATTTACAGGCCGACGTAGCTTGGGCTTTCCTATCCCCACTACGGCTTCTCGCCCTCGCTTCTTCACCTCCACCCCCCGGTCCCATCCACCTCGCCATCTCACATCCCACCCGTGGCTCTATCCCGGCCGGCTCGCCTCGAGGCACCAAGTCCGTTAGGTCCTCATTATCAGCGTCGTCTCGGTTTCATGGAATCGCCAATGCGGGCTGGAGGAGATGCCATCTCTACGGACCTGAAAAAGGGAAAACAACGGGGGGATGAATCGAGGAGACTCAGTAAGTAAAACTTTACTAACAGGCGATGACATGTCAATCATCGTTACACGAAACATTCTTACCGTACCGGCCTCCGTGGCCGATCAAACAACGACGGCATAGAAAGCATAAAACAAGGAGCCCAAGCATGGCTAAGTCACGGTTTACCTCACGAATTGCACCTCGGTTTCTATTTTGAAATAGATAACATGCAAAGAAAACACGAAACAAGGCAAACTCGTTATCGGGAACACAACATCGGAACACCAAAAGCCGAGAACGGGGGAAAGCTCATGCTACGACGCATTTCAACGTCATTTCCCGGCAGTAAAATGCCACTTACACTTAAATAAACAAGAACTAAAGAGAGAATGGGTGGGAAAAAGGCAACGATCTCGAGTCTCGGGCAATGTACAGCGTCGGCTTTTCTCTCCCTCTCACGGTTCTCTCTCTCTCCCTCACAGTTCTCTCTCTCTTTCTCTTTCTCTTGGCCGATTGGTGCACGTGGGAGAAAAAATGAGCTAAAACTCACATAAGGTTCTATTTATAGAGGAATGGCTAGAGCTTGGGTGATGCGTGCGCATATGTCATCGGGGGGCCATGAGGTATGCGCACGTGTCATCAAAACGATGAGGTAAGCGCATACCTCATTCCCTTCATTAATGACTAAGCCCCAAAAGTCCAAATAATGATGAAATGGCCATAATGACTCTCTTTTCTCTCTCTTCTCCCCATTTGGCCGTGGCTTTCCCCTCTCCCCTTGCTGGCCGTGACTTCTTCTCCCTCACTCATGGTCCATTCTTGAAGAACAAGTCTCATTAAAGCTTCATAAATAGCCATTATGGCTTGTGGAAAAAGAAGACCTATGCCATTAATGAAGGAAAATGATGATGGTGATAAGGTTTGACTAGGTCAAACCTTCTAGGACCCTCTCAAATATGCTGAATTAAATCCCAATTAATTCAGGCTAAACGAGTCTCGCGAAAATACGCCCGAAATGTCCAAAACGAACCCCACACCACAACAATCCCGAACCTTTCCCGAGGTTTTCTTCATAAAAAAAATATCTAAAAATCTCATTCAACCCGAGATTCGGCACGAGAAACCTTTAAATGTGTCTCAAATATCACCAAAAGACCTTAAGTCGAGATTCCAACGGTTTTCATACAAAAATGCTAAATCCTTGAAATCTGACCAAAATCGGACAGTTTTGCACTGTTCACGAAATTGGACTTGAAAATATAGTAAATGAACTCCGAAAATTCTCAAATTCGGATATATCATAAACAAGACCTTAACAAATATTTTTTGTGAAGAACACAAATTCTAATTCTCTCTACAAATGCCATTTTTTGTAGCTCAAAATCAGACTGAAAATAGTTTGCTGGAACAGAATTCTTGTTTCTCAAATTAAGCTCTTTCCAGTATGCAAATCATCTCATAAAATTCTCAAATTTGTACATGTTATAGAAAAGGACGTTTTCAACAACTTTTGTGAAGGAAACGTTTCCAAAATCAGCCCAGAAAAGCTCGTAGAAAATAAAGACGGTGTAAACATTACTGAAATACTCATTCTCAGCAATTTCACATGGTCCAAAAATCAGGCCATCATAATACTCATATCAATTCCAAAAATTCTGAAATTAATTCATGTAAAACTTCAAGATATTTGGAACAACTTTCCAGAAGAAAGCGTTTGGAATTTCATATCACAAAAGTCTCCCCAAAAATAACAAAACGAAGGGGTACCAAGGATCCAAAATACGGTTTTCCAAAACAAGAGTAGAAATGCTTGTTCCGATTGGAAAACCATCAAGCTTAAACCATAGACATTTCCCAGGGACTGAAATTGAGGATGTGACAATTCTTCCCCTAAAAGAATTTCGTCCTCGAAATTTAAAACATACACAGGATTTAGTGACACCCTCGAAAGATATGGTCGCCTACACGAAACTTAAGCGGTTTCTGGCGCTTGTCAGCCTAATTCTCTTACTGACTTGTGCCGTCCTAAGTCTTTCTCTACTTATCTGGACAGCATCTAAGGTGAGTGGAACTAGCTCTGGACCCCTGACCTTCTTTTCCCGACCTCGTTCCAATAGACCGGAGTTCTGCAAGCTTGACCGTATAATGCCTCGAATGGTGCCATCTTGATGCCTTGCCGATAACTGTCATTACAGTTGGATTTTACCTTTCTTTCTGAAGGTAGTCCCGTTAGCGCTTGACATTTTCTTTGGGTGAATGCCTTCAAACTTTGGCTTTTCCACGATTCCCATTGCGCCACTCGATTTATCATCCTTAAATATTTCTTAAGCTTGCTTACTTGGATCTTTCGATGCGTTAAAACGGGCGTACATAAATATTATGATAAAACAAAGTACAAGTATAGTTCCAGTCTCAAGTCTCCGTAACAACATTGGAGTTCTCTGCTTCTTCTTGAGTAATGGCATAAATCCTTCCTTGAGCTGGAGGACGATTATCATGTGGCGGAACTCTGTTCTGTTGCATCACCTGTGGTTGTTGTGGCTGCTTGACTTGCTGTCATTGTGGGCAATCCTTTTATGCGGTGGCCTTGTTGACCACAGCCAAAGCATGCTCCCGTTAGTTTTGGACACGGAGCATTTCCATGAAACCTTCCGCAATTACAGCAAGCATTGCCTGCAGTGGAAATTGGCTTCTGATTTTTGATCTTCTTGTTGGGAGTGGAGAAATAGTTTTCTCCCGACATCGGCCTCTTGTCATAATGCTGGTTGGTTTGAGAAGCCGGATGACAGGGCTTTCCTTGGTTAGTCACCGTGGCAGCTCGTTCGAGACTCTTTCTCCACCAGCCGGGCTCGTTCATATAGCTCGTTGTAATCCTTGAGGTTCGCCGCACCAATTGTCTCCTCGGATGTCCGGGTTTCAAACCGTCTCGGAATCTTTTTTGCCCTTTCCACTTGGATCTTCAATAAATTTAAGGGCGTACCTCGGCGGTTGAGCCCGAACCTTGCTTCATACTAGTCCATCGTCATGTTGTTCTGCTTGTAGCTGCAAGAATTCCTTCATCTTTCGATCACGAGCACATTCGGAAAAATACTTTCCGTTGAATGCTTCAACGAAAGCATTCCATTGATAACAACATTTTCCGGGAACACGATTTCCTTGGTCGCTTTCTACCAATAGCTGGCATTACCTTGCGGTTGATAGGCTGCTAAAGTGACTTTATCTTCCTCGTAACATCGCAAAAGCTCAAATGCTTTTGGAGTTCATTGATCCAGTTCCGCTTCTTCGGGATCTCCGGTTTCGATAAACTTGGGGTTGGAGCTTCGAAATTGCTCGACCAATCCGTGCATCGTACGACCACCATTTCCATTTCCATTTGTTGCCATATTCTCAGCATTAGGCATTCGTTGTTGGGCCTGCTGTCCCAACAATTCTCCCACGGTCGCTAGAGCCTGCAGACTTCCGTCTATTCGGGGGTCTTGAGTTGACTTCCCCTTCGAGGTCGAGGTCGCAGCTGGGTCCGAGCACTCATATTGGTATTCTAAGGGGTCTTTCTACAACACAAGAATAGGTCAGTGGTCTCAAACAAATATTGGCACACAACCTATTCAATCACAATCAATCATTCACATGCGCAGGGGTGTTTCCTAGCTAACTACCCCAACTTCAGCGCACCTTATCACTCCAGGTGTTTATTTCCGCTTGGATTTCAGAATCGTTCTCCCCCATTCAGTGCATAGTTCGGTTTCTTCCTCTCTTACCCATCATCTTAGAAGCCTGCCAGGAGCCGCACCTTGCTCAGGTCTTCAACCCCGGCGACCACTCTTGCTAGAAGCCGCACCTTGATCAGGCCTCATGCCCCGCGTCCACTTCATAGCCAAGAGCCGCTCTTTGGTCAGGTTCTACCTCGGCGACCACTCCCCGCCCTCATCAGATTGGGTCCTTTCAAGATTCCACAGCCTCTTCTTGGCTCAACACCGAACTTGCACTTACTGGAGGGGAACCTGCCTCGATACCAAATTAATCTGTGACGCCCCGACCTCGGGGCCATTAACGTGACGTCCCGTTCATTCATTCATTTATTACACACGCGGAAGCATACTCGGGACGATCACAACAAAAGAACAATCAACGGAAATAAGACAAGCATTATGAGCAACTTTATGTTTACGAAACACGCAAACATATTTAAACAGCTCTTTTCGTGGGTCATGGCAAACATCACACATATTCTACAAGCCTATTCCAAGGCTTTTCTATTTACAGCCCGACGTGGCTTGGGCTTTCCTATCCCCACTCACGGCTTCTCGCCCTCCTCTTCTTCACCTCCACCCCGTCCCATCTGCCTCGGCCATCTCACATCCCACCCGTGGCTCTATCCCGAAGCCGGCTCGCCCTGAGGCACCAAGTCCGTTAGGTCCTCATTATCAGCGTCGTCTCGGTTTCACGGAATCGCCAATGCGGGCTGGAGGAGATGCCATCTCTACGGACCTGAAAAAGGGAAAACAACGGGGGATGAATCGAGGAGACTCGAGAAAAAACTTTACTAACAAAGCGATGACATGTCAATCATCGTACACGAAATATTCTTACCGTGCCGGCCTCCGTGGGCGATCAAACAACGACGGCATAGAAAGCATAAAACAAGGAGCCCAAGCATGGCTAAGTCACGGTTTACCTCACGAATTGCACCTCGGTTTCTATTTTGAAATAGATAACATGCAAAGAAAACACGAAACAAAGGCAAACTCGTTATCGGGAACACAACATCGGAACACCAAAAAGCCGAGAACGGGGAAAGCTCATGCTACGACGCATTTCAACGCTATTTCCCGCAGTAAAATCCCACTTACACTTAAATAAACAAGAACTAAAGAGAGAATGGGCGGAAAAAGGCAACGATCTCGAGTCTCGGGCAATGTACAACGTCGGCTTTTCTCTCCCTCTCTCAGGTTCTCTCTCTCTCCCTCACAGTTCTCTCTCTCTTTCTCTTTTCTCTTGGCGATTGGTGCGTGGGAGAAAAAATGAGCTAAAACTCATATAAGGTTCTATTTATAGAGGAATGGCTAGAGCTTGGGTGATGCGTGCGCATATGTCATCGGGGGCCATGAGGTATGCGCACGTGTCATCAAAACGATGAGGTAAGCGCATACCTCATTCCCTTCATTAATGACTAAGCCCCAAAAGTCCAAATAATGATGAAATGGCCATAATGACTCTCTTTTCTCTCTCTTCTCCCCCCATTTGGCCGTGGCTTTCCCCTCTCCCTTGCTGGCCGTGACTTCTTCTCCCTCACTCATGGTCCATTCTTGAAGAACAAGTCTCATTAAAGCTTCATAAATAGCCATTATGGCTTGTGGAAAAAGAAGACCTATGCCATTAATGAAGGAAAATGATGATGGTGATAAGGTTTGACTAGGTCAAACCTTCTAGGACCCTCTCAAATATGCTGAATTAAATCCCAATTAATTCAGGCTAAAACGAGTCTCGCGAAAATACGCCCGAAATGTCCAAAACGAACCCCACACCACAACAATTCCGAACCTTTCCCGAGGTTTTCTTCATAAAAAAATATCTAAAAATATCATTCAACCCGAGATTCGGCACGAGAAACCTTTAAATGTGTCTCAAATATCACCAAAAGACCTTAAGTCGAGATTCCAACGGTTTTCATACAAAAATGCTAAATCCTTGAAATCTGACCAAAATCGGACAGTTTTGCACTGTTCACGAAATTGGACTTGAAAATATAGTAAATGAACTCCGAAAATTCTCAAATTCGGATATATCATAAACAAGACCTTAACAAATATTTTTTGTGAAGAACACAAATTCTAATTCTCTCTACAAATGCCATTTTTAGTAGCTCAAAATCAGACTGAAAATAGTTTGCTGGAACAGAATTTTGTTTCTCAAATTAAGCTCTTTCCAGTATGCAAATCATCTCAGAAAATTCTCAAATTTGTACATGTTATAGAAAAGGACGTTTTCAACAACTTTTGTGAAGGAAACGTTTCCAAAATCAGCCCAGAAAAGCTCGTAGAAAATAAAGACGGTGTAAACATTACTGAAATACTCATTCTGAGTAATTTCACATGGTCCAAAAATCAGGCCATCATAATACTCATATCAATTCCAAAAATTCTGAAATTAATTCATGTAAAACTTCAAGATATTTGGAACAACTTTCCAGAAGAAAGCGTTTGGAATTTCATATCACAAAAGTCTCCCCAAAAATAACAAAACGAAGGGGTACCAAGGATCCAAAATACGGTTTTCCAAAACAAGAGTAGAAATGCTTGTTCCGATTGGAAAACCATCAAGCTTAAACCATAGACATTTCCTAGGGACTGAAATTGAGGATGTGACAGCAATAGCAACAGCAACGATAAACGCACGTTTTTTTTTCCTCTTTTTTCGAAAATTTTTAGGAACCTGCGCGCGTGCCCATTTCCGTGATTCCACCACGTCCCAATGCTCCTCCCCCCTTCTCACGACGGAAAAAATACTAATTATGTATTTATTTTTATTTTGTAATAATAATAATTAAAAAATCTTCGAACCTCGAAGGCGCGAACTCGTTTCCGCCTCTCGCGCCATCGTCTTCCCTTCACTCGCTCTCTTCAATCCCCCACCACCACCACCCGCCCGGCCCTCCTTCTCCTCCGCTCTTGTCGCCTCCTCCTCCTCCTCCTTCTTTGCCTCCTCCTCGTCCACCGTCGCCCTTGCGCCGTCCTCGCTCTCCTTCGCCGCCCGCCCTCCCGAGCCGCCGCCTCCCCTCTTGCCGCGCCACCTGATCTCGCACCTTAAGCGCGCTCTCTCCTTCGGCGACCTCGATGTCCCGCCAGCAGGTGAGGAGGACTTGAGGTCGGCGGGATCTCAACGAGCCGGATCGGGATTTCATGGACGAGGATGCGGGCCCCCGTGAGGCTACCTGTGAGTTGCTTGTGGGAGGTCTAGAGGAGGGCCAAGGCGGAGCCGCTATGTGACGCAGTGTGCAAGGGGTGGTGGGAGACCTCGAGGAGGGTGTGGAGGGCTGCCGAGGATTTGAAGCTCAGGGTTCCCTCAAGAGCTCAACTTTGCTTCGTCGTATTGGTGTTGAACAAGTGCCATGAGCTCGTTAGGCTATCTCTGAGGACGGAACGGTTAGGACTCAGTCATGGATTCGGATCTACAATGTTTTTTGCGAGGTGGATAGGATCGGTTGATGTTGATGCACTGGTGAGACTGTGTTCATCCAGGCATTATCAATTAGGACCGAAGTCGATGCATGAGCTAATAACCGCAAGTGAACTGTTTGATCAATTAAATTGAAGCTAAAATTAACAAAAAGAAAAGTACGCTGCGAGTAGTGGAAATGCTGCTTGATCAGCATTTATGGACAAGCTTTCATGAATTAGGGAGTTTCAGGATTCCCACATTAACCCTTTAAGGAAAGACTAGAACTTTTGAATCAGCTGTGAGCATCCTGATTAGATCTCACAATTAATTCCAGTTGGAGATCATGTGCTTGAGCTTCGTCAAATTTTTTTGGATTTATGACACTGATTCGGTTCTTGTTCTATTAGTTGGCTTTTGCAGTGATGTAGATGCGATGATGCTGGCTTGCATTGCGTTCTCATGCCCTAATCTGGAGTCTGTGGAGATCTCAAATTCCTCTAATGCTGTCAACCAGATTACAGGGTAAACTTTCTGTTCCCCCTTTGTGGGTTAGGTCTTTCATATTAGATTTGTTTGGATCTTGGTTAGATATGTATTGAGGCATTTCTGGCTGCGGAGAACCCTAAGATCCCTATATTACTGCTCAATTGATGGTTGCAAATGGATATCACTTTCAAGCATGATGTTCCTTGAGAAAACTATATGCAAAGCACTGGCAAATGTAATTTGCAAGCAACATTTGTTCGAAATGGATAGACTTTAGCGGAGTCTACTCTGGTTGTAAAGGTTTTGATCACCTGTCTGTGATTTGCAAAGTTGTTTGCATCTCCATGATCTAGGAAGGCCACTAGAAAATGTGATGGCTCTTCCAACTGTGGTGTGTGCATCATTATTTCGTCCTTGACTAGCAATGGCTAGGAGAGGAAAGCTATCAGTTTTTTATGGTGCTTTTTGAACCGACTATTTAAGAGATCAACATGTTGAGATCTTACTTTTGGTTGCTCATGCTTGTAACATCTTAGTTTCGCAAGTAAATATCCATTTTACAGCTTAAAGAACATCTTGTTTGTTTCCGGCAAGGAGGTTACATAGTCTGTTTAATGGTTTTTAGTAATATCTAAGCAGTTGGATCTCCATTTTCTTATTCATGCACGTAGAAATCTTGGAAATGTATTCTTCATTTACGATATTAACTTGTGCAAACTTCTACACAGATGAATTGGGTCGTTTTGTTGCTGACAAACAATGCCTAACGTGTCTTAAAATGGAAGGTTGCTCTAACCTTGGGGGTTTGGTTCTCAGCTCATGGAGTCTTTCTACACTCTGGCTTTCTGATCTAAACTCCCACTCAAAGATGGTGATTGCATCCCTTTGCTTTTTTATGTACTAAGATCTCTCCTCTGTATCTTGCATGTTTATTCCTGTCTTTGATAGTTGTAACAAATGATGCTGACTCATTTTCACATCCCTGCAGGTATTTAACTGCCCCAACTTAAGAGAAATCTCCTTGGAATTCTCTCGCAATGGAAATGATTGTACAGATTTGATTGCCACAGTTCATGGTCTGGGAAGGAGTTGTCCAATTTTACAAATAATTCACATTGCGTCGGTTCGGCTTTCTCATGCGGTTGTACTAGCTCTTACAGCTTCAAATTTAAGGTGTGTTCTGTAACTTGGTCATGCAGGTTGCATATGATAACAGCTTCGAACAGGCTTTTATTTCCTTTAAGCTCTAGAGCTTTGTAAGTCCTTGTTCCACACATTTTGCTGTCTAGTGATCATATAGATCCTAAGTTCACTTCCTAGATACTAAAGACCGAAATTTTCCATAAGAGCATTGAAGCATCATTAATTAGATACAGCTTTGATGACCACTGCTAAATTTTTTCATTGTACAGGGGTTTGGGATGCTATCACCGGTGCTTGGATCGAAATCACCGATGCATCTGTTGCTGCTATAGCTTCAAGCTTTTCAAATTTAGAATTGCTTGATCTCAGTGGGTATGTTCTGCTGTGAGGTCCTATGTTGTTTGATTTATGAGATATCACAGTGGTATAGAAAATTGAGCTTCATTGTGTCAATTCATGGTTTTGTTTTCTTTTGCAAAAGTTCCCATACATGATATAAGCACATTTGGTTTCAAATAGTGTGACAAATAAGGTGCATTGGTAATGACCATAGAAGCTTAGAGCATGAAGGAATATAATTTAATCATCAGCCCCAACAATTGCACTTCTTTTTTAACCATGAATTTATTGTTACATGCAGGTCAAGCATTAGTGACAATGGCATCAGGATGATATGCAATGTGTTTCCTGAAACATTATCAAGACTCCTACTTGCCCTTTGTCCTAACATCTCTTCAAGCAACTTCCTGGACTACTCTGTAAATAAATGGCATGTCCTTTCAGTTAGCACTATAGGTTCATTGTTTGTCATGCTGAACATGAATCTATTCAAATCATATCTTGCATTTTATTTTGGTTCACTAACAGTTTATATATCTCAGGTGGAATTCAATTTGCCACAGCTCAGCTGCCTCTTCTTGAACTTATGGACTGTGGTATGACTATATGTGATAGTAACGACGATAGCCTCATCTCTGATGAAGCCATCAACCATGGGATGGAGAAAAGGCCCAATAGCAATCTTCACCTCACACACCAGAAGCTTATTATGAAGCACAGCGAATTAAAAAAACTTAGCTTGTGGGGTTGTAGTGGCTTAGATGTGAGACTCTGAGATCGTATAATTTGTATATTGCATTCTATTACCATGGGTTCCTTGTGGTTCTTATTTTGTTGATTGAAATGCAGGCCTTGTATTTGAACTACCCAGAGTTGAATGACCTGAATCTCAATGCCTGTAAAACTTTGCTCCCTGGTACGTTTTAAAAAATGTATTGGTCTTGACTGAGTGCTTACTTTAATAAACGGGATATTGATGCATCTCACATGCTTTCCTAATTTGCATCCTAATCTAACTTTAATTTTCTTTGCATTCTTAGATCGATTGCTAATTCAGTGCCCCGGTTTAGAGAATGTATATGCGTCAGGTTGTCAAGAATTGTTAATAGAGTTTATTCAAAATCAGGTAGGATTTGAATTTAATCAGAATATAGCATTAACATCAATTTGTGCTGCTTGTCAATATGCTTCTATAACCTATATGAGCTTGTTGATTACATCATCAAGCACTTTAAAACTTGAATTTGCGGAACAAACCTACCTCATAGACAATGTTAACCTTGCTGGAAACTTGATGTGATATTCTACTGACGTGAAAGTCTATATGTCGCACTTTCTTGTTGAGACCCTTGTCTTGAGAATCCTATATGTGAGAAGTTATACCTTGCTCTATCCCCCACTTTTCTTTGTCCTTCTTACAGTAACTTAAGATTTATTTATATATTAAATAAATTGTTTGATCTCAAAGATTCAATGGTTTGAGGAAAGCATTAACATTTGTATTGCATCTACTTGTAGGTCAACAATGATTCTTTTCCCGTGGAAAACCATTTGCCCTTTAAATGTCTGGCTGATGATTCCAAGAGAGTTCGGGTTTCCCATTTTCTGTGCCAACAGGTGAAGTTCCTCACCTACATATCTTATAGTGGTTATAACCTAAATGTCAATGCCATTTCTTGAAACGTTGTATTTGCATTTTGTTACTGGTGATGAAATAGAATAGGGAATCATATCATAACATTGCCTCACGTGTTAACCATCTTTACTCTTCTCTTTTTTCCAAGCAGCAATTTGATGATGATAAGAAGCAGACAAGGAGGCGGCCGTGTAATGTGCTTGTAGAATGATTATCATGTGGATAGTTTTGACAATTGACATGGTGATAGCTTCACTTGTTTGATGTCATATTACTGCTGAGGCAAGGCCCTCTAGATTGACTTCTTGCGAGTTCCCAACATTATTGCCGGTTGCTGATGCCTTGTAGAATTCTTTAAGGCATTGTGTGGCCCCCTGGTCACTATACTAGAAAACAGTTTAGAGCTTAGCTTCAGTAGCATAACTTCACCATTCTAAAATAAAGTTGTCAACCTATGTAATTTCTGTGCAAACTGTCTTTGTATCAGGAGTTTCATGCAAAGACTATAATTAACTGAGAATTTATATTAGAGCATGAACTGTTGCTGCTAATATTCATTTATTTGATATTAGAGGTTAGAAGGAACTCTGCAAGGCTAAGTTTGTGGTAGATATACCAGGTTTCAGCCATGGATTAGATATGGTTTGCACTGTGCTAGTTGCACGTGGTTATCTTGGCTAGTAGGAGGCCAACTTGTAATAAACTTTTGCTGCATATTTGCAATTATTTTTATAGTTTGTCGTTCATTTCATTGCTAATTAGTGATGAATTCGAATTCATTGCTAATTCCATTGCAAATTAGCGACGGATCTGAATTAGTCATTAATTAGTGACGAAATTAGCGATGAACTATAAAAATAGTTGCGAATGTGTGGCGAAGGTTTATTTTTATCGCTAAATTCGTTGCAAATTAGCGATGTAATTAGCGATGAACTATAAAATTCGCGGCATGTTCCCGACTATTTTATTTTCATCGCTAATTTCGTCGCTAATTAGCAACAGATTCAAATTCGTCACTAATTTGCAACGAATTAATAAAAATTTGTTGCTAAATTCATTCCAGAACAATGTTCGTGGCAAAAGTAAAATTTTTTCGTGGCAAATTAGCGACGAATTTTAACACGAATAAGTTTGTTGCAAATTACTGATTGAAAAAAAAAAATTTCGTGGTAAATTAGTGACGAATTTTGTTACGAAAAAGAATTTTGCCACAAAAAATTAACAATGAAAAAAAATTGATTGCTAATTCCATTGCAAATTAGGGACGAATTTGAATCCGTCGCTAATTAGCAACGAAATTAGCGACGAGCAATAAAAATAGTTACAAATGTGTGGCGAAAGTTTATTTCCGTCGCTAAATTCGTCGTAAATTAGCGACAGAATTAGCAATGAACTATAAAATTCACGGCACGTTCCCGACTATTTTATTTTCGTCGCTAATTAGCGACGGATTCAAATTCATCGCTAATTTCAGAGGCGTTTTATGTTCAGTCATAGAAGGATTTATATGGGAAAGCTAAATATTTTAGGCTATGTGGGCAATTTTATAATTTGTGTCTTCTAGGGTTTCATTATATATATTTAGGGCGAAACAGGTTTCTAAAAGAGAAGCAAGAGGTGAGAAAGAGTGACTGTACACTTTTCTACGTTATTAGTGGAACGGATCTCCCTTTTCTCCGCGGACGTAAGTAGACGGAATATCTCCCTTGTTAAATTACGTAAATTCTTATGTTGTGCGAATTTCTATTACTTTTTTGCATTGTTGATAGGATCGAATTGAAATATTCGACAACTAAGTCACTGAATTGCATCACCGTAGTTTTAACTAAGAATCAACAAACAAGTGGAAGTTCAATTTAATGAGCACAAACTCCAGCATTCTCCTGACCTCCAATGGGAAATCAAATGAACCTTAAAGTTTGAGCAAATGTGTCCATCATACAGGTCTAGAATCTGTTCAAGCGCTCCCCAAAGAACAGGCAACAGTGGAGTTTTCCCGTCTATCTTACTGATTTGCTAACTAAGGCAAACAATCGGAGAATACAGGACTGAAAATATCATTTCGACAGCTTGTGGCTATTACTCGATGGGCCCCCAAATATCAGCAGCTCACTAAGCTCTAACACATGGGTATGGTTGCTTTTCATATGGACCCACCCGCGGAACGTGCCAACGTTCTATGCACGTCTAATATTTGCTTGGGGTCTGTGACAAGACAATCAATGCACCAACCATGTAGTCCTGTTACAAAGTAATGAAAGTTTAATGCCGACTAGCTGTCCAATTGTCCTGGCCAAGCCACTTGGTAGGTTTCTGACATATGATGTATAAAATGCGGGCCCGGAGAAGATCCAACGACATCCAGATCCACAAAAAAAGCATCTGAGTTGTCGCAATCAAGTTTAATTCCCTTCCCAACCGACAGTGGTACGTTTGTCATTTGATTTTGTGGCCTAAAAATCTCTTTCGCGAAGAGCAAGGAAAAATGACCCAAAAAAAAAGAGCATGGAAAAAAGAGAATCGAAGAAAAAAATACCATAGCTGCCAAAGATATAAAATTTAAAGCAAGATGCAGATTTATCAGTTGAGTTGATGCTAAAATCACTCATTGGCCAAAGATTGTATTAAATAATTTTCCAAGGGTCAATATCAAAGAAAAATCTGTGTCTACCTATCATGAGAATAATGGCAGCTCCATAGAAGCTGAAGTAATAGTCCTCAAAACACAACTGAAACGAGCAAAATAAGATGCGACAAAGCTCAACAAAGAAAATTCTCGATTGAAGACAATGTTGGTTTTGTCGTGGGTGTTTATTGTTAGTGTGATTTTAGCTCACATTTGTGGAAAGCTGAAGGGGAAGGATGTGCTGAGTTTTCCATAGACTGTGTTGGTAGAAATTGCTTGTGTAAAGGCATGTATGAGTTGTAATACATGTTTTGTGCCCGTTTTGTAATCGTGGACATGCTTGGCAGAAATGAAATTCCATGAGAACAATGCAATGATCGGATTTTGCACGAATTATTTCCATGCAGACATTTTTACATTTGCAATGGTCAACTTTTGCACGTATCACTTCCTTGCATACTTTTTTCTTCATAGGAGATTTGCTTGCCTATGGACTTCTATTTTTGTGCCCATAGTCTCAGAAGTAAATCGATTATTTACTTAGTATGTTACTGATAAATAGCCGTTGCTACTTGTCAAATCGACACAAATGTCAATAGTCTATGGATACAGTGGTTTTTATAAGTTACAAACAACCATCAAATGGCAACATTAGTAGAGTATTGTGCAACTAGTAATCTATTAGCAGAAATACATGCCCACTTGTAAAAAAGAAGAATTATCATAATCTACAAGGGTATTTCAACTTGGTAAATGAATTAATTCCTTAGTATGTTATAGATACACGTTACTCATCAAATCTTGAAACAATGATAATAATCCACTAGGAATTTACCGTATGAAAATAATTATTTAGATCGTTATTTATAACCGTTAACCATTATTATCAGTAAAGTAGGTAAGCAATTCGTGATCTTGAAGCCAAAAAAGTCTACGAGGAAAATTTAAAAATAATTGGTAATCTAATAATGGATTTAAGTTAAAATTATTATTTCTTTGTTATCTTACAAACAATTGACTGGACCAATAAGTTATCAATCATTTTTCACCTTAAACAATATTTCAAATTCACTATCGGTTATTGAAATTTACCATGCGCCGAACAAATCTGTTCTATGGCGCACACAATGTTAGAAATGTGCATTACAATATTAATCATGAGTTTGGTGCCCTCTTTGACGTCACCTAAGTCGACACAAAGTGTTTTAACTCGCATCGTGCAATAAATGAGTCGGGATTTATTAGGGGTCTCTGGTCATTCTTCGTCTATATAAAGCGGTGACAAAGAATAGTGCTTCACATTCATCTGCTTGTTTCGATTCTTACTCAAACATCAATGGCATGCCAGCAACTTTCTTCACATTCTGCCACAGTAGGTTGCGAAGAACATGACCAGGAGGCCATTGACGAACTAATTGCTTCACTTCCCCAAACGAAAGGCGTGGTTCGTCCTTTCCTGTCCCTCTACCAAAACTTTTGGTGCCCGACCTTCAGGATTGCCAATGTGATCGCGTTCCAACAGCACTTCCAAGCCAAACACAATGACATTGTCCTGGCCTCTCAACCCAAATCAGGGACCACTTGGCTAAAGGCCCTAGTGTTCTCTGTTGTTAACCGCTCCCGCTTTGACATCTCCAACACACCCTTGCTCACTTTGAACCCCCATGAACTCGTCCCTCACGTTGAGTCCCAGCAGTACGGAAACAACCCAAGGCTTGACCTTAAGAGCATGGCAGAGCCGAGGCTCTTTGCGACGCACATCCCTTACCCATCCTTGCCGGAGTGCATCAAGCGGTCGGACTGCCGGATTATTTACGTTTGTCGGAACCCATTGGACACCATGGTTTCATCTTGGCATTTCTTCCTTGCGATAGCGCGATTGGAGGGCCAACCGGAGTGGTCCTTGGAAGAGCATTTCGAGAACTATTGCCAAGGGAAATCATGGTACGGACCCTTTTGGGAACAAATCATGGGCTATTGGAAGGAGAGCTTGGAGAGGCCACACAAGGTATTGTTCCTCAAGTATGAGGACTTGAAGGAAGATATTGTAGGGCAGCTGAAAAAAGTGGCCAAGTTTGTGGGGCTTCCCTTCACTGAGGAGGAAGAGGAGGGAGGTGCGATTGAAGAGATAACCAAAATGTGCAGCTTCAAGACCCTCAAGGACCTAGAGGCCAACCAATCTAACAAAGTACTGGTTTTTAGAAGTAAGGTTGAGAAGAGAAGCTTTTTTAGGAAAGGCGAGGTGGGTGATTGGGTTAACCATCTCACTCCTTCCATGGTGGATCGCCTCAATAGCATCATGCTAGAGAAGATGAGCCCCTTTGGATTGGAGTTCAAAACATGTTGAGTGTTAATTACTTTCACTTTCAGTATGTGTGTCATTAGAAATAAATGAAATTAATAATGGATGGATCTTCAATCCTCCTGATTGGTGTAGTATAGAAAACTACTGAGAAGAGAAGTTTATTAAGAAAGGGAGGTGCATGATTGGGTTAACCATCTTACTTCTTCTATGGTGGATCACCTCAATAGCATCATGCAAGAGAAGATGAGCCCTTTTGGGTTAGAGTTCAACACATGTTGATCATGTTGGTTGCTTTCAACCCCTTCTTTCTCTATGTATAAGTAGAAATAATTGAAAGCTAAATCGAATGGTTTTCGCAGTCAGCTTCTCATGTTGGGCTTCTCTTCATTATTTGGTTAGTATAGAGAAAGAAAAAGAATCATTCCCAAATGAACTAAAGAAACCCCGACTTTCTCTAGGCTAAAGATTAGACAAGTATAAGATGCTGATCAAATGCATTCTTTCATTCAATTAAAACTTTCCCGATCTGCAATCTTAATATTGAAACTACCATCTCTACGTCTCGTGTCCCAAAATTACAATATCGACCAACGAAAAACTGCGAATATTTGACAAACAAGAATCCCATTGTATGAGCAAAGACGGTTCTACTGATCCATTTAAAAAGATTAGGATTTATTTTTCTATGTTGGTAAATATTTGAAAACGTTCATAAGTGCGAAAAAAACTGTTGGTAATACCGATCACCTAATTTCTTGATAACTTTCTGACATTTTTATTAAATTGCTAACTTTTTTGGATAATTTACAAGCTTGTTATCTCTTACCAACTTTTATTTGTTTTTCTTATCTACTCCTTATATTTGTCAACTCTTATATTATTTTACTCATCTTTGTGTATGTGACATATTAGTCATTGAGTTTTTTAGCATTGCTCATTTGATTTTTTTCTAGATTCATCAACTATTTTTTTGTCATTTATCAACTTCCTAATTTACCAACTCTTATACGAATTTATCAATCTTTATTTGTGTGACTTACTAGCATTTCTCTTATTAGACTACCAACAAACTTCATTTTACTAGCTTTCATTTGAGTTGCTCACAATTGTGTAATTATCAACTTTCTTATTGAATTACCAGCTTCTATTTTTCCTACCAACATGTTAAATAAACAACTCTTTTAAGAAATATCAACCTTAGAATGGTAACCAATTTTCCTCTAATCAAATTATAAACTCGTTTTGGGCTAACAACTCTTATTTGAGTTAGTTATCAATATTTATTTATTTTTAATTACCCGCTAATCTTATTTCTAAAAGAACATATCTTATCTTTTAACATAGTAGTCCAGTAAAAGCTGACTATCTCAAGTATAATAGCAACGGGGTGACGAGGACTTAATTGCAACAAGACCACGTCGTTTTTGCTTAGATAAACAGTGTTGTCTCTTGGCTTTGCATAATAGCCTGAAATTAGTTCCCAAATCTCCAAATCAATCCTTCGTGCTCGAACCCTAATTCCCCAAAGAAACCCCAATCCTTGTCTTGGCGACATCTAAATCCATGAAGAGATCGACAAATTGATAGCAATAAATGACAGCCGTCCCTCAATCAACAATGATACAGCTGTATTTTACTACTGTGGCATGAAATCTCCTCTAAAAACAGCGAGTACGCAGGAGAATCGGGAAAGAAAATATGACAGCTGTCGAAGAAATAAATGTGGCGCAAGTTGCTTGTTTAATAGTCGGGTTGATGTGGAAATCAATCAATCGCCATAGAGTATGTTACAAAGGGTTTCGAATGCGTAACGACAAAGAAGAAACTGTGTCCACCCATCACAAGGGTAATGGTATTCCATGGAAATTAAAGTGGGAGCTCTCATGGCACAACTAACGGTGCGTTTGGCAGCTTACCAAATAGTAACTAATTTTGTTCTTTTGTTTTCAAGAATCAGTTTGGAAACAAAAATTCATTTGTTAAATTTTTTGTGCTCCAGCAGAATTTTGCAAAAAATTGTGCTCAGAATCAGTTTTGGAACAAAATTAAAAAGCAAAAAAAGGTAGTTTCTTGATTTTGGAACAATTTTTCCGGAACTGATTCCTCTTGATTTTCTTCTTCTTTTTTTTTTTATTTGTTGTTGTTCTTTGGCCCCGCTGGCCACAGGCTAGGACTGATGAGGGCATTGTGGCCGGCAAGGGTCCGTCTTGTCGCCTGGGTGATGGCGGCTTGCTGCTGTGACGGCGAGGTCGACCTTGCCGTTGCTATCCAGGTCCGTCGCCTGCGTGGCGATGGAGAGGCTAGCCTCGCCTTGGCTGGGCGAGGTTTGACCTCGTCATCACCAACCCTTGCAACGGCGAGGTCGGCCTTGCCAGATCTGGGAGAGGTCGAGCCTCGCCCAACCAAGGCGAGGCCGATCTTGCCATCGCCTGGATTGGTGAGGCTGACCTCGCCGTTGCTTACTTTGGCGACGACAAGGTTGGCCTCGCCATATCTCGGCGAGGTTGAGCCTCACCCAGCCAAGGCGAGACCGATCTAGCCATTGCAACCGGCGAGGGCCGTGACAAGGGCCGCAATGCTCTCGCCATCGCAACTGGCGAGGGCGGCGGCAAGGGCCGCAACACCCTCGTTGGCCCTAGCTTGTGGTTAGTCGCCGACGCTAACGGCCGGCCATGGCCAAGGAAGGAAGGGGAAAGAAAGAAAAAAAAAAGAAAAAAAAGAAAGAAATATTAAAAAATTTAAAATATTATTAATAAAAAGAAATTTTGTATAGTTACTAAACATATTTATGTTCTTTTTCTATTTTAAGAATAAAAATTTTGGGCAATTACCAAATGCCTTTAAATGCTTATAAATTATTTCCGGACGCGGAATTAAAAAGAATCATTTTTTCCTAGAATCTATTTTTCGGTATAGAATGATTGTCATATGTAGCCTAAAACATGTGAAACAATATGGCATAAAGTTTAAGATATAAATTCCACATTGGGAAATGCACCAAAATTCTACAAAGCGTGAACGAACGGTTAATCATCACGATACACCTAATCTTGAGTCTTGTTGGACATAAAGAGTGAGGAGAGAAAAAGAAAGTGAAGCTTATCCAGACAATAATATACCTCTTAAAATAGGCCTAGCAAGATTATTTCGGCACCTTGCAGCTATATCTTGCTGGGCCCTCAAATATGAGTAGCTCACTTATCTCCAATGTATGGCTATGGTCGCTTCACGTAAACCAGACAACGAAAGCCACCAATCGTCCTGAAAAAATCACATAAATAATTTTTAAATTTTAACTTAATATATAATATGATTTTTGAATTTTTAATTTATTCAATGCTACGAATCTCAAAGTGTAATATGATCCCTGAACTTTCAATTTCTTTAATATGATGCCTAAACTTTTGATACATATTCAATTTGGTCCCTCAACTGTATGAAAATGTTCAATGTCATCCTTCCATTTATTCATATAATTGAGGGACTAAGTTAAATATGTACCAAAAGCTAATGGGCCATATTGAACAAATTAAAAGTTCAGAGAGTACATTGCATATTGTGTTAAAGTTTAGAAACCGTCTTGAAGAAATTAAGAGTTTAGTGACTACATTACATATAGAATCAAAGTTTATAGTCCATTTACGTCATTACCTATCATGAAATTCCACGAGCGATCAATTTCTTTTCTTGAGATTGATTAAGGTACAATCCCGAAAGGCCTTTCATTGGGGGATCCATGGTGCTGCGTTACCATGCTAGTTTAACCCTTGCCATACAATTAAGGATCTTTCACTCCTGGAGCGGCTGAAGATTCAAAATGCACAACCCCCTCACATGTTGGCAATGGATTGTTGCCAGCAGCATTGTCGGTTTCCTATTGATCATATTTTTGCCATGGCAATTTCCTCATGTTAACAATAGAGGTCCCACCATGTATACTTAAAAAAATATTTCACCCAAAAAGTAAAAGACATTTCACCAAAAAAATTGTTTTTGGTTTTTTTTTAATGAAAAGGAGTTCCTTGCTGATTTTTGGATGGAAAATCTTCATGGCTTATATCAAAAGAAAAAATTGATTTTGGTTTTTTTTTTTTTATGAAAAGGGGTTCTTTGCTGATTTTTGGATGGAAAATCTGTATGGCTTATACCAAAAGAAAGTAAAAGACAAGTTATGAAATTTAAAGAACTATAAAGTTAGAGAAGATAAACGAAGGCTTAAAACTGTAAATAATAGTGTTATGGTATCGATGGTTGAATGATCGCCACCACAAGAGTTCATCGTCGGTACTTATATCCCAGCTAACAACAATTACAGATAAATATTTATCACACTAATTACAATTGATGCTACACGTTCCCTGAGTTTTTAGACGTGCTTTTTGTACTCTAGTAATTTTCATCCAAAACAAATTTATAACTTCCAAGATCACCGAGATAACCGACTGTCACTTCGTACTGGAACCTCCACTTGATATTGAAGTCGATACATCATTGCTATCTTTTAACTCCAACACTCGGCAAAAAAAACTGAAGTAGTGGACCAGTAATGAGCTTTGTCGATTGGCAACGGTCTTTCTTGATAATCTACTCCATGTTCGTTGTCAATGACTTTACTGCTGATCCGTCGATCTTCAAGTCAATTGCCTTGATGATTAATTGATTATCCTGACCAAACCTTAGTATAGGCAATTGAGTTCACCACTCATCAATAATAAAGGTTGGCAATTTTCTAGTGTAAGCACTTCACAAAGAGAGAAGGTTCCTGGCTACTAATCTATGCCTTCACAAAAACTTTTCGGTACCCAATCATCATCCTTCCAATGGAGGCACTTGAAAGCCAAAGACAAGGACATTGTTCTAGCCTCTCAGCCCAAAGCAGGAACTGCTTGGCTAAAAGCCCGTGTTCTCCACTTCAATATCTCAAACTTGTCCTTGCTCACTTCCAATTCCCATGAACTTGTCTCTTTTTTGGATTTCACCTGGTATGCAAATAAACCGAGAACCAATCTCATGACTTCCCGGAACCAAGGATGTTCTCCTCACCCGTTCCCTACCCATGCTTGCTGAATCCATCAAGCGATCGAATTGCCACTTTCGGACCCCAAAAGGAAAAGGAAAAAAAAAATGCAGCAGGAGACATCTCAAATCAAACCCAATCAACTACTCAATCGAAGATGTGGCAATGACTCAACCAGCATGCTAATAAAGCACCCGGAGGTCCCCCAAAGAAACGTGTATTTTCTTAACATGATTAAGGCGCATGCACAAGAAGTCAATAGACATGATTTGCGTGAATGCGGTACAATTGGGACTTTTTATCTCAGCCATTCTATCATAATAATCTCACATGGGGCTCATAATGTCGTTTTTCTCATGTGATTGGGGGTATGCAACAATTATAAAACGGTGAAAAAGGATATGAAAACCATTTAGAGTTTCGCTCCGGAAACACCATGGGAATGGGAGAAGGCGAGCACCAGGGCATTGATGAGCTGATTGCTTCACTTCCCCAAGAGATTGTTCCAAGCCTTCCTCCTTGTTGCCTTTTCCAAAACTTTTGGTGCCCAATCTTCGTGCTTCCTAATGTGGTCGCGTTCCAAATGTTAAGAATCACATGGTGAACGTACACTCTGTTTCAACAAAGAAAAAAAATGAAGAGTTGCTGATTCAATCAGGAAGGCAAGAGATAAAGTCAACAATAAAACTTCCAGCTTCACGTGTTCAATTATGAGTGGAGCTCTCTCACTGCAGAATCGTTATTCTGTTTTGTGCATTTAACTAAATGAACAACTGTACCTTCTTCTTCTGTTATTTAGTTTGTTATCTTCATTAGGTGAGCTGTAAAACCACCTTTGATGGTTCTTTAGGATTAGATTGTGTAATATAAATAAGAGAATAGAGTTCACGAGATGGTGGACTCTGAGATGGAAACTTTCCTTGTATTCAGAGAAAAGTAAATCCAAAACTCCGTTTCTTTTCTCATTGTTTATGCTTTCTTTCTGTTCGTAAGTCTTCACACCAGAGGCACTTCAAGGCCAAAGACAAGGACATTGTTGTTGCCTCTGACCCAAATTGGGGAGCACTTGGCTAATGGTGTGACGCCCCGTACCCCGGGGTCATTAACGTGACGTCCCGTTCATTATTATCTTTCTTTAAACGCAAGCGGAAGCATAACTCGGGACAATCACGTTTAAAAACAACAGCGGGATTCAGACAAACAGCATCATGAGCAAACTTTATTATTACAGTGCATGCAAATATGTTTTAACAAGCCCTTTAGGCCATGGCAATTAACACATTTTTTTTTACACGCGCTAGGAATAGCAACACTCGACTTGGGTTGTCCTATTCCCACTACTGCTTCTCGCTCCTCGCTTTTTCCCGAACTCCAACGTGGCTCGAACTCCTCCTAATGCCGCCGTCCGTTCGACCATCCTATGAACCTAAGGGTAGGAAAATGGAGGGGGTGAGTCGGGGAGACTCAGCAAGTAAACCTACTAATATCAAGCGAGGACGAGGGGATCGCCGTTAGCACAAGTCGATCCTTACCGCACTCGCATCAATGGCAGATCAATAGCAAAGTTCATACAAGAGAACATCAAACATGGCCAGAACATGTGCACTTTATCAGTCAAATCTCGATTCTACCTCTGAAACAAACTTCAAACACGAAACATGAGTAAATCGAGAAATGAACCAACCATAACCAACCAAATGACCGAGAAACGGTCCAAGCAAACCGTGTCACAACGTATCACAACTTCCTTTCCCGATATTAGAAAGTTTACTTACTCAACGTCAAACAAAACCAGAGAACGGGGGTCGAGACAGGTGAGCTCGGGAAATTGCGAGCCTTCTCCTTGCTTCCTTCTTGCTTGGTCGACCAAGACGAGGCCTACCAAGGCCAAATCGTGGCTCTTGGATGGGAACGAGTAGGAACATGGGCCGGTTCGGGGTTGATTCGGGCGTGAGTTTCTCGTCGAAAGTGAGAAAATAAGAACAAGGGAAGAAGAAGAAGATGTTGGCGTGAGATTGGAGGATGGTGTGAGAGAGGAGGAGAGGGTGGGCAAGCTTCACGTGAGGCTTCTAGCTTTCTTATAGACAAATAAGCTTGGAAAAGAAGCCAAGTATAATAGTCAAAAGTCATGATGGCTAGTATTTAATGCCATTAATGGCTATTAATGGACTAAAATGATGAAGATGCTAACATTATCTCTTCCTCATTGGTTCTCCTCTCTCTCTCTCTCTCTCTCTCTCTCCCCTCACGGCTACTCCCTCTCTTTCTCGTCGAATGGCCTCTTTCAATTTAACAAACCCCAAACTTGCTCCTCACTCAAGACTATTAATGCACACAATCATGATGAAGCTTAAGTCATGGCTTAGGTCATTTGAGCATGAGGTCATTGCTTACCTCACATGACCATTAAGAACATAAGCCAAAAACCATGATGAAGGGTCACCAAAGTCCAACTTTAATAAATGCAAGCCATTAACTAGGCTTCTTGAACAAGCTTCCTTCATTTTCAAGCTTTACTTCTCCATTTCATTTTCCCCCTGGTCCGACCTCCGATCAAAGCATAAAATATCTCATTTGAAAGCTTGGAATGTGTATTTTAAATCACCAGAAGATACCAAGTCCAAATTCCAACTTTCTCATATAGAAAATGCTAAATTTTTGAAATCTGGAAAAATCGAACAGTTTTGCACTATTCACGAAATCGGACTTAAAATCATAGTAAATGAACTCCGAAAATTCTCAAATTCGGATATGTCATAAACAAGACCTTAATAAACATTTTTCATGAAGAACACAAAATCTAAATCTCTCTATAAACACCTTTTTCAGTCACTCAAAACCAGACTAAAAATAGTTCGCTGGAACAGAATATTTGCTTCTTAAAATAAGCTCTGTCCAAAATCCAAATCATCTCAGAAAATTCCCAAATTTACATACGTTATAGAAAGAGAAGTTCTCAACAACTTTCATGAAGGAAATTTTTCTAAAATCGGCCCAGAAAAACTCGTAGAAAATCAAGACAGTGTAAACATCACCGAAATTTCCATTCCGGGCAGTTTCACGCAGTCTGAAAATCAGGCCATCGTACCACTCATATTAACTCCAAAAATTCTGAAATTAAATCACGTAAAATTTCAAAACGTTTGGAACAACTTTCCAGAAAAAATTGTTTGGAAATTCGGATCACAAAAGTCTTCTAAAAAATAACAAAACGAAAGGGTACAAATGATCCGAAAACTAGGTTTTCCAAAACAAGATAAAACAATTTAGTTCTGATTGGAAAACCGCCAAACCTAAACCATAGCCATTTCCCAAGGACTGAAATTGAGGATATTACCATTTACCTGCGGCTTCCCAGGCCCAAAAATCGGGATGTGACAAATGGCCATAGCATTCTCCATTGTCAATCGCTCCCGCTTCGATGTCTCAAGCATGCCCTCGCTCACTTCAAGCCCCCATCAACTCATCCCTCACTTCGAGTTTGACTTGTTCATGCATAACCCGAGATTCGATCTTGATGACATGGAGGAACCGAGGAGTCACGCCCCGGACCCCGCTGAGCTCGCGCATCTCGCCATAGATCGTATTGAACGCGACGTCCCAGGATGCGTCACCGACCCAAACGAACTACGCAAGTGGAAGCAAGAATGAAACAACCCGGACAACTAACATGATGACCAAAAGGATAGCACGAAATAATAACCGCATAATATCACAAGGTAGTTGCTATTACAGAACGATAACCCGGGCTACAATCTTCAAAACCACAATTATCAAAAGGGGGCGGTGGTTGACAAGCTTATCTCCTCTACAAAAAGGTACTCAAAAGACAGGGTAAATTGGTCTATCCTTCAATCCCTGTGGTACTCTGGCGGCATCTCCGAATCGATCACGGTCGCGGATCTGAAAGTGGTTATATAATAACCGTGAGAACGAGTCTCAATAAGCAATACCCTAAACCCTACGTAGGTCAATGCGTACCTAGACAAGCAGTGCATGCAATCTAATTTCCAATATACCGAATTCACCTCGAAGTACTTACTCACCATCAAACGCGTGCCAGCTCTACACGTCAGTCAAATGTAGTATAATAATAGTAATAATTCGATAACATACTACGGTCATTCACACATCAACCACAATAGCACTCAATCAATTCCAACATTTCGATCGGTCAATCAATTAGTCAAATCAATCAATTTCATTCACACTCAAGTCGCATGTGTGGTCGAATAGCTTTCCACAACCTCCCAGGTCCTTTCACTTGACCCGTGCCACTGCGCCTCAGGCTCAGCCCTCAGATCAAGCCGGGCTCGGTCCCGCGTAACCACGCCTTATGACACTTTTCCTTTCCAATGACCTGCGTAACCTACGTCTCAGGTCTAGTCATGCCTTATTCGCCACACCCGCGTAACCTACGCCTCATGTTGGCAGCCCTTCGATCGATCCGGGCTTTTTCACATGCACATGCACTACAACACAGTTCGCCATTCTTACACATCGTACCAATCAACTCAAGACACACTCACCACATCCCAATTCGTCAAATCAATGCATCATGCCAATCCCAGTCACATACAAGTCCGTCACACCCGATCACACCTTCGACATCCCAAATAGTCACATATGAACACCAATTATTATCCACACGCGCCACCATAATACAATCAATCAATGCAACACAACTAGCCATATACTTATCATAAATTGATCTACCAATCGCCACATAATTCACGCACTAGTCGTATCCTCACTGACTAATATAATTTTTAATTTAATCACTAAATTAAACTAAATAAATCCCTAAGCATGTCTATTAGTACCCATTATACTAAATAGGAATTAGGATATCACTTACTAGATTTTGGCCTGGAGAAAAATCCGCATGGGCTCAAGACGAGCCGGACAAACAATAACGGGCCCCGATGAATAGTACTTAAATGAATGTAATGGGCCCCGGATGAACAAAGACCCGAATGAACAAAGAACGGGCCCCACTCGAAATGAACAAAGACGGCAAGGGCGCTGGCCCCGACCACGGCCTGCACGCCTGGCTGGGCAAGGTTGCCGGGGCTAGGTGGTGGTAGACGGAGCAACGGCGGCGGCTGGTACGGCGGCGTGCGGTAGTTGGGCGAGGCGGTGCCGGGGGAAACCCAAGACGGGGGAGGCGTCGGGGAGGAAGAAAAACAGGGAGGGGGAGGTGGTGGTGGCCAAAGGCGAGGGGCGCGAGGTGGCTAAGGGGGGAAGGGGGGGCGGGCGGGCGGCGGCGGCAACGCCGGGAAGCCGAAAGCCTGAATGTTACGCCCCGCACCCTACGAGCACGCGATCATCCCTCGATGGTCGAACATTGAATGCGACGTCCCAGATACGTCGCCGACCCAACCCAAACATCAGAGATTAAGCACGCGCGGAAACAAATAGAAACAACCTGGACAATTAATGATGACAAGGGGGATAGCGATAGCATGAAACAATAATTGTAATTCATACACTTGACAAACACATACGACATCCACAAAGACAATCCCCAAGTTAAGCCACAACAGCAGAACCACAATTCTCGAAGGGGGACAATCGTCACAAACTTAACTCCTCTACAAAAAGGGGAACTCAAAATGCCGAGTACTTGACCCGTCCTCGATCTCCGAGATACCCTTGCTGCGTCTCCAATTACTCATGGTCATGGATCTGAAATGGTTATATAATAACCGTGAGAACGAGTCTCAATAATTGATGACATTGAATGCGACGTCCCAGCTACGTCGCCGACCCAACCCAAACATCAGAGATTAAGCACGCTCGGAAACAAATAGAAACAACCTGGACAATTAATGATGACAAGGGGGATAGCGATAGCATGAAACAATAATTGTAATTCATACACTTGACAAACACATACGACATCCACAAAGACAATCCCCAAGTTAAGCCACAACAGCAGAACCACAATTCTCGAAGGGGGGACAATCGTCACAAACTTAACTCCTCTACAAAAAGGGGAACTCAAAATGCCGAGTACTTGACCCGTCCTCGATCTCCGAGATACCCTTGCTGCGTCTCCAATTACTCATGGTCATGGATCTGAAATGGTTATATAATAACCGTGAGAACGAGTCTCAATAAGCAACCCTCTAAACCCCACGTAGGCCAATGCGTACCCAGACAAGTCGTACATGTAATCCAACTGATAATATATATATATAAATTACATCAATAGACTTATCTCGCCATCCAATCACCTGCTCACTTTGCACATTAGTTAATCAGGATAATAAAATAATATCCCAGTAATATAACACAATCGATCCGGGCTGCCATCCACACTCGCACACGCAATCAATCCAACTAATTCAAACAATCAATTCAATCAACCCATAATCAACCAGCCAATACAATTATACACCTCAACCAAACCCGATGTTCAAGTCGCTCACGCTCAATTCCAAGTCAAGCAAACCATTAATCCAATTCAAATAGTGTAATTAAACATAACATCTTTCTTAAATCACGCCCCAGCTGCGCCTCAAGTTCATTCTCACAGTACTCACAAGCCACACAATTCAATCAATTTCAATCCCACTTGCCCACAAATCGTCAACATGTTTACCAACCCATACTAACATCAAGCAAATCCCACGAATGCCACCAAATATTCCCAAGTCACACCATTCACTCAAAATCCATTAATTACTCATGCATCAACACCTCCCAAGCCACACTATTCAATCAATTCCAGTAACCGACGTAAACACGTCTCACTCCAATCACACCTTTAACGGGCCACCATCAATACGTTTCAAGCCCGCGTCCATTTGGCACACTAGCCATTCATGCCTTCACATGGACCGCCGTCAACACGTCCCAAGTCTGTAACCCTCCGATCGATCCGGGCTTAGAATCGTCAGGCAAGCACACGCCATTCAATTAAATCAATTTCAAACAATTGCATCAATAAACCCATAATAACAACTCAGTCCAATTCACAATTCACCACCTCAATTCACAAACCCGATGTTCAAGTCGGCCACGCTCAATTTCCCAAGTCAAGCAAACCATTAATCCAATTCAAATAGTGTAATTAAACATAATATGCTCAAATTAAATCACGTCCTAGCCGTTCTAACCGAGACAAGTCTATAAGTACCCACGTACAAATCCAATTCACATCACAGCCCATCCCACTTGCCCACAAATCCGTCATTTACGCTTACCACATACGAACATCAAGCCTACCCACGAATGCCACAGCAATATTATCAATTAGCCCACCATTCTCACAATTTAATCTATTAATTACTCATGCACAAAATTGCCCACAGTCCACGCTTAGTCCCTAAATCGGTACTAATTATCATTTAGACAAGTCTAATATTACCCAAAGTATTAGGTAAGGTTTAGGAGAGAATCAAAAATCGACCTAACGGTCTCGATTCAAATTCGAAAAATGGCCTAATAGTCCACGAAAAATCCCAATAATAATCTAGGGCAAAAGGCCAAAATAAAATAATTCGAAATACACTACGAGGGAGGTCTACTAGTCCAAATCCGCACCCGGTTCAAAAATCCACTTTTCCACTATTCTTGACAATCTCGATGCTGGCCACAATAATATCGGTACCGTCCAATTTATTTCGTCCCGAAACTCCCGAAAATCTATTGCTAAGTTCGGGGTCTAAATAACGGCCAAATTCGATCAAGTGCAATTCTAGCGAAATCTCAAAATTTAAAAATAATAACCGAAAGTGATCAGTTCCCGGGCGAGATTTTACTACAAGGCACACTGACAAATAACACGTTTATTAAATCCCAAAATTGAGTCGAAAACCAGGATGTTACACCAAAACAGGGGAAGGCTTCGAGGAAGAGAGAAACCGGGAGGTCGCGCGGCTGCCAGGAGTGGCACGGTGGCGTCTCGGGAGGCCGGACGGCGGAGGGTAGGTCGGCAGAGGTCGCGGCGAGCTGTTGTCAAGAAGAAAAAGAGTGGCTCGCGAAGAAGGTCGCGGGGACGAGGGGGAGAGCAGCGAGCCCGGGCGGGTGCCGTTGGTGGGATGGCGTTGGACGGAGGTAGAGGGGGTCGACGGTGGTCGCGAGCTCCAAAGCAGGCGGAGCGAACCAAATGGAAGGAAAGAGAAGAAGAAGAAGAAGAAGAAGAAAAAGAAAAAGGAAGAGAAGGGAAGAGAAGAGAGAGAGTGTCAGGGGGGAGTAAGTCTGCAAGGGGTATAGGCTGAGGGACGCCGACAAAAGGGGACGCCAGATGCAAGAGGAGAGAGGAGAGAGAGAGAGAGAGAGAGAGAGAGAGAGAGAGAGAGAGAGAGAAAAAATAAAGAAATTAAATGCTCAATCAAATAATTATTGCGATCCAACGACCCATATTCAAAATCGAAAACGATCTACCAGTCCAAATTAAATCTCGAATATAATAAGGGACAAAGGCTAAATCAATTAAGTCAAATTACCCCGAAGGAGGTCTATTAGTCCAAATTCGCACCCACTCAAAATTTCACTTTTCCACTAATCTTGTCAATTTCGAGGCTGGCTACAACAATATCGACACCGTCCAATTTATTACGTCTCGGAACTCCGAGAAATTCGACATCAAAGTTTGGGCTCTAAATAACAGTCAAATTCGATCGAGTGCGATTCTAGCGAAATCTCAAAATTTAAAAATAATAACCGGGAGCGATCAGTTCCCGGGCGAGATTTTGCTATAAGTACACTGATAAATTACACGTTTATTAAATCCCAAAATTAGGTCAAAATCTGGGATGTCACACGAGGCTCCTCTCTACGCACCTCCCTTATTCAAGCTTGCCAGAATGTGTTAAGCGGTTGGACTGCCTGATCATTTATGAGACTTGGACACATAAATGAGCGGGAGATGATTGTTCTGAGTTAGAGTGGTCCACTAGGAGGTTATTAGATTGAGAAACTAAACTTTTGTGAACACTAAGACATGGGTAGTCAGCAGTGAGTGAAGTTCAGTACTGCAGTTCACCATACCTAAAAAATTGTGGGCTATGTATATTCAGACTCATGGGTACCCTTCGATCCAAAGGTGGTGATAGGTATTTGTTGTCCTTTGTTGAGGAAGTTTGAAGGAAATTCTTGATTTATTTTCTTAAGCACAAGAGTGAGGTGCTTGGTTAGTTTAAGTCTTGGAAGGCGATGATCAAAGCAGATAGAAAGAAAGATCATGTGCCTGAGAACTGATAAATGGTTGGAATTCTATTATAATGAGCTTTGCTAGTTTTGTACATAGGAAAATATAGTAAAACACTGCATTGCAGCCAACACACCACAGCTAAACGGAGTGGCAGGAATGATGACCAGAATTATATTGGAGAGAGCTCACTCTTTACACTTCAATGCTGGATTAGATGAAGGTTTCTAGGCTGAAGTATTAAATTCCACTTTTTGGTTAGTGAACAAATTAGTCATCACTAACAATTGATTGGAAAATTCTTGAGGAAACATAGTCAGGTAAGTCTGCTGATTATACTGGACTAAGAGTGTTTGGTTTCCCTATTTATGATTGTGTGAGTGATGGTGTGCTAGAGCCGAAGGTAAGAAAGTGCATATTCCTAGGTTATGCAAATGGGGTGAAGGGATACGAGTTGTGGTGCACTGAGGAGGATTCACCCAGTTTTATGATCAACAGAGATGTTACCTTTGATGAATCTACTTTGTTTCAAAGGAGGAGTGAGAGATCAATTGTGGAGAATGATTTGGAAGGTGTTCAAAAATAGTTGGAGCTGCAGGTAGGATCTAGAGATATTCATAGTACAATAAATGTGACGGTGTCTATAGAGTCGCTAGATTCCATAGTAGTTAACAGATGTTCCGACATCATGATTGATGAAGCTTCGGATGGTCAACGAAGGTGGATGAGATAGAGCAATAATAGTATGCAAATATTGAAAGAGAAAAGTTTGGGTGTAGTAGAGACAGCTTCGGGTATAGAGGTGTATAAAGAGACTATTGGAATGTTGCGAGTGACTCATAAGAGTTGCATCGGAAAAACGTCAAGGTACTCTAACATGTAATTGAAAAATTCTACAAGTATCCGATTTACTACATATTATAAATTGTCTAATATGTCATTGTGTACTTGGATGGAGGTGGAGCACTTGTCTCATGCTTCGCACGTTAGTATTGTTGGTTGTTTGAGTTATGCCAAGGATAGGACTAGGTTTAATCTATCACATGCAATCAGGAGATTGTATACTATTAATCCAAGGTATAAATTGTGATGTTGTCAGGTGGATCCTCTTGATTTTACTGATGGTGGCGCATGTTTCAAAGGATGTCATTTAGGTAGTGTGGCTGTAACTAGGTTTATGAACCTGGGTCATGCAGAGAACCTAAAAGAAGGTAAATCTAAGTAGTCAGGTCCTTGTCCGATATTTCCAACAGTACGGAGCAAGCCAGGTCCGCACTTCTTGTGACTCAAAATGCACTAGAAGAAGATCCTTTCAACCAATTGCTAGCCGATAGAGAGACGGACCAAATCCGGACTTTCTCAGCTCTTAGGATTCAGGAGGAGTCTTTCTTTAGACAAAAGTCCAGGATCCGCTGGCTTAAGGAAGGAGACCACAATACTAGATTCTTTCATCACTTCGTTAACAAAAGAAGAATGCAGAACCGTATTCTTTCGGTCTTGGATGATCATGATGCTCTTGTGACGGATCCGGCTATGATTCAAAACCACATCGTTGATTTTTTCCAGAATATCCTTAATGGGCCTTCTATCTCTAACAGGCCCTCGATTGCTGATATCTCTGAATTTACTATCCGCTCTTTGGACTTGGATCAACAGTCCCTCTTATCTGCTCCGGTCTCGGATGGTGAAATAAAGAGGACTCTCTTCAGCTTGGCTAAAGGGAAGGCTCCTGGACCTGATGGTTTTAATGTAGACTTCTTCATAGCCTGTTGGGATATTATAGGGCCCTCCATCACCCTTGCTATAAAGAACTTTTTCTCTTCGGGGAGGCTACTTAAAGAGTTGAATGCTACTATTCTGGCACTCGTCCCGAAAGTGCCTAATGCTACTGCGATGACTGATTTTCGGCCGATTGCCTGCTGCAACACTTTGTACAAATGTATATCGAAAATTTTAGCTAATCGTATTGCCCGAGTGCTTCCTTCTCTAATCAGTCAATCTCAAATGGCTTTTGTACAAGGAAGAAGAATTAGCGACAACATCTTGCTTGCTCAGGAGCTTTTTGCAGGATTTCACCACGTGCCGTATCTTCCCAAATGTGCCATTAAGGTGGACTTCCAAAAAGCGTATGACTCGGTCGATTGGATCTTTCTTGAGAGGGTACTCCTTGCTTTTCAGTTCCCGACCAGCTTTGTTAAGCTCATCATGGATTGTGTATCCTCAGCAAGATTCTCGGTTTCTATCAATGGTGAGCTACATGGCTTCTTTCCGAGCTCGAGGGGAGTTAGACAGGGAGACCCTATATCCCCTTACCTATTTACACTTGTCATGGAAGTCCTCTCCGGAATTATCCAAGCTAAGTCAAATAGGCCGGAATTCAAGTTCTTCTGGCGATGCAAGGAGACTCGTTTATCACATTTGTTCTTCGCGGATGATGTCCTCTTATTCTCTGAAGCAAATGTGGGTACTATCCAACTGATCAAGGATGCTCTTGATCTTTTCTCTGGTTGGTCAGGGCTTAGACCGAATGCAAACAAAAGTAGTATATTCTTATCCGGTGGGTCTCCTGAACTTCAAAACCAGATTTGTGATTGCCTTGGTTTTCAACGTGGATCTCTCCCGTTTCGATACTTAGGGGTCCCAGTTATATCCTCCAGGTTATCCAAAGAGGATTGTAAGGTTTTGGTGGACTCGATTACTGCAAGGGCTAGGTCTTGGACCCAACGTTTCCTTTCTTTTGGAGGCCGTCTTCAACTCATCAAATCTGTCTTGCATTCTATGCATGTTTACTGGGCCAGCATATTTTCCCTCCCCATGTCTGTCCTCCACGACATTGAGACTGTTCTAAGACAATTCCTATGGAAAGGCCCAGACCTCGGAATAGGTGGTGCAAAGGTCTCTTGGGTGGATGTGTGCCTTCCCAAGGAAGAGGGTGGACTTGGGATTCGCAGGTTGAAAGACTATAATACAGCTCTAACTCTAAAACACATTTGGATTCTTTTCACTGATAAGGAATCCCTCTGGTGCAAGTGGATCCACTCTAATTTTCTGAAGAGATCCAATTTTTGGAATGCCTCGAAACCCACATTCTGTTCGTGGGCCCTGGAAGAAGATCCTCGACCTCCGATCCTCTTTCTCAAATCTTTTTAGATGGGAAATTAGAGATGGTCGTGGGACTTCATTTTGGTTTGATTGGTGGCATGAGAGAGGTCCGCTCTTCAAGATCTTTTCTGACATGAATATTTACCATTCGCGCATCCCGGCATACCTCTGTTCGGGGTTTTTTTGACTCAATATGGCAACCGTCCGCAACTTTGGACTCCTTCCTAAGTTGGGCGGAACCAGCCCCTGTCTTTATTGATTCTCCGGACCTTTACTCTTGGACGGCCCATCCCTCTGGAGTGTTTTTTTGTCGCATCGGCTTGGGACCATATCGGACCCAAAGGTCGGCCCTCTCCTTGGCATTCCTTTGTTTGGGATCGGGATATGGCCCCTCGTTATCGTTTTCTCTTATGGCTTATTTCCGTCGCCGCTTACCTACCCAAACCACTGTTGCTCGGTTATCATAGGATTCTTGAAGGTTCTTGTGCGTTACGCACGCTTTGCCCGATTCCATAGATCACCTTTTCTTTTCTTGCCCTCAAACGGCCAGGATTGCATCGATTTGGGCTTCAAAGTGTGGTCTGCAGTGGACGAACCGGCCATGGGGAGTCTTCATTGGATGGGCTATGCAACAGTTTGGAGGCTCCTCTTTCTCTCAGCGTATCTCACGTTTCTCGCTTGGAGCCCTCTGTCATCTTATTTGGATGGAAAGAAACAATATACTCTTCAGAGAGAAGCTTTTCTTTGCACCGGGGATGGTTAAACAGCTTGTCAAGGTGGTCAAGGACAAAATTATTTCTATTGGTGTAGTGTCGGACACTCCTCAAAATAGAAGACTGCAAGCAAACTGGGGTCTTCTCCCGGTCGACCGTGTGACCACTTCCTTGGATTAGTAGCCTAGGTTGGTTTGGGCTTGGCTTTTCCGTTGTTCAGGTTATGGACACTCTGGTGCACTTGATGCGATGCTCCTCATGGCTGGCATTTCTTCCGCGAGACCCTCCTTTCTTCGCCGTTTCTTCTTTGCATTTTTGGGTTTCTTCTGCGGGAGGTATCGGTGGCTGGTTTGATGGTATGGACGGGACACGAGACTTTCCTCCCTCGCCAGGCCCGATGCTCCTTTGGGCTGCTTTCATTGATCAGCGACTTGGGCTCCCTCTCCGCCACCTTGCTTGCTATTTCCGTTTTGGTGCTAATCTTTGGTGATTGGTGTCTTGGCTTTGGTTTTGCTGCCTTTTCTTGCTGCTCCCGGAGGTCTCGGCTTTCCACCTATGCTCCAGGATTGGTCTTTTCCTTGTATTTCGGTTGTATTTGTTCTTGCTCTAGCTAGGCCTTTGCCTTTTGTATAGTTCCATTTGAACCTTACTTGACCTTAGGTGGACAATTTGTCCTTATAGGGTCGGTGTTGGTTTAGGCTCTAGTTTGTATTTGGTGTTTTGACAAGTAAATATACACTTACCTTTACCAAAAAATAAAAAATAAAAACGATGTCTTTAAGGTCACGCCCGGTGAAGTTTCCAAGCGGGACTTTGTTGGCAGCAAAATTTGCTAAATATATTATATTTTTATCAATTTAGTCATAAATCTTTAAATTTATACCACGAAAATTTCAAATGGATACACTTATGATAAATTTACCCAAAATTAATTTTTTGACTATAAAAAATTATAAACCGGTACATCTGTGATAAATTTACCTTAAACTAATTTTTTTTACCATAAAAAACCTCAAACTATTACATTTGTGATAAACTTATCCTCCATTAAATTGAATTAATATCACGAAAAATCCCTAAACAGGTACACCTGTGATAAACGTAGGATAAAACCCCAAACTAGTACACTCGTCAACTGTCACTTGTCATTCAACTCAGAAATTTGACTATAAAATTTAACGAAAACTAATGGAGGGTAAAATTGTCACATGTGTACCAGTTTAGGGTTTTCATGCTAAAAAATTAGTTTTAGATCAATTTTTCACGTGTACCAATTTAAGATTTTTCGTGGTATTAACCCTAAACTTTTTAATTTTTTCAATTGAGTCATAAATATTTTTACGTTTTTCTAATTGAGTCAATCTGGCTAATTTGGCCAGAAACCACTGACGTGGATATCGAGCGTCTTATGTGACACGGCTGGTGCTGACATAGATAATTTTTAATAATAATTTAATATTTTTTCAATTTTTCCTTTTTTTTCAAAATGTAAAAATGTTTATGACTCAATTAAAAAAGTTAATAAGTTTAAGATTGAATTGATAAAAGTGTAATAAATTTAAGATTTTTTTGAATAATTTTCTCCTTTCTTGCCTACAAACACACGGATATTTGTGCAAAGATCCAACGTCCAATTGAGACGTTTCCTTTACATAAACGTGAGTGTTTCGTGCTGCGAGGTAATTCTCAATAGGTTGATACTCTTCATCATCTTGTTATGTCTTAATCATACTTTTGACATTGTCATATAAATACCTGCTCATATTTTACTTATTAGTTTTGTTCTAAAAAGAAGTTTGTGTAATTCTTTATTAATGGTCTGATGATGCTTTTCGAAAGCCTACTCTCATAATTGCAAAATTAATAATCCATTTTTTATTAGGAGTCTATTTAGGGATTACCGGGCAATTGTTAAGCAATCAAGTTTAAAATTCTTAATTTTCAATTCAGTACTTTTCTCATTTTATGAATGAACAATATTTTGCAAATTGAATTTTTATGATTAACTATGGTTAACAAGCAAATTCTTTTGAATTATTTAATACACTCATCTCATCAACGTACACAGATTAGTTCTCTCTTCGATTAATGAAGTCAATACAGCTGCAGCTAGATAACAGCAATTGCCTGTGTTTAGTAGCTTTGGTCAGAATCAGTAGAAGTCTTCTGCTCGCGTAAGCACGCTGTTTATCATGAGGATACGCTCTCTAGTCCCAGCGATACTTTCCTTGATCGATCAGGAAGTCAAAGCTTATCTTTCCCTATAAGTAGCCACTTGCTCCAATCACGCAAAATCATCCCTCAAGGCCTGAACACTGATCCAATCCAAGAAGAGAGAAAAAATGTATCTAGTTCAAGCTTTAGTGCTCCGCCCTTGCCGGCTCTCATGTTTCAGCATTTCAGCCCTACAAAACCCTAGTCGCACCTATCACCAAAGACACCACCACTTCTCTCTACTCCACGAGCCTCAACTTCCGGGAGAACTACATCGTCGATCTCGGCGCTCCATTCTCATGGTACACTTGCCCGTACAAGCGCCCTCTCGTGACTTGCAAGGCTCCGCCATGTGTGTCGGCGAGTTCTTACCTCTCCCCGCTTTGCCCTCCATCCAGCAGCTCCACCAACAACCTTTGCCAAAATTGCATCACGACTCCCGTCAACCCACTAACCAAAACTTGCGCTCTCTCCGACGTCACATACAAGAACATCGCCCTTTATGTAACAAATGGCGGACACCCGACAAGTTCTATAAATTTGAATGACATTTACATGTCTTGTGCTCCTGGGTACCTTTTGAAGTCTCTTCCTTCTGGCGCTACCGGTTTGGCGTCCCTTTCGCGGGCTCCTCTCGCTCTTTCTACACAACTAGCCCCTCCTTATCTGGGAATAACCAAGAGATTCGCAATGTGTCTTCCTAGTGTTCCTAATGTTAAGGGCACGCTTTTCTTTGGAAACGGCCCATGTTTCTTTAGGAGCCCTGCCATGGTTGATGTATACAGATTTCTTTCCTACACCCCATTGATAAAGAACCCTAAATCATCCAACTACTACATCAGCCTCGACAGCATATCAATTGCTAGGAAGGCAGTCCGTATCCCGAGAAACGCATTTTCCATTGATTCTGTTGGCCGAGGCGGCACAGTGCTGAGCACCGTGATTCCTTACACTATCCTCAGGAGTGATATATATGACGTGTCGTCGAGGAGTTCAAGAAAGCCACCAAGGGCATTCCTCAAGTGAAAAGGGTGAAGCCCTTTGAGTACTGTCTCAAGTCAAGCGCAATTGCGTCGACTCGGGTAGGTTTACAGGTTCCCCAGATTAGTCTGCAAGTGGCGAGTGGGAAGACCTGGACAATCTATGGAGCAAACTCGATGAAGCAAGCGAGCAAGGATGTGGCCTGCCTGGCCTTCGTGGACGGAGGAAAGGCAGCCGAGCATGCAGTGGCAATCGGGTCTTACCAAATGGAGGACAACTTCCTCGTGTTCGATCTGGCTCAATCAACATTCGGGTTCAGTTCCTCGCTGCTGGGCTACACCACTACCTGCGCCAACTTCGACTTCACAGTTAAACCTTGATGAGATCTGTTTAAGTTGGTGTGGCCCTCAAAGGAACAAGTACCTTTGTGTGCAATAATGCCGTGTGCTTGTGTGTTTGTTATTCCTGGTTGTGTGAAAGAATAAGAAACAATAATGTAGCCCCTAACCAAAAATAGCAAGTAGCTAATTTTGGTTTTTGGTCAAATTAGGCATCTTCTTGTCTATGTCGATGTAATGCACTGCTTTGAAGTTTAAAATTGTCTTTTTTATATTTTGAATGTCAACTGAAGCAATTGCCAAGCTCTTCCAATCAGATAATACAGAATGAACATCTTGCTAATAACCCCGGTCGAGAGATAAAGTTGCTCTTGCACACATTTATACCATCCATCAATCTAAGCCTGGATTTTTTGAAGAATTTGATAATAACAATGTGATCAACAATGGCAAAGATTTGTCACGTGCGCACATGCACTTAGGTAACTAATTATGATGCTATAAATAGATCCAAAATGTACAAATGGCAGATCAATGGAAAAAAGGGATAAGTGCATTCAAAGTCCTAAAACTTATTACGAAAGTATAATTCAATCTTAAAACTTTCATAATGTGCAATTAGATCCTAAAACTTGTTAGGATAGTGCACTTGAATCCTAAAACTTTCAAAAAGTGCAAATAAGTCCTAAAACTTGTCACGAAAGTGCAAACAAGTCCTAAAACTTATCAAATTAGTTCAATCAAGTCCTTCCATTGATTATATTTTTTAAAAAGTTTTAGAATTTAATTGCACATTTGTGATAAGTTTTAGGACTCGTTTACACTTTTGTGATAAGTTTTAATACTTATTTGCACTTTTCGAAAGTTTTAGGACTCAAGTGCACTTTTCTAATAAGTTTTAGGACTTAATTGCACATTATGAAAGTTTTAGGACTCAATTGTACTTTCGTGACAAATTTTAGGACTTTTAGTACACTTATCCCAAAAAACATCTTTATTAGCCGAGGAGGATATGATAGAAACTATTAGGATTCACCGCATAGTCACAAAGAAAATAGAAAGTAAAAGCGAGAAAAAGAATTTAGGACGCAAGGTTTTATCCTGATTCACCCTTAACTAGGATTATGTCGACCTGAAAATTCTACTATAATTAGCACATCGCACATTTCTATTACATCTCTCAATTACAAGAGAAATAGACTATATATAGGCAATAGTTTGATTCAAAATAGGAAACCCCTTTCTAGGAAATCTACTCTAATTAAAAAATTATTCAATTAGGAAACATATTCAAAATAAGAAACCTAATTGAATTAGGAAACTTTCATTTTTCAGGCTCAAACTATAAAAGCCCTCTAGCGACTCAGGATCGTTGCTCACATGACTCTCACCCGCTCACCAGGGAGTGGGACCCTCATGCCTTTCTATCGATGGAGAGTGTGAACCATACCCGAACATTCTCCCACTTGGTAAATACTCCATATGCTTCTTTAGACCCAACATAGTTGTACATCATTCAAATTTTTATGCACTCATTGCCTTGGTAAAAAATCTGCACTATTCTCCCGTGTGTCAATTTTCTCTAGTACTACAACCTTCTTATTGCTTCATGTAAATATCCTCCTCCAAGTTAGCATTGAAGAATGCTGTCTTCACATCAAGTTGTTCTACCTACAGATTATATGCAGCTACTATAGATAAGACAAGTCTTATGGAATTTGATTTAATAATAGGAGAAAAAATCTTACCATAATCAACTCCATCTATTTGCGAGTATCCCTTCGCAACCAAACGAGCTTTATATTATTCTATCTCTCCATCTGCTAATATTTTCTTCTTGAACACCCATTTGCAACCAATTGCCTTTTGATCAGTAGGTAATTTTACCAAACTTCAAGTTTCGTTCTTTTCTAGTGAGTCCATCTCATCTTTCATAGCTTTCTCCTACTATTTGCCATTCTTCGCGCTTCTTGCTTCCTCGACAATACTTTGATCATCATCCATAACGGTCAGAGCACAATTCTCATTACTGGCAAACATGGTATACCTCTCAAGTGGTTTTCTCAATCGTGTGGACCTTCTTAAGACCGGTTCAAGTAGTGCTTCAACTCCAAACTCAGTTTCAAGATCTATTACATCATTCGCCTCGTTAGGCTCATTAGCTTCAAAATCCGAATTTTCTGTTCCAACTAGTGTGGGCTTTGTCTTTTCCATTAAACCAACATCTAACCCAATCACCTGTGGTTTTCCAAGAGCTTGGCATACATTCTGATTTGTCGTAGATTCTCTGAACACCATATCCCTACTATAGATGATATGTTTAGTATCAGGATTCCACAACTTATACCCTTTGATACCATCCTTGTGCCCAACGAAGATGCACTCCTTTGACTTGTTCTCAAGCTTGTTCCTCTTTTCCTTTGGCACATGGACATATGCTTCACAACCAAATACTCTAACATGGGATGTGTTTGGCTTCTTTTCAAACAGTGCCTCAAACGATGTCTGATCCTTCAAAACTGATGTGGGAGACTTGTTTTTCAGATAACACACGGTAGCCATTGCTTCTACCCAAAATTTAGCTACTAAGCTTGCACCACTTAGCATACTCCTTGCCTTTTTTTAAGAGAGACAGATTAAGTCTCTTTACCACCCCATTCTCTAACTTGCTCTCAAGCTTGTTCCTCTTTTCCTTTGGCACATGTACGTATGCTTCACAACCAAATACTCTAACATGGGATATGTAACGGCAAGCTGAATTTGCACACATATACGAGTGTCGTTGGGTAGTGTTTGCTGCCCGTGGTGATCTTGTTGATCCCATCGAATGAGGTAATGATTGATGTGGCTAAAGAGAAGGATGCCTCAGCGTTGTGAGCAAAAGTTGAGGCACTTTATCTAATAAATGATTTGAATAATTGCTTGTATATGTTGAAAATGATGTTTATGTTTTGTAGGGTTGAATGCACACAGGTGAGTTTAAGAAACTCATGATGGACTCGAAGAACATCAATGAAGCCTTGCCTCATGAAAAACAAGATATGATGTTGTTGGCATCTCTACCATATTCTTTTGAGCACTTTATAGATTCACTGCTATAAAGGTGCACTACAATTATGATAAATTCTGCCTTGTTTTCTAAAGAGTGGAAAAAGAAGTTACAAGAAGATAACTTAGTGCAAAATACGGTGCAAAGTTTAGTTATTTGAGTCAGACATGAACGAAGAGAGTTTGGAGGTAGCAAATGGAAGAGCTATTCTAAATCGAGGTCCAATATTCAAAATCGTCAATGTCATCACTATGATGAGGTAGGGCACTATAGGAGAGATTGTCTGAAGCACAAGGGTAAATAAGGGCAAAAGAACACTATAAGTGCCATAAGTTGTGTACGGAGGATACTTTGGTGCCATAACTTTTTTTTCGGATCATTTTGGTGCCAAGTCGGAAGAAAAAAGATCACTTAAGTGCCAATTTGATCGGAAATCTGACGTGGCATTTTTTATTAATTTCTGACGCCTACGTGACTCACCGGAGGATGAGTCAACATGTACAGTCAGCATTTTTTATTTTAAATAATTTTTTTTCCTTTTTTTCTTTTTTTTCCTCTTCTTTCCTTTGTCCTTTCTTTTCTTTTTTTTTTCTTTTCTCTCCTAACCGGCTGGTTGCCGGTGGTTGATGCGGCCACCGGCGAAGCCCAAGAAGGGCTAGGCGAGTGGGTCCTCGCCCATGGCCGGCGAGGGGCGACCTCCCCAAATCTGGGCAAGGCAACCTCGCCAGCAACAGGCGAGGCAGCCCATTGCCGACCATGGGCAAAGCTGCCCCTCGCTAGATCTAGCGAGGGATGGCCTCGCCAGATCTGGGCAAGGCGACCCTTGTCGACGACTGGTGAGGCCACCCCTTGCTGGCTATGGGTGAGGCTGCCTTCACCCAGCCAAATTTGGGCGAGGCGACCCTGCCGATGACAGGCAAGGCCACCCTTCGCTGGCCATGAGCGAGGGGCAGCCTTGCCTATGGTCGGTGAGGGGCAGCCTCGCCAGATCTGGGTGAGGCAACCCTCGCTGGCAACTGGCGAGGTTGCTCCTCGCTGGCCATGGGCAAGGTCGCCCTCGCCCAGCCCTTCTCGGCCGCACTGGCAATCGACCGGCGAGGGGAGAAAAGAAAGGAAAAAGGAAAGAAAAAATGAAAAAAATTATTTAAAATAAAAAATGATGACTATACATGTTGACTCATCCTCCGACGAGCCATGTCGGCGTCAGAAATTAATAAAAAAATGCCACGTCGGATTGCCGGCCAAATTGACACTTAAGTGATCTCTTTTCTTCCGACTTGGCACAAAAGTGATCCGAAAAAAAGCTATGGCACCAAAATGTCCTCTGTACACAACTTATGACACTTGTAGTGTCCTTTTGTAGGTAAATAAGTTAAGGTGAAGTCTGCAAGCGATGGTAATATTGCTATCGTGACAAATATTAGTTCTAGTGATGCTAATGTTGTGTTTACAATCACCACGAGTTTATCAGGTGATGTTTAGCTGCTTAACTCTTGATGTTGTTATCATGTGACTTCTCATGGATATTAATTTACTCCTATTAGTGCAAGAAGGGTGGTAAGGTAGTTATGTGAAATGGTGTTGCTTGTGAGTGGTGAGAATGTTTATTCATGTAAGGCATGTATTGGAGCTGAGAAAAAAAATATTATCTCATTAAGTGCTGTTGACAAGTTCGGATACCGGATCTTTGCTGAAGGTGAATTTTTAAAGATCTTTTAAGGCGTGCTTATTGTGATGCTAGAGAACATAGAATATGGGTTGTATTACCTTGAGGGAAAAACAGTGATTGGTTCATGTCATGCCTTGACCCGAAATCGCTTTCGATGCTAGTTGACAATCACGATCTAATCGATCCCGTGACTCACGAAAATGAGTTAGTATGTCCCATTCATTGTATTCAATGCGCAAGTGGAAGCAATTCTAAATGAAACCATCACAAGTTGTATTTACATGGTCGTGCTTATTTTTAACAAGCTCGCCTCTCGGGCCCTTGCAAACAACACACATATTTTTCATGCCTATTCCAAAGGCTATTCCGTACACAAACCGACTATAGATAAACAAAACTTCGTCTTAGGTGATCTATTCCCACTACTTCATCTTCTCGCACTTTAAACTCCGTCCACTAGCTCGCCCCCTCCCCGTGGCCATCCTATGCCCCACCCGTGGCATAGCATGGAGCCGGCCCACCGTTCCTGCCAAAGCGTCCATTGAACCCGCGCAGGGGTCCGATTAGGTCTCCGTTTGACCAGCGGCACTACACTGCATAAGTATGGGGGACCAAGCTCTCGAGGTCCTCCTCCACCATAACATGGGTCGTAACCTGGCGGGAGACACGGCGTTCACGGGCATCAATCACAATGAGCACCTCAACTTGCATCTCCACGGGATTACCAAAATTGGTTGGAGGTGATGCCATCCTACGGACCTGAAAAGGGAAAACAACAAGAGATGTGTCGGGGAGACTCGATAAGTAAACTCACTAATATCAAGTGAGGATGAATCAATTGCCGTTAACACGAGTTGGCTTTTACTGCACCGACATCGATAGCAGATCAATAGCAAAGTTCATGCCAACAATTAACTAGAGAACATCAAGCATAGCTATCACACGGGAACATCACTAGTCAAGTTCCGGTTTCTATTCAAGTACAAAATAGAAACAAGCCATGGAAAGAATCAACCACAACAACCAAATGACCGAATACGGTCCAAACAAACCACGTTACAACTTATCTCATCTTCCTTTTCCGATATTAGGGAATTCACTTACACAAATAATAAAACTAGAACACGTGAGAAACAAAGAAAGCGAGAGGCATGTGGCTTGAACACGCGAGCAAGGCGGGTATTGGACGTGGATTCTCTAGTTGGCCGAAGAATCAGAGAGAAAAGGGGATGGTCGGTGAGGTTTCTAGGCGTGAAACAAGAAGGCAAAAAAGAGGTGATGGCGGTTGATGTGAGTGTATATGCGTATGTGTCTCCTAAATCAAGTGGGGTCTCTTCTATTTATAATGGTCAACACTCGATTATTCAAGGAGAAAAGTCAAAGCCATGATTATCTTGATCTTGAAGATCTTGGCATTAATGAAGAAAGGCCAAAATGAAAAAATGAAATGATCTTAGCAAATCGTAGCAATTAATGGCTTTCTTCCTTTCTCTCGTTCTCTCTCTCTCTCTCTCTCGGTTTCCTTTTTGGTTGACTTCCACCCTCTCGGCTTCTCCTTGGCCGACTTACTCTCTTGTCTCTAGCTCATTATTGGTGACAATAAGTTACCAAGCTTCAATTATGAGGATGGACAACTCAGCTTGTGACTATTAACGGAAGGGGAAACCTAAGCTTGGCTCCAATTATTGTGGCTTGAGCATGAAGATTTGACTTGGGTCAATTTTGTCTTCTAATCCCCCCCATCTTCCAAAGCGCGAGGCCTAATTCTAGTCCTACCTAACTTGTGATCCCACATCATTTTTATTCATCTTATTTTCCTAAGGGTTTTCCACACTAAAACACACTCATTGATCCCATTCAATTCGAGGTTTGGTGTAGGAAAACCTCCAAATGTGACCAAGCACAACTAAGCAAAAGTCCATGTCTGTGCAAGCTCGAGCCAATCGGATTGACCAGGCACGTGGCCTGTATAATCGGGCTTGACTGAGTGCAGGGCCTGGTACACTGTCAGGCCACACAAGCACAAGACCGGGCACATAGCCAGATGCGTGGCCAAGCGCACGGGGGCGATGTTGGGCAGCATGAGTAATGGGTCGAGCACAATGCCGAGCTACACAAGCAAGGGACCGAATCATGGACTAAACACATGCATTGGCTCATGATAAAGCCCTATATATTACCGTCAGATGCTGGGGCAAAGAAGTATCGTGAGTATTGATTGATAATGACTCCGCACTTAATTTGTGCCCACTAAGCACATTGCATCGTCTGGGGATTAGTGAAGAGCTTATCCGGCCTTCTAAGGTGACTGTACGCTCGTTTGATGGAATGAAGAAAGATGTCGTTGGTGATATTGAGCTTGAGGTAATTATAGGTCTTGTGCCTTTTTTAATTGATTTCCAAGTGGTCGATATTCTAAGGACTTTCAACCTATTACTAAGAAGGCCTTGGATTCATATGGCCGATGCCATCCCTTCAAGTTTTCATCAGAAAGTTTGGTTTGCCAACAATGGTAAAATGATCATCGTGCATGGAGAAATAGATTTCACTACTTATAAAGCGAGTGCAATACCTTAAATTGAGCCTGAGGTAAAAGAAGAGCCAAGCTATCACTCGTTCGAATTGATTTCGATGATACAAATCCCGGCACGTAGCATCATAAAGGCCCTAGAGTTTTCGACATCGTCTATTATGTCGGGGAGGATGTTATGCCAATATGGGTTCATCCCTAATGATGGACTTGGATCAAAAGCCCAAGGGATTAAGGAGCCTATTAATCCTCAAATTTATGCTGCTAAGAAGATATGACATCCTCAAATTTTGACCCTATTCAAGATATAACGAATGGTTATTTCATCAATGCGCAATGAGTAGAATTAAGCGCTAAATTGATTCTTGAATCATTCAAGGGTATTCCCAAGCTTTGAAAAAGGCAAATTAAGACTTCGTTGCGCGCAACCGAAGCACTCAATCAAGGATTGACAATTCGACTGTAAGGATTATTGAAGGATAACCATAAGCCATTTCAAGCCAATCCAGGAATGGTTATAGATTGATTCGACAATCGTATAGAATTAGATTATGGATGATTTCGCATTACTACTATATTGATTCCGAACAATACTAGACCAATCCCTAATGATTGTATGCTTTGAAACAGGCTATTGACCCCTCATGATTACATGACAACCGAAGGTCATCCATGGATTGAGAATGCTTAAATGTGTATTGATTTGGAATCAACTGTGGGTTAAATGGATGAAATGCCCAAAAGTTGCCTATTGTTCTAATTATGCGAAAAACGCATTTGAGTGATTTTAATCACGAAGTCTAATCTAGTTGAGGGTATTGGACTCTAGCGGATTAAGAGACAATTATTGAAAAAATTTTGGAAATCGCCTATTTATCAATAAATCGAGAAACCTTGAAAATGTGAAATTTGGGCTGGAAATTGGAGCCTGCAAGGGGGCCCACGAATTTCTAGGAGCCCAATGGGCCTCATGGATTATATAGTCAACCATGAGGGCCCAATGGATGGGAAATAACGGTTTTGCCCTTCTGGGCCAAAATTAAGTAGTTTTGAGAATTTGTGCAAGAAAAGCCCATGACAAGAAGCCCACAAGGAACTAAGCCCAATGACAGGATCCAAGGAAGATTTCGGCCCAAAAAGAATGAACTTAGCCCAAGTTTAAGGCCATTAAGCCTTTCAAGCCCATTTCTTTTCAAATTGGACCCGTTCAAGTCCAAGCCCAAGTTTGTTGACCCAAGCCCAAGCCCGTGTGAATAGTGCACATGAATAGCATCAAGGGATGAAATTACCAAAATACCCCTCTCATCTTCTCTTAATTACCAAATTGCCCCTTCTAGAAGCCTTTGCAAGATGGAATCCTAGCCATTCATCTTGGCTTGGTGAGCAAAAGTTAATCTTGACCATCCATTCTTGGTTTTTGTTGCAAGAGACTTTCTCTCTCCTCATTTCTCTCTCTCTCTCTCTCGGGTTTTTCTCTCCCTCTCTTCTTTGCTTCCACCTTCGGTCACCACCATCACTGCCCCTCTAGCAACTGGTATTTCCATTTGTGGAACCACCACCAGGCCACTAACCACACGCCGTGATCGCCCATTGCTATGTGCCGTCCATTCGGGCCATTTCCATTGCCAATCCACCTAAATCGCAAGCCAACCAGCCTTCACGGAAGCTGTTGGCTGCTGTCCTAGCCGTCCGTCATCATCCCGTGTCGTTTTCGGACCGAGCCACGCGTAGCCCTCAAGAACGAATCATTTTACTCATTTGAGAAATTTGCTTGAAAGATCAAGAATGAAAAAGGACACACCATCTCAACTATCAAAACAGACCATGGAAGAGAATTCAAAAATCAAATGTTTGCTGATTATTGTGATGAAAATAGAATAGAACACAGTTTCTCCACACCATACACCCCTCAACAAAATGAAGCTATCAAAAGGAGAAATCGTTTTCTGCAAGAAATGGCCAGAACTATGATGATTGACAGTAGTACGCCTACATACTTATGGGCAGAAGCAGTTGCTACTGCCTATTACACATTGAATAGGGTACTACTAAGACCGTTGATGGAAAAGACTCCCTACAAAGTTTTCAAAGACAAAAAACCCAATATATCATACTTCTATGTTTTTGGTTGCAACTGTTTCATTCTTAAAAATAAGAATGATAACATTGGGAAATTTGATGCTCATTCAAGTGAAGGTATTTTTCTAGGATACTCAACTACTAGTAAAGCTTATCGTGTGTTCCATAAAGATTCACACATAGTTGAAGAATCCATATGTCGCGACCTAAAATTTCCTCTCAAGCTAATGGATTGTTAAGACTAAGCCTAACTCGGGCCCTCCCAAGCCCCACCAATTCGCCAACTTAGAATTTAAGTTTTTAACATGCAAAAAATTTCATGCTTGGAGTCGCCACTAATCTATTTGTGGTAGGTCGATTAGAAACCTAAATAAAACATAGGGAGATATGTTTTATTCCTACGAACCAGAGATTCTAAACTCGGGGACTTGGTTACGCTAGATCTGGTCTAACGCCCTTTCGGTACCTTTTCTTTAAAAAAAAAACATTTATGCATGCAGTCTAGATTTATTTTATTACCTAATTACTACCATGTGAGGCGTTCATGCGGGTGCGCAGACCACCAAAGTAACATCCAATAATCAAAACATTAAATAAATTGGGAGAATGGGAGAATTACTTACCTCGAAGCAACGTAAGCATCTGCATTGTTAGCTAGAAAATCACATCAACAATCCTAATATGATTTATAATTAACAAGCAACTCATTCAATATTTTTTGGATTTTCAATTATTTAAATGAGAGCTAACCTACATGTAATGACATGCAAAATTAACATGCGATTAATGCAGCCTAACATGCAAACTATATGTCATGCGACGACGTGACCTAATTCTAATGACGGGCAAATGATTTATTTTTGGTATTTTTCAAAATGAAATTCGGAATAAAAAAAATGCCTAAAATAACATGCAATCTAACAACTTTTTTTGGTATTTTTTTTTGTTAAAATTCGAAATTAAAAATTACCCTAAAATGAACCATCGAAATTAGGATAATATCTAAATTAAACTAGGAAATAAATTACTCTAATTCCTAATTTAAATTAAAAATTATCCTATTGACTTATTCAGAAAAAGTTATTCTAAACCTATCCTAAACATGCATCATTAAAACAATTCAAATCCTAACTAATCTTTTTTTGAATTTTCTTTTTAAAATAAATCAAACGGATAGATAACCACCACGATCAAAATCAATCCACGCGATCCACAAGTTCTTATCAAATTCAAATTAGGCAAAGAAATCAAACTAACGGTCATATCTATAGGGTTATAGATATCGACAGAAAGCTGATTATTCAAATTTGGAAAGCAAATAAAATCTATTATCGTATCCAAGTGATTATGGATAAGATAATAATTTTCCGTATCACCGCGTATCGTGCCTTAAGGATAAGGTCGGATAGTCGTCCAGATACGTTGCCAAATTAGGAACGATTCCTAATTTTGGGTATTTTCAAATATTGCAGATATCACAAAATTACCCTAAGATATCTAGCTATCCACCAAGATATTCACGAAATATTCAAACACTCGAAAATTAGGAAACCAAATATTCTAAAAATATTAGATAACATCCTTACCTAATTTCGAGATATTTCCAAATTTGAACTTGTGGATTGGGATTGCGGATCGGGATGGCCTTCGGCAGTGGTGGACTGGCCACGACGACGGCAATGGTTCTCACGACGGCGACATAGTGGTGGATGATGTGTGATAACAGAATTCGATGGATCAACCCCAAGGTTGTAGGATCACCAGAAAAGATCGAAATTTGCTAGTCCAATAGAGAATTTCACGGTAATCCTGCAAAAAATAAACGAAGCAGGGGAAGGACAGCGTAGGATCTTGGGCTGTTATGCTCACTAGAAAACTTTTCTTTGTTCAACAAATCAACCCGTGCGATATTGTAATTTAGTAATGAACGTGGATTCTTTCTCTTCCTCAAAGCCGCTTGTTTGCCTCACGAAGAAGTCTTCCTTTTCAAGCGGTGGTCAAAGTCCCTCTTTTTCTTACCACACCTCCACCAATTGGCTTTCTATGATCGTGTTCTCTTTAATGATCACTTGGCATCTTTTGCATATGGAATTTAGTGGGGGGTGAAAATAGAAAGAGGAAAAGAATAATAATGGGATGCGAATATTATATGTTGATGAAGAATCAGCCTCCCCTTTTCTTGTCTTCTTCTCCTCAACGTGTATTGCCCCCGTGAAGAAGCTTGGGCTTGGGTGTGAATTGTTGAAGTGTGGATGACCAGTGCACTCCCTCACCAGCTTCTTGCTCCTCGTGTTTTGTGGCGAGTGTTGCTGAAGAAGCAACACCAGCCTCCCTCTCTATTTCTGTTCACTCCGTCTCTCAATGTGGCCGAGTGTTCAATATGTGGCCTCCTCCTCTCCGAAATTCTGTTTTCCGAAAAGTATGAGAGTCCTCCCCTCATTGAAGGGTATAGTCACATATTTATATTGAAACCCTAGGTTAATTGACCGGATTTCCTAGTCCTAATGGGCTTAGGCTTAGGCCTTTATCCTTTAATTTTTATTTAATTCCAAGTTGGTTGAATTAATTTGGGCTTTTATTTAATTAAACTTGATGGGCTAATTTAAGCTCAAATTAAGACAACCAAGGCCTTTTTGACGTGTGATTTTCGGGCCCCCATCCCTTGAGTGAGCCGAATTTCGTGCTCGGTTTTCACGATGAATTTTCAATTTTCTCGTCACCGCCGGTCCGATACGAAATGCAACTAACCTATATGAACTTAAACTATATGTTATGCAATTTTAATATTTTTGTTCAGGGGTTAAAATTTAATCCCTAATTTTTCTATGCAATATTTACTAAATGGTTAATCAAAATTTAGGTGTCAACACCATAAATGTGAAGTTCAAGGATAACCAGAAGGGGACACAAGTAAATGATTGCGATGAAGTCATGCTCTTGCCTTTCCAATCAAACATCAACAACAACAACATCAAAATGCTGATGTTTTAGAGCAGAAAACAATTTCCAAAGAACATATCATTGGAAACATGAATGAAGGAATCAAGACCATATCTTCACTGAAAATATGATGAATTCCTTGACTCTCATATCCCAACAAGAACCCAAAATGATCGAAGAAGCTATCTTTGATGAAAGCTAGATGGAAGCCATGCAAGAAGAATTGCATCAATTCAAAATAAATGAAGTTTGGGAATTAGTGCAAAGACTCTTAGATTATCCTATCATCGGAACAAAAAGGATATTCCCAAACAAACTTGATGACAAAGGTAAAGTCACTCGCAACAAAGCAAGATTAGTTGCGAAAGGTTACTCATAGAAGGAAGGTATTGATTTTGATGAAACTTTTGCTCCTGTTGCCAGATTAGAAGTTATACGTCTATTAACTGCCTATGCATGTTTCTATGATATTCATTTATATCAAATGGATGTCAAAAGTGCTTTTCTTAATGGTTACATTAAAGAAAAAGTCTTTATTGAGCAACGTCTAGGATTTGAGGACCAAGTAGACCAAAGGCTATCCACCGCCTGAAAAAGGCCCTCTATGGATTTAAGCAAGCTCTAAGAGTCTGGTATGAAAGATTAAGTACGTTTCTAGAGGAAGATAATTTTGAGAAAGGCAATGTGGATACTACACTATTCATCAAGAAGGAAGATAAAGATCTTCTTATCATATAAATATATGTTAATGTTATAATTTTCGGATCCACTAACAAAGATCTATGCAAGGAGTTTGCAAACATCATGAAAAGCGAGTTCAAAATGAGCATGATTGGATTAGTCAATTTCTTTCTCGATCTCCAAATAAAGCAAACAAAAGATGACAATTTTATCTACTAGGAAAAGTGCGCCATGGAAATCATGAAGAAATTTGGTCCGGGAAGGAAGAAAAAAGTGGAAACACCAATGTCTACCACTAACAAGCTGGACAAAGATGAGAAAGGTAAATCTGTTGACTCCAAGCTTTATAGGAGCATGATTGGTTCCTTATTATATTTAACAGAATCCATACTAGATATATTATTTAGAACCTATCTATTCGCACGTTTTCAATCTAACCCAAAAGAATCTAACTTATTGACTGTTATATTTTTTATTCGATACATTGGCTCATATCCAAAGTTTGATATCTGGTATCCCAAGAAATTAGATTTTACACTACTTGAATACTCAGATGCTGACTATGCAGGATGTACGGTTGATCATAAAAGTATATCTAGAACGTGTTAAGTATTAGGAAATATGCTGATCCCTTGGTTCTCAAAGAAACAACATACAGTTGCTCTCTCAACGACGGAAGTTGAATATATTGCATTAGGAAGCTGCTATGCTCAACTCATGTGGATGAAATAGCAATTTCATGATTTTAGAGAAACAAATGTAATCATCCTTGTATTTTGTGATAATACAAGTGCAATCCATCTGTCAAAAAATCCAATTATACATTCTCATGTCAAGAATATTGAAGTAAGACATCACTTCATCATAGACTTAGTAAATAATAGAGACATCTCCATTTAGTTCATTGATTCAAAACATCAGCTGGCTGACATCTTCATCAAGCCACTAGACAAACAAGCTTTCAAATTCATCAGAGGAGAGCAGGGAATATGTAATCCACTTGAATAAATCAGGTAAGATTCATCAACTTCTACTCAACAAGAACAATGGACCTCAGGTATGCAATCACCAAATTCAAAAATTTATTACTGTTACTGTAACTACCCTTGGGATTTTTTTTTCTGACATGTTAATTCCCTGCCGTTATACCTGATCTGTTATTGTCCCTATTTTTTCTTAAAAATCCATCAAAATAAAAAGAAAGTTACCATTATTGAATAAAGGCTAACCTTTTGAACGTGGCTAAATTGCTCCTATTTATAAGGAGACAGTGCTCACGTTATCTTTCATCTCGTAAATCGCCTGGATAAACCGCTCTTCATCTTCTATAATTTACCAAGCCATTCTCAACTTCTTCATTCACATAAACCATCCCTCTAATGGCTCTCAAGTCTTGCAAAGCCATTGGCACACACAAATCCACTAGCACTAGTATGATGCTAGCCAGAGTCTCCAAGCAAGGACCAACACACACTGATCTTACTGATCAACCAAAAGGATCGACTAAAGTAAGTCAAAGTTAGAGTCCTCTTGGTTCTTCACTTATTGGTGAACATGGTGATTCTGCCACTGTAAGCACGGTTCTTCCATCCTCCACAAAAGAAATTGTTCCAAGTGCCAAAACTCTAGAATCACATATGTACTCTGGAAAGGGAAAGGCTACCCCATATGATCTTCCACTTCTACACCTAGAAGCACCTTCCTAGCCAACTATTTTTCCTAGCGCTTCTCTTGATCAAATAATACAAGCATTCATCAAAGAAAAAGGATACATGCCTTTACCTACCGAAAGCAAAGCTACTGAATATTAGCCCCTCGCTCTGCTTGCTAAGGAGTCCTCGCAACCAATACCAATATCAGCATCCACAAAATCGTCCACTGAAAAAGAAGAAGAGACTGCACCCTCCAAGAAACTAGAAGTAGAAAAAGAGATATCACCACCTGTTCAATCTCTCGCTCCTATTGAACAAAGCTACCCAAGGACTAAGATAGAAGAAACCGTTAGAGACAAAAAGCGAGAAGATGACGATGACATGGTCTTTCAAAATTTTGAACCCAGCAAAGGTTTCATTCTCGACCCCTCATTCGATTCTGAACTGTTTTTCAATCAAGAACACAAGGACGCTTTTGAATCTTTTGACAATCGTGGTACTATTCCATGTTGTTTTATGAATTTCAACTATCTTGATGCACATGGCATCTTTCTCTCTGAGCTGTTTGAAGATCTTTGGCTAAAAACTTTTTGTACCATGCAAGATGAAGTACACCCCACTCTTGTGGCCCTGTTTTATTCAAATTTACATTTTCCAAACAAAGACACCTTCATCTTCTCTTTTGCCAAGAAAAACTACATTGTTACATTGGATGAGTTAGTTAAGATCATCAACACCGAGTTTAATGTTTTCAAAAAGACTCCTATTGAGCTAGACATTGCATACACCTTCATTTGGAAACTCTTGATTTTACTCGAGACTCTAGAGAAAATGTTCCCTTGTACCTACTGCCCCTCAAAGCAAACTTCATTCAGAAAATCTTAACCCTCTCGCTGCACCCAAAATTGTCCTCAACCAACGATGTATGTTGTTATGAAGCACGGCTTATTTGGGCCATTCTCACCAAATATGAAGATTTTTTCCTGGTACACATGATTTTCATCCACATGTACCACACTGCCAAGCACAAGACAGGCAAGCTACCCTATGGTGCCCTCATCACTTACATCTTCAAGTACAAGCACATCAACTTCTATAATGTTGCCCCTCGTAGCATGCCTCATGTGGAGATCGGGAAAAAGACTTTGGACAAAATGATGCTAAGAATGACACCTGAAGGATGGGTCAATTAGAAGAATGAAGTTGTTCTCGTAGGACAAGAAGATAATGAAAGAGCAAAGAAGGTTCTTCAAGAAAAGTTAGCAGCACAGGCTATATCATCTAGCAATGTAAAAGGCAAGGCACATATATAGAGGCAGTTTGCTCGTCCACCTAGACTAGAGAGGTCCCCTCTCCAGCCGAACCTTCGGTTACTCCTGATGTTACAATCTCGAGGCTTCACGCCGATGTTCAGGAAATCAACAGCTCCGTCAATTCTCTCACCAAGTACTTGGTGAAAATTGAATGAACGTTGCTTGGCTTAGATTGCTATAACCTTGCTTGACCTGACCCTGAGGAACCAGCCTCTCAACCCTCCACCACTCAACAAAGAAAACGCCCTTGCACATATCTTCTATTATCTGCTCATGTTTTTCTTTGCTTGTGTTTGATATTGGATCTGTTATACCTATCTACTTATGTATGACTTCCTTATCAATGCAAGTACTCTCTTTCTCATATGATATCTATTGCTATTTGCACTGTCTTTTTGCTAATAACAAAAAGGGGAAGAGAACCTAGATGTGAAAGATGGCGAAATACTAAATCGCATCGAAACAGGGGGAGCAAAATCAAAATAGGATAAATAAAGGAACTGCGTAGATAGACTCTAATCTCTTGCAATCTATTTCTGATGATATTCGCTCACTTCAATCTATGTCCTTCTCTATTTTTATTTTGTTTTATACAGACACCAAACCATTCAAGCAGTAGTTCACTCAGCAAAATAAAAGCAACTCATATCTACGCACACCAAAATGAAGAGGGAAGGAGGTTAAGAAGGCTGACTCATGACCGTGGGGAGCATCGGCGAGGGTAATGCACAGTTGACTCGAGCGGAGCGTGGGTTGCGACGAAATCACATGGCAAGCAAAGGAAGCATGGAGTCAATGACAATATTAAAGCACAATGTGTATAACAAAGTTTTAGAGGGTCGGTCTTGCAAAAAAAAAAAAAAAAAAACAGATTTGGAGCTCTTTCAAGCATTTTGTCGAACAGATTACATGCGAGTTCAAACAAGGGCTTAAGACTGAGATTCAGTGCGATTTTTAACTCAAACGTGATATTTACAGATCTAAATAGCCACATTTCACCACAAATCAATCTCATTTTACAATAGGACGCTGGATAATGGCACACACAGATCCGGCGTTTGAAGCTTGAAGGTCTTCAGTGAAGCATTTTGGCAAACAGGTGCTAGGCGACTTGAAAAGGGAGCTAAAGGACTAATTTCAACACGATTCGTAGTTGTTTTTCGACATATTATGTTTGGAAAAGGTTCATTGAGTGTCAAAATCGAGTTAGGTTCCATTGACGGGGCCGGGCAACCACCGAATAGGCTCGGTGTGCTCGGCACCCGAGAGGCAGGGGACGGGGGACAAAAACAGGGGAAGAAAGGATGCAAAACCCACCTGGTTCGGGGTTGATCGAAGAGAGGCGAGACAACTGGAGGCTCGATGGCGACTCAGGCGACATTCCGGCGAGTGGGTGAGAGTCGGATCTCTCCGATTCCCCTCAACTCTCAATCGATCTCCTCTTTCTGTAGGTTTTCTACAGAATATGCATAGTTAAAAATATAAAGGCAGCGAAAAGATATAACCACACATGTATCTCCAAAGGTGTTATTTGTGCGTTTCAATCAAAAAATCACAAGACCATAGGGGTCAAACGGATTACCTCTCGTAGCGTGCCCAAAACGATTTTGGTTCGGATGTTGTTCAGTTTGAGCCCTACAACCTGTCGGACCTCTAGTTCAAACACACTACCAATCGCACGAAGAACGGAAGGATAATCACCAATAGAATTGTGCTAGCAATTTTGTGGTGACAATTCTTCGCACTCTCGATATTTCAGTCATGGCGTCGGAAGAGAGAAAACGTGTTTTCTTGACTCTTCACGAACACATGATAATTGCATACGCATTTTCTTCATCATCTTGCAAGTGTTGCGGATCGCGCTTTTAATATAGTGATCATCAACAATTGTTGATCGCATGCACGATCAGTGCACGATCAGCAACCATTGCTGATCGTGCATGTATGCACATGTGCACACGATCAGCAACCGTTGCTGATCGTGCATGTATGCACATGTGCACACCATCTGTCACGCCCCGCACTCCTCGGTGCGCCACATCCCTCGCAGAGGTCGATTTGTGTGCGACGTCCCAGGACGCGTCGCCCGACCCAACACCCAACACAGAGATATACAGCACATGCGGAAGCAATTAAAACTACCCGTACATATATAAACGTATAACCAAGGGTAACCACCAAAATCAACACTTGTACTAATACTGGAATTCATATACAATATTCAATTACAGCCCGGCTACCAAAAATCAAAAACGGTTCAAGGCCACTACTGACAAAAAGGGGTAAGTGGCTCGGGGTTTAGGTACTACAATTAACCGGGGTCTTCTCCCAAAAATGTATCGGGACACCCGTCATCCTCAAGGCCGGGATCCGAAAATATCGGTTTTACAACAACCGTGAGAATAAATCTCAGTGAATAATTCCCTAAACCTAAACTAGGCTAACATGCACCTCCCGACAAGTCTTGAACAACACAAAGTACACACATAATCGACTCAGGGCCTCGGGCCTAAATCTAATTTCACTAGACCTGCGGGATAGGCGTCAAATCAACAAAAAGTAGCCACGCGGCGAATATAATCACACACATACCGCGTGCATTTCTATGTCACAACGCATGTTATGCATATGCTAGTTTTCGCACTCATGCTCATGCCTCATCAATGCATTATCGCACACCACACACTAGCACTCAGCCAATTCTCAATTACTCCTCGACCCGCGTTAAACGCGCCGAGGTCGACCAGCGTAAAAAGCCAGGTCCACACGCCGAGATCGATCTCTAGCCCGCAGCTCATGCCACACAGCCAGCGTAAAGCGCATCGGGCCGGACATCTTCCGGTAATCCGGGCATCGTCCCCGTAACACGCCTCGGGGCGGGTTCACTACCCAGCGTAACACGCGCCGGGGTTTATTGTGATCACACACATTCACAAACCTCAATTTTATCCCAGACCCAGCGTAAAAGCGCGCCGGGGCAATTTAGGTGATCACAATGCACATGTCATTCGAGCATACTTGTGAATGCATATGCCGTGCCAATGTTAAATGATGCACATCCATGGCCATGAAATTCACACTTGGGCAATTCACAATATTCACAATGGGCAATTAATAGTACAATGCCATCCCATCAATTATAGTACACTAGGCCCGGTCTACATTCAACATGCCCAACCAACATATAAGTACGACCATGGAATCAATTCAAGTCACTCTTGCACGGCACATAATTCACACATATAATTCGCACAATTTAATCAATACGAATTCGCGCACCCGAGGCCTACCAAGATCACTATTCTTAGTCACACTAGGTACATAGTACTATGTCACGGAATTAATCACATCCAAGTACAAATCAGTCATTTAATCTGCCAATTTAATCATCCCAGATAATTACATAATCAAACCTCAAATCGACCGCGTCTTGTCCAGTTAATCCCGATAGGGTCAACCACCGAACAGATTAATTCGGGCCCATAAATATCCTCAAAATATTCCATTAGACTCTCCAAAATATCATTCTAATTGACCGCCACCAAAATTAATATACGGTAGCGCATATAATCCACAAATAAAACCCGAACTCGGGCCAAATTAATCCGAACTGACTAACCCATTTATCGCGCCTCTCGGGTCACTAATCCTCCATTAAATCCACAAACTAATCCACCAAATTGGCCACAAACATAATCCTTAATCACTCTCACAAATTAACCCGTGGAAAATAGACCTGATGGATTAAAGAGAGAGAAGAGAGAGAGAGAATCGTTTTTGAAAATTTATAGAAAATAAAAATATTAAGCATAAACGCAAAACGACTTAAAAAAAGGGACAAAGGCCAAATTAATTTGACCAAAAATTTTTACGAGGGGTCTACTAGTCCAAATTTTGCACCCGGTCGAAACCCAAACTTTTTCATTATTCCCGATAATCTCGATACCCGGCAACTCGAATCGACACCGTCCAATTTATTAAGGGCCCCAAACACCCGAAAATCGATTGCAAAGTTCGTGGTCCAAATAACGACGAAATTCGATCGAAAAGCGATTCTAGCGAAATCTCTAGTTTAAAATAATAACCGAGAGTGATCAGCTCTCCTGCGAGATTTTACTATAAGCACACTAACAAATTATGCATTTTATAAACCCCAAAAATTGGATCAAAATCCGGACTGTTACACCATCAGCTAAGGGTGTCAATGGGTCGGGTCGGGTCGGGGTCTCATGATACCTGACCCGACCCGAAACAATGAATATGTGTGTTTGGCCCGACCCGAAACAAGACCCGAACATGATATTGCCACACAATCGGGTCGGTTTGGGTCATGTTCGGGTCGGGTCAGGTTCATGTTTTGGAAAGAGGGGACTTTATTGAGGAGCTTTCTAATGCCAGAAAAGTGGAATCCCCCAATCTTTGGTCCAAGGGAGGATGCCTAGCAGGCTGGTGCTACCAAATTAAAACTTGCAGAAAAAGATTATTATAGGTTGGCATCAGTTTCACATATTTCATGGATGGAAATGCTAAGTATACAGTGTGGCTCTAACCAACATGTGAAATATGCAATGGAATTCAGCAACACAAGTTCTTCCAAAGAAAGAATATATCGCCTTTTCACTACAATGGATGTAAAAACAAAAATTGGTCATGTTCTAAGACCGGTAGAATGACCTCGTAATATACAATCAAAAAACACGAAAATGCACTCTTTATCACTAACAAAAGTTCTAGAATGGAAGACTTCATTCAATTACTTCCAACAAAACCTGCTAAGCCTTCATAAAATCTTAATGATGGGATCCCAATAATGCGCATCATAATCCTAAAAGCATCCCACCTTATTTCAATATTCCAAAATAGAAAGGGACTTAACAAAACATCAAATAATCAACAGAAAACAAACATATAAAGAAGAAACACCCATCCAAAGCATATATTCCGTTCTTCCCTTCTTCGAATAAGCTCGATAACCCAGAGGGGCTCAAGCAACTTGCTCAAGCATCAGCACCAGAAGATAGCAACACCATCCATGAAACACAGCAAACAAAAAAAAAAACAGAAGCACCAAAACCCAACTTTTAACCAAAGCACGAAAGCAAATCAAATCTCAGCACAGAGAGAGACCCAGAAGATCGAAACCCCCTAACGAAGTGCGCGGTTTTACCCACACCCAAAATGAACAAACAAGAAAAATGAAAAGCAGAATATCGCATCACACTACAACATAGCAACCCTCAAACTCCTAACCATTCAGCCCTCCACCAATCCCTCAGCTAGCCAAACCCCAAAAATCACCAGATCAACGCATCACCACCCAGCCATAGTACCGCATTGCCGTTCAGATCCGAGGCGAGACGGAACCCGCATGGATCATATCGAGAAAAGCAACCAGGAACTCTCTGGCTCCAGCTTTGTCAATGGCGCCGCATAAGGGCGCGAGAAAAGGCCGACAACCGCCATCGCCAGCGCTGCCGCTTGAAATTGGAGGGCAGAGGGATTCAATCCGCAACCCGAGCGTGAGGATGCTATGTCCAGGCAAGTGCCGCGAGTCACGCAACAGCAACCCCTTCCTCCTCCTTCTTCTTCTGCTCGTGGATTCTATAGTGACACTTTTCGTCAAGACAATGGAAGAACAAAGAAGAAGATAGGGTTACGTAATGTACCTCAGTTTGTTTCCTTGTTTCGGTTGGGCTCGGGTGTGAACAAGAGCAAAGATAGTGTTTCTTTGTTTCAGTTGGGCTCAGGTACCCGAGCCCAATTATTTTTTCTGTTATCCAAACAAGTTAAGATCCAACTCGACCCAATATGAAAATTCCCTGTTTGGAATGGATCGGTTCGAGTCGGGTCGTGTTTGGGTGGGTACTTTTGACACCCTTACAATCAGCAACGGTTGCTAATCGTGCATGTATGCACATGGTCAGTAACAGTTTGTTGACCGTGTGCACCCCTTTTTTTAATAAAATTAAAACGCACATGGATAGCAACTATTGCTGTCCGTGTGCACTTTTAAATTATATATATATACAAACATAGAAGTGCATGATCAGCATATGTGTATTTTGTGAGCATCATATGCACACATGCCCATGACAAAAAATTGAATTAAATTAAATCCCATTTAATTTAATTTCAATCCGACTCAATTCGATTGCAAACATATTTGCAATATCGTCTCTTCCGTTCGACGTTATCCAAAATTGGTTATGGTGTGTGACATCCCTAGATTCATCATTGAGCTGGTAGTAAGACTTGCACTAACACATTAGTACTCCCAAGAGAATTGATTGTCCCGATCAACCTCTAAGTCCTACAAGCCATGATTGACATCTAGCAATATGTCATGGCTACTCATACATTGTGAATGCTTTAAGAACATAATAAACCTGTCAGCTTTGGCTACAGTGTAATTCAATCCCTCTACCTTACTATGTCCCAATCAAACAAAGACCATGGAATATTTGTCAAGCCACCAATTCGATCATATGCACTAACCTAATTGACATGCACTTTATATGAGACATAAACAGTTCATTCTCGGTTACAACCCCAGCTGAGGATTTCAATGCAGTGTACCTTGCATAGGACATCATTATTGTACCTTGCATATAACAAGGAGACAGATTCCATTTTGTGCACACGTGTAATTTCGTATGTGAACGAACTATGGCCATCAAGTACAGAGACGAATAAATGAAGCAGCAATATGCATACCTGTGAACCATAGCCATCCAACATACAAGTCAACACTATATCTCAGGTCTAAGGATTATTTACACAAGACCAGAGCACAAACGATTAGACATTGACCACGCTAAAAGTTTTCATGTTGCTAATCATTCTACGCATGTCACGTTTAGTGAACTTGTATGATACAAGCACCTATGTTCTAACTTGGGTATCACAATATCCAATGACTTGTGACTCGTCATTCCCTTAAGTATCCAATATTTATTGGTGAAGTTACGAACACATCGGTCTTAACAGGATCATTAATATCCACTCAATGATCCATTGACCGAGAACAATTTAAAGATTCAGTCTAACTGTGAACCTATCACATATATTCTTAACGTCTCAAGAGTAGGTCCAGTCACAACTAATCTTATGGAATCATTCATATATTTAAATAATTAGACAAATGAATGAATGCGTCCTTGCCATTAAATAAATGATGTAATTGAAAGTACAACTTAAATCCCTAACATATAACTATTACATGGTAACTTTAGGGCATACATCTAACACTTTCTCCCCTCTAACTCTCTCTCTCTGTTCTTGGCTAGCCAACACCAAACACGATGGCTAGGGCGATGGACATCTAGCGACGGTGACGGCTCATTGGGAGGGGGAAAGAGATTTGCTGGCGACACTCCTAAAGAGGAACCGGAGCGCTCTCCTCTTAGACCCCTCCCTTTCTCTCCTCTCAAAAACTCCCAAATGCTCTTTGTTCTCTCCCGTCTCTCTCTACGCCTCTTCTCCGTCCCCCTAGCCCTTGCTTTTTATCCTAGATTGAGATCCTCCTTTTGGGACCACTGGCCACTTGATCTTTGCCCTAGCTCGACGTGCAATGATGCCCCCTGTTGTTGTGCAAATTCCTCTGCTACTAATCGACGCCGCTCTGCTCTGTGTTTTTTTTTCCCCTTTAGTCCCCCCTAGTGAGAACGATAGAAAGGAGGAGAAGATTGTGCTGGGCTAGGCCAAAGAAGAAAGAAAACTGGGTTGGCTCACGCAAGAAGGGATAAAGGGGAAAAAGAACTGGGCCGGGCTAATCCGGGCCCAATCGAACTAGGTCAGGTCGGCCAGAAAAAAATTGAATTTTTTTATTTCTTTAATAAGAAAAATATGTCTAATAGACCCCATTAATGCCAATGTACCTAAAGTCTATATGTCATGTGATTAGATGAAAATTATTCATATTTAGGCGTCAAAATTTACCCCTCTTTATTTTGTGTAATTAACCTAAAACGGATAAGCAAAAATTAGGTGTCAACAGCTATCAATATAGTGAATTTGTACTTCATTGTATGATATTGAGTTTTTCTCATGTTGCGACGTAATAGAATAGCTTTTCGATAAGTTAAAATGCACAAGTTTTCTTTTGTAGAAATTCAACAAACTATTTAGTAAATTTTTCTTAAGAAAGAGTAGATCAATGGATTTTGGGTTTCAAATTGAGGCAAATACCACTCTTACATGATTACTCACTATCGCATAATAACATCCTAACTTTCCTTGCAATGTGAGGGAAAAATTATTCAGTGACACACGCAAACTCTCTCTCCGTAATTGGTTTCTGGCATTTTCCATCACATTGAACTGACTATATTATTTTTCGCGGATCTCACTTTTAATTTAAGATTATTTCTTGCATTTTTCCTTCTTTTTCTTTTTCTTTATATTATATTAAAAGACAAAACTACTCACATTCCTTTCAAATAATTTTTTTCACTCTACCCTCATCTTCCACACCCATTCATTGCAAGGTTTCTTTCATGTCTATCTTCTTCTAAACTTATTCCAACAATTATTAACTTTATTTCCCCAAATAATCCTCATGATCATGAATTTTTCAACTTTGAGTTTTGGTACAAATTTACAAAAATTTACTCAAAGATTGAATATTGTGGTTGATGAATGCATTATACTAAATTTACTCATATTTTGTTGGAAGACAATATTGAAGAGGACTCAAATTGCTTAAATGTATCTATTGATGATGAAACTTGGAATGGAGAACAATAATTAATCATGTCAACAAGTTCATTTGATGCTTTTCGCACTAAACATTGAAACTTGTTCCTCGATATATACGTGTTTTAAGTGAATAATGACCTGCTTATTGATGCAATTGAAAACTTTTATTGTCTAATTCAGGCAAAATATTTTTTCAAGAGAGTAACCATTTTCAGGGGAGCCAAGCAACTGAATGAACAATATCTTTTATTAAGCTGCATATCCAACTTGTTATTATTGCAGCGGATAATTTTCTTTTCATTAATGATTCAATGAAAATTATGATGCATTTAGAATTGACAAAAAAATATGTTTAGCAGATTCCATATATTTAGAAATTGGAACCTATTCGTCGAAATAGGTTTCTGAATTTTTGGATTCTGAAACCTACTCTGCATGCCTTGGAACCGAACACCCACCGGTCTGCTTCTCCGATTCCAAATTGTACCTAGAATCATGCTCACCCTTTATGTGGAGTAGGTTCGAAGTTTCAAAAAATATGAAATCTGTTCCGACGGTCCGACTCAATTAATATTTGTTTTTTATCAGACCCAATTGACTTCAGAAAGTTAATAATATCTAAAACACCATCCAGCTTGTGTCCAGGGACTAGATCTTACTCCTTTTTCGTTGCCTGCCTTTTCAGACAACAATAGCAACGGCAACGACAAACGCACATTTTTTTCCTCTGTTTTTCGAAAATTTTCAGGAACCCGCGCGCTTGCCCATTTCCGTAACTCCACCACATCCCAACGCTCCTCCCCCTCTTCTCACGACGAAAAAAACACTAATTATTTATTTATTTTTATTTTGTAATAATAATAATTAAAAAAATCTTTGAAACTCGAAGGCGCGAACTCGCCTCCGCCTCTCGCGCCATCGTCTTCCCTTCGCTCGCTCTCTTCATTCCCCCACCACCACCGCGCTCCCTCATACACACACACACTCTCTCTAACTTCTCTCCTTCTTTCTCTCTTTCTCTCTCTAGCCTCCTCCGCCGCTCCTCCGCCATGCACCGCCGCCTCTACCAGCCCCAACTCCCCCCCCTCAGGCTCCCACCCCGCCCCCCCCTCCTCCTCCTCCTCCTTCGCCCAGCGCTTGCTGTCAAAAGCGCGACAAAAGCGGCAACTTCTAGCTGCGGCCTCCCCAAGAAGCCCTCTCCTTACCGCTCAGCCCTCTCCCTCCCCTTGCCCGGCTCCTCTCCCTCCCCGGCCGCCGACTCCTCCTCCCCCTCCTCCGCCGCCGCCGCCGCCGCCGCCGCCTCCTCCTCCTCGTCCGCCGTCTCCCTCACGCCGTCCTCGCTCTCCTTCGCCGCCCGACTTCCCTAGCCACCACCTCCCCTCTTGCCACGCCACCTGATCTCGCACCTCCGGCGCGCGCTCTCCTTCGACGACCTCGATATCCGCGCCGACGAAAGGGAGGAGGACCTCGACGAGGTCAAGCCGGATCTCAACGAGCGGGATCGGGATTTCGTGGATGGGGATGCGGACGCCGGCAGGCTGCCCGCGAGGTGCTTGTGGGAGGTCCCGAGGCACGCCATCGGTGGAGCTACTCGCGGTGACGCGGGTGTACAAGGGGTAGCGGGAGACCTCGAGGAGGGTGTGGAGGGCTGCCGAGGATCTAAAGCTCAAGTTCCCTCGAGAGCTCAACTCTGTTTCGTCGGATCAGTGTTGAACAAGTGCCCTGAGCTCGTTAGGCTATCTCTGAGGACGGAACCGAAGTCGATGCACGAGCTAATAACCGCAAGTGAACTGTTTGATCAATTGAATTGAAGCTAAAATTAACAAAAAGAAAAGTATGCTGCGAGTAGTGGAAATGCTACTTGATCAGCATTTATGGACAAGCTTTCATGAATTAGGGAGTTTCAGGATTCCCACATTAACCCTTTAAGGAAAGACTAGAACTTGTGAATCAGCTATGAGCATCCTGATTAGATCTCACAATTAATTCCAGTTCGAGATCATGTGCTTGAGCTTCGTCAAATTTTTCTGGATTTATGACACTGATTCGGTTCTTGTTCTATTGGTTGGCTTTTGCAGTGATGTAGATGCGACAATGCTAGCTTGCATTGCATTCTCATGCCCTAATCTGGAGTTTGTGGGGATCTCAACATCCTCTAATGCTGTCAACCGGATTACAGGGTAAACTTTCTGTTCCCCCTTTGTGGTTTAGGTCTTTCATATGAGATTTGTTTGGATCTTGGTTAGATATGTATTGAGGCATTTCTGGCTGCGGAGAACCCTAAGATCCCTGTATTACAACTCAATTGATGGTTGCAAATGGATCACTTTCAAGCATGATGTTCCTTGAGAAAACTATATGCAAAGCACTGGCAAATGTAATTTGCAAGCAACATTTGTTCGAAATGGATAGACTTTAGCGGAGTCTACTCTGGTTGTAAAGGTTTTGATCGCCTGTCTGTGATTTGCAAAGTGGTTTGCATCTCCATGATCTAGGAAGGCCACTAGAAAATGTGATGGCTCTTCCAACTGTGGTGTGTGCATCATTATTTCGTCCTTGACTAGCAATGGCTAGGAGAGGGAAGCTGTCAATTTTTTATGCTGCTTTTTGAACCAACTATTTAAGAGATCAACGTGTTGAGATCTTACTCTTGGTTGCTCATGCTTGTAACATCTTAGTTTCTCAAGTAAATATCCATTTTACAGCTTAAATAACATCTTGTTTGTTTCCAGCAAGGAGGTTACATAGTCTGTTTAATGGTTTTTAGTAATATCTAAGCAGTTTAATCTCCATTTTCTTATTCGTGCGCGCAGAAATCTTGGAAATGTATTCTTCATTTACGATATTAACTTGTGCAAACTTCCGCAGAGATGAATTGGGTCGTTTTGTTGCTGACAAACAATGCCTAACGTGTCTTAAAATGGAAGGTTGCTCTAACCTTGGGGGTTTGGTCCTCAGCTCATCGATTCTTTCTTCTCTCTGGCTTTCTGATCTAAACTCTCTCTCAAAGATGGTGATTGCATCCCTTTGCTTTTTTGTGTACTAGGATCTCTCCTCTGTATCTTGCATGCTTATTCCTATCTTTGATAGTTGTAACAAATGATTCTGACTCATTTTCACATCTCTACAGGTATTTAATCTGCCCAAAGCGTAAGAGAAATCTCCTTGGAATTCTCTTGCAATGGAAATGATTGTACAGATTTGATTGCCACAGTTCATGGTCTGGGAAGGAGTTGTCCAATTTTACAAATAATTCACATTGTGTCGGTTCGGCTTTCTCATGCAGTTGTACTAGCTCTTATAGTTTCAAATTTAAGGTGTGTTCTATAACTTGGTCATGCATGTTGCATATGATAACAGCTTCAAATAGGCTTTTATTTCCTCTAAGCTCTAGAACTTTGTAAGTCCTTGTTCCACACATTTTGCTGTCTAGTGATCATATAGATCCTAAGTTCACTTCCTAGATACTAAAGACCGAAATTTTCCGTAAGAGCATTGAAGCATCATTAATTAGATACAGCTTTGATGACCACTGCTAAATTTTTTCATTGTACAGGGGTTTGCGGATGCTATCACTGGTGCTTGGATCAGAAATCACTGATGCATCTGTTGCTGCTATAGCTTCAAGCTTTTCGGAATTAGAATTGCTTGATCTCAGTGGGTATGTTCTCCTGTGAGGTCATATGTTGTTTGATTTATGAGATATCACAGTGGTATAGAAAATTGAGCTTCATCGTGTCAATTCATGGTTTTTTTTTTCTTTTGCAAAAGTTCCCATACATGATATAAGCACATTTGGTTTCAAATAGTGTGACAAATAAGGCGCATTGGTAATGACCATAGAAGCTTAGAGCATGAAGGAATATAATTTAATCATCAGCCCCAACAATTGCACTTCTTCTTTAACCATGAATTTATTGTTACATGCTGGTCAAGCATTAGTGACAGTGGCATCAGGATGATCTGCAATGTGTTTCCTGAAACATTATCAAGACTCCTACTTGCCCTTTGTCCTAACATCTCTTCAAGCAACTTCCAGGACTACTCTGTAAATAAATCGCATTTCCTTTTAGTTAGCACTATAGGTTCATTGTTTGTCATGCTGAACGTGAATCTATTCAATCATTTCTTTCATTTTATTTTGGTTCACTAACAGTTTATATATCTCAGGTGGAATTCAGTTTGCCACAGCTCAGCTACCTCTTCTTGAACTCATGGACTGTGGTATGACTGTAAGTGATAGTAACGGCGAAAGCCTCATCTCTGATGAAGCCATCAACCATGGGATGGAGAAAAGGCCCAACAGCAATCTTCACCTCATACACTAGAAGCTTATTATAAAGCACAGCAAATTTAAAAAACTCAGCTTGTGGGGTTGTAGTGGCTTCGATGTGAGACTCTGAGATCCTATAATTTGTATATTGCATTCTATTACCATGAGTTGAATGACCTAAATCTCAATGCCTGTAAAACTTTGCTCCGTGGTACGTTTTAAAAAATGTATTGGTGTTGATTGAGTGCTTGCTTTAATTAATGGGATATTGATGCATCTCACATGCTTTCCTAATTTGCATCCTAATCTAACTTTAATTTTCTTTGCATTCTCAGATTGATTGCTAATTCAGTGCCCCGGTTTAGAGAATGTATATGCGTCAGGTTGTCAAGAATTGTTAATAGAGGTTATTCAAAATCAAGTACGATTTGAATTTAATCAGAATATAGCATTAATATCAATTTGTGCTGCTTGTCAATATGCTTCTATAACCTATATGAGCTTGTTGATTACATCATCAAGCACTTTAAAACTTGAATTTGCGGAACAAACCTACCTCATAGACAATGTTAACCTTGCTGGAAACTTGATGTGATATTCTACTGACGTGAAAGTCTATGTGTTGCACTTTCTTGTTGAGACCCTTGTCTTAAGAATCCTATATGTGAGAAGTTATACCTTGCTCTATCCCCCACTTTTCTTTATCCTTCTTACAGTAACTTAAGATTTATTTATATATTAAATAAATTGTTTGATCTCAAAGATTCAATGGTTTGAGGAAAGCATTAACATTTGTATTGCATCTACTTGTAAGTCAACAATGATTCTTTTCCCGTGGAAAACCATTTGCCCTTTAAACGTATGGCTGATGATTCCAAGAGAGTTCTGGTTCCCCATTTTCTGTGCCAACAAGTGAAGTTCCACACCTACATATCTTCTAGTGGTTATAACTTGACTGTCAATGCCGTTTCTTGAAACATTGTATTTGCATTCTGTTAGTGGTGATGAAATAGAATAGGGAATCATATCATAACATTGCCTCACATGTTAACCATCTTTACTCTTCTCTTTTTTCCAAGCAGCAATTTGATATTGATAAGAAGCAGAGAAGGAGGCGGCTGTGTAATGTGCTTGCAAAATGATTATCATGTGGATAGTTTTGACAATTGACATGGTGATAGCTTCACTTGTTTGATGTCATATTACTGCTGAGGCAAGGCCCTCTAGATTGACTTCTTGCGAGTTCCCAACATTATTGCCGGTTGCTGATGCCTTGTAGAATTCTTTGTGTGGCCCCCTGGTCACTATACTAGAAAACACTTTGGAGCTTAGCTTCAGCAGCACAACTTCACCATTCTAAAATAAAGTTATCAACCTATGTAATTTCTGTGCAAACTATCTTCGTATCAGGAGTTTCATGAAAAGACTGTAATTTACTGAGAATTTATATTAGAGCATGAACTGTTGCTGCTAATATTCATATACTTGATATTAGAGGTTAGAAGGAGCTCTGCAAGGTTGAGTTTGTGGTAGATATACTAGGTTTCAGCCATGGATTAGATATAGTTTGCACTGTGCCAGTTGTGATTACGATGCACATGGTTATCTTGACTAGTAGGAGGCCAACTTGTAATAAACTTTTGCCACAAAAAATTAACGATGAAAAAAAATTGATTGCTAATTCCGTCGCAAATTAGGGATGAATTTGAATCCGTCGCTAATTAGCAACGAAATTAGCGACGAACTTTAAAAATAGTTATGAATGTGGCGAAAGTTTATTTTCTTCGTTAAATTCGTCGCAAATTAACGATGAAATTAGCAATGAACTATAAAATTCGCAACACGTTTCCGACTATCTTATTTTCGTTGCTAATTAGCAACGGATTCAAATTCATCGCTAATTCCATAGGCGTTTTATGTTTAGTCATAGAAGGATTTATATGGGAAAGCTAAATATTTTAAGTTATATGGGCAATTTTATAATTTGTGTCATATAAGGTTTCACTATATATATTTAGGGCGAAACGGGTTTTTAGAAAAAGACAGGAGGTGAAAAAGAGTGACTGTATACTTTTTTACGTTATTAGTGAAATGGATCTCTCTTCTCTCCGTGGACGTAGATAGGTGGAAATCTTCTTTGCTGAATCACATAAATTCTTGTGTTGTGCGAATTTCCATTACTTTCTTGCATTGTTGATAGGATCGAATTTAAATATTCAACAAGTAAGTCACTGAATTGCATTACCGTAGTTTTAACTAAGAATCAACAAACAAGTGGAAGTTCAATTTAATGAGCACAAACTCGAGCATTCTCCTAACCTCCAATAGGAAATCAAAATGAACCTTAAAGTTTGAGCAAATGTGTCCATCATACAGGTCCAGAATCTGTTCAAGCGCTCCCTAAAAAACAGGCAACAGTGGAGTTTTCCCGTCTATCTTGCTGATTTGCTAACTAAGGCAAACAATCGGAGAATATAGGACTGAAAATATCATTTCAACACCTTGTGGCTATTTCTCGATGGGCCCCCAAATATGAGTAGCCCACTCAGCTCTAACGTATGGGTATGGTTGCTTTTCATATGGACCCACCCGTGGACAGTGCCCGCGTTTTATGCATGTCTAAGATTTGCTTGCGAACTGCGACAAGGCAATCAATGCACCAACTGTGTAATCCTGTTACAAAGTGATGAAAGTTTAATGCCGACTAGCTGTCCAATTGTCCTGGCCAAGCCACTGGGGTAGCTTTCTGACATATGATATGTACAAAATGAGAACCCGAGAAGTTCCAACGGCATCCAGATCCACAAAAAAATCGTCTGAGTTGTCGCAATCAAGGACAATTACCTTTCCAACCGACAATAGTGCGTTTGCAATTTGATTTTGTCGCCTAAAATCTCCTTTACAAAAAGCAAGGAAAAATTACCCCACAAAAAAAGCAAGGAAAAAGAGAATCCAAGAAAAAAATATCATAGCCGTCAAAGATATAAAATTTAAAGCAAGACGCAAATTTATCAATTGAGTTGATGCTAAAATCACTCATTCGCCAAAGATTGTGTTAAATAATTTTCCAGGGATCAATATCAGAGAAAAATCTATGTCCACCCATCATAAGAATAATGATGGTTTCATAGAAGCTGAAATGATAGCTCTCAAGACACGACTGAAACGTACGAAACAAGATGCGGCAAAGCTCAACAAAGAAAATTCTTGATTGAAGTCAATGTTGATTTTGTCTTGGGTTTTTATTGTTAGTGTGATTTTAGTGATTTTAGCTCACCTTTGTGGAAAGCTGAAGGGGAAGGATGTGCTGAGTTTTCCATAGACTGTGTTGGTAGAAATTGCCTGTGTAAAGGCATGTATGAGTTGTAATACATGTTTTGTGCCTGTTTTGTAATCGTGGACATGCTTGGCAGAAATGAAATTCCATGAGAACAATGCAATGATCATATTTTGCACGAGTTATTTCCATGCAGACATTTTTACATTTGCAATGGTGGACTTTTGCACATATCACTTCCTTGCATACTTTTTTCTTCATATAAGATTGCTTGCCTATGGACTTCAATTTTTGTGCCCATAGTCCCAGAAGTAAATCGGTTATTTACTTAGTATGTTATTGATAAATAGCCGTTGCTACTTGTCAAATCGACACAAATGTCAATAGTCTATGGATATAGTGGTTTTTATAAGTTACAAACAACCATCAAATGGCAACATTAGTAGAGTATTGTGCAACTAGTAATCTATTAGCAAAAATACATGCCCACTTGTAAAAAAGAACGATTATCGTAATCTACAAGGGTATTTCAACTTGGTAAATGAATTAATTCCTTAGTATGTTATAGATACATGTTACTCATCAAATCTTGAAACAATGCTAATAATCTACTAGGAATTTACCTTGTGAAAATAATTATTTAGATCGTTATTTATAACCGTTAACCAGTATTATCAGTAAAGTAGGTAAGCAATTCGTGATCTTGTAGCCAAAAAAAAGTCTACTTGGAAAATTTAAAAACAATTGGTAATCTAATAATGGTTTTAAGTTAAAATTATTATTTCTTTGTTATCTTACAAACAATTGACTGGACCAATAAGTTATCAATCATTTTTTACTTAAACAATATTTCAAATTCACTATCGGTTATTCAAATTTACCATGGGCCGAACAAATCTGTTCTGTGGCGTAGACAATGTTAGAAATATGCATTACAATGTTAATCATGAGTTTGGTGCCCTCTTTGACGTCACCTAAGCCGACACAAGTGTTTTAATTCTTATCGTGCAATAAATGAGCCGGGATTTATTAGGGGTGTGTGCATTCTTCGCCTATATAAAGCAGTGACGAAGAATAGTGCTTCACATTCATCTGCTTGTTTCGATTCTTACTCAAACATCAATGGTACGCCAGCAACTTTCTTCACATTCCGCCACCTTAGGTAGTGAAGAACATGACCAGGAGGTTATTGACGACCTAATTGCTTCACTTCCCCAAACGAAAGACGTGGTTCATCCTCTCCGATCCCTCTACCAAAACTTTTGGTGCCCGACCTTCAGGATTGCCAACGTGATCGCGTTCCAGCGGCACTTCCAAGCCAAACACAAGGACATTGTCTTGGCCTCTCAACCCAAATCAGGGACCACCTGGCTAAAGGCCCTAGCGTTCTCTATTGTTAACCGCTCCTGCTTTGACCTCTCCAACACGCCCTTGCTCACTTTGAACCCCCATGAACTCGTCCCTTACTTCGAGTTCCAGCAGTACAGAAGCAACCCAAGGCCCAACCTTGATAGCCTAGCAAAGCCGAGGCTCTTTGCAACGCACATCCCTTACCCATCCTTGCCAGAGTGCATTAAGCAGTCGGACTGCCGGATTATTTACATCTGTCGGAACCCATTGGACACCGTGGTTTCATCTTGGCATTTCTACGTTGCGATGGCGCAGTTGGAGGGCCAACCGGAGTGGTCCTTGGAAGAGCATTTCGAGATCTATTGCCAAGGGAAAATATCGTTTGGACCCTTTTGGGAACAAATCATGGGCTATTGGAAGGAGAGCTTGGAGAGGCCACACAAGGTATTGTTCCTCAAGTATGAGGACTTGAAGGAAGATATTGTAGGGCAGCTGAAAAAGGTGGCCGAGTTTGTGGGGCTTCCCTTCACTGAGGAGGAAGAGGAGGGAGGTGTGATTGAAGAGATAGCAAAAATGTGCAGCTTAAAGACCCTCAAGGACCTGGAGGTCAACCAACCCAACAAAGAATTGGCTGTGAATAGCAAGGTTGAGAAGAGAAGCTTTTTTAGGAAAGGCGAGGTGGGTGATTGGGTTAACCATCTCACTCCTTCCATGGTGGATCGCCTCAATAGCATCATGCTAGAGAAGATGAGCCCCTTTGGGTTGGAGTTCAAAACATGTTGAGTGTTAATTACTTTCATTTTCTGTATGTGTGTCATTAAAAATAAACGAAATTAATAATGCATGGATCTTTAATCCTCCTTATTGATGTAGTGTAGTGAACTGCTGAGAAGAGAAATTTATTAAGGAATGCGAGGTCCATGATTGGGTTAACCATCTACTCCTTCTATGGTGGATCACCTCAATAGTATCATGCAAGGGAAGATGAGCCCTTTTAGGTTGGAGTTCAACTCATGTTGAACATGTTGGTTGCTTTCAACCCCTTCTTTCTCTATGTATAAGTAGAAATAATTGAAAGCTAAATCGAATGGTTTTCGCAATCAGCTTCTCATGTCGGGCTTCTCTTCATTTTTTGGTTAGTATAGAGAAAGAAAAAGAATCGTTCCCAATTGAACTAAAGAAACCCCGACTTTCTCTAGGCTAAAGATCAGACAAGTATGGGATGCTGATCTAACGCATTCTTTCGTTCAATTAAAATTTTCCTGATCTACAATCTTAATATTGAAACTACTATCTCTACATCTCGTGTACCAAAATTACAATATCGACCAACGGAAACTTGGGAATATTTGACAAACAAGAATCCCATTATATGAGCAAGGACAGTTCTACTTATCCATTTAAAACTATTGGGATTTTTTTTGTGCTAGTAAATATTTGAAAGTGTTCATAAGTGCGAAAAAACTGTTGTTAATACCGATGACCTAATTTCTTTGTAATTTCTTGAAAACTTTCTGACATTTTTATTGAATTGCTAACTTTTTTGGATAATTTACAAGCTTGTTATCTCTTACCAACTTTTATTTGTTTTTCTTATCTACTCCTTATATTTATCAACTCTTATATTATTTTACTCATCTTTGTATATGTGACACACTAATCATTGAGTTATTTACCACCGCTCATTTGATTTTTTTGTAGATTCATCAACTGTTTTTTTATCATTTATCAACTTCCTAATTTACCAACTCTTATACGAATTTACCAATTTTTATTTGTGTGACTTACTAGCATTTCTCTTATTAGACTACCAACAAACTTCGTTTTACTAGCTTTTATTTGAGTTGCTCACAATTGTGTAATTATCAACTTTCTTATTGAATTACCAGCTTCTATTTTTTTTCCTACCAACATGTTAAATAAACAACTCTTTTAAGAAATATCAACCAGTGTGGTAACCAATTTTCCTCTAATCAAATTATAAACTCGTTTTGGGCTAACAACTCTTATTTGAGTTAGTTATCAAGATTTATTTATTTTTAATTACCCACTACTCTTATTTCTAACAGAACATATCTTATCTTTTAACGTGGTAGTTCAGTAAAAGCCGACTATCTTAGGTATAATAGCAACGGGGTGACATGGACTTAATCGCAACAAGACCATGTCGTTTTTGCTTAGATAAACAGTGTTGTCTCTTCGTCCTTGTCTTGGCGACATCTAAATCCATGAAGAGATCGAAAAATTCATAGCAATAAATGACAGCCGTTCCTCCAATCAACAATGATACATCTGTACTTTACTATTATGGCATGAAATCTCCTCTAAAAACAGCAAGTACGCAGGAGAATTGGGAAAGAAAATATGACAGCTGTCGAAGAAATAAATGTGGCGCAAGTTGCTAGTTTCATAGTTGGGTTGACGTGGAAATCAATCAATCGCCATAGAGTATGTTACAAAGGGTTTCGAAGGAGCAACGACAAAGAAGAAACTGTGTCCACCCATCACGAGGATAATGGTAGTTCCATGAAAATTAAAGTGGGAGCTCTCATGGCACAACTAAAGATGTGTTTGGCAATTTGCCAAATAGTAATTAATTCCGTTCTTTTGTTTTCAGAATTAGTTTGGAAACAAAAATTCGTTTGTTAAATTTTTTGTGCTCGGGCACAATTTTGCAAAAAATTGTGCCCAAAATCAGTTTTGGAATAGAATCAAGAAGCAAAAAAAAATAGCTTCTTGATTCTGGAACAATTTTTCCAAACTGATTTTTCTTGATTTTCTTCTTTTTTTTTTATTGCCGACCTCGCCATCGCTTGGGTTAGCAACGGCGATGTCAACCTCGCCACATCTTGGCGAGGTCGAGCCTTGCCCAGCCAAGGTGAGGCCGGCCTCGCCATTGCAACCGACGAGGGTGATGACAAGGGCAGCGATGCTCTCGTCGGCCCTAGCCTGTGGCCGACCGACGGCGCCGGTGGCAACCATGGCCAAGGAAGGGAGGGAAAGAAAAAAAAAAAGAAAGAAATATTAAAAAATTCAAAATATTATTAATAAAAAGAAATTTTGTGTAGTTACTAAACATATTTTTGTTCTTTTTCTATTTTAAGAATAAAAATTTTGGGCATTTACCAAATATCTTTGAATGCTTAGAAATTATTTCCGGACACGAAATAAAAAAAAATCATTTTTGCTTAGAATCTATTTCTTGGCATAGAATGATTACCATGCGTAGACTAAAATATGTGAAACAATACAACACAAAGTTTAAGATATAAATTCCACATTGGAAATGCACCAAAATTCCACAAAGCGTGAGTGAACGATTAATCATCACGATACACCAAATCTTGAGTCTTGTTGGACATAAAGAGTGAGCAAAAGCGAGGAAAGAAAAAGAAAGCGAAGTTTATCGAGACAATAATATACCTCTTAAAATAGGCCTAGCAAGATTATTTCGACACCCTGCAGCTATTTCTTGATGGGCCCTCAAACATGAGTAGCTCACTTAGCTCCAATGTATGGCTGTCGCGACCTCCCCGAAACGGCCCCGCCGCCTACGGGGTGTGGCTAATGGATTACTAAGTTAAACCTAGCTCGAGCTCTCCCAAACCCATACCAATTCGCGACTTGAGTTTAGGTTGTTAACATGCAAATCAATTTCATTTAGAAGTCGCCACTAATCGGTTTTTGATAGGTCGATTAGACACCTAAGCGAAGCACGGGAGAATAGCTTCACTTCTACGAACCAGAGATTCAACGGGTACGGGGGCTTGATTACACTAATCAACTAATTAGTGCCCTTTCGGTACCTAAACTTGCTCAATTTCACCACCTAACATGTTCTCGCTAATTGGGGATCTCGAAATTCCATTTCCAACTAAACTAAAGGAAGCAACAATTAATGTCTAAGCCTAAACATGCATAATCAACTACATACGAGTTTAAGTTAAATGCGCAACTTAAAGTGTGTGAACCGTGCGACGTGGGCTTAAGCATAATACTAAACATGTGGAAAAGGCAAGATAAGCTAAATTAAACTTTTGATTTTTTTTTTTTGAGATTTTTTTTTTAAAAAAAAAAAAGTAAAAAATAAAATAAAATATTTTTTTTGATTTTCTGAAAAAAAAAATTTTGGAATTTTTGTTTTAAAATTTTTTGAAATTTTCGAAATTTTTTTTTTGATTTTGATTTTTTTTTTTTGAAAAATTTTTGAATTTTTAAAATTTTTGAATTTTTTTTAAAAAATTTTTTAAAAATTTTTTTTTTTTTTAAAAATTAATTTTTAAAGTATTAAAATAAAATAAATCGGATCCGGGTCGGACCTCCACGTCCGACCGGATTAGTTGACCCGGCTCAATTGATGGTTGCAAACCGGCTCATATGTTGAGCAGTTGTTCCTTGAAAATTTTTTGAAAGAAAGGCCCAAAATTTGCTTTAAAAAAAAAAAAAAAAAAAAAAAAAAAACTTCAGCCCACAGGATCTTGGGGAGGATTTCTCTCTCTCGATTTCTCTCCCTCTCCCTCACTCTGTTTACTCTCTCCCTCTCCTCCTCTCTATTTCCTCTCTCCCTCTCCGATTTCTCCAGCTTTCGCCCTCTCCTCACACTCTGTTTCTCTCCAAATTTTTTTTTTCTTTTCTCTCTCCCTCTCTTCCCTCTTCCTCCTTTAATCGTGCGAGAAAGAGGAGTCCTCTCCTCTCGACTTTTTTTTCCGGCGACGTCCACCATCCCGTTTTCGGCTAAGACAAGAGCAGGTCTACCCCGGCGTCGCGCCGCCCTCGACGCCCTTCTCTGCTTCCGCTTCTGCCTCCTCCTTTGTCCCCTGCTTCCGCTTCTCTTCCCTTTCCCAGGCGCAGTCAATGACGCTGGGGAAGACCACGCGTGACCAGCATCATTCAATGCTGGTCACGCGTCCTTTTTCTCTTTTTTTTTTTTTTTAACTTTAAAATAATCTCTTTTTTTTTTTCAAACGAAATTAAATAATCCTTTTTTTTCTTTAAAAAAAAAAAGTTCTAATAGGCCATGTTAATGTAAATGCACCTAATGCCTACACGTCATGCAGTTTAAAGAGGATATTTTTGGTTTAGGGATTAAAAGGATTAAGCCCTAATTTTTATGCGATAAAACCCTAGATAATTTGAGCAAAATTTAGGTATCAACAGCTGCCCCTCTTTGAAGGGGAGTTCGAAGAAGTTCCATTCAAAGATAAGAGACACATAAATTTTGTTCACAGAGGGCATGGGGAGATGTATGAGAGTTGCTTTTTTTTTTTTTTTTTCAAACGAAATAAACTCCTTTTTTTCTTTAAAAAAAAAAGTTCTAATAGGCCATGTCGATGAAGGTGCTCCTAATGCCTAAGCCCACGGGCAAGGAAGACTACACATTTTGGTTTAGGGATTAAAAGGATTAAGCCCCATCGATAAGGTGCTCCGGTAAAACCCAGCGGCAAGGAAAACTAGGAAGACTAATTTTGTCGATCAAAAATCGCTCTTGTCGATACCAAACTAACTATGCTTGCAATCGAAAGAAAATATTTTGATTTAGGGATTAAAGAATCCCTAATTTTTATGCGATAAAACCCTAAATATTTGGGCAAAATTTAGGTGTCAGCTCGCCCGGTCGATAAGGGGAGTGAAGTTCCATTCAAAGCCCAGAGACAAGGAAGACTGTTCACTGAGGGCACGCCCGGTCGATAAAGGTGCTTTTTTTTTTAAGGAAAAGGGAAAAAGGGAAGACTACGGTCTTTGATGAAATCGGCCGCGAAGCCCGGAAGATCCAGAATCTTTTGAAATCAGGATTTTGGGAAAAGACCCAGAGCTTTTTTTTTAAAGTCGGGGTTTACGGATAGACCCGGAACCTTTTGAAAAGCGTGGTTTTAAGGTTGGACCACAAACCTTTTTGAAAAGCGTGGTTTAAGGTTGGACCACAAACCTTTTGGAAAGAGTGGTTTAATGTCGGACCACAAACCTTTTGGAAAAGCGTGGTTTGAGGTTGGACCACAAACCTTTGGTTTTAAGGTTGGACCACAAACCTTTGAAGCGTGGTTTAAAGGTTGGACCACAAACCCTTTGGAAAGAGTGGTTTAAGGTTGGACCACAAACCTTTTGGAACGAGTGGTTTAAGCTTTTGGAACGAGTGGTTTAAGGTTGGACCACAAACCTTTTGAAAGAGTGGTTTAAGGTTGGACCACAAACCTTTGATGCGTGGTTTAAGGTTGGACCACAAACCTTTGATGTGTGGTTTAAGGTTGGACCACAAACCTTTGAAGCGTGGTTTAAGGCTGGACCACAAACCCTTTGGAAAGAGTGGTTTAAGGTTGGACCACAAACCTTTTGAAAGAGTGGTTTAAGGTTGGACCACAAACCTTTGATGCATGGTTTAAGGTTGGATCACAAACCTTTGAAGCGTGACGAGGTGTACATACCTGTAGGTCAGATCGGATTGCTTAAAAGTCCTCTCTCAACGAGGCTTGAAAGGATTCAGTGGATGGGCACTCGAGGTTCTCTGTCCTAGAGTTCAATAGGCCGCCTATTGTGTCCTTCCCAGCAAGGTCTTGGGAATTCATGAATGCTTGGATGTAAACACTTCTGAGATCAGCTTGAAGGTTGGTGTTTGTGAAAACGTCACCTGTCTTACAGGATTAGTAATAACATGCACGTGTTATAACAAGTGCTCTAGTAGCGAGTGCGTACCAGGCAAGATAACATCATAATAGGCCATATCAAAATGGTATCATCAATGAAAAAGCATTGATTGCATGGATAATTTAGGACAAACTCAATTGTTTGGAAAGCATTCAATATCCTTCAATATTGCAAAATTGCCTTAATGCATGAAGGACGTCATTAATCATCGAATTCTCTTAGGAGAAAGTCTTTTATCAAAGTGATGTTAACTTCCGAAGAGAGCCTATTACGCATGCCAAACAAGAATTCCTTAGTCTGAAAGGACTTCTCAGATACTCTCAAAAAGGCTGTTTGATCCCATCCATTAATGTGGGAAGTAAATCTGATCTCTCTGTATACCTCACACTATTAGTGTCGAAGGTTTTGAGAATCATTCGCAATAAGTACACGTTGACCAATCCAAGAGGTCTTTTAAAGGATTGTAATGTGGGTTTAGTCATGGTTTCAACAACGGATAAGCATCATCGGGCTAAGGAATGAAATAATTTTCAATCAGCATCTCCATCAGGTTTACAGGTCAAGAAACCTTAAGATAAGATAAGATAAGACAACTTTGCCCCCACTCCTTCAAACGGTGGATTCTTTGGACACGCAAATTTCTACTTAAACCATCCCAATCAGAAGAGACTTTGGAGAAGGTTGTAACATTGGTTTGGGTAAAGGCTCGAAAGGCTCAAAAATTCACAGGAGGGGTTTAAGAGTTGGTGATCACCGTGGCATCATTACCATATCATTCGATCTTTTGAAGGCACTCGACTTCTGAAGTGCAACTTGTCTCGAAAGTCCATTGACTAATCATTTTAATGCGAGAGCTTTGCTCTTTTCTCTAATAACTTTTGCTTTTGCAATGATTTTTCTTTGCAAGCATTTTGCTTTTGACATTCCCCTCTTTTTTTCATGGGAATTTTTCTCTTGATACAACTTTTTTCTGGGCATTGGCCTTGCTTTTACCAGACACACTGCTTTTTCATGCCCCCTAGTTTTCATTTGACTTTTGCTCTTTTCATTTTTTTTTTTTTTTAGCTTTCAAAACTTTCGAGATGTTTTTCATACTTTCTCATGAGTACCAATTGTCTTGATAAATCACGTGCTTTTGCCCCAAAGTAGGAGATAATCACCATTCGGTTTTAGAAATGAATATTTAGGCTCAACTTGGCTAAGCAAAAGGTATGAGTGTGTTTGGGTAGAGAAATGAATGCTCTTCTTCATTTTGGGATGTTTCAAGCTTCCACAAGGACTCACCTGAAGTTACCACAAAAGATTAATACAAGTAAGGGCAAAGAAATCTTTCTCATCATTTTCTCCAAAGCATGTCAACCAAAACCTCCAAATTTGCCCCGTTGTAGGGTGGTTCTTGACAGGGGTATTTTGTAGAAATTTTCCACATGTAAAGGCTCAAAGGGGCTTGACTATGGTCACCATAGTGTGTAGGATAGAAGAAGGAAATGCCTCCTTTCATTTTGATCCATATACTACTTGCGAATGAATCTCTTGCTCTTAAACAACACTAATTTCTCTTCCACTCGACTCTCAAAGTGTTTGTGGGACGTGTTTGGGAATGACTTGCCTTTCCTCATTCTAAGTATTTCTCACTTGGCATTATTAACATCCCCTCTCATTCTGTTGAGATCACCTGAGTAAATTAATCTCCTTGGGGAATTTTGATTCAAAATGGATAATTCACTAAGCATAAAGGCAAAATAGTTTTTTTTTTTTTAAAAAACAAATTTTGTCGTTGACCTTCTTTGGTACGGGTACTTACCTGCGGCCTAATGACTTGGTAACCCTCCCCTTCGCATTTAGCTTATTGGATGCTTGCCAAGACAGCTTAGTCATTCGTGGATCGATTGGCGGATTGTCTGGGACCTGTGAAGTAGACATGTGTGCATGTATGCATGATATGCATGATGTGACTATCCTACAGTGATTCGGATTGCATCGAAAATGGCTCTTGGGCCTGGGATTTCATTCAAGGAAAATACTTTTTCACCGAATCGGCGTTCTGAGGGCTTTGACAACTCTTGGCCGTCCATTTCTACAAGAATCAAAGCACCCCCAGGTAGAACCTTTCTAATGACATACGGACCATCATAATTTGGGGCGAACTTCCCACCTAATTGGGGTGCGATGGATAGCACTTTCTTTAGCACGAGATCTCCGGCTTCGAAATGTCGAGGTCGAACTTTGCGATTGAAGGATTTTGCAACTCGCCTTTGGTAACATTGGCCATGGCATAAAGCCTCTAGTCTTTTCTCATCGATCATGTTCAACTGATCCCATCTTTGTTGTGTCCACTCCTCCTCAGAGAGTTCCGCTTGTGAGAGAATCCTCAATGAAGGGATTTCGACTTCTACGGGCAAGACAGCCTCCATACCATAAACGAGCGAGAAAGGAGTTGCCCCTGTCGAAGTGCGGATCGAAGTTCGATATACCATCAATGCATAAGGCAACCGTTCATGCCAGTCTCGATAGTTGTCAGCAGTTTTTGACAAGATCTTCTTTATATTCTTATTGGCTGCCTCCACAGCTCCATTCATTTGTGGACGGTAAGGTGAGGAGTTCAAGTGACGAATATGAAACTCGTCGAGTAAGCCATCTACAATCTTGTTGTTCAAATTTGAGCCGTTGTCAGTGATGATCGCCTCCGGGACCCCATAGCGAGCGATGATATCACGACGGATAAACTTGACCACATTCTTGGCGGTGACGTTGGCATATGAGTTTGCCTCGATCCACTTGGTGAAGTAATCGATGGCTACCAAGATGAAACGATGTCCATTGGAGGCCTTAGGATTAATTGGCCCAATCATATCGATCCCCCACATTGAGAAAGGCCATGGCTCGGACATTTGCCGCAATTCATTTGGCGGCACGTTGATTTTGTCTGCATAGATTTGACACCGATGACAATAACGAACATGCCGAATGCAGTCGGTCTCCATAGCCATCCAGAAATAACCCAGTCTCATGATCTTCCTGGCCAAGAGATGACCGTTCATGTGCGGGCCGCATTCTCCTTCGTGAATTTCTCTCATCAACTGGTTAGCCTCTCCAGCATCGACGCATTTCAACAAGACCGAGTCAAAGGACCTCTTGTAAAGAGTATTGCCACTAATGAAGAACTTCGACGCTAGTTTTCTTATGTATTTCTAGTCCGTTAGCTCGCTTCCAGGAGGATATTCACCCCTATGAAGATAATTCATGATGTCATGATACCACGGCTTCTCATCAGGTTCATCTACGATCGCCGAACAGTAAGCCGGGCGTGTCAGTATTTCGATTTTTAGTGGCTCAATGTCCAGCCCCTCCATGACCTGCAGCATCGATGATAACGTGGCTAGGGCGTCGGCAAACTGATTTTGCGATCGGGGTAAATACTCAAAAGAAATCTCTTCGAATTCCTTTATCAACTCCTCAAGGAATTTGTGGTAAGGAATCAACTTGAGTTCGCGGGTTCGCCATTGTCCCTCCGTCTCAAGAATGATAAGGGCGAATCGCCAGAACCTCAGAGCTTCCTAACCTTCATGTCGATGGCCAATTGCAATCCCAGTATGCAAGCTTCGTATTCTGAGATATTGTTGGTGCATGGGAATACCAACTTGGCAGCCACCGGGTGATGCTGACCGGCCGGGGAAATGAGCACTGCCCCAGCCCCAGAACCTGCCAGGTTAACGGCGCCGTCGAAGTACATAGTCCACTTATCACTCACTATCTCTAAAACACGCTCCTCTATGAGATCTGGCTGATGATGGTCTTCTGACCTTTCGACGTTTTCAGCCAACATGTCAGCTATAGCTCTTCCCTTGATGATTTTTGCGTCATCTTTGTGGACGTCGGTTCGGACACCAGTACTTGCCACTTTGCTAACTTTCCAGCTAACGCAGGTTTTTCCAGCAAATATTTGATGGGATCGTTCTCAGTTACAAGCAAGATCCGATGATGAAGTGTGTACTGGCGTAAGCGGTGCAATACCCACACCAAAGCCACACACGTCTTTTCAACCCCGGGGTAATTTATTTCGGATGAAGTAAATTTCTTACTGAGGTAGTATATCGCACACTCCTTGTCATCGCTTGGTCTCTTCTGGGCTAGTAGGGCTCCCAATGACTCCTCATGAATAGTCAAGTAGAGTATTAGTGGCACTCTGGGAACAGGTGGCACCAGGACTGGTGAATGAGAAAGATATTCTTTTATTTTCTCAAATGCCTCTTGACAATCAGTACCCCACTTAACTTTGGCGTTTTTCTTCAGGAGCTTGAAAAAAGGTTTAGCTGTCTCGGACAGTTGAGAAATGAATCTCGCCACATAGTTCGGTCTCCCAAGAAACTCGAACCTCTCGACGCGGTAGAAGGGGACTTTAAGTCACAAATGGCCTTAACCTTCGATGGGTCGATTTCAATGCCTTGACTCTTGACCATGAATCCCATGATTTCCCAGATTTTGCCCCAAACACACATTTGGCGGGGTTAAGTCTTAACTTGAACTTTCGAGTCGGTCAAACAACCTGCGGCACCTCGATGTGGTCCTCTCCGTGTTTGGACTTAGCAATCATATCGCCTCGTAGACTTCCACCTCTTTATGCATCATATCGTGAAACAGGGTGACCATTGCTCTTTGGTATGTTGCCCCGGCATTTTTCAAGCCGAAGGGCATTACCTTGTAACAAAAGGTCCCCCAAGGAGTAATGAAGGAGGTTTTACTTTTATCTTCTTCTTTCATCCGAATTTGATTATAGCCAGAAAACCCATCCATAAAAGAAAATAATTCGAACCCCGCGGTGCTGTCGACCAATACATCGATATGAGGCAGTGGAAAGTCATCTTTCGGACTTGCTTGGTTCAGATCGCGGTAGTCAATACAAACCCTGACTCGACCATCCTTCTTCATGACGGGGACTACATTGGCTATCCAATCCGAGTAGCGCGACACTTCTATAAAGCCCACCTTCAACAGCTTCATGACTTCTTCTTCGATCTTCTTGGATAATTCGGGCTTTGTTCTTACGAGTCTTTGTTTCTTTGGCGAGATACTTAGATCGGTTGGTAGAGCATGTTCTACAATTTCTTTATCCAACCACAGCATATCCGCATATGACCATGCGAACACATCTTGGTATTCTTTTAAAAGGTCGACCATCCTTTTGATGTTGGTCTCGAAAAGGTCAACTCAATCCTAATTTCTCTAACGTTCTCCGAATCGCCCAGTTTTGTGATGGTAAGCTCTGCGGTCAATGGCTTGGACTCTTAGGTGTCGAATCCAATCACCTTTCGATGCTTTTTTGGTCACAATCATCCTTGTCATCCTCGGTCCCCAGGAGGAATTTTTAAAAAAAGCGAATCCGACTCACATATGCACCTATCATGATCATGTGACATGTTATGCACGAGATGCCACCAAGAAGGTTAGTGATTAAATTGGCAAATGTTACTGCAACTACGATATGCATGTGCTTTGAAGAGTTTTTGAAAATGAAGGGTTCGTCCTCATATCCTTGGATGCCCCTATTTTGCAAATGATTTTGAAGACTAGGAAGCGTGTGGAAGTCCAGGCCTCAAAGCATCATCATCAGTCTGGTTTGGGTACTTCCACACGTCCTTAATAAAACATGATCATGATTCAATTAACAAGATAGGGCCGTTTACATGACTCGAGGTCTTGGACCGACGGCTCCGCGATCCAAGATCTTGATTACAAAAGAAAGCAGCAGCTAGATCTAAACGGACTTCCCATGGAAGGGATAGACATAGACTCAAACTAACGGAACAGGAAAGAAAAACAGCATCCCTACTCAGAAGGGTTGGCGGTAACGGTGGAGGGCTTGGTCTCCTCATTTCCCATGATAGCAGGCAAATTCTTCTTGAATAAATCAATGAGACCAAAAACGGCCTCCTCCTCCTCTTGTAGCAGCTTGGGTGGACCGGGAATATTTCCTTGATTATGGAAGAAGTAAACCCTTCCGACCTTCTCCTAATCCAAATAAACTCCCCCGACCTCCGTAACTCCCACGATTAGCTAGGCCTTCACGGTCACTGCGGTTTTCATTGCTTCCTCGGCCTCCACGACCCACGGCCCCCCTCGTGCCGACCTCGACCTCAATATTACCTCGTCCTCCATGGCTACCTCGACCACTAGAATCGCTTCCACGGAAACCCAAATCTGTCCTTTGGCGCCATTTGAAGACACAGAGGTTCTTTAATACCCTGGCCATGCAATCCTAAGCCGGTTCGGTGACATGACCATTCTCGAGCAACACCCTACTCGACATTATCGAAGGCTTGGCCACTTCCGGGTTGCGATCATAGTCCCCACAGCACGTGGATTACCGACACTAACTCAAGAGCCCGGTAGCTTGATTCAACCTTGCTCTCGTGCTCTATGTATGGAATTGCGGTGTCATGGAAAAGTTTGAAATCGATCTCTCCATGAACTGTTATCAACTTCCCATCCACAACGAATTTGACCTTCCTGATGCAAGCTCGAGGGCACGGCTCCCCGCGGTGTGTATCCAAGGTCGTCCTAGTAGGAAATTGAATGCACTTTAATGTCCAGGACACGGAAGTTGACTAGAAAAAGAACCGGACCAATCGGTGGTTCAAGCTCGACCTCGCCAATGACCTCCTTCTTCATACCGGCAAAAGCTCGGGACGGTAGATTTAGATGATGAATTTTCTCTTCACTCACCCCGCACGACGAAGGGTGGCAAGTGGACAAATATTCAATGCAGACCCATTATCAATCAAAGACTTTGCTACCACTACATCACGATACTTAAGCCGAAATAAGTAGCGCCTTGGTGTGGTTGCGACCTTACGGAGGGAAATCTTCATCGGCAAAAAAAAATCGATCCTTTAGCAAGATAGACCCAACAAACTCCTCTAACTGGGTGTCATCGATGGTCTCGAGGGGCGTGCACTTCATTCAAAACTTTGAAAGGTGGTATTCTTATGTTTTTCGGAAGATTTGAAGAGATCCGAATGGAGATTTGGGCTGGCATCTTTCTCAAGCGATTCACAATGTTGAATTCGCTCGTCTTCACAATCGCCAAGAATTGCTTCGCCTCCTCTTCCGAGATGGCTTTCTTTTCAACGATCCTCGTAGGGTATATAGCGGGGCCCCACCGTGTGATGGTGTCGATTTCGTTTGCTTTATAATTCCGTGGATCGCTTTGGGGTCGTGGCTCGGGATTCGATCTACTATTATGTCTTCTTCGTCCTCGAGGCGGGGAGTTCAATCACCGCTGGCTCCATGACGTAATCATTGATCTCAAGGGTGGTGAACTCTTCGGCCGCCAGATCAACAACTAATTGCTCAACCTCTTCCCCGTCCGGGCATCCATAAGTCCTCCTCGACGGATAAGTCAATCACCACGGGGGTGATCATGCGACCATCTCTTCGGGTTCAAGCGAAAGTCGTCCATACCTCCCCCACCCATCGGGAACAACATCCTTAGGGTTCGTGAAGAAGCTGGGTGGTGGTGAGTACTTCAAGATAGTCAAATTTGCCACTGGCTATCCCGAAGGTGTCGACTACTTCCCCATTCTGACGAGCACGCTTTACGAACTCCTGATTCCATTCCACATTGCTAGCCCGAGGTTCGAAGTCTTCATACAAATTTTCTCCTTCTAACGCATCCTCATTAGGCGGCTCGTCAGTTTCTATAGTCTCAACGAGTGCCTCCCCCGATTCCTCCTCGTGAAACGAATCAAGAACAGCCGTTATGGTCGCCAAACTATCTTTCTTCGTACTGTAGATCACTCCCATGTCCACCATCTGGGCGATGCGTTTCAATTTTTCTTTCAACGGAATATCCTCCCCGTCCTCAAAGTGTCCAGCTGACACTAGTAATTTGTAAAGTCTATGAGCGTCCACGTTAAAGGCTTGCTTGCTCTCACTACCCTCCTCGATAACCACATTGACATCCTCAGCATGATTGGGCAACGGGTTTTGTTGAACATTAGGGACTGATTCTTTAAAGGATAAAATGCCCTTGTCAAGTAGATTCTGGACCTTGAGTTTAAGGATAAAGCAATCATCCACATCATGACCCTTCTTGCCCCTGTGGAACTCGCAAGACTTTGATGAATCAAATCCGGGAAATCTTTGAGGATTGTCCCGAGGCACTTCCTTAGCTACCATCCCCCTTTTCAACAGCATGGGCAACAACTTGGACAGTGGCCTAGGTAGGGGAGTGAACTGCCTTGGTGTTCTCCTTCTAAATTCCTGATTCTGGTACGCTCTATCTCGAAATACAGACGAGCCTTGAGAGGATGAGGTAGAGGGCCTTGTCACGACCGGCGCTTGCACATATGCGATCTCCACGTCTTTCTCCTTCTTGCTCGGGACCTTTCGACTAATCCCTTCGCTCAACCTACCGTCGTGCATGGCCCCTTCTATTCTCTCCCCGACATCTACCAGCTGGGAGAAGGTCACATCCCAACCCACCAACTTTAAGTAGAAATCATTAGGTAGGGTCTTGAGGAAAAGGTCGAGCAGCTCCTTTTATCATTTAGCCGGAGGTCGAACTTGAGCGGCAAGAGTACGCCACCTTTGAGCAAAGGCCCTGAAGGACTCACTCCTCCTTTTTAGGTTTGAGTCAACACCTCGCTGGGGGCTATCTCGTATTGTATTTGTATTGCAAGACAAACGCCTCAGCCAACTCTTCCCATTTCTCGAACTTCTCGGGCTCCGCTAGCACGTACCATTGCAATGCAGCCCCGTCGACTCTCCCGGAAGGTCTGAACCATTAAAGGGACATTCGGCGTGTCTTGCCATCTGTTCAAATAGTACTTTAAGTGGATCTTTGGGTCTCCGGTCCGAAGTCATATTTAGTGAAATCCGGAATCTTGAACTTCTCGGGAAAGCTCATTTGTGCATATCGAGATAGGTCCTCAATCACGTGCTCTTCATATCCTCGTAGCGCGCGGGCTTCTCCTCTATCTTCGCGAACCTTTTGTTGTGTTCCTCCTCTAGGCCAGGCGGTGGCGACCACGAGATGGGGTCCAATTCGGCCGTTCACACGTAGAACCTAATGCCTCCTCAGCAACATTTCTTCTTGAGGGCCCCTCCACGGGCTCGGGAATAAGTTGAGGTGCGGCTTGGCCAACATTCGGTCTTTGCTAATCGGCCCTCATATCTTCGGGCGAATCGAGTGAGCGACGGCAAAGACCATTGATCTTGTCGTCGAGGCGGGCGAAACGGGCGTTCTGTTCCTCGATATTCATCTGCGTGGCCCTTGATCGCGTTGAATCGGCGGCGCCTAGAAGCCGTAACCGCCTTGGCGGAGGCAGGGAGCGTTGGCAGGCTGTCAAACTTGGTGTAGACACGGCGATCACGGAACTCCTCTCTTCGTGCGTTAAGTGGACTCAGACGATTTGCGAACACCTGAAAAATGAGCATATGTGAGCGCACAATTCGAGTGGGAGCTTGGCCCATGGCAATGGTCTAGGCGTTTTGTATCCCTCGAGAGAAATTTTTTTTTTTTTTTTTAGACTGAAATTAGAAAATAAGATTCTTCTGGCATTGAAACAAAGAAGGCACACGACGATTCCTAAGCCTCGAAATTGAGACTAAGGAAGTACATGAAATTGCTGGAACATAAGAAGAACGAAATTCCCTAAACATCGAGACTAGAGAAGCGATAAAACATTTTAAACAAAAAACTAGGGGGACAAAGTGTCATCACAAAATTCTCGAGGCGGCTCATTTTATATGCGATGGGGAACTCATGGGTTTTGAGCCGTTTGTTCTCTCTAGTCAACTTCGAGATGCGAGTCTTGTCCATTTCCACCCTCTTTTCAAGATGCTCAATTTGGCGCCTTTTTGGATGGCTTGTCACTCACTTCCGGGACCGGTGGTCGAGAATGGTCGGAATTCGTGATTGTGGATGTAGAACGTGGAGGCATGGTGAATCTCTTCTTCTCCATTCAAAGATCTTAGGCACGGCAATCCTTTCAGATGACACTCGCTCCAGCAATCTCAATGGCACGGTTTTTCCGAAATAATCGTAGTCCGTGCGGGTGAAGCGAGCCCCGGAACATCTCCGCCTTGAGAGGTGGGGGATCTCTTGTAGGGCTCGGTATTGGCGGGCTACCCCATATGGGTAATAGGAAGTGGCGCCCGGAAAGACCAAGCAGCTGGATCGGGTTGGCAAACTTGTGAGCGAAGCGGGCTTCCTCGACACAGAGCCATTTAGCATGCCATAGAAATGCCTTGGGTTCGTGGTCTATTAGGAAATTTATCCAACGGGAATATTCTTTGTCGGGGAATGCTTTTCTAAGACTTGGAACCTCTCAGTATGGGTGTCTAAACTCATCTATTTGGAACAATTGCATAAGGTGCCCAAATCCCCTTATGGGAAAGAAACCATATTTGCAAAATTTCTGGGAAGCTCGCATGGTTTTGTCTCCGTTTTGTTTAAAACGATTAAGGGACAACAATGTTTCGCTAAAATCATGTTGACATAGTTTAACCCGGCGCACATGTGTTTGACCACCCAAGCAATTGAAGGATTAATGGCATTCTTACGATGAGGGAAGATAATTAGTCTGACAAATGCTAAAATAAAGATCCTACTCCTTTGGGCTATGGGTTGACTCGAAAAACATTCGGCTAAAAATGAGAATGGGCATGCATAAGAATTAGCCTTAACGACCTTCCTCACCACCTCAGCCCTAACTCTCAAAAATTGTGACAACTCGGAGATGGGGTCTATACCTATGGGTGGCTTGACAAGCTCGGTCCCAAGAGGCATTCCAATGGCAATGCTATATTCTTCCAAGGTCGGCGTTAACTCGAATTCGCCGAATATGAAAGTTGATGTTTGAGGGCACCAAAAGTGCGGTATTGCTTGCATAACCCCGGAATGGATGCTGATCTTGAGTAATGGGAGGAGACGACCAATCTTTGCCTCGACCTGCCTTTGGCCATTTTGATCCAACTGATCCCACCACGCTATGAGTTCTTTCTTGGGAGTGGAAATGAATTGGACATCGGCTCTCCCCATCGCATATAAATTGAGACTAACGAACGACCTAATTTGCCACACGGACCAACAAAAAGGAAATAAATGAATTGCATAACAGAAAGATAAATGCTTACTTTATTGAGAACAATGGCGGACACAAGGACATGCGCATGAAAGGTGAGGCTCACTTTCTATCTAAACGGTTTGAACAAGGTGAAGCTAAGAGGGTGATCGACCGCCGCAGCCTCGCGTTGGTGTCGTCCTCTTAACTCCGGCTTAGTCGAAAGAGATATCCTATAGTCACGCGGTCTCGCGGATAAGGATAAACACTTACGATACCAAGAAAGAACTTTCGGGAGAAGAAAGGCAACCTCTACACAGCGGGTCTCGCGTTCGAGGTTGTATCTTTCTCAACACCATCCTAAAAGCGTCCTATCACGGCCCGGTCCCAAGAAGATGGTTGTGTGTGCGATAGTGTAGTGCTAAAACATCTAAAGCATGCACAACAATGTATGGGCAAACAATATTCGAAAATAAATAAATAAATAAATAAATATTCGTTCCCTAAATCTCGAACCTGCAAAACAAGGGGTTAATGGCGAGAACATTCACATTAGGGATGGATATAAACAAGAAAAATGGCCTAAGTCCACAAAAAGTCCCCAGCGGAGTCGCCAAGCTGTCGCGACCTCCCCGAAACGGCCCCGCCGCCTACGGGGTGTGGCTAATGGATTACTAAGTTAAACCTAGCTCGAGCTCTCCCAAACCCATACCAATTCGCGACTTGAGTTTAGGTTGTTAACATGCAAATCAATTTCATTTAGGAGTCGCCACTAATCGGTTTTTGATAGGTCGATTAGACACCTAAGTGAAGCACGGGAGAATAGCTTCACTTCTCACAACCAGAGATTCAATCGAGTGCAGGGGGCTTGATTACACTAATCAGCTAATTAGTGCCCTTTCGGTACCTAAACTTGCTCAATTTCACCATCTAACATGTTCTCGCTAATTGGGGATCTCGAAATTCCATTTCCAACTAAACTAAAGGAAGCAACAATTAATGTCTAAGCCTAAACATGCATAATCAACTACATACAAGTTTAAGTTAAATCGCAACTTAAAGTGTGTGAACCGTGCGACGTGGGCTTAAGCATAATACTAAACATGTGGAAAAGGCAAGATAAGCTAAATTAAACTTTTGATTTTTTTTTTTTAATTCAGCTTATCTTGCCTTTTCCACATGTTTAATTAATGTTAAGCCCATTCTGAAAAAAAAATGCGATTTAACTTAAACTCGTATGTAGTTGATTATGCATGTTTAGGCTTAGACATTAATTGTTGCTTCCTTTAGTTTAGTTGGAAATGGAATTTTGAGATCCCCAATTAGCGAGAACATGTTAGGTGGTGAAATTGAGCAAGTTTAGGTACCAAAAGGGCACCAATTAGTTGATTAGTGTAATCAAGCCCCGCACTGCTGAATCTCCGGGTTCGTAGAAGTGAAGCTATTCTCCCGTTTTCGCTTTTAGGTGTCTAATCAACCTATCAAAACCGATTAGTGGCGACTTTAAATGAAATTGATTTGCATGTTAACAACCCAAACTCAAGTCGCGAATTGGTATAGGTTTGGGAGAGCTCGAGCCAGGTTTAACTTAGTAATCCATTAGCCACACCCCGAAGGCGGCGGGGCTGCTTTCGGGAGGTCGCGATAATGGCTATGGTCGCCCAATGAAAACCAGAAAACGAAAGCCACGACAATTTGATATGGACCCACCGTTGCAGGCAGTCATGTCACCAATGAATGGGGAATAAAATGCCAACCTGCTGTCCAATCGTCGGAAAAATCACACAAATAATTTTTAAATTTTTATCTAATATATAATATGATTCTTGAATTTTTAATTTATTTAATGTGACCTCTGAATTGAAACTCAAAGTGCAACGTGGTCCTTGAATTTTCAATTTTTTTAACGTGATTCCTAAACTTTTGATACATATTCAATTTGATTTCTCAACTATATGAAAATGTTCAATGTCATCCTTCTATTTATTTATATAATTGAGAGACTAAGTTGAACATAAACCAAAAGTTAATGGACCACATTGAATAAATTAAAAGTTCAAAAAACACATTGCATATTGTACTAAAGTTTAAGAACTATCTTGAAAAAATTAAGGGTTCAGTGACTACATTGCACATCGGGCCAAAGTTTATGGACCATTTGTGTCATTACCCCATGATGAAATTCCACGAGCAATCCATTTCTTTTCTTGAGATTGATTAAGGTACAACCCCCTCACATGTTCATTAGATTGATTAAGGTACAATCCCGAAAGGCCTTTCATTGGGGGATCCATGGTCCTTCGTTACCATGCTAGTTTAATCCTTGCCATACAATTAAGGATCTTTCATTCCTGGAGTGGCTGAAGATTCAAAATGCACAACCCCCTCACATGTTGGCAATGGATTGTTGCCAGCGGCATTGTCGGTTTCCTATTGATCATATTTTTGCCATGGCAATTTCCTCATGTTAACAATAGAGGTTCCACCGTGTATACTAAAAAGATATTTCACCCGAAAAGTATAAGACAATTCACCAAAAAAAATTGTTTTTGGCTTTTTGTTAATGAAAAGGAGTTCCTTGCTGATTTTTGGATGGAAAATCTTTATGGCTTATATCAAAAGAAAAAATTGATTTTGATTTTTTTTTTATGAAAAGGGGTTCTTTGCTGATTTTTGGATGGAAAATCTGTATGGCTTATACCAAAAGAAAGTAAAAGACAAGTTATGAAATTTAAAGAACTATAAAGTTAGAGAAGATAAATGAAGGCTTAAAACTGTAAATAATAGTGTTATGGTATCGATGGTTGATTGATCGCCACTACAAGAGTTCACTGTCGGTATTTATATCCCAGCTAACAACAGTTATAGATAAATATTTATCACACTAATTACAATTGATGCTACACGTTCCCCGAGTTTTTAGACATGCTTTTTGTACTCTAGTAATTTTCATCCAAAACAAATTTATAACTTCGAAGATCACCGAGATAGCCAACTGTCACTTTGTACTGGAACCACCACTTGATATTGAAGTCGATACATCATTGCTGTCTTTTAACTCAAACACCAGCCAAAAAACTGAAGTAGTGAACTAGCGATGAGCTTTGTCGACTGGCAACGGTCTTTTTTGATAATCTACTCCATGATCGTTGTCAATGACTTCACTAATGATCCGTCGATTCTTCAAGTCAATTGCCTTGATGATTAATTGATTATCCTGACCAAACCTTAGTATAGGCAATTGAGTTCACCACTCATCAATAATAAAGGTTGGCAATTTTCTAGTGTAAGCACTTCACAAAGAGAGAAGGTTCCTAGCTACTAATCTATGCCTTCACAAAAACTTTTGGGTACCCAATCATCATCCTTCCAATGGAGGCACTTGAAAGCCAAAGACAAGGACATTGTTCTAGCCTCTCAGCCCAAAACAGGATGTAACATTCCGAATTTTGATCCGAATTTCTAAATCAAAATTTCAAGGGTAATTGTGACTATTTGGTAGGACGAACGTCATTTTAGAGTGGCCATTTATGTTTGGAAATAATACGGCTGAAAACGGAAAATTCGACAGAAATTGAGAAAATTACGGTTTTGCCCCTGTGGACACCGAGGCCGGATTTGGAGGCCGTTTGGGGTTATTTTTCGCGGCCAAGGTCATTTTGGGGCAATCACACGCGTCCGGAGCGTAAACGATCAAAGACTGGAATTTTGACAAAAATTGAAAAATAATATTATTTTATTCTTGAGACTTCGTGGACGATTTCCGAGGGCGTAGAAAGTGAATTTCGCTAATCCAACACCGGATTACGTCTCCCATGAATATAGAGGACCGGTATGGGCAAAAATCGAAATTTCGGTTCGGGACCGGAAAATTACGAAAATGCCCCTAGGCTACTATTAGTTTATTCCGAATTTTGGCTAAAATTTGGGGACTAACTAGGGTTAAGGAGACCAAACCAGACCTGGTTAGCTTTGGTTAGGGGTGTTTGACCCTTATACCCTTGCATTATTGGTGGGAATTGAACCTAAGCCATTGGATTTAAGGGCAAATTGTCCTAAGCCCTTGGATTTGTGACATGTGGACTCCACTCACCCAAATTTGATCACTTTTTTTAACTCCTCATGTCTCTCTCTCTCTCTCTCTCTCTCTCTCTCTCTCTCTCTCTCTCTCTCTCTCTCTCTCTCTCTCTCTCCCGTCGTCTTCCAAACCTTTTTGGAGCAGTGGTTTAAGCTTTTGGAACGAGTGGTTTAAGGTTGGGACCACAAACCTTTTGAAAGTGGTTGGGTTGGACCACAAACCTGATACGTGGTTTAAGGTTGGACCACGACCTTTGATGTGGTTTAAGGTTGGACCCTGGCTTAACGAAGCGTGGTTTAAAATTTGGACCTAAACCCTTTGGAAAAGTGGTTAAGGTTGGACCACAAACCTTTTGAAAAAGTGGTTTAGTTGGACCACAAACCTTTGATACATGGTTTAGGTTGGATCACAAACCTTTTGAGCGTGACGGTGTACATACCTGTAGGTCAGATCGGATTGCTTAAAAAGTCCTCTCAACGAACTTGAAAAGGATTCAGTGGATGGGCACTCGAGTTCTGTCCCTCGAGTCGATTTTAGGCGAGTAAAAATTCCTTAAACCCGAGCAAGTCTATTGGGAATTTAGGGGTTATTTGGGGTTAATTAAGCTAAAATGTGGTCTAATTGGATGTATTTGTGTATGGGCTGATTAGGGGACTCAATTGGTGCTTCATGAGATGATTTAAATGTGATTTAAGGCATGAACATAGGGGCTGCCTGGTACTGTTCATAGAGATCCGAAATTTCACTAAATTGCCTAAATTGTTCATTAAATGGAATGACGAGTAACGGCTCGAATTTAGGCATTTTTGGAACTAATTAGGACTGGTTGGAATCCTAGTGGTGCCGCCTTGTGCGGAGATTGAATGGCTAAGTTTGATTTGGATATGGCGGGCCCTGGGGTATATTGCGTTGAATTGGAATAAGTGTGTGACATGAGCGCCGGGTTATTTGGGGTTAAATGGAAAAGATTGAACGTACCATTAAGGCGTTGAAATTGATAAATTCGCGGGTAATTTATTTGATCTCTTGACATGAGTAGTGCAATTAATTTGAATTCCCGTGTATGTGAATGGCTTGTGTGTTGGTTATTAGCCGAATTAGAGCGCATGGGTATATGTGACAAGCCTTTTAAACAGTGGCCTTCGGTCGGAACAAACTGTGGCATTCGGGTCGGGCCTTCGGGTCGGAATAAACTGTGGCCTTCGGGTCGGGCCTTTGGGTCGGAACAAACTGTGGCCTTAGGGTCGTGGCCTTCGGGTCGGAACAAACGTTGGCCTTAGGGTCGTGGCCTTCGGGTCGGAACGAACTGTGACCGATGGGTCGTGGCCTTCGGGTCGATTTAACTGTTGTTGGCCTTGGGGTCGTGGCCTTCGGGTCGATATAGCTGCACATGTTTTATATTAGTATTAAATGCCTATCTGCAGGGCGGGAATAGTGAATTGGGCTGTGAGCCCGGGTGAATTTATATTGGTTGTTATATTAGTTCAGTGATTCATGTGTTTTTATTTACTCGCTGGAGGTGCATTTTAGCCTAGTTTGGGATTAGTGACTTTTTACTTGTTGAGTTTTCTCACTGTTGTAGTAAACCGAATTTTCAAACCCTCATCCATAGGATGCCGAGGAAAGCCCCTCTTTTTGGATTCCCGCAGCGAATCGAGCGGTCGTCTGATGTGCACCCCTGTGGGGATGGGACGGCATATGTTAGATACTATTCAGTTTTATTTGTAAACGTGGAAGAGGACTACAGTCACACCTAAGAGTATGTAGCCTGGTGTCGTAGGGGAGCTGATGGCGTGACAGGACCCCCGATCAGAACCTTTGACATTCCGGTGGATGTAAACGGCGTTATGATCCCTCAGATGGCGAGTGGTGAAGTATCGGACCCTCCTTCTTCCCTCAGCGTGAGTTTTCAAGGATGAGACCGTGGATAGACCGGCAGCTATGGATGAGGAGGAGGAAGAGCAGTAAGTTATAGCCGTAGATATAGATCCGGTGGACGGCGAAGAGTTTGAACTTGAGGCAATGGACGTGGATATCGATGCAGCAGGAGAAATTGCTGAGGTTGGATCGAACGAGGAGATAAGAACTAAGGAAGATGATGAGTTAGGTCTTTATCTAGATTTAGAGTTAGAACTCAACTCAGAGGACGAGAAGATAATGGCAGAGGCCATAGACTTAGAGGAGTATGAGGTTCAGGAGGATTCTTCTGAGGAGTTTTCAGAGTCATCCGATCCAGACTGGGAGCCTTAGATTAGGTCTCAGTGTAGGAGCGAGGGCCGCTACTTTTTGACTGTAGCCCTTCCCGATAGATAGCTTTGATATCCCTAGGCTACCGATCCCTTTTTGCTTCGTGGCCCTTTTGGTGTACCTTTTTGTCTATAAAGGGATAGTGTATATGGGTTTGTAAAGGATGTATATTTTGGTTCAATCAATCATAATTGTTATTTCTTACTATTCATGGTTGCTTTCAAATTGTCCGGGTGTATATATATCTATTATATATACGTCGTTTTCGCATGTGGCATGTTTTTCTTCTATTTGGGTATTCGGGTCTCCGTGACGCAATCCTGGGAGCGTCGCATTTCGTTTCGACCTTACACGGATGTTCAGGCTTCGTTGGGTGCGGGGCGTGACATAGGAACCGCTTGGCTAAAAGCCCGTGTTCTCCACTTCAATATCTCAAACTTGTCCTTGCTCCCTTCCAATTCCCACGAACTTGTCTCTTTTTTGGATTTCACCTGGTATGCAAATAAATCGAGAACCAATCTCATGACTTCCCGGAACCAAGGATGTCCTCCTCACCCGTTCCCTACCCATGCTTGCTGAATCCACCAAGCGATCGAATTGCCACTTTCGGACCCCAAAAGGAAAAGAAGAAAAAATGCAGCAGGAAACATCTCAAATCAAACCCAATCAACTACTCAATCGAAGGTGTGGCAATGACTCAACCAGCATGCTAATAAAGCACCCGGAGGTCCACCAAAGAAACGTGTATTTTCTTAACATGATTAAGGCGCATGCACAAGAAGTCAATAGACATGATTTGCGTGAATGCGGTACAATTGGGACTTGTTATCTCAGCCATTCGATCATAAAAATCTCACATGGGGCTCATAATGTCGTTTTTCTCATGTGATTGTGGGTATGCAACAATTATAAAACAATGAAAAAGGATATGAAAACCACTGAGAGTTTTGCCCCGGAAACACCATGGGAATGGGAGAAGGCGAGCAGCAGGGCACTGATGAGCTGATTGCTTCACTTGCCCAAGAGAAAGTTCCAAGCCTTCCTCCTTGTTGCCTTTTCCAAAACTTTTGGTGCCCGATCTTCGTGCTTCCTAATGTGGTCGCGTTCCAGAGGCACTTCAAGGCCAAAGACAAGGACATTGTTGTTGCCTCTGGCCCCAGATTGGGGAGCACCTGCCTAATGGCCATAGCATTCTCCATTGTCAATCGCTCCCGCTTCGACATCTCAAGCATGCCCTCGCTCACTTCAAGCCCCCATGAACTCATCCCTCGCTTCAATTTGACTTGTTCATGCATAACCCGAGATTCAATCTTGATGACATCGAGGAATTGAGGCTCCTCTCTAAGCACTTCCCTTATTCAAGCTTGCCGGAGTGTCAAGTAGTTGGATTGCCGGATCATTTATGAGACTTGCACACAAGAATGAGAGGGAGATGATTAGTCTGAGTTAGAGGGGTCCACTAGGAGGTCATTAGATTGAGAAACTAAACTTTTGTGAACACTAAGACATGGGTAGTCAGCAGTGAGTGAAGTTCAGTACTACAGTTCACCATACCCCATAAATTGTGGGCTGTGTATATTCAGACTTATGGGTACCCTTCGATCCAAAGGTGGTGCTAGGTATTTGTTGTCCTTTGTTGAGGACATTTGAAGGAAATTCTTGATTTATTTTCTTAAGCACAAGAGTGAGGTGCTTGGTCGGTTTAAGTTGTGGAAGGCGATGACCAAAGCAGATAGAAAGAAAGATCATGTGCCTGAGAAATGATAAATGGTTGGAATTCTATTATAATGAGCTTTGCCAGTTTTGCACATAGGAAAATATAGTAAAACACCGCATTGTAGCCGACACACCACAGCTAAACGGAGTGGCAGAAATGATGACCAGAATTATATTGGAGAGAGCTCGCTCTTTACTCTTCAATGCTGGATTAGATGAAGGTTTCTGGACTGAAGTATTAAATTCCACTTTTTGGTTAGTGAACAGATTAGTCATCACTAACAATTGATTGGAAAATTCTTGAGGAAACATAGTCAGGTAAGTCTGTCGATTATACTAGACTAGAAGTGTTTGGTTTCCCTATTTATGATTGTGTGAGTGATGGCATGCTAGAGCCGAAGGTAAGAAAGTGCATATTCCTAGGTTGTACAAATGGGGTGAAGGGATACGAGTTGTGGTGTACTGAGGAGGATTCACCCAGTTTTATGTTAAGCAAAGATGTTACTTTTGATGAGTCTACTTTGTTTCAAAAGAGGAGTGAGAGATCAATTGGGGAGAATAATTTGGAAGGTGTTCAAAAACAGTTGGAGCTTCAGGTAGGATCTAGAGATATTCAGAGTACAGTAAATGTGACACTGTCTATAGAGTCACTAGATTCCATAGTAGTTAAGAGATGCTCCGACATCATGATTGATGAAGCTTTGAGATGGTCAACGAAGGTGGATGAGATAGAGCAATAATAGTATGCAGCTATTGAAATAGAAAAGTTTGGGTGTAGTAGAGACAGCTTCGGGTATAGAGGTGTATAGAGAGACTACTGGAATGTTACAAGTGACTCAGAAGAGTTGCATTGGAAAAGCGTCAAGGTACTCCAACATGTAATTGAAAAATTATGTAAGTATCCCGTTTACTACATATTATAAATTGTCTAATTTGTCATTGTGTACTTGGATGGAGGTGCAACACTTGTCTCATGCTTCGCACATTAGTATTGTTGGTAGTTTGAGTTATGCCAAGGATAGTACTAGGTTTGATCTATCACATGCAATCAAGAGATTGTATACTATTAATCCAGGTATAAATTGTGATGTGGTCAGGTGGATCCTCCTCATTCTATTGAGGATGACAAATGGTGGCGCATGTTTCAAAGGATGTCATTTAGGTAGTGTGGCTCTAACTAGGTTTATGAACCCAGGTCATACAGAGAACCTAAAAGAAGGTAAATCTAAGTAGTTATGCCTTTACTTCTATTAGTTGTGCTATGAGTTGGAAGGCATCGTTGGGAGACACTATGGCTTCGTTAATGATTGAGAATAGAGACATGGCAGCAACGAAAGGAGTTGAAGAGGTGGTGTGGTCTAATGCCTTGGTTACTGATGTTGACGTGAGACATCTATGTGGTGTTCAATAGAAATAAGAGATATCACTAGAGTATCGAGTGCATTAGTGACGGAAATTTTTGTGTCAGATGTAGCATGTCAGGAAAGGAACAAAGAAGTTTCTTGCGTCAGAGAATCTTATGGACATGTGGATCGAGTTCATTCATCTAGACAAGTTCAAGCTCTGCTTGGGCTTGATAGACGTATGTGATAGTTGAGCGGTCGTCGCTGCGTTGGAAGAGCTAGCATGATTGATGAACACTGTGACTTGGCTGCAAACATCGAGCCAAGGTGCAAATTATTAATATATTATTTCCCAAATATGAGCTTGTGTATAAAACCCGATCCGATTGGAGAATGCATATCATTTTGCTAAACTAAATCCATTAGAAAATAAATGAAATCCCAACAGATCACTTTCTTAATTGAATTAGAATTTCTTTTATTGAAGGCCACACAAATTCACATGAATGTTTGTTATTTGTCGGAGATAAATCTCCAAGGTCGACAGAACAAAGAAAGACTCCCAACTTGAGCTTTGACTTTCTTTATTGATTGCCGCGCGGTGGGCTCTCGTTTATGGAGCCGCCCAAGAGAGAACAAAACAGTGAGCTCTTTGAAGAAAGCCGCAAGAGGACAAAAGAAGGGGATTATCATCTTATGGCCGCATAAAAACGATGTCTTTAAGGTCACGCCCGGTGAAGTTTCCAAGCGGGACTTTCTTGGCAGCAAAATTTGCTAAATATATTATATTTTTATCAATTTAGTCATAAATCTTTAAATTTATATCACGAAAATTTCAAATGGATACACTTATGATAAATTTACCCAAAATTAATTTTTTGACTATAAAAAATTATAAACCGGTACATCTGTGATAAATTTACCTTAAACTAATTTTTTGACCACAAAAAACCTCAAACTATTACATTTGTGACAAATTTACCCTCCATTAAATTGAATTAATATCACGAAAAATCCCCAAACCGGTACACCTGTGATAAACGTAGGATAAAACCCCAAACTAGTACACTCGTCAACCGTCACTTGTCATTCAACTCAGAAATTTAACTGTAAAATTTAACAAAAACTAATGAAAGATAAAATTATCACATGTGTACCAGTTTGGAGTTTTTTTTGCTAAAAAATTAATTTTAGATCAATTTTTCACGTGTACCAATTTAAGGTTTTTCGTGGTATTGACCCTAAACCTTTTAATTTTTTCAATTGAGTCATAAACATTTTTATATTTTTCCAATTGAGTCAATCTGGCTAATTTGGCCAGAAACCACTGACGTGGATATCGAGCGTCTTATGTGACACAGTTGGTGCTGACATAGATAATTTTTAATAATAATTTAATATTTTTTCAATTTTTCCTTTTTTTTTGGCAAAATGTAAAAATGTTTATGACTCAATTAAAAAGTTAATAAGTTTAAGATTGAATTGATAAAAGTGTAATAAATTTAAGATTTTTGGATAATTTTCTCCTTTCTTGCCCACAAACACACGGATATTTGTGCAAAGATCCAACGTCCGATTGAGACGTTTCCTTTACATAAACGTGAGTGTTTCGTGCTGCGAGGTAATTCTCAATAGGTTGATACTCTTCATCATTTTGTTATGTCTTAATCATACTTTTGATATTATCATATAAATACCTGCTCATATTTTACTTATTAGTTTTGTTCTAGAAAGAAGTTTGTGTAATTCTTTATTAATGGTCTGATGATGCTTTTTGAAAGCCTATTCTCATACTTGCAAAATTAATAATAATCCATTTTTATTAGGAGTCTATTAAGGGATTACCTGGCAATTGTTAAGCAATCAATTTTAAAATTCTTAATTTTCAATGCGGTACTTTTCTCATTTTACGAGTGAACAATATTTTGCAAATTGAATTTTTATGATTAAGTATGGTTAACAAGCAAATTCTTTTGAATTATTTAATACACTTATCTCATCAACGTACACAGATTAGTTCTCTCTTCGAATAATGAAGTCAATACAGCTGCAGCTAGATAACAGCAATTGCCTGTGTTTAGTAGCTTTGGTCAGAATCAGTAGAAGTCTTCTGCTCGCGTAAGCACACTGTTTATCATGAGGATATGCTCTCTAGTCCCAGCGATACTTTCCTTGATCGATCAAGAAGTCAAAGCTTATCTTTCCCTATAAGTAGCCACCTGCTCCAATCACGCAAAATCATCCCTCAAGGCCTGAACACTGATCCAATCCAAGAAGAGAAAAAATGTATCTAGTTCAAGCTTTAGTGCTCCTTGCACTTGCCCTTGCCGGCTCTCATGTTTCAGCATTTCAGCCCTACAAAACCCTAGTTGCACCTATCACCAAAGACACCACCACTTCTCTCTACTCCACGACCCTCAACTTCCGGGAGAACTACATCGTCGATCTCGGCGCTCCATTCTCGTGGTACACTTGCCCGTACAAGCACCCTCTCGTGACTTGCAAGGCTCCGCCATGTGTGTCGGCGAGGTCTTACCTCTCCCCACTTTGCCCTCCATCCAGCAGCTCCACCAACAACCTTTGCCAAAATTGCATCACAACTCCCGTCAACCCACTTACCAAAACCTGCAGTCTCTCCGACCTCACGTGCCAGAACATCACGCTTTATCTAACAAATGGCGGAAACCCGACAAGTTCCATAAATTTGAATGACATATACATGTCTTGTGCTCCTGGGTACCTTTTGAAGTCTCTTCCTTCAGGCACTACCGGTTGGACTTCCCTTTCGTGGGCTCCTCTCGCTCTTTCTACACAACTAACCCCTCCTCAGCTGGGAATAACCAAGAGATTCGCAATGTGTCTTCCTAGTGTTCCTAATGGTAAGGGCACGCTTTTCTTTGGAAGCGGTCCATATTTCTTTAGGAGCCCTGCCTTGGTTGATGTATCCAGATTTCTTTCCTACACCCCATTGATAAAGAACCCTAAATCATCCGACTACTACATAGGCCTTGACAGCATATCAATTGCTGGGAAGGCGGTCCGTATCCCGGGAAAAGCATTTTCCATTGATTCTGTTGGCCGAGGAGGCACAGTGCTGAGCACTGTGATTCCTTACACTATTCTCAGGAGCGATATCTTTGATGTCTTCGTAAAGGAGTTCAAGATAGCCACCAAGAGCATTCCTGAAACGAAAAAGGAGAAGCCTTTTGAGTATTGTCTCAAGTCAAGCGCGATTGCGTCAACTCGGTTAGGTTTACAGGTTCCCCAGATCAGTCTGCAAGTGGCGGGTGGGAAGACCTGGACAATCTATGGAGCGAACTCGATGAAGCAAGTGAACAAGGATGTGGCCTGCCTGGCCTTCGTAGACGGAGGGAAGGCGGCCAAGCATGCAGTGGCGATTGGGTCTCACCAAATGGAGGACAACTTCCTCGTGTTTGATCTGGCTCAATCGATGTTGGGGTTCAGTTCGTCGCTGCTGGGCTACACCACTACTTGCGCCAACTTCGACTTCACAGTTAAACCTTGATGAGATCTGTTTAAGTTGGTGTGGCCCCTCAAAGAAACAAGAACCTCTGTGTGCAATAATGCTGTGTGCTTGTGTGTTTGAAATTTTTGGTTTTGTGAAAGAATAAGAAACAATAATGTGGCTCCTAACACCTAACACAAAAAAAAAAAAAAATGTGGCTCCTAACCAAAAGTAGCAAGTAGCTAATTTTGGTTTTGGGGCAAATAAATGCTTGTTCTTGTCTGTGTCTGTATCAATATAATGCACTGCTTTGAAGTTTAAATTGTATTTTTTATATTTTGAATGTCAACTGAAGCAATTGCCAAGCACTTCCAATTAGATTCTTCAGAATGTATGTCTTGCTAATAACCCCGGTCGAGAAATAAAGTCGCTTTTGCACACATTTATACCATCCATCTTTCTAAGCCTGGATTTGAAGAATTTGATAATACGAATGTGATCAAAAATGGTAAAGATTTGTCATGTGTGCACACGCACTTGGGTAACTAATTATGATGCTAATTAGATCAAAGATGTTCAAATGGCAGATCAATGGAAAAAAAACAACTCTATTGGCCGAGGATATAACAGAAACTTTAGTAAGAAAACTGTAATAACCCGAAAACCAATACGAGGGTGAAAGAGAAGATTCGAGAGGTAGAGAAAGGGAAGGCGATGCTGCCATGAATTGTTGCCGAAGGAATTCTCAGCAGTTCGCAGGAGACAATCATCGAATTCAAGCTTGCTTGAGAAACAACGTGAAAGTCTTCCCATTTGGTTTTCTTTCTGCTTTCCCTATGTCAACGTTAACCAAAATTTGTAACAATTGGGCATATAAAATGATGAATAATGATGTCATTTAGAAGAAAGAGTTCATATGAGGCCGGTCATACTTAATGTTACTCGTTTTTGAATAATTTTAACCTACCCTGTTATCCTGACAGTTTAAATTTTGGACTAAGAAAAGCTTATGGCAAGAACGATCATTTGAGGAGCAGCTCTCATTCGCCAGATAGCTCGGTCCGTTTAATGACTGCCCTCTCTTTTTGGTCAAAACAATTGGACTTATCGACCTAATCTTGTCCGGATCGTTAAGAAATCATTTTCCAAAGTATCGACTGCCCAAACAGGAGCTCAACTCTGCTACATTATTATATGTTTAGAATCGTAATGAGTTTTTTATTATGTGTAGCAAATGTCAAAGAAACATAAAAGACTTTTAATATATTTCGCCTTCTTATCTTGTTGAGTGATTCATCTCTTTGAATTGGTTCTTGCACATCCAAGTTCCTTTTTGTGTGTGCAAGAACTACCGGAGCAATCCAAGAATAGGATTTGACATATCGGAAACAATTAAAAGGACACCAACTTTACAATAGACGTTTGAATTTGTTGATCAAAACTAGAGCTGAAATCCATTCTTCATTCATATTGTTAATATTATATCTCGAGTTTGAGCCTGAGTATTGAAACCCGATCCCATTGGAGAATGAAGATCGGTTAGCTAAACCAAATCCGTTAGAAAATGAAAGAAATCCCAACGGATCACGTTCTTAATTGCATTAGAATTTCACACAAATTCACTTAAGGGTTTGTTATTTGCTGGAGATAAGTCTCCAAGGTTAGACCGGATAAAGAAGAATCCCAACTTGAGCTTTGACTTACTTTATTGATTGCCGCACAGTGGGCTCTACTTTATGAAGCCAGAACAAAACAGTGAGCTCTCTGAAGAAAGCCGCAAGAGGACAAAAGAAGGGGATCGTCACCTTATGCCCGCATAGAAACTATGTGTTCAAGGTCACGTCCGGTGAAGTTTTCAAGTCGAACTTTCTTGGCCATGTACACACGATGATTTGTGCAGAGATCCAACGTCCAGTTGAGACATTTCCTTTACGGAGACGTGAGCGTTTCGAGTTGCAAGGTAATTCTTCGTTAGCCTAAACACTATGGTTTTGGGTATAATATAAGTGTGGAAAACACTAGAACATGTGAGTAATTATAATTATAATTTCCAATTTAATTAATAGATTATTTACGGCTGGCTCTTCCCGTGAAGCAGGTATCGACACTCGGACCAAATCAGTAAATCTCTAGTGTACTTTATTGTTCCTTGTTTATTTCTCTGGTAATTTTCGCATTAATTTAATTGTAAGATCGTATTGAGGATAGGATTTTTTGAAATTTGATTAAGGGCTTTTGCTTGTCTAATTATTATTTAGAAATTTTGTTATTGCAATTATCTCTTAAGCAAAAGTACAAATTTATAAGTTTAACGGGAGGAACAACTTTAGGTTATGGAGTATCATGATGGAGGCGCTATTAAGGACTCAAGGTTTGGTTAAAGCATTGGAGGGCAAGACTAAGTTGCATGAAACAATGAAAAATGCCAAAAAGGATTTGCTGGTGAGGACGGCAAGGAGTGTAATCATGTTGAACCTATCGGATGAGGTATTGGTTGAAGTGGCCGAAGAGAAGGATGTCACAGCATTGTGGATAAAACTTTAGGCACTTTATCTGATGAAGCATTTAAACAATCGCTTGTATATATTGAAAATGATGTTTCGGTTATGGACCATTGCCTTCAAAGCCCACTTAGATGAGTTTAATAAATTCATGATGAACTTGAAGGATGTCATTGAGGCTTTACCTGATGAGAAATGAGTATTATATTGTTGGCATCTATACCGGATTCTTTTGAGCACTTAATAGATTCACTACTACACGGGCTCACTACTATTATTGGAATATTGTTTTCTAAAGAGTGGCAAAAGAGACTATGAGAAGATAACTTAGCGCAAAATACGGCGTAAGGTTTGGTTGTTTGAGGTAGAGACGAACGAAGGGAGTCTGGAGGTAGCAAGAACAGCAGTTCTACATAGAGGTCCAATATCGTCGATGTTATCACTATGATGAGGTAGGGCACTATAGGTAAGAATGCCCAAGGTACAAGGGTAAAGGAGTTAAGGTAAAGTCTGTAGCCGATAATAATAATGTTACCATAGCAAATAATAGTTCTAGTGATGTCGATGTTGTGTTAACACCATGAGTTTGTCAGGTGATGATTGGTACTTGACTTTGGATTTTCTTATCATGTGACTTCTTATAGACACTGGTTTACTACCTATAAATGCACGGAGGGTGGTAAGATGCCTATGGGAAATGGTGCTGCTTGTAAAGTGGTAGGCATCGGAACTGTTTGGATTAAGATGTGCCATTGAGTGGTGAGAATGTTGACTAACGTAAGGCATTTACCAAAGTTGAGAAAGAATTTTATCTACTGAGTGCTCTTAACAAGTTCAAATACCAAATTCATGCTAAAATTGGAGTTTTGAAGGTTTCTCAATGCGTGCTTTCTGTGATGCGGGAGAGATAGACTATTGGTTGTATAACCTTGAGGGAAACGCAAAGATCGGCTAATCTGCTAGATTTTTTTATGCTTTAGGTCAAGACACAACAGTCATGGCATAAGAGACTTGGACATATGAACGAGAGGGAGATGATTGTTCTAAGTCATAGGGGTTTATTAGGAGGCCATAGATTGAGAAACTGAACTTTTGTGAATACTCTAACATGACTAGTCAACGAAGAGTGAAGTTCATTACTGCAGCTCACTGGACCTTGAAGATTGTAGGCTGAGTGCACTCAGACTTATAGGGACCCTTTCAAGTTTCATCCTAGGGGAGTGCCTGGTATGTGTCCTCTTTTGTTGATGACATTTCCAGGAAACTCTAGATTTGTTTTCTTAGCCACAAGAGTGAAGTGCTTGGTCAAGTCGTGGAAGGCAATAATTGAAAAGCATATAGGAAGAAAGATCATGTGCCTAAGAACTAATAAAAGTTTGGAATTCTTAACTGATGAGATTGCCAAGTTTTGCATAGAGAAAGGCATAGTGAAACATCGCATCGTTACCTAGACACCACAACTAAACGGAGTGGCAAAACTAATAAATAGAATTATATTGGAAAGAGCTCGCTCTTTACCCTTCAATACTAGATTAGATGAAGATTTATGAACTAAAGCGATAAATACCGCTTGTTGGTTATTGATCAGATCACCATCTCCAACAATTAATTGGAAAACTCCTAAGACTAGATTGATAGTGTTTATTTTCCCTACTCATGCTTATGCTCGTGTGAGTGATAGCGCACTGTAACCAGGCGTAAGAAAGTCAGGTGAAGGGATATAAGCTATAGTGCACTTAAGAGGATTCACCCGGTTTTATATTTAGCAAAGATGTTACCTTTGACGAATCTGCTTTGTTTCAAAAGATGAGTGAGAGATCAATTTTGGAGAAAGATCTAGATGGTGTTCAAACAAGTGGAACTTTAGATGGAGCCTAGATGTTCAGAGTACAATATATGTTACAGTGTCTGCAAAGTCACTAGATTTCATAATAGTTGACGGTTGTTTCGAGGTCATAGTTGATGAAGCTTCGAGGTGGTCGGCATGAAGTGGATGAGATAGAGCGACAATTGTATGTAGATATTAAAATAGATAATTTGGGTGCAACATAGACAGCTTTGGGTATGGAGATGCAGAGAGAGAATGCTAAAATGTTGCGAGTAACTCTAAAGAGTTACGTCATAAAAGCGTCGAGGCACTTCAACATGTAGTTTTGGTGCTACATCTTATAAATTGTCTAATGTCATTGTGTACTCGGATGGAGGTGAAGCATTTGTCCCATGCTTCAATGTTAGTACTGTTGATTGTCTGAGTTATGCCATGGATAGTACTAAGCTTGATCTATCACATGCAATCAGGAGAATGTATATAATTAATTTAGGTATGCATTGTGATGCTATCAAGTGGATCCTCTTGATTTATGAGGACGATAGACGCTAGGGTACTTTTCGGATGATGTCGTTTTGGTAGTGTGGCTATAACTAGGTTTGTGAACTTGGGTCATGCAAGGAACTTGAAAGATGGTCAATTACTAAGCAGTTATGTCTCTATTTATGTTAGTTGCGCTATGAGTTCGAAGGCGTCATTGGAAGACACAATGGTTTCTCTGACAATTGAGACTTGAAATATGGTAACGATGGAAGGAGTTGAAGATGTGGGGTAGTCTAATGACTTGGTTAATAATGTTGATGTGAGACATCTAATTGATGTGGTGTTCGATAGAAATCAGGGATATCACTAGAGTATTGAGTTCATTAGTGACCAAAATTCCTGTGTCAGATGTAACATATCAAGAGAAAATGTGACCACAAAGAAGTTTCTCGTGTCAAAGAATCCTGTGGACCAAGTTCATTTCCAGACAAGTTCAAGCTCTGCTTGGGCTTGATAAACATCCATGATAATTGAGTGCCCATCGGTGCGTTGGGAGAGCTATCATGATCGATAAACACTGTGACTTGGCTGCAAACGTTGCGTCAAGATGAAGATTGCTAATATTATGTCGAGTTTGAGCTAGTGTACGAAACCCGATCCGGTTGGAGAATGTAGATCGTTTTGCTAAACGGGATTTGTTAGAAAATAAAAGAAATCCCAAGGGGTCACTTTCTTAGTTGAATTAGACACAAATTCACATGGGGGTTTGTTATCTATTGGATATTAATCTCCAAGGTTGACCGGATAAAAGAAGGATCCCAACTTGAGCTTTGACTTTCTTTGTTGATTGCCGAACAGTGGGCTCTCCTTTTGCGAAGCCGCGCGGGAGACTGAAGAGAGCCGCAAGAGGAGAAAAGAAGGGGATCATCACCTTATGGCCGCGTAAAAACAGACGTCTTCAAGGCCACGCCCGGTGAAGTTTTCAGGCAGGGACATTTTAAGCGGGAAAATTGTACAAAAAATCCTCAATTTTTTTTTTAATATTTTTATCAATTTAGTCTTAAACCTTTTAATTATGTCGATTGAGTCCTAAGCCTTTTTATGTTTTGTCAATTGAGTCAATCCGATCAATTTTAGCTGAAAATCTGTCTTACGTGATACGGCCACTGTTGATGTTGACAATTGTTAATATTTTTTCGAATTTTTCATTAATTTTTTTTTCCTTTCTTTTCTTTTTTTCTTCATTTTGCAAAATGTGAAAATATTTAGTCATATTGACAAAATTAAAATATTTAAAATAAAATTAATAAAAATGCAGTAAGTTTAAAATTTGTTGGACAATTTTCTCCTTTCTTGGCCACAAACACACAGTGATTTGACCTGCGAGATAATTCTCCGTAAGGCTAAGCACTATGGTTTTGGATATGACTTATAGTGTGGGAAAACATTCGAGCACGTGAGCTACTGTAACTCTGATTTTCCAATTTGATCAATGGATTATTTGTTATTAGCTCTCCCTGATATCCGGACCAAACCACGTAATTCTCTAAATGTCCTTTTTTATTCCTGATGATTTTCACATTGATTTAATTGCGAGATCCCATTAGCTTTGGCGTTATATCACAACACATAATACATATGGTGAATCGTAAGTTACCTCAAACATTTTAAACCAGAGAAGAGAACCTGTCGAAGAAAAAATGGCGATGGCATCAATCTAACAGTGCAAATACTTGGTTGAATCGGTATGAGCATTCATACGGGCAATACAAATTATTTTCTTTGGCTTACAAAGCTCATTTTCTCTTGGACCTAAATATGTCCTTAAATGGCTTCATCCTAGACTCGTCTGTATCTCAGGAATCCTAGGATGTAAAGCAACAAGAGGGTATTCTCTCTTCCCAGGGAAGACAAAGACCCTGTGATTTTTTGCAAAAAACACTTACCAAACACTTTGGGGATATGTAATTGCATTTTCAAAAGCCCTTTGGCCAATGTTCCTTTAGTTCAAAGGTTATTTTTTGAATGCATTTCTCCAAATGCATTCCCAAAAATAGGAGGGAATTGGGGGATGTGAGGCAATAAGAATTCTTTTCTTTGGCTTGCAAAGCTCATTTTTTAATTAGCCAAAGTCCTTTGGCCCAAGTTTTCTCCGCAAATTCTTTTCTTTGGCTTGCAGAGCTCATTTTCTCCGCAAAGAAAGAGTTTCTGGACTTGATTTTCTAGCACGCGAGCAAATCACATCCGATCCGGAAAGTAACATCACATATGCATTAAGCGAAATCTAGCAAGATACCTACTTATGATCCTTTAACAAACCTAAACCATTCCCACATTATTGAACAAGGGGAAACGGTCGACATCGCCGTTGGCTAGAAATTTGATTTATCTTCCCTTTCCCCCGGAGCAGGCCCTTAATAACAACCTCGGGATCCCGACGTTCTACAACCCGCTACTTTGATGACATGCACTAATCATCAAGCATTCTTTAATTTGATGCGATTCACGAAAATATACCTTTGAAGTGCAAGCAGTAAAACCCACGTGCTCTTTGTGATCTTCTCCTTAACCATCAAGAGTAATGCTGAACTTAGCACTGTCTTCAGGATCTGAGCTTGGAGCCCCTTGAAGAAACCCAGCAAGCCTTCTCGTCTCCAAATCGTGTATATTGCACCAGAAACTGTCTTCTCAGCTTTAGGCTGAGATTCCTTTGTCTCGTCTTCATCTGATTCCGCAGCCTGAATCGTGACCTTACACCTGTCTCAAAATTAGATAAAGTTAGTTTTGTCGACGGTACTGTAGAAGTCACAGAAAAACAAAAGGGAGTTGAGGACAACCAAGGAACACACAATTAGAGTCTTGAAGTTCTAAACCTCATAAAGGGCTGGAAAATATGTGGAATTAAGTATCTCATAGATTTACTACTGCTCCTTTAATTAAGGTTGACTGATAGCATGTGAATAAGCATGTATTACCAAAGAAGCCCCTCATTTTCAGACTAACATCGCTCAATCAACCATCACTTACAGGTCATCATCAAAATATCTTATATCAAGCTTCTGGAAAACTATTCCAAGCAGATAGTAGTTATTAAGCTCGTATTTAGGTCAACAACTTATCACAACATCTGAGTATTTGGTTTCTATAGAAAATTGGAGTGTTCTATACAGATCAGTATTGCGATTGCAGTATCTTTCCGTCAAACTTTTTTCAGGAAAGGCCTCCAATCAACGTATTTTGCATAAACTGAAACAACCAAAAAGACGAAGAAAAAATATGTAATTATTACCATTCGTTCATCCCAACTGGCTATTGTAACATAACTATGTATTCAAGAATTAGGTTAAATTAGACCATGTGTAAGCAAAAGAAAAAATTAATAAGTTCACCTGATAGCTGGGTATGTTATGCAGGTCGCAACACACTTGGAAACTGCACCCAGGACGAAAGCTGAAAAGGCAGAAAGAGACTCAGGAGACAACCCTGTGCCACTACTTCTGCTCTGGTTTTTCTTCAACAATCTCTGTTTCAACTGATCAAATACAGTGTACTGTAGAATACAAAAGTACTTCCATTATTAACTATGCTGTCTGCATTTAACCTTTTCAACTCGACATAAAAATAAGAAAAACATATATCTATAGTTCCAGTAGGTGGATTCTTTTTTCATTTTTGGAATGATTCTATCAGGTGGATTTTAATTTCTACTAGCTGCCATCAGGTTGTTTCCTTGGGATGTAACAGTTGATATGCAGTTTAACCCTCTCTCAAAAATTTGCGGAATTGGAAGCAAATAACATAAATTATACAACAGCAATAAGTTCCTGAAATCAGCTAATCCAGTAACATCATGTATGAAGACGGATCTTGGCGATGTGAGAATGCATTAGATGCCTGTTTTCTCTTTAGGACAGAATGCCCATAGTCATCTTTATAGATGAAAACCTCGAGATTCTCACAGCCCTGTAAAGTAGGTGCTCTCTACATGTGACTACATATTAAAAGAGAATCACCTACCTGAATAGATGGATTTATTGTTAGGAGGAGAGAAATGCCAAGACCATCAAATGCTTCCCCCCATGTGAAATCTGAAAAGGTCTTCCAAAGTCCTTTAGATTTACCAAATTCACTTGTCTGCATCTTGGATGATGCTGTATCCAAAGGCTGCATCATGCTTTTGATATTAGACTACTGAAAAAGATCAGATGAAAACAGATCTATTCACTCTTGACATTAATACTATTATGGAAGAAGTGAATTTTAAACAAATTGGCCAAAAAGTGCCTTTTCAGTGGTCTAAATGTCTGTGAGCTCATCAATGGTACAAAAAGATTAGCAGATGTTGTAGGCGTCACATTAGACATTAACCTAATGGTTTGATTCCTTTGTTAGCATTCTACTTGTGACACCTCTCCATATTTCCCTTGTGTTTTCAAGATAAATAATACCAATCCCTTCCTCTCATATTGTCTATCATTTTAGACACGAGAACAGCCCATGTTAACTACCTGCGTCACAATGACAGTACAAGCTCCAGCTGCAGCTGCAATAATCAGGTTTGCTCTCGTTCCAATACTTTTATTGCCGCTCTTTTTCAAGTAAAGTCTCTTAAAGAAGCTATATCCATAAAAGTAGACAAATTGTGAAATGAAAGATTGGAGATTCTTCGTCCCAAGTCCCTGGTACAATGAAAGAATCTGCCGAGTACAAATTGCCTCCCATAGGACATCTGAAATGTTTCTGAAGAAGCAAAACACAGAATACAAGCTATCTTCAGAAGTTCCATGTCAGAAACTTGGATGAGGATATGAACACTGAAACAGGTCAGGCATCTCCACAAGCATGGAAGGTCTAGAAATTTGAAATAACATGAAGGAACCAGCAACATTGACTCCAACTAGTTCGAAAATTCCAAGTTAGTAAGTCCTTGGTGTAATAAAAACACATATACCCTGGTTTTACATCTTGTCAGTAACAACCTTGCTTTTGCTATTCTACAGACTTGATAACAATTCACGCCCATCCAACTACAAAGGACATTGCAAAAGCAATGTACAATTAACACTTAACATAAACACTAGACAACTACCAAATCAGTTTTAGCAGAAACCAGGAAATGCACAGCATCAAGTTATCTTGCGCAATACATATATAATCAACCAAACATATTAAAAAAAAAAACACTGACATGCTGAAAACTAAATGACAATGAACAACTGGGTTTTATAGTCAACCGCACAGAAACCTCCAAAGAGTCCCACAAATTGGGAATCAAAGTCCAGCAAGCATAGATTGTGATATTTCAGCCGTGTGAGAACTGTCACTTACCCACTTTGACTATATGCTCTGAACAAAACAATCCCCAAATATTTGCATGTCACCTGGTCCTAGATTATCCCATCAACGATGAAGGATCTCCACAGTGCACTTTTCAGATTCAATCATCGGCAAGAGTACAATGGAATACTTGGAGAAATGATTCCATCAGAAATCAAAGAACAAATGGACAGTGGATGTCTGAAAGCTATAAGAAGCATGAGATATATGGGACTGAGTTTGAATTCGTGATGTTTCTCGGCAAAAACAGTTGCCTGACACAATGAATGCTTCCTCACAGTCTAGCATCCAGCAGAAGCCTGTGCTATTACAACCTTCAGTTAAAACTTGAAACAACTCCTCAGGAGAGTCCAAGGCCACGCCAATTGCATCATTTCTATGTCCATGGTACAAGGATCCGTCTAGACACTCATTTACTCCGAACAATCTCATTCAAGTTGCTGACGAACATTCTATCTATATATACATCTCAACTCGCGTCAAAAACAGCAACAGAACTGTGAGATGAACTGCAATTTTGATATCTCCATTGCTGATTCTGACTCATTCCATTGTTATATACTAACAACATCACATTACTGAAAACACTCGCACCATTTGAAGCAGAAAACTACGCATAATCCTGCTAAAAAGAAGTTCACGCGAGAGCATCTTCTCAAGCTAAACTATCGTTGTTAACACAAGACCCTGATCCAAAAACATCTAGAAAGCAACGCTAACCATCATGATTAAAATGAAACTATCTAAAATAAAACACAACATCAAAAATTCGTGCTCATGAGCGGGACCCAGGAGGGAGAACTATCTTAGTTACCTGTACTTTTGATGGTTGCGGGATCGAACCTCGGCCTGGTACTTGGTCTTGCAGGTGTCGAGCGGGTAGAGGACGGTGGTGCTGACCAGAGCTCCGACGGCTCCGGACGTCGCCTCCGCGATGGACTCCAGGTTAAACGCCATGATCCAAGAAAAGTCTTGCGAGTTCTTGCCGATGGGAAAAGGAAGAACCGAGCTACTGCTGCACTTCACGTGCCGCATCCATCGGCCCAGTTCAAGAACTGGGGATAGAAGGACATCCGGCGTCTTTCGGGAGGTTAGCAGCTGCTTCAAGGAAGAGATTACAGAGGAGAGAGAGAGAGAGAGAGAGAGAGAGCGACAGTGATGGAGGAGTGAAGCGATGGGCTTGGGTTACAGAGTGAGTCTGCCGTGTGACAATGCTTCTTCTTGGGAATCGAAACGTGAACGTCAGCAACTGGGCTTTCCTTTTTTTTCTATTGATGTCGAGATACCGTTATTATTACCATATATAGATTTATATATATATAGTAATTTTCAAATGATATGTCCCTTTGACAAAAATAAATGATATGTCCTAAATTATTTATAAAATATGACATTTTGGATGTAAAAATTAGACAAAGTGAAATTAGGTGCGGGCGAACAAGGCCGGAACATTTATCCGCGATTAACTTTATTTGAGGGAGAATATACAAAATGTGTGACCTCAATTCATAAATACCCTAAAAATATTCTTCCTGCCATGTGCATTGGCGGGCCTACGGTCGATGGCAATGGTCGTGGCCCCTTATTTAGAATTTATTGTCTCCTTCCCATGACATGAAATTTTTCGAATATCCATTAACCATGTTCTCTCATTAATTTTGAAAGTATTAGTTGAAAGGGAAAATGACCGATCCTTTAATTTTGATCCAATATGCAATATGCTCCAATAATTTTTAATTTATTTAATGTAATCCTCAAACTTTTTGATACATATTCAAGTTATTCTCTAGATTATATAAAAATGTTTAATTTTATCCTTCCGTTAAGTTAAATTCAGGAGGACTAGTTTATAATGACTCAAACAGTAACGTTTTTTCAGTCATAAATTGCACCCAAATGAAACCCACAAGCGTGTCACGATCTCTCAAGAAAAACTCAATTGAACAACTCACAAAACGAAAACCTAACACTCATTTTGTAAGCTCTAGTGTGTGTTTACTATGTAGAATTCTACATCTTACATATGTATAATATTTATATCTAAAGTAGAAAATCCTTTTAAAAGACCTATTCAATCTCAAATTAAGAAACCTACTCAAATAAGGAAATCTACTAAAATGGGGTTTTTTTATTGCTCAAACTTAAGATATATTCTAACGATTCCAAAGTCTTGTGTCAAATGTATTGTTGGAAATGGAAAGTCAGTTTCACTTTGGAAAGATCATTGGCATCCCTATGGAGAGATATTCACGATATTGTTGTCCTAATAAAGTAATCTTTAAGAAGATTGAAAGTTACGAAACCCTAAACTACTATATATGCACCTTTGTGGAAGCTGCTGTGAAAGTACTTCCGTTGCGAGGTTATTAACTTATTACCAAACGCCTTGAAAAGCCAAAACACCTCATTTCACAACTATAGCATTTGCAAAAAAAAAAAAAAAAAAAAGGCCATACCAAACACACAATTAATGTCCGAGCATTAGTTTCGAGGCATGAAATGATTACCATTAGAATGCATCAAAAGCCATGTCGATTTCCTAAAATATTTAAAAAATGTCGTCTGAAGAAAGTCTTATTTGATATCTTTGTGATTTTATTTTAATTAGTGTTTCTATCAAGGAATTCGTGAGAGTATCCAGAAAACTTATTAAATAACTAAGAAAATATTTCACTTCTCAATTTACAAAGTGGCATATAAATTATTGTTTTTAGGGCTAATACTACAAAAAATCCTAAATTGATACTGTTTAGACGCATTTATCCCAAATTATTTTTGGACCCACAAAAACCTCTAAAGTGGTACCACTATCCCAAATTTATTTTGAACAGAAAGAAAAATTCCCTTACAGTTTACCCTCTATTTCCTTCCAAAAACAATTAGAAAATGGAAAAAAAAGCAAATGTTGCCCTTTTCTTTCATGATGACTTATTGTATAAATAAGACAACAGATAATCGAGTCCATCCACAAATTGAACAGCCTTTCTTCATTTCCATTCGATATGCATCCAAACAAGTTAAAGAAATTCTAACTAGCCCATGTGTTTTTACAAGAAAAAAAAAAAAATTGCATTTTGACTGATTACGAGAATGGCATTAAAGATACAAAATCCGAAGAAGACGCTTCTCTTTGTGCAACTTATTTTTCGCTTCTCTCTTGTCAATGGTCTGAAAAATGGAGTTCGCTCAAATTTTAGAATTAAAGGTTGGAATTCAATCCTTTGACTTACCCCAACCGAAACCAACCCATAAATCGACAACCCATTTCAAATTATTTGTTTTTAATTTGGAATCACTAACCTCGGACTATAGCCTTGGAATCACTATTACGAAAAGTCTCAAACCGGTATATCTGTGACAAATTTATCCTAAACTAATTTTCCGACTACCAAAAGTCCTGATACAACTTAAACAAATTTATCCCAAATAAATATTTTGACTACAAAAAATTCCAAACTGATACACTTATGATAAATTTACCATCCGTTAATTTCCTTTAAATTGAATTAATACCATAAAAATCACAAACCAGTATACATGTGACAAATAAAGGATAAAACCCCAAATTAGTACACTCGTCAACTACCACAGTGTCATTCAGCTCAACAATTTGATGGTAAAATTTAATGAATACTATCCAAGAGCAAATTTATTATAAGTTTACCAATTTGGGATTTTTAATAGTCCAAACATTATTTTGGAATAAAATTATCATGTTTTATGTTCTAGAGTGAAAGCTTTCAATCTAGCTACGCTACAAAAAATTTTTGAGGGGGTGAAGATTTAAGATGCTTTTGTTTCACGGAAAATTCAGAATTTAAAAAACATCTTTTGAAAAATAATCACTTATGCCGCTTAGAAAAATGAATGAATGAATTTAACAAAAAAAAATGAATGAATGAAAATTATTTATCCATGAGAATAGTTGTGGATAATGATAATAGTTTTCGTTAACTAAATTTTTTAAATAATATAACCAATTATTTTATCTGGAGAAATACATGAATCAACATTTTTCCAAGCAAATGATATCAGGATGACTAGACCGATATCAACGTGGTACCACGAGAATCGATTTTGCTAATTATACGACAGACCCAATAACCCAAATGCCAAACTAAACCGGACGGGGGGAAATTTCACCATTAAACCACAGAGATTGCTTCCTGACTCCTCTCCCCAAAAGTAAATAATCTTTGACTAATTGATTGCAGAGTACATTCATAGATTGTACGATGTGATTTTTCATTGCATGCACAAATAGACAGCGTGATCCTATCCATTCACGTTCGTGCACTCGTAACTTGTAAGCATCATTTGTTAAACATAAATTGTAAATTGCAACACCAAAGTATGCAAATCCAGTGTTGATCACTCAAGTCATGCCGATTGCGGTTTTGATAGCATAAAAAGCAGAATGTTTTGAGGAACTTCTGTGAAAAAATCACAAGACAAATGGAACGAGGAAGAATAGACCCAGCAACATATCATTGTGACGAGGCTTCATCTTTCTTCTCTGACAAGTACCTAGATAGAGAAAACAGCAAAGCAAAATGATGTTCATCTGTTTACGCATCTCCCAGTCATATGCACTACAATAATTGACATCAGATAAAAACAATAATGATGAATGGGCCAAAGAAATTTTCATTGTATACTGGAGGTAACATGCAAAGAGTTATTAAACCAATATTGTGGTCCGTACTTACCCCTGACCCTTTGCCCAACGGGAGAGTTGATAGAGCTGGACGGTTTCATTTGAAGCGTGGCATGCAAGAAGTAGATAGTTGCGTGGTTGCACCATCCATGCAAACCTCATAAACAGTGCTGAGTATATGCACATAGCTGCAACAAAGACAAGGAGGTGAAAACTGTGTCCGGCGGGACATGAAAAGAAAATAAAATTGACGCATTTTCTTGGATCAGAAATCGCTAACCTGCTGTCATGTTGCCTGATATCATCTCTGGCGGTTTTTGCATGTCAACCAAACCCTATTGGAAGCACCAAATAAATAAACCAGTAGAAAAGCTAAAACTATAAGATGTTTCATTGGGGCACCTAGAAATAGACAGTAGAAGAGAAGCATACAGCGACCACAAATCCCCAGTTTGCAACAGGTCCCCAAAAATGAGTAGTTTTGGGGCCAACAGGACTGTTCAGGAAAGCTCGGAAAGAAGCCATTTACTGCAAGTAATTCCTACAGAAAAAGCACATTGGACTCATAAGAAGCATGCCTCTGAATTATATGTAGACATAACTCTCATGCAAAACTTGGAGTAAGGTCAACCACAATACAAAGGTTATCTTGGAATAATAATCTTACAACTCTTAGCTCAAATTTCTGAATGACAAGATAACCATAGATCTAAAACCAGTGAATCCTATACAAATCACCATCTATTGCTCATCAGGTGCTTATAGTAGGCTACCTTTGTTTGTACGGCTATGCCATAGTGAGTCTCCAAAAGTAATTATTAAGCCCACTATTTTCATTTAAGTTCAGATAAAGAAACAGCTACACAGGCGACAGAAGCATAGATTTCCCATAAACAATCTGGCTTTTACATAGGCAACAACAACATGGACAAAGGGCTAGCATATTTACTGGTCGAAGAAAAAGGGCAAGCACAGCCTTTCCATAGTCCACAGGCAGTGTCAGACCTATGCTAATTGTGCAAAATATTTGAATCAGTAGCATGAATCGAGTTTTGGCGATTGATGCCAGTTCGTCACTAATACAAACTAATGTACGATAGCAAGACCATATCATGACAGAAAATGGCATAAAAACATGGCGTAAAGATCGCCAAAACAACAAGCAATAAAAGAATACTACATCATTCTACAAGTAATGTCCTTGGATAATAACAGTTCTAAGGCAAACAAAAAACATGGCTTGTTCAATTAAACAAAAAGTGAAGACTTTGAGATTAGAATTTCCCAGCAGAACTTCATTGAAACTCCAACGCCATTATCATGTGTTTTAATTGACTCAAAATTAGCTTCACAACTTCATTCAACTGCAGAATTTTAACCAGACCTGGCACAGAGCATCTCAATAAATCCTAGGACCAACTGGAATCCACAAGAGAAGGGCCGAGGACTCTGTCATCGGTTGCAACACTGGTTCAAACCTAGGAATAGATGCTAAAGTCCTAGTAACGCACAACTTTCAGAAATCCACCAGCCAGTTAATAAAGATGATTGGGCCAGTGGGTGGTGCAGTGGCCATGGAAGTGGCAGCGTAAGCTAGGTTGGGAGGTTAGGGTTATGATTTTTTAATAGGGAGGATTTTCATGGAGTGTGGGAAATTTCAGAACTACAACAGGGGTAATTTAGGAAGAAATGGTGAATTTGTAAATAAATCGAAGATGTCAACTATTGTGAGGTGCAATTTGGTCTCCAAGATGAAAACTCAAGATGCAAAGTGGTAATTACGGTGGGCGGAAGGTTGAAGTCAGTTTCCTACTAGAGACAAATTGCGTGAGGAAATTCTTTTCCAGCGAGATGCCTACTGGGTGACCTTGCTCAAAAGCCCCTTACTCTATTGATGCTAACCACACCCGGACATTCACGGAATGCCTCTCCTTTCTCCTTGAGAACTAGACTCTAGGAACCAAGTCCAAATGGTAGGTTTCAAATCTTTCTCCCTTCACGGACTGCTTATCTTCAACTTCAATTACAAAGCATTCTGCTTCTTGAGAACTTCTTTGATTCATTCAAGCAAGGCTTGTGTAGCCTATGCGGAGCAAGCTGTATAAAATAGAGGATGCAAAGAGGTATGAGGTTAAAAATGGAGGAGGGTTTAAAGTGTTCTTCTTATGTGAACTTCTTTTCTTTACCAACAGGTCACGGGATGTTGACAATCTCGTGATAAGTTTATTCCGTAAAAAAACACCATTAGGCAAGAAACGAGAAGCTTCATAGAAGAATTGTCCATTGAAATACTCAGGATTTAAAAAATGTAGAAAGGTTTAACAGCTACACCTTCAAAGGGATACTCCAAATATGAGTCCTTTTCAAATACAAAACCAAGAAAAGCAAGAATCGTTTTTGCCAAATCCAGATGATTCAATTCTTCCTTATAACATTAGAGCTTTTGGGATGTATCAGACATGTTTTAGTATCATGCCAGAGATTACTTCTGATGAAATACAAATGTTCCAAGAAAACGGGGCGAAGGGCATCACTTCAACGGGAGTGGCACAGCCGCCCTGCCCCACAGCAGGAGAACTCGCCCACGGGGCAGCTGTCATTAGGCAACGGTGGCCCGCCCCATTCGGGCAAAATTCCAACCACAAGTCTTATTCAGCCATGGAAGCTCCTTTGCTTCGTCGATGCCCCAAAATTATATTTCTAGCCTTTTCTTTCACACACCCGTCTAGACCCAGAAACCAAATACACAAATGAATCCCCCTCAAAACATGGACCCATAATTATAATCTCTCAAAATTCAGAGAGACTAATCGCACATCCACATGCCAAGCATCGATCTTTGCCACAAATTCAAATTCACCAAGTTTCGACGTGCGCACACGCACAAACTAGACATACAGATAGAATCGGCCAGCACACACGCGCACCAGACACACAGAGAGAATCCGGCGAGCTAGGGCACGAGGAAGAGAGAGACGATCGGATTTCTGGGGTACCTGAGGTCCGACGGCGACGGCGACGGCGACGATGGCTACCAGGGTTGCGCCGGTGCGGCGTCGCCGCGCTTCGAGAATTCGATCGCGGGTACAAGCAAAGCTCGAAAGCTGCGAGCGAGCGAGCGATCGTTTGACTTTGAGGTGTGAGGGAGAAGAAGAAGAAGCTGGCTAAAATATAATGCTCGCAATTATATTGTACTTTTAGTAAATGTTCTTAACTTGCTAAGATAAAAAAAAAATTGATAATGACATAGATGGTTCCTAAATTTTAGCCTAATGTGTAATGTGATCTCTAAAATTTTAGTGCATATTCAATTTATTCTCAAGACTGTTAAAATGTTCAATGTTAACTTTCCATTAATTCAAGTTCAAGGACAACAATATTTTTATATAATTCAAACCATATTGAATAAATTAAAAGTTCAATGATGACATTGTACATTGAGCTAAGATTCGGGGATTACATTGAAAAAAATTTAAAGTTTAGGAACTACATTACGTATTGGGCCAAAGTTCAGGAACTAGTTTTGTCATTTGGGTGCGAATAAAAGCCATTCTATTTTTATTCCCTATATGTGCTTTTGAACATAGGTGTTTGATAACGACACAAAATTTCTCTTCCTGGAACAGATATTCGTTTAACTATGATACAAAATTTCTCCCACCTACGCTCTTTTCCATTCATTGATGGACGGCGGCTAGTGAGAGTTATGGTGGCTGGTGAGGGTGGCAACAGACAATGGGCAACAAGAGGGGGCAAGTAGAGGCCAATGGGCAATGGGAGGGGAGGGGGAGGGACGGGTGGTGGCTGGTGGGGGGTGGCGGCTGGTAGGTAGGCAATAATGGGAGGCGGCGGCCGCATGCGATGGGATGTGAGGTCGAGCAATGAGAATATTTTTTATTTCTTTTTTATTCCGAAACATAAAAGTATAATTTTACTTTTCATTTCTGTTCCAAACTTATTTCTAGACTAAAAATTTGTTCCAGAAATAGAAAAATGAAATTGCACACCCTTAAAGCACGGATGACAACATTTCTTTTCCCCGGCCCTATTTCTAGCTAGAAATTGTCTTCTCCGAACGAGTTTCGAGCAAAAAATTAACGTTTGATAATGACACAATTTATGTTCCCGAAATAAAAATTCATTTGATAATTTATTCTTAAATTTCTATTTCGGCGGCCAGCAAGTGACAGTGGGCAGCTACATACGGTCAGCAAGCGACAGTGAACGGCGATGGGCAATGGCAATGGATGGCCGATGGTGAGCAGCCGGCAGCGAGTGGGTGAAGTTGGGCAGCAAGAGTGAGCAATAAAATAGTGTTATTATTTCTGTTTATGTTTCAAAAATAGAAAAGTAGAAATTTTTAACTTCTCTATTCCAAATCTATTTCTAGGCCAAAATTTGTCCAAGAAATAAAAAATGAAATTATTTTACCAAATAAATTTTTGTTCCAAATCTGTTCTGAGGAATAAAAAATAAAAAATGGAAAAACCAGAATGGTTATCATTCGCGTCCTAAACGGATTTTCGTTCCAAACCTTTTTTTTTTTTTTAATGGTAAAGTAAGATGTATTAAACTTTTAACACACCAAGTACAAAGAAACGACGTCGTACTCAAAACCTCATACCCTAGGGAACAAGGACGGTGTTCTCATGGGTACAAGGTGTACGATTGAGAAAAGAAAAAAGCCGCAAGGGCAGAACAAGGAGGCCGAACACTTCGGCTAAAGCAAGCTATACAATTGCTAAGCAAATACTATGAATCAAAAATGGAGGCAGAGATGCCCCAGTTTGCTTGAACTCTCCGGTTGTGGGGACTATCTTAAACGGGTTTAAAGGATAAACTTCTATCTCTCATCACCTTAATAAGATGGTTGCGGATGGACGGTATATAGAGTGGCTTGCTCCTAAAAAGGATATCATTTCTTACGGTCCAAATAATGTGGCATAAGGCGCTAAGGGAGAAGCGAGTAATGCAATGATGGAAGCTATGGCCACCAATGACCTATATAGCCCATTAGAGGTTGTTAAGTCACGATTTATTGCGCCAAGAAAGATTGCATTTGGAAGCCCAAAAGTTAGCAAGGGAGCCCGTAATGTTACGGCCGAAAAAGAGGTGATCGGTGGAATCCGATCTGCGGCAGCAAAAGGCGTAGGCCCCTTTGTTGATCCTATGGTGCCTCAATAAAAACTCCTGCGTAGGAAAGTTCCAAAACTGTTATTAAAAATAGAAAAATAAAAAATAAAATAATTATCATGCGTGCCCGATAAAGAAAAAGGATGAAAATCAAGTAAATTTACATAGTTTTGCTAAGACTATTCAAAATTTAGTTTTGCTAAGACTTTTCAAAATTTATTTTATTAACAACATTTTGCTTTTTCTTCCAAACTATTTTTTTTTTCAAATTATAGATAGATTAATGAAAATTGAACTTAAAAAAAATTCTACTAATTCAATAATGTTAACTAAAGCGATATATCATCGGAGACAAATGGGGATTTTGCATAAGTAAAATCGCAAGAAAAAGTTATAACTGTTATAATGAAGCTCTCTTCAATCCTAGAGCGACGTAGATATGTAGAAGTCATCATGGAGAAGTAATGGAATAAAATAAAACAAAAAAAGAGAGACAAACTAGGGCGCAAATGATAAAAGTTCTCTTCCTTGGCTCTATTTTTAGCTAGAAATAGAAAAATCTAGTTATATTCCTTGGACAAGTTTTTGAGCAAAAAATAATGTTTGATAATAGCACAAAATTTCTGTTCTTGGAATATAAATTCATTGGATAGATTATTCCTAAATTTCTATTCTCGGAATATAAATTCGTTCGATAGGTTATTCTTTAATTTATGTTCTCAGCGGCCAGCGACGATGGGCGACAGCAATGGACAGCCAACGGGTGGTGGCGGGGGACGGGCAGTGAGCGACGGGCAAACCACAAGAGGCGACGAACGGCTAGCAGGGGGTTGCCAACAGTTGGGTGGTGGCGGGGGGCAACAAGGGCGACAAAGGCAAGCAATAAAATAGAGTTATTATTTTTATTTATATTCCAGAAATAAAAAAGTAAAAAAATTTACTTTTATTTATGTTCCAAACCTATGTCTTGGAAATAAAAAAAAAAAAATTGCATTGTCAAACGAATTTCTATTCCAAACGTATTCCCGACAATAGAAAAGTAGAAAAAAAAAAATAAAATGATTATCATTCACGCCTTCAGTTTAATATTCTCATGGATATTCTTTCATTCAAAGGTGAGTTGAGCATTCATCATTTTCCTTTTTTTTTATTTCCTAAGATGAGGAAGCCATTATTAATTAAGTAAATATTAGATCCATAAGATATCTATTTAGTTACTAATTGGACAAGTTCAGTGAAAGTCCTAAACCTTACGACGGAATGCAATCGGATCCTAAATGTTTTGATTGGTTCAATTAATGGTGCATTTGATAACATTTCTATTTCTGGGAACAATATTTTTTTAGAAATAATTTTTTCTATTTCTATTTCTTCGATGAGTTTCTAAGCAAAAAAATACATTTGGTAACTACACAAAATTTTTATTCCTGAAATAAAAAAAGAACAGAAATATGTTTGATAACTGCACAAAAATTCTATTTCTAAAATAGAAAAAAAAATAGAAATGAGTTTGGTACAACAAAAAAATTTCTATTCCCAATTTCTTTCATTCAAGTCTATATCTTTTATTTAACTATAAGTACAAGTTATAAGTGAAAAATAACCAATAAACATTGTTTATTGGTTTGTCTAATCCTTTTTAACTCACACTACTTTATATATATATCTTTAGCATGCTCTTCATGGATAAAATTAATTTTCTTAATCTTTTTATTATTCTGAATACCATATTTATTTATTTCAAAAGTTTCTTCACAACCGCTATTATAAATACTATTTATTCTCTTATTAAATCACCAAAAGATAAAAAAGAATGCTTACATCTTAACTATGTGTTAGTTGTTTTTATTACCAATAAATAAACAAAACGAGAACTCCTTCTATGAATGTGAAGATCTCTCCATGTCGACCTTGACAGTGCTATAATATACAACAGCTGACGCTTGTCACTTAAGAAGATTATACCTTTCTTTCTCTTTATGAACTCTTTCTTATGTGGTGCCACTATATATATATAAACAACAACATTCAAAACTCCATATCGCTAATAACAGTTGATTGATGTATGAAATTTTGTTGGGATTTAAATATGATCCATTCGACTTAATCACTTAAATAGTCACAATAACTTTGAAAATGGATTAATATAGACATGAATCCGTCCTAATTTGCCACTAGAATCCTCCGATTGTGTAGGTCCAAATGAGATGAATAAACAGCCTATGAAAGAAATTGGCAGATGGATTTAGATGGATTTACTTCCGTCCTAATTTGGACTTGAAGCAGAAGATGAATAAACAGCCTATGAAAGAAATTCGCAGATGGATTTACTTCCATCCCAATTTGGAGATGAATTTATATCCTTGAACTAGTGAATTCGAGACTGCAAATCGCAATTTCCTGATCGAGCCAATAATGACCATACGACGGTATTTCATGAACAAGTATGTCAAACATGAGGAATGATTCTGTGTGATCAATTGCAGCTGATAATCTCAAAACTTGCCTCAAAAACCTCTTATTGTCCATCCTAAGCAAAAAAAGTTTTCAACATGGGCTCTATTGTCATACCACCCTGCGGCGTAGGCTAAGCTCTGCAATTGGAAGTTCTATTCAGGCTTCAACAAAGCAGGTACAATACTCTACATTACCATTCCACCATCTATCGTGAAGACCTGCATAGAAACATCAAGTTATTAAGCAAACCAAAGATGAAACACTGTGATGAGGAGGGAAAAAGGTAAAACAGCGGGAACAGCAATTCTTTTACCTGTCCCGTAATGTAGCTGGCTGCAGGGTTGATGGCCAGAAATTCCACTAGTCCAGCAACTTCTTCTGGCTTTCCATACCTTCCTGAACTCATAAAGATGACTAACATCAGAACAGAAGTCTCACATGCTCTTTGATGAAATAAATTTTGAAGGGCTACTCTTAGTTAAGACAACACAGCACGGCTACGAGGTCTATTCTTCTTATTAGACGTTCCATCAGGGGCCATCGATACTCTCAATCGCTCCCCAACCCTAAAGCCACCAAAACTTTCCTGAGTATAGCGAGTATCTTCCTAAGTAAATAATATAATCCATACTTACAGTGTAACTGTTATTAGATCTCTTGTAATGTCCTCAGAAACAGTTAAGAGGACTGGAACATCCCTAAATCAGCAATTCTTCGGTGAAATACCACATTACAGGCAGCCACTCCTTAAATATCTCACCTAATGGAATAGTCTCCAAGATTTTCTTTTCAACTTCTTCCCCAAGTTTGGCAGTCATATCAGACGCAATGAACCCTGGAGCAATAGCATTAACCTGGGGAAATGATGTTGTTAGAAGTGAGCCAACTGCAGTTTTTCATTCAGTCAAACAAGGGGAAAAACTGACTACATTCTTAATAAGACACAGAATAAACAATGACAAGATCTCAAAAGCTTACATTGACATTTCGGCTTGCATATTCTTTTGCTACAGTCTTTGTTAGGCCAATAACCCCCGCTTTTGCAGCACTGTAATTGGCCTGCCCAACAATACCCACGAGGCCAACAACTGATGCAATATTTACTATTCTTCCCTGCAAATTTGGCCCCCATTTAGATGTTTCTGGACCATTTACTTGTCATAATCCAATGTTTTGAGTTCTAATGAATTTAATCAAACTCAGCCATCAATTAGCTTTTTTAGGGCAGAAGCTCCAATCCGTGTGAAAAGCCAGGATAGGAATGTTATGCTAACTTTCTCTTTTTCATCATAATTTTAGCTGCTGCCTGAAAAAGAAGTCTTAATTTTTGTAAGTGATCAAAAAAACCATATATATGATAAAGTAAATCTGACAAGTTCACAAACCTGAGTGCAGAGGAAAACACCAGTCAGATTCAAATCAATAACCTCCTGCCATTGGGCTTTCTTCATTCTCATCAATAACCCATCACGAGTGATCCAACAACCAATTCCTTGATATTCATTTCAATATGGACATAGAACTCAGGGAGTCTGTTTACTCAAATATGCTAAAAATTTTTCGACTTGCCAGTGACGTTCTTCAAATTCGAATGGCCATAGTTGATTCAAACAGAAGAACTTCTAATTACTAGAATGTTTAAAGTGTGACAAGTAGCTTAACACCACCATAAAATAAAATAAAAAGTGAAACAAGCAGACAATAGCAAGAGGCATTCATGCTTTACCCGCATTGTTTATCAATACATCCACAGTTCCCCATGCATCCACTGCCTGCAAATAAGAATCGCGAAGCATAAAATGAGGCTTGCCAACATGTTGCCATCATTCAGAAATTTCACTTACCGTCTTAATCATAGCTTCGACATCAGCCTCTTTTGAGACATCCCCACCAAAAGTAAGAGCTTGACCACCACATGCCTCTATCTGGAAGAAAAGATTGACCAGTGTTGATCAGCATAATCTAGCCAGCTAGGGATAGAGAGAGTACTTGCAAAAGATACAATACTAAAAGACAGCTTTCAATAGCAATTCTTTCGAACTCCACCAGATAGATATGGGCACCACATGGTAAAGGAGGAGGCAGAGTAGAGAAGATTTTGGTATGTTTAATACCTCTTTGACCACTTCATCGGCTTCCTTTGATGATCTGGCATAATTTACTAGGACCTGTGATGGCACAAGGAAGAACAACAATGGCATGACGGATGGGTTACTAAGGGTTAATAAAATACAGTTTGAATTACTTTGTCAGAATTATGCATGGCTTAATACACGTGAAGTTTCAGAAAACTCGAAAAAAAATAACAAGTAATAAATGTCATAGCTTATGTGCAAAATGCAAGTGGCAGAGTTTCTTTCATTTATTTCATGATCCAGCGTTTTGAGTTCCCGAGTTTAAGTAAGTCACATCAATTAGATAGCTATATAATACTATCAACCATGTCCAAGTCTTTTTTACATTTCTTGGAAATTTCTTTTCTTTCAACTTGTGGAAATTGAATGAAAAACTTTAATGTGGATATTTTGAACCAATATACAATACAGAAGTGCATCTACAAATGCATGCTAGGAGGAATGGCACGTGTGCATGCACACACACAGACGCATACACAATTATGGCCTGTTATGAAGATATACTGTATCTTGAGAACCAACATATGCAATCCCTTGAATTATTTCAGAGTGACTCACTAAATAAGGGAGTCCGTTCACTTATATCACCGTAGCCACTTTGCCAAAAGAAAGCGACAGATGTGCGTAGGAATATACATCATTCATTTGCAGAGCAGAACAATCAGAACGCGCGCAAAGTACTAAGTTGCTAATAGTCAAAGCTTGCGGATTGAGAAGATCACACCGACCTTGCAACCTGCTTTACCCAGTAATAACGCAACGGCTTTACCAATACCCCTGGAGGCTCCAGTAACAATCACGACAGGCGATTCCACGCTTTGAGCGCCTTCAGTGCTCACTTTTTCAACAGTGGCAACCTGAGCTCTTACACCTGCATGAACAATCAATAACCCGCGTGGTTAATGATAGATTTATGCAGCACTAGAAGCCAGAGATATATGGCCCATGTTTCCTGTACAACAAAGACAAACCAGAATAGATCACCACTTCCCTGATGGCTAACTTGCATGAATGCAATTACTACGCGAAGCTTGTGTTCCCATAGCCTCACACTCATAAATTAAGGAAAAGAATATCTTGTCATTGCTAATCCTTTCCATGGAAAAACACAAATTACTCATCCTTTTTTGTAACTACTCCTCATAATTTCCCACTCGTCAGCATCCCAATCATTCAACTGTATTAAAACTCGGAAACGAAAAACCCGCAAACATCTTCCCCGATCCAATTACCCCAGCACCTGCACTCCACACACCCTGGGCACTCCACATAAACGCAAGAGCCGAAGGACTACAAAGACACGGAAGCACATAACAGAATGCCGCGACTCTACATGCCCGAAACTCAGCAGGACCAGCGGAAACGTAGCAAACGCATTGCAAGAAGGCAAAAAAACGAAAGAATCAATACCGGCAATCGAGCTTCCGCTTCGGCACCAAAGAGACGGCAAGTTCCGGGGTTGGCTCCAGCAGGCTCCGCCGAGAACCGGCTTCACAAACATGAAGATATATCGGCGAGGGCAGCCCTCGCTCGACGGCGTCCCTATAGAGTCGCCACTATCAAACAAAGACGAGAACAGAAAGGCGTACCGGTGGCTTTCGACTGGCCGGGGCTTCGCCGCGAGTGACGGGGTTGGTCGTCGGTGCTTTCAGACGGTCTGTAGACGACGGACGATGGAGGAGAAGCTGAAGCCGCAGCTTGAAAGGGAAGAAGATGGTTTGCAGACGACACTCCCCAATTTTTCTTTTTTCTTTTCATTTTCTATTTCCGGAAATAAAATAAAGTAGATTTTTTGTTTTTTAAACCACTTTTCTATTCCGGAAATAAAAATTAACTAGGAATAGATTTTTTTTTTGTTCCTAGAACAAAAACAGAAAAATAGAGTAGAAACGTTCTGAAACACTATCCTAACGATTTTACAAAAGTGAAATCAAGTCTTTTTAACTAACAATATCTAAAATTGCCTATGTATTACTAGAAAATCGCCTTCGTCGCTTGAATTGCACAATCGACATAAATTTCAGGACTTAATTGCATTTTTATGGGTGAATTTAAAAAATCCCAAACTTTAGGTTCCCAAATTTACCCTGAAACTTTTTTTTTGTCTAAAAAACCCTAAACTTTATTTCTCAATGGAACTTTTTTGTCTAAGAGCCCTAAACTTTTTTTTTCCCAAACTTTAAGTTCAATCCCAAATCTTTTTTTTTTTTTTTTTTCTAGGAAAAAAAATCTCAAACTTTAAATTCAATCCCAAATCTACCCCGAATTTTGTTTACAAAAAATCAAAAAAATTTATTTTAAAAATATACCTCGTGATTCCGTCCCAACTTGACCTAACACTTCCACGTCATAACAAATCAACATTAGCAAAGTATCCTGAACTCATTTTTTCACAAAAGTCAAACCAAATAAAAATTGTCTTTTTAAAACCAAATAAAATCAATATCTAAAATTGCCTATCAAATTGTTATTATTTTTGAAAATAAATTGAATTTTTGGTGATTTTTATATAAAAAAATTTGAATTTGGGACAATCTAAAGTTTGGGGTTTTTTTTCGAGATAAAAAATTTTAGGGCATTTGGACTTAATCGCACTTTTTTTGGGGTGTTTTTTAATAAAAAAAGTTTATGACTTAAACTAAATCAGGGTTTTTAGGAAATTAGGCCCATTTTTAATAAAGGTTTATGTCTTAAACTAAATCAGCTGAAAAGTTTAGGACTCGATCGCACTTTTTAGCAAAAGTTTAGGACTCGATTGAACGAAATGAAAGGTTCAAAACTCAATTCAATAATGTACATAAAAATGTAGGATTTATGGTGCAATTTTTCCAAACTCGATACCTAGACAAGGTGAGATCCGAGCCAAAACTCGAGAAACAAATTAGAAAAAGAAATTTGTGATTGCAATATCACAAGTGCGTCCCTCTCCACCTTTGGTACCCAAATTCCCAGTTCTTTGGAGAATATGTGAACTAACCAATGAGAAACCTTTCTTTGTTTTTTTTTTTCTTTTTATTTCTTTCCTTCTTTTGCTAAGGAAGAAACAAATGAGACACTATCAAAAGAAAAGAACAAAAGCAAAGGAATCTATCTAGTGGTCCTAGCCGATTGGTACATGATTTACATCCATGCACCTTTTCTATTCCGGATAGCTCGCAGTCTTTATCTGGCTTCTCATTCTACCTATATTCCTCGACTTTCCCTTCTGCCAATTATTTTATTTAAAATTGATCTGCGGTTATAATCACATTTATCGTATTCGCACGAGCAATATTCCAAGCAAAAGAGTGAGAATTATCTTGCATTATTTGAGAACGGGTCTTAAATACTCTTTATGATCATAAAGTCTACATCTATCTATCAGTTTAAGTTTTTGGGTTAAACTTTTTATCATGGTATCAAAGCCAATGCTATCCCTTTCACGAATGTGTCTCCACCCCGCATTAGTCAAATTTCAGGTGTCGTGATCAAAATTTCACGGGCCACCCGTAACTTGGCTTGCACGTGAGAGGAGGTATTGAAATATTGACAAGTCCATCCACCTGTCAGCTTGAGCTTTTTTTGTTGGATTTTCTATCATTTAAAATAGTTTTGATCATTTACTATAGTAGTGTACGGATGAAAAATTCAAAGTACTATTAACCTTAACTTTTTGATGCGGATTTCCTTATTTTCCTATAGTCCAAGGTAGAGATTAGGGGCATGGGAAGAGGAGTCATAGAAGATTCATCATGGATAAGCTTTCTATAGTTTTCCCGAATACCCTTCATTCGGCGCGAGTGACGGCTCGTGATACTCACGTGCTCGCCGATGGTGACGTTTTCCAACTTTCGATGGTAGTTGGGGCGGAGTTGGGGCTAACTGAGACATATTTATACAATTTATGGGCCAGTGTGAGAAAAAAAAAACTACGTTTAGGGGTGCTTGAGAATCGAAGCACAACCTAAGGAGAAATTGGAATTTTTACCTTTTGTTTTGTCGGAAGGTTAAACAATCATACAAAAAAGTAACGAATTTTCCTATAGTCTAATTGAACCAAATGACAATGATTGAATCAAGCATGACTCAAACAAATGCAATCCCAAAATATTTCCTAATCCTAAAAGTATCCCATATATTAATAAGAGTCGATAATATGTCACGTTTTTAGTAATGGCATGACAATGCTTATATTAATTTGAGGTTAGAAAGATTACTTTTGATAAGTTTAGTAATTATACCCACGCTTTTGAAATAATAATTAAGTAGCATCCCCGCTCAGTCAATTACTTGAGTATAAACTTCTTCATTAGAAAGTAACCCCTTTTAGGCACAATACATGACCGTTCATCTTGGTGAAAGACCATTTGATTAGTGAGCTTTATGCACTCTTCCAACGATAGCTCTTGTAAGGGAAACCTCCTGAGTGTTTCAGGCTATCTAGTCTAATTCAAATCTTGGTTCAAACACTACATTAATAGTGGTTACAATTTTTTTCTTATATACCTGAAAAGTGGTTCAATTATATTGGAAAAAAGGGTAGGGAGGGATGATCAAGTCAGTAACTCCTCTAAGTGTTATCATAAGAGTCTTACACTCGTTACAAAATACTCTATTTAAGTCATAATTACTTTGCATCATTAGTGATTCAAAAAATTTGAGGTTGATAAGCCCGTTATCGAGACTCCACCAATAGGATTTCACACCCGAAGATGAGCCAAAATTCATCTCTAGACCATTATCCAACACAAAATCTAAAGCAACTTAGCATAAAGACAGCTCAACCACTCTCATAAACCAATGGGATGGAATGATTCTGAAATAATTGATAAGAATCAAAAGGTGGTGTTGCATCGCATTTCCCAAGGGACCTCCATCAAATTTGGTACAAATAGCAAGAAAACACAGACCGTATCTTTTAGACCACCGACATGGAATTATTCTGAAATAATTAATAAAAATAGAGAAAAGTGTCAAAAAAATCTTAAACTTTTTGTTTTTATGTCAATTTAGTCCTAAACTATTTTTTTGTGTCAATTCAGTCCTAAAGTTTTTGCATTGATGTCAATTCAGTCATAAACCTATTGCATTTATGCCAATTCAGTCCTAAATCTTTTTTTTGTGCCAATTTAGTCATAAACATTTTGTATTTGTGCCAATTCAGGCCCTAAACCTTTTGCATTGGTGCCCATTCAATCCTTTGACGCATAAATAGCTATTAGCCGGAAAAACTAAATTGGCACAAATTCAAAAGGTTTATGACTGAATTGACACAAAAAAAATATTTAGGACTATATTGGCACAAATGCAAAAGCTTTGAGGCTAAATTGGCACCAAAAAAGGTTTAAGACTCAATTGGCACAAATGCAAAAGGTTTATGACTGAATTGACACAAAAAAAGGTATAGGATTAAATTGGCACTAATACAAAAGGTTTAGAACTTTTTTGACACTTTTCCCAATAAAAATAGGGTGGTGTTACTCAAACGGTCGTTGCTACTCAAACTTCATCCCGCATTAATTTTCTTGCTTGAACTCAACTTAATTAGAAAATCGGGATACTCGAGCTTGACTCAACTGGATTATGTTGCTATCAATTTACAAATAAAACTCGAGCATTTTTGTAATTTTAAATATTTTGTATCTTATTTGTACAATTTTCAAAAGAAATAGTTAAAGCTTGATCAAGCTTAATTTAACTCAACCGCTTGAAATTGACTGCATCTCCAAATTAGGTGAGTCAATCTTGAATAGTCGTCGATCGATATCGACCCACCTGCGGTTAGCCTGACTCAATTTCATCTCTTTTACAGGTACTTTTCCCAATTTCTTTTGTACCAGTGGCTTATCTTTCTGTAATTAATGCATTTTGACCACATTTTAATTAATCTTTCTGCAAAAAATGCTAATATGGCAACTGCAGGATGATGTCATGTTGTCCAACTCAAACCCAATCAAGAAACATAAAAGAATCTGAAAAAATAGAAAATAAGGAAAAAAAAAAAAGGTGGCGGGTTGCTCCTCTTCCCCTGTTTTCTTTTTTGTTTTTTAATATGGATTAATGCCGTAAAAAGCTTTCAACTGATATACATATGATAAATTTATCATAAATTAATTTTTTTACCACAAAAAACTCAAAATCGGTACACCTGTGATAAATTTACCCTAAACTAATTTACCCTCCATTAATACAAAAAAATCACAAATTAACTCAGTAATTTGACCGTAAAATTTAACAAAAATTATAAAAGATAAATTTGTTATAGGCATACCAATTTGGAATTTTTGGTGATAAAAAAATTATTTTGTGGTAAATTTATCACAAATATATCATTTTGAGATATTTCGTGATATCAAACTTTTTAATATATTCATAAAATTTTTAATTTTTAATTTTAGTCAGGGTTGATGTGCCGAAGGCCATGTTAGACCTATGCCGCCGTGTCCATATCTTGCTGACGTCATGGATGTATTACAATCAAAGTGCACTAATTTTAAAGAAATGGAAGGTTAATATACGTGAAGCAATTGAAATCAAAAGTCGACCGAGGAAATTATATTTTCGTTTAGTGCTTACAAAATTAAAAAATATATTCTTATGTAGAGATGGCAATTCGTGTCGTGTCATGTTAATTGCGCCGTATCGTATCGAATCATATTGTAACACGAATATGACTAATCTGAATGCAACACATATGATGAACTTGTTGAACCAACTCAACAATACCATGGAATGCTTAATACGACCAATACAATTACCAAGCATGTCATCATGTTAGGTATCGACACGACACCATAAATTAACATATATTTATGGATATATATTAAGCGATATTCATAAGAAACACTTAGTACATGATAATTTGTGTTAACACATTTAACATTTTTCTAAACAAAACAACGTTAATTTAGATGTGTCAATTCGTATCCAAACGGGTTAAGCGAGTCAATTTGCGTAAAACACGATTTTTGTTGTGTCCTGAACCGGTCACTCTCGTTTATATCAAATCGAAACCAGCTTAATTATGTATCGTGCAAACTGATCTCGTCATGAATTGGAAGTCCTGTAGCAATGACACCTTTCTAGAAAAAAAAAAATCATTAATTTATGGTATCGGGACCACCGGGACAGCCAGGTGATGGGAACATGAACCATATCTTCTGCAGAATTATACGAAAATTTCCTTTGGATCTATTCATTTCTCACTCGGACCAAAATATTCTCGCAACAAATGAACAAGAGGAAAATAGAAAATAGCATAGTGGCATTACTTTTTGAGACCATAACCACAAGGTTTGTTTCCTTATAGTTGATAGAGGTAATTTGAGTATGATGGTTACTATGAAATCATGTGAACCACGAAATTAGACCAAGTAATGTTCATGCAAATTGTCGCAACAAACGTTATCACATTTGGATTACATACACGTTATTGATGTTGCTTCGCTCTGGTTTAACCCGGAAACCGAATTGAACCGCCCTTGATTGGTATGGTTTCCAATTTTATATGGTGAATCGTCAATGCCTTGACCATTGTACCACAAATTGTTCACATGCTATGTTTTCCTAAAATAATAGTTATATTACTTAAAGTTTATTTAAACTTTTAAAAAAAGAAAAAACAAGGTTGGCCCAAATATCGAGTTGCTTTGGAATTAACCGGTTCAATTTCAAGTCTATTTCTAAAAGAATCGAACCACAAGATAAGTTTCAAGTTCTTGATCTGAAATCTACCCATCTTGAAACGAATCACCCCTGTCGCTTATAAAGTGCAATCTTATTATTTCAAGAGGACAAAAGATTCTTCTTTTTCGTGGTGGCGCCACCAAGTTCTCATTTTCCACACATGCTTCATATGTGGGGGGTACGTAGACCGAATTTGGTTCATAGGTTTAGACAACCTAATCCTAATCTTGGAAGATTGGAGTCCCATCGGCCACGTGAACAAGCAGGAAAATTTACAAAAGCAGAAAATTGAGCAATATTTGACTTCCGAGGGTGGGGCCGGACATCCTTTAGAATTTTATGTTGGTTGGATGCGAGACAAGATGTGCTTCTAACTTTCCACGTACACATATTCACATGTACCCTCAGCGTCGTTAAGAGTAAGATTAATATTACGAAAAATCTTAAATTGATATATTTATGATAAATTTATCTTAAATTAATTTTTTGATCATAAAAAATTCGAAATTGATATACTTGTGGCAATTTTACTTTTAATTAGTTTCTGTTAAATTTTACCGTCAAATTTATGAATTGGATAACATGTCGCAGTTAATGGGTATACCAGTTTGGGGTTTTGCTCTCGGTACCATTTTGTTATTTTTCGTGATATTAATCAAATTTAACATAGGGTAAATTTGTCATAAGTATACCAATTTGAAATTTTTTGTGCTTAGAAAATTAGTTTGAGGTAAATTTATCACAGGTATATCAGTTTGAGGTTTTTTTTTATATTAACCCTGATGAATACAAGTCAACTCTTTCATGCCCTCCAATTCTTGAATTAGGTTGCTATGAATATGGACATGAACACCTCAAGTTAGAGAGGATGTAGCATCATCACTTGTTGAATCCTAAAATTGTCATAGAAGCCGTTGCCAACGTCGAGGATGAAGGCAGGATTGAGTGAAGAGAAGAGAGAGAGAAAGAGAGAGCCCTGGGATAAGGAGAGAGGCACGAGAGAAGCACGCATAGGCAAGCATACACAAACAAACACGCACGTGGCGAGGGAGATGGAGGTGGCAAGGGCGGTGGCGAGGGCACTACGACGGTACGGTGAGCGACGATCTTAAGGGGGGGAGTGGTGGTTTAGTGAGAGGAGGAGATGTTCAGTTTGGCAAATTCCTGAAGAGTTACTGTAGACAAATGGCAGACATCTACCCTTGTGTTTAAACTAGGAACAGGACATAGCAACATACAATGACACCCCCTTGATCAAAACTTGTGTTTTTGTTCCTTGATTTTTCTTGATTTTATTAAGTTGAAAAAGGAAAAAAAAAAACCAATTGCAAAGAAGGAAAGGATAAGAAGTTGAAAAAGGATACCACTTTACAAAATTGAACCATGATGATATTCATCAAAAATAAATGAGAAAAAAGCTTCAAGATGTGGCCACCAAGTACGGCTCCCAAGTTGACAACCTTCTATTTTCAGGCTCTATTTTCTTGCACCTTCCACTTCTCTGAAAGATTCCCATGACATCACCAGAGTCATCATCTCTCTTATCGTTACCGTCAACTTCCTCTTCCTCAAAGACACCGTTTTCCTCCCAATCCTTTTCATCATCTTCCATCTTGTCATCATCGAGTGTTCTCTCCTCATCGTCCATAGAATCAACGCATGATGAAGTGGGTTCTCTCAGGAAACATAGCCGAAGCCGGCCGTCGCTCCTTTCGGCTCGAAAATGAGGGTAACACGACGGGGTCTCAACGGCTTCGATAACCAACCTTCCATCTTCTCTGTGAGGCCTAAGTTGGAGGGACTTCGCCCCGCTAATAGTAGTTAGCGGAGGTGGAAAACTGCGGCGCATCGGTTCCTTAGCCCCGACGTGTTCATGGGGCTTAAGCGAGTTCCGATCCGACCTTGACCCGTCGGTCAGAACAGACGGTAGAACCGTGCTTTCGCTGACATGGTCGACAATACCAGTCTCATTCCCTAGATCCTCAGTGCACATCTCCAAGCTTTTCTCGTGGAGTGATATCGAAGAAAGACTCTTTGTCAACGGAGGGACATAGGCAAAATCTTGCTTGTTGACTGGCGAGATGGGATTGGCAAGAAAGTTTCTGGTCATCTTGGGGTTTTCATTTTGCACTTCAGACCCTTCGCTGGATTTACCCAAGAGGCTACTCTTTGAGGGCACATCTAAGAACTGAGAGAAGTGAGTAGGACTCGGCGAAGCCAGTTTGAGCCTTATAGACACCGGCTCTATGATTTGGGGTTCCAGACATGGCTGCAAACCTTGGCACACAATGGTTGCCATGACAGAAGAGGAAGAGGGGCAAAGCTTGGAAATTTCAGTGGAGATAGCTGAGGTTTTGAGGTTGGGCCTCGAGGACTAAGGACTATGGAGAGGGAAGAAGATAAAGCAGGTGAGGTTGGGCAATGGGAGATGAGATGAGATGAGGAGGAGGGTGGAAGGGTGTGAATTTGTAGTGTGCCATGAAGGGGGACGAGACTGAGAGGGAGAGGCTTGAAGAGGAGGAGCTCCTCGCACCACTTGAAAATATATAACTCTTGATCGGCCACACAACACAAAAGGACAGGCAATAAATATAATACAAAAGCTAGGCCCTCTGTAGCAAAACAGATGCAAGGATCCTTCCTTGCTGAATCTGAATATGCTTTTGTTTTGGACTAGTCCAGTTTGGACTCGGAATTTCTCAGTAAAATATCCGCTTGCGATCGACCCGGTGAAACCCGGTCCAAACCCATTGACAGCGCACGGTTAACCGCTCCGAAAATCGCTCGAAATCTTCGTTTTCCACGGATTGATCCAACTTCGCGTGGGTACCCTTTTTCACTTCCAAAAGGAGATTGCTGAAATGAGACACAGAAAACAGCATTGAGAGAAAACAAGCGTCTTTGACGATGTTCCCTCACGTACGGAAAGCCCTGTTTTCCGGCCTTATGTTACTCATTTTGCTCGCGGTCAGAACCGGGAAGCTCTTGGCATTATTTGGGCTTTAAAAACAGTTGCCAACCGATCCCCCACCGACCGAAATCAATGCGTCGACCGGTCATCGAGTCTCGACGCGGTGCGGCATATGGATATGGTTGTGTCCTGGTCAAACCCCGTGAACTGTTGTACCTAGTTTAATTTTTCCTTTTTTTGGGTAATTTTTTTAATTTATATGTTTTCTAATATATGTTTCGATGCAACGACGGGGCTTAAACCGATGGTGTATCGGAAGGCCCGAGGACGCGATTGACGCGGGTTCTCTATCTGTAAATGTGTTTCAATTCGTGTCTTGCAAGTAATGTCTTGAATGCACCGTTCTTGACCTTTAATTTGTAAAAAAGTAGCGGACATGGAAGGACGAATTTTTAGTTAGAAATTTAGATGAGGTTAAGTTGTAAAGTATAATACTCGTCGTTTTTAAAAAAAATAGATTTTAGGAACGTTTCTAATTTGATTTCTCAAACGCTGGATGTATGATATAGCTTAAACATTTGGATCCACTATTGAACACTAAACTTCAAAATGAATATAAATACCCAACACAACTAATTGAATTTAAATGTAAACGAGAAGCTCCAGCATCAAATTTATAATAATGTTAGTATCCTTTCAAGGACAAATCACTGAGGTGCTATGTCCCTGCTAGTCCTCCTCTTTCCGTCCACGGATATAGTGCGGAATCTTTTACAAATCAGTACGAATATAATATATCAAGCAAAGCATTCATGATCTGATCATTTGGAGGTTTCTTTTTCCCCTCAAATTGATTTTCTCCAATCTTAATGTAAATCAAATTGTTTGCGTTCAACTTCCACCGACTTCCACCATGATTGTAGGAGGGTGATATCTCTATGTATATTGTGTGAAGTATCACTGAAAGGAGTGCACATCATCAACTCAATTCTTGTTTATCTATATATCCAATCCATATTTTACTAATGACCAAGGTTCCAAATGGATTTAGGGTAGAATCGGGAATCAGAGGGATCGGTCTAAACCAATCCTCTTTTTCAATATGGAATTTGACTCGGGTCAAACTACCGGGCCTAATTATTTTCTTTGTTTGGGCCGACCCAAGTTGCAGGCTTCAACTTGGAGCCCGAAATAGCCTTCGAATCCGAAACCTCCCTAAAGTCTTGCTTGCATTAATTGGACTAGAACAATAGGAATCGGAATATATAATAACAAGGAATCAAAATGATAATTAATTTTTGAATTACCACGTTTGGTAAGTCTTGGAATAAGAATGTAGCATATTTACGATTTAAATATTGAGGTTGTAATTTACCATAAATATAAGCAAAGTGAATAGAGTCATACATGTATCTACCACATCACGTTTTCTTCATATAGAAGTTGTCAAATTCGAAACTTAATTATTGGTCCAATTTAATGTCACCTTTCAAATCCATTTATTTCCGTTCCTTTCCTTCCATTCCCTCCCCCCTCCTATGTTAAAGGATTCATTTCGAACTTTCAATATCCACTCCCCTTTTCATTCCAAGTGATGAAATGATAATTAGAAATGATTGATGATTCTATCTAATCGATCGCCGGTTCCAGCGATTGGCCAAACGAGGGGGCCGGCAAGATTCGACTTCATTGTCACTGGGCAAGGTCGACCTTGCCAGTTGTTGGCAAGCTTGTCCTTGCCATGCTTGGGTAAGGCCGTCCTCACTGTCACTCATGAGGTCGAACCGCGCCCTCACCAACGGTGACCGGCTAGAGGTTGAAAATGATGGGAGGAAAAAAAAGAAAGTGAAAGAAAAGAAAAAATAATGAAAAATATTTTAAAAATTGTCACGTCAACGTCGACTAGATAACCGAATGGGCTGAATTAACACAAAAAAAAAAAGATTTACGACTGAATTGATACAGTTACAATAGGTTCATGACTGTTTTGGTAATTTTTCCTTCTATTCATGCTCCTTTACTTCCATTCCGTCTCACTTGGGATTTTCACCCCAAACAAGTGAAAATCTCTCGCCAAAAGGTTTGTTTTTGGTTTTTTTACGGTAATGAGTCATATGTTGATCACGAGAAATAAATTCTTGAATTTAAAATGCAAAGAAAGTAAATCTGCAGTGAACGAAATAAATGGAAAGTTAAACCTCATTGATCATGATAAGTACATTAAAAGTCATAAAACTTGTCACAAAAATGTGATGTAATTCTAAAACTTTCAAAAAGTGCAATCAAGTTTCAAACTTATCATGAAAGTACAATTGATTTTTAAAAACTTTTAAAAAGTGCAATCAAGTCATAAAACTTATCATGAAAGTGTAATCGAGTTTTATAACTTTCAAAAAATACAATGAAGTCCTAAAACTTTCATGCAAATCATCGCGATAATGTTACCACACTTGGATTACAGACATGTTATTGCAGTCACTCACTTAGGTTCAATCCAAGAAACGAATCGAATTGACCTTGACCGGTATAGTTTCCAATTTTATATTGTAAATCGCCAATGCCTTAACTACCACACATGGTATGTTTTCCTAAAATAGTAGTTATATTACCTAAAGTGTGTTTAAAATTTGAAGGAGAAAAAAGGTTGGCCTGGCTCTCAGGTCGCTTTGGAACCAGCCGATTCGATTCCAAATCGGTTCTTAAGAGAACCAAGAACCGAATTATAGAATTTGTTCTAGCTTCTTGATCTGAAACTTACCCTGAAACAAATGATCCCTATTGCTTATCGAGATTATTTTAAGGGGAAAAGTGCACTGAAAATCTTAAAACTCGTCACGAAAATGTAATAAAGTCTTAAAACTAGTCACGAAATATAATAATGTCCAAAAACTTTCGAAAAGTGAAATCAAGTCCTAAAACTAGTCACGAAAGTACAATCGAATCCTAAAATTTTTGAAAAGTGTAATCAAGTCCTAAGAATCATTTCTATAAGTAATCATTTCATTAATTTATAAATTGAACATAATTTGAATTATTTTGAATTCTATAAACTATATAAAAATATTAATTAATTTAGATAAATATTATTTATACATCACGCATTTTGAATCAAGTAAAGACAATGGGTTTGCCACAAGTCACTAATGCATCCATTTCATTAGAGATTGATGATCTTTAACAATACTTTCTAAGGGATAGTTAGGGCCTGTATAGTAATGTTTCTGTTTTTTTGTTTTTTTTTGTTTTTTTGTTTCCTAGAATAGAAAAAAAACAGAAATCTGTTTAGTGAAAAAAATCTACTTTTTTGTTTCTAGACAAAAAAGCGATCCTAGAATAGATTTAGAATAGAAATAAGAAGAAAAAAAATCTACTTCTTTGTTTCTAAAACAAAAACAAGAAGCAATTTTTTCTGGAACCCTCCAAAAACAAGAAATAATCCGTCGGCCGCAACCCGCCCATCGCCGCCACCTACCGGTCGCCTTCCGTCGCCGCCGCCGCCGCCCGCCATCCACTGCCGATCGCCTCTTCTGTTGACCACTGTCCTCTGTCGCCCGACGCCTACCACCAATCAATCGCCATCACCGCCGCCGGCTACCGCGTGCTCCACCACTCGACACCGGCCACCACCTATCGCGGTTGCTTTTCCAACGCTAGCCACCTCTGGCCCGGCCACTGACCAGCAGCGGTCACCCACCACCGGCCAGATTGTCGCTACTTGCCACAGAGCCACCGGCTTTCTCTGCAGCCAGGCCACGGCGTCGTGATCACCACCAAGCGCGAATCCTCACGTACCGGCAAACCACCACGCGCCGCCGGCCCACTTTGTCCTCCATTGCCGGCTATCATATACCACTTGGCGCTTCAACCACCCGGTTAGCACATCTCTTGCCCTGGTCGTCGACCACCTCCGCTCTCGGCTACCCGCGATGGTCACCCACCACCAGCCGTTGTCCTTTGCCTAGATGCTCCGATAGCAAACCTTTGGCCACCCTCAAGTCGCCCGACCACCTCGCCGTCACCCCCCCCCACGCGGTCGTGGCAAGCGCCACCATGATCCATCATGGAAGCCTTGCGTTATCACTTCATTCATCAACGTGCTCCACCGTCGATAACATCATCTCCACGCCTCCCTCCACCGGCCGCCATCCTCCCCCACCACCAATCGGCCACCTCCCACCACCTCCCACCGCCCTCCGCCCCCCACCGTCACCCCCCATCCTCCGTCGGTAACCTGGAAGGGAAAAACTCATGCATGGAATAGAAATTGATCATTCGCACCCTAAACACGTTTCTATTCTTTTTCTATTCCAAGAATAGAAATTTTGTATAGTTACTAAACGTGTTTTTTTGCTCAGAAACTGTTTCAAGAAATAGAAATAGAAAAAACTATTTCGATCAGAAATTATTTCTGAGAACAGAAACGTTGCTATGCACACTCTTAGCACAAGATGCTGAACAACAAAGTTTGATTTTGGAAAAATACAAGTTTTAGGACTTGATTGTACTTTTTGAAAAAAAAAATTATGATTTGATTGCACTTTTATAATAAATTTTAGGACTTGATTACACTTCTTAAAAGTTTTAAAACTCCATTGCACCTTCATGATGAGTTCTAAAATTTCGAGTGCATTTATCCCTCTTTCATGAGGACAAAAGATTATTCTTTTTCATGATGGCGCCACCCTGTTTTCATTTTCCCCACATGCTTCATATGTGGGTGGTACGTAGACCGAATTTGGTTCATAGTTTTAGACAACCTAATCCAAATCTTAGAAGACTGGAGTGGCATCGGCCACGTGGAACAAGCAGGAAATTTACAAAAGCAGAAAATCGAGGAATATTTGACCTTTCTGAGGGTGGTACCGGACATCCTTTTAAATTTATGTTGGGTAGATGGGAGACAAGGTGTGGTTTTAACTTTCCACGGCCACATATTTGTACGTAATTTTCGGTCTCGTTATGGATACAAAACAACTCTTTCGGAAAAATTATCAAAAAAATTTCAAATTTATTATACGACAATCAATTCAATCTTAAATTTTTCAATTGTGTCAATTTAGTAATTAACTTTTTTATAATTTTTCAATTTAGTTCTAAACTTTTTAACGATTTGTCGATATAATTCTTCTGGTCAATTATCCAAATAATAGATTTAGGAGTAAAATGACAAATATTCAAAAGCTTTAGGACTAAATTGATATATTTAAAAGGTTTAGAACTAAATTGGCAAATCGTCAAAAGGTTTACGACTAAATTGGTATAACTGAAAGATTTATGACTGAATTGGTCGTCGTATAATAGGATTAAGACTTTTTTTTTGACAATTATCCCAAGTCTTTCATGCCCTTTGATTCTCGAATTAGGTTGCTCTGAATATGGATATAAACACCTAAATTTAGAGAGGATGTAGCATCATCACTCGTGGAATAGGTGGTCTATGTTCACTTGCCACCGTAGCATCCAATATAAAATGATCGTAGAAGCCCTTGCCAACGGTGACGATGAAAGCGGGATCGGGTAAAGAGAAGAGAGACAAAGCCCGGGGGAGGGCATAGAGAGGCACGAGAGACGCGCACGCATACGCAAGCATACACAAACAAACACACACGGGGAGGGAGATGGGGGTGGCAAGGGCGGCTGCGATGTTACGGCGGCGCGACGGTCTTAAGGGGAGAGAGCGGTCGTTTAGCGAGGGACGGAGATGCTTAGTTTGGCAGACATCTACCCTTGTGTAAACTTAGGGACAGGAGACGGTAACAAAGAATGACGCCCCCTTGATTAAAGCTTGTGTTTGTGTTTCCTTGATTTTTCCTGATTTTATTAAGTTAGGAGAACCAAAATAAAACCAATTGCAAAGAAGGAAAGGATAGGAAGTTGGAAAGGGACAACACTATACAAGATTGAACCATGATCTTCATTATAAAGAAAAAAGAGAGAAAAAGCTTCAAGATGTGGCCACCCAGTGTGGCTCCCAAGTGAACAACGTTCTATTTTCAGGCTCTCTTTCCTTGCATCTTGCACTTCTCTGAAAGATTCCCTTGACCTCACCAGATGCATCATCTCTCTCATCATTTTCATCACCACCAGCTTCATCTTTCTCAAAGACACCGTTTTCTTCCCACTCCTTCTCATCATCTTCCATCGTGTTGTCGTCGAATGTTCTCTCTTCATCAACCACAGAATCAGCGCATGATGAAGTGGGTTCTCTCAGGAAACATAGCCGGAGCCGGCCGTCGCTCCTTTCAGCTTGAAAATGAGTGTAACTCGATGGGGTCTCCACGGCTTCGATGACCAACCTTCCGTCTTCTCTGTGAGGCCTAACTTGGAGGGACTTCACCCTGCTAATAGTAGTCAGCGGAGGCGGAAAGCCGCGACGTGTCGGTTCCTTGGCCCCGGCATGTTCACGGGGTTTAGGCGAATTCTGATCATACCTCGATCCGTCGGTCGGAACGGACATTAAAACCATGCTTTCGCTAACATGGTCAACAATACCAGTCTCATTCCCTAGATCCTCAGTGCACATCTCCAAGCTTCTCTCGCGGAGTGATATCGAAGAAGGACTCTTTGTCAATGGAGGGACATAGGCAAAATCTTGCTTGTTGAAATTGCTGGTCATCTTGGGGGTTTCGTTTTGCTCTTCAGACCCTTTGCTGGAGTTACCCAAGAGGCTACTCTTTGAGGGCACATCTAAGAACTGAGAGAAGGGAGGAGGACTTGGCGAATTCAATTTGAGCCTTAGAGACACTGGCTCCATGATTCGGGACTCCAGACATGACTGCAAACCTTGGCACACAACGGTTGCCATATCAGAAGAAGGAACCAAAGAGGAAAAGGAGCGCAAAATATTTGGAAAGCTCAGCAGAGGTAGCTGAAGTTTTGACGTTGGGCCTTGAGGATTAAAGACTATGGAGAGGGAGGAAGATGGAGCAGGTGAGGCTGGGCAATGGGAGATGAGATGAGATGAGGCGGAGGAGATGGGAGGGTATGAATTTGTAGAGTGTCATGAAGGGGGACGAGACTGAGGGAGAGGCTTGAAGAGGAGGAGCTCCTCACACCACTTGAAAATATACAACGCTTGAGCGGCCACACAACACAAAAGGACAGGCAACAATTTAATAAAAAGGTTTTTGTCATAGGAGGAATTATGTGAATAGAGTGGAGGTGGAGGAGGAGGAGAGTGGGGGAGGAGTAATACGGCGGATAGAAGGTGGTGGGAATCGGTTGTTTGTGAGTAGTAGGGAGGGGTGGGGAGGAGGTTGAGGTGTGGGACAGCTCTAGATTCGCTGTTGTTGTTCCGGCCTTGTGACCTCTTCTTGATTTTGGCACTTAGAGTCTGCTAGTTTAGAGAACATTTTTGGGGTGGTTCCTATCTTGTATGCTTCCCCGCGAGTATAGGCGTTGATACTTGGGATCGAGGCCATGCAATGCTCGCTTGCTCGACCCGATGCCATGCTTGATATGCTTGCCCTATGGTTGAGTCGTCTGTATTCGATCGGATCCGGCTTGATTCGTGCATTTCTTGGTGGTGAAGATACAAATGAGGAGTGACGATGTTGTGTATGCAATTTGATGATTTCTCGATTTAATGGTGGATGTTCGCACTTCCCTCCCATCATGTATTCCTCTCGTACAATAATTCAGTCCTCAATCTTTTAACTTTGTTAACTAAAACTAATTCTCATATGTCAACCAACCTATCAATGTAAAATACAAAAAGGATTAAAGCAACGAATAACCCAAAACCGGTATACTTATGACAAATTTATTATAAATTAATTTTTTTTATCACAAAAAACCCCTAAACTGGTATTTCTGTGACAAATTTACCTCAAATAATTTTTTGACCTCAAAAAATTATAAACTGGTACACATGTGATAAATCTACCCAAAACTAATTTTTTGATCACGAAAAATCTCAAACTAGTACACTTGTGACAAATTTACCCTCAGTTAGCTTCTGTCAAATTTTACAGTTAAATCTGCTGATGTGGATGACACATGGTGACGAGGCACGTGGAAATCCATAGGATAAATACCACAAAAAATCCCAAATTAATCCGCTAACAGAGGGTAAATTTATCACAAAATTACCAGTTTTAGATTTTTTATGGTCAAAAAATTAGTTTGTGATAAATTTGTTACAAGTGTACAAATTTGGAGGTTTTCGTGGTATTAACCCAATATAAAAATATGATCCCCAGACATGTCTACTTGGTTAACTAAGGCTAGTTCCCATCTATCAACCAATCTATTGATTTACAAGAAGGATCCCAAACAACTCTCATTCCAGTCTTCCTCAAGATCGATTAAACTTTACAAATCACTCGTTCGTGACACAAGTTGTTGCACTAAAATGAGAATTCCCAAGGCATCTTGAAGGGTAAATTATGTGACGCCGAACCAAAATTGAAGAGTTCCAGCTTCTAATCTTCAAATGAGCTGAACAGTTATATTTACGACTTAAACTTTACATTCGCATAGCATTCTCTCCCATCAAAATTCATACAAATGTTAACAATTTCAACGGTAGTTTCAACTATAGTTTCAATCAATCGTTTGACATCCAATGCCAAATGGCCCAGAAGCAACTATGTATCTTAAAGATGGAGCCCAGAGATAATCGTTAGTCCCCCGATGACCAACATTGGACTCGATTAGGAGAAAAATCTTAATAATGATGACATATTTCACGAAGTAAGTATATCTATAGTCTTCATGTTCTCCTTAATTGTCGTGAAATAATTCGGAAATTAACAGACCATGCAATTCAATATCAAACGCAAGAGGATCATAATTACTATGTAAATCAACAAAGACCAACAAGGACACCAAAGATCTAAGTGGTTTGGTTCTAATATTGATACATAGTCCATATAAAGAGTTAACCGCAAATAATCAATTAGATAGGAGAATTACGAAAATAAAATCAATCACTCGTGTATTTCCCAAGTCCGAGGGAACAACTCCTGACAAGTTCTCGATTTTCTCTTACCAAGTTTCATCAGAAAACCCTAAGGGAAAACTTCATCCAGCTGAGATTGTGTTGTATCTCAAGACGAGACAAAGATGGGATTTTAAACACGACACTCGGAGGTTCAACACCACTACGGGGTTCCCACCTGAAGGCATGGTCAGCAGCTCAACTACCGGCCAGGCACCCTCCCCATGCCTGGTAGCCTTGCCTATTGGGCCTCTTATGACTAGCAGTCTGGGCGCGCAACCATTTGTTCTTTCGCACCTCGAGCACCTTCCAACCTTGTCTCGAACCTGTCTCGGCCTCAGGGGTCCGGTTCAAGCCCCAACCGTAGTAAGAATTTGAGCCACAACATAACATCACATGTCACTGAAGATATCTCCTACAAGAAATCTTTAAAAAATCATTGTCGCCTTCGAAGAATCGACACCAATGCCATCTCATTGTTTGTGGGGGAGATTTGGAAACACTAAACTCTAAATCCCCAACAAGGGCTCGATTGATTTTCATGAAAGAAACCCTAATTGATATGTTTTTTTTAGATAGATGATGGAATGGCTCGATCTCGATCGTTCGAATGAAACGCAGCTGTTTTTTGGAGAGAAGAAACACCACTTGCTATACACATCAACATAATGAGTGCCACTGTTCGGCTGAAACAAGGACATCTAACTGTAGGAACCGGGCGAAATCGTGACGGATGCTATTTTTGTCCTACGGGCTGTGTTTTCTTAGCTACACTATCCAAAGTTTGTCTCGCTTTTTTGTACATTTGAAAGTTGGTGTTATTTGGCCAATGAAGTTTGACAAAAGAGGGTAGAAACCACGTGCAGTCTCAAGCTATACATAGCTAAGAGTTAAATGCGGTTGCATCATGTAGCATTCAATCTTAATCTAGCAAATAATAATATGATTAAAACTTTTACTATTGTCAAAATTTTGAAAGATTTTATAGGAGAAGTTCTGAATTTGAATTGTCAAAGGAAGTTTTTTCTTCTTTACCTTGTCTTTTTCACTTATTATTAATAATATATGAATTGAGCAAATAATACAACACGACTAAATTTTTTTAAAGGAAATTTTGGAATTTTTTTTTTTGGTTAAAACGAAGTATCCTCATTCATTAAGCATCAATGGATAACATATAAGTTATGGGTTTTCGAACATAAAAGATCCCTTATAGGTAACAGCGGCACACTACGAAATTGATTGCTGGGGAAGGGCCTTCTTGCAATGGATTTTGGTGATTCAGTATGCGACTTGATTAAATTTTATGTGCGGAACCCATAACTTGTGTTTAGTGTAGATGGTAGTGGCCCAAGAAACAAAGCCCATGGGAGCGGCGCTACAAACCGATTGCGGGCGAGGGCCTTCTTGTCATGGATTTTGGTGATCCAGTCTGCAACTCGACTAGATTTCCCGTGGCCCCCCGTAGACCAAATCCACTCAGCTGAACCGCGCTATAGCCTCTCTTCACGGTCTACAATGATGGGTCTCAGCTCGCATGGGCTTTGCTCCACGGCGATAAGCTATCGGAAGCGATCTCTATGCGTGCGGATCACTTCCCCACCTCAGATGATCACCTTCTGCTTCCAAGTACCGCCACCAAGGACAGACCGCAAGGCTGAAAGGCTTCCACTTCAAAGTGCTGAAGAAGCAGCGACAACTCTTTCGGTGAACCCGGCGGCCGGCCGGCCACCCTCTCCGCCAAATCTCGGCAAAATATACCGGCAACAGCTCCCTCCCTTCCGACGACCGACCCATCAACGTTGAACTTGAAGGCACTGGTTTTTGGAGAGATCCACAAATCAGGTATGTTTTCCTTCCGTCCCTCTCTCGTTTGTTTGATTTGGGGTTCCAATCGTTTAAAGTTCTTTGTGAGATTTTGGTGAGACTACTGTCAACTGTTCTAAAAGCTTAAACTGTTAGATGAATACGTGATTTAATATTTAATTACTATAAGAGATGTGGATCCATCTAACTGGATTTAAGACAATGAAAACTTTGTAAGTCGGACCTTACACGACAAATTAAATATAATCCACATTATCACCAGATTTGATAAGCGCTTAAAAAGTTGACACATCTTTCTCATACAACCTAATAAATTAGTGTAAAAATCCAACTTGAATTGTGGCAAACTAAATTGCATCACTCTACCTTGCCTTGCTCATCTTTGGCTACTCGATGAAGGTGTGCTCAACTCCGGCACTCACAGCTGCCTAGATACTTGATGATATCACCCCTTGGCGCTCATCGTTGGCTGCTCAATGAAGGTGTGCTCGACTCCGGCATTCACAGCTACCTGAATATTTGACGGCAACTTCACTTGTTGATGATGCTCGCAATTATAAAAGAGTACCACACGAATAACGTCCATGGAAGAGTTGTTGAGTGTTGACAAATTCTGGAAGTTACAAATGACTAAAGACAACATAAAGGAAGAAAAAGACTTGGGTTTGATTTGATTCCATCTCTCTCGGTGGCTTTGATACCATGTGAGATTTTGTTAGGATCATTATCAACTGTTTTAAAAGCTTAAACTGTTAAATAAATGTGTAGTTTAATATTTAATTACTCTAACATTCTTGTTTATGGTGCATGGTCGGTTGGCTAACAACGGAGACAAATAATATTGTTGCAAATACAAAATAGGGTTAATACCACGAAAAACCCTAAACTAGCATATCCTGTGATAATTTTTTTATTCAAAACTAAGTTTTTTCTCACTAAAAATCTTAAACTGATACACTTGTGATAAATTTACTCTTCATTAGTTTAAGTTAAATTGGATTAATACCACAAAAAATCACAAAACGGTGCACCTATGATAAACGGAGGATAAAATATAAAACTGGTACATCCATGTCATTTAACAAAGTAATATGACAGTAAAATTTAACGGAAACAAACTGAGAGTAAATTTGTCACATGTATTCTGGTTTAGGGTTTTTTGTGGTAAAAAAATTAGTTTGGGGTAAAATTATCACAAATGTACTAGTTTGAGATTTTTCGTGGTATTAACCCTACAAAATATAGGAATCGAACTCGAGCATTCTTAAAAGTACGATGATAAAAAATATAATATTTTTATAAACTTGTACAAGTAGGCACGTATGTTTGAATTATTCGGTATCGAGTCAGCATTAAAAATTGAATTTATCCTTAAATTATCACCCGACACAATTTGGGGATTAAATTGCAACGAAATACATAGCATAGGGACCAAAATCGAATACGAATAATATTACAAGCGCGATTTTCCTGATTTTCTTTTTCCTTTTCATTTTTTTACGTAGGCAAAAGGCACTCGCTCGCTCCCCTGCTCGCCGCTTCCAAAATAGTTCCCACCGCCGACGGCCCAGAAACGGCAAATCGTCCGCTCGTCTCCGCCGTCCTCCGCCGGAATCCTCCGTAGGAAAGCTGCCCTTCTCTCTCCCTCTCTCGCCTTCGACGCCTTCCGTCGTTGGCCGATCGAGGTGTTGCTCCTTCGTCGCTCTGCAATTCCTCTCTCTCTCTCTCTCTCTCTTTCGATTTTGTTTCCGTTACTTGCTTTCTCGCTTGTCCGAAGTTGCGCTGCTCTCGTTAGCTTCTCTTGCCCAGTTACCTTGGCTCGCGTGTTGTTCGTGATAGTTTCTGTGTTTGTGATGTCGTGGGCGGCGCCGTTTGCTTCATAACCTGGGAAATGCCCTCCAGCTGTTTGATGTAATAAACCGACGGTGGCCTCGTCCTTGTTGAAGGAAAATGCTCTTTCAAGGCATGTAGAAGTCCTTGGGTTGATGACTATAGAGCCGTCTGTTTCTTTTGTTATAAAAAAGGTTTAAGCTCGGCCTTAGCCGAGAAAGAAGACTGTACATGGTTAGACTTTGTTCTGTGGAGATGCCCGTGCCACTTCGGCACACTTTCCACGCGGAACAGATGGTTATGGACGCTCCCTTTTAGTGATAACCTGCAATGAGAAGCTGATGATGTCGACCACTGAATGCCTTACATTGTGATGAGCTGGCTGTGGTATCGTGGCATTTGTTAGTTGTTGAAGGAAAAAGGGATGACTTGCTCAAAGCATCTGATTCTGGACAAGGGCACTTTGTGTCTTTGACTGTTACAAGAATTGTGTTGTAACATCATTTAATTAGTTTTGGGTGATTAGGATTTCTTCTCAATATTCGTAGCATAATGGGGTGTGCCCATCGACATCATGCATTCTGAAATAGAGATCATTGCTGTTTGCATAATCTTTGACATTCAGGGTGATGTTATGCTATGTGGTTACATGATCATGTACTCATGTTGGTGGTCAATGTATGCAAGCTATTTTAGTATGTTGCAAGTCAAAGTTGAACCACCTTGCATGAATTATTTTGGATATGAGCAACAGCCACTAAACCAACTATTATTGGCCAATAGGCTTAGGCTGTTTTCCTTTTTCGGCGAAGTTTGATGTTGTTTGAATCTTGTGGCTCTTCAATTTGACAACGACGATTTTAGAATGTCATTACGAGTAACTGGTAATAAAATCAAGAGATTTGGAGTTGAATTCATGTTGAAACCCGGAAGTTTTTTCCTCATGAAGCTGCTTTCTTGAAATCTAGTTTCTGTAGTTGATATTGCTCCTTTATTGACGTTGTTTTCATTCTTTGAATATAGTGGATTGTGGAGTTCTCTTACAGGAGCATAATAAGACATGGGCAAAGCTTCAAGGGACAAAAGGGTAACTTAGCATTTTGCAGGACATCCATTTGATGGGATTGTCCTATTCCAACCATGTTGAACTCAGAGTTAATTCCTTTGTAGGATATCTACTATCGGAAAGCAAAAGAAGAAGGTTGGCGCGCTCGAAGTGCTTTTAAACTTCTGCAAATAGATGAGGAGTTCAATATATTTGAGGGTAGCAGGCCTCTCTCTCTCTCTCTCTCTCTCTCTCTCTCACACACACACACACACACACACACACACATCTAATGAGGATGGGGAGAGGATACAAGAGATCAAGGTAGTCAAGATCGCTTGTTCAACTAAGATCTATATTGGGTTCACAAAATTCTATCAAGATTGAATCGTCGAATTGTAAGATTTTAGAAACTCAGCGAAGTATCCTTAGAAAATGTTATTAGAACAATGAACTTGTCCCTAAACATCTATTATACATAATAAAATGATTTTCGATGTATACTCCAGTACGATGTGTAAATTGAATGGTCATGTTATATTGAAAGTCAAACATAACCTATTTATAAAGAAGTTCTCTAACCAAGACTTTCCAGGTAAAGCTAATGAGATCTTTCCTTTTTTTGAATACAGAACCAGCAGTAGGTTTTTCTTTCTTTGTGAATGGTTCAATTACTTTGAACTAGTGCAGAACTTTGAAGATTCAAGTAATTGAGAAAAACATACTTGCTACTTTGTTCCACATTGAGCTAGAAGTATTCAAGTAAGTCAAGATGTGTAAGCTAAAGTGAAACCACATAGCAATTCCTGTTGTACCATGGTAAATACTTTCTCTTTAGAATGAATATACCTTTTCTATATGATGCGTGTTGAGATTAAGAAGATGCTGAGAGTGTTTGATGGAAAGTAACTTTGAGATAGATTTCACCACCAAGGCATAAAGGAGTCTTCCACCAGCCAAGGATAAAGACCTTACATGGTTCACCACCAAAGAATTGGAGAAAGCACCAAATCGAAGGAGTCAGTAAATTGAGGAGGAAATTTCATATAATATCAAACTCAAATCTAAATCTTACAATGGAGAATGCAACACGTATTTAGTAGTGACTAGGAAACATTAAAGACAAAGGAAATTTAAAACACATGGAAACTTAAATTCAACCCTAAGAAACATTGAAGACATAGAAAATCTAAAACACACGGGAACTTAAAATTCAACCCCCAGCCTTGCAATTCAAACTGCATTTGCTCTTCAAAATCTAGAAACTCCTTGGCTTCTTCCTCCTCATTGGACCCATTGGGTCATCTTTTGCTCCTTGCATGGGCTGCAATCTACTCTTGTGCTTGCATAATTAACAAGTGGACTTGGCTAATTAGTGAGGCTTGAATGGGGCTTGTGAGCTGATTGTCTTCAATAGAATTTCCAAGCTCTGATGCTCTTGCATCACTATAAAGGAAAGTTCGGCTTTGAGTCAGGAGGTTGCAAAGTTGACCCACTGTGCAAGTGAGCTTGATTCTCTCTGTGCCAATTGAAGAAGCCCATTTAAGATAATATAACAATCTATAGTAAAGGTGTTGCTACGAGCTGACTCTTGTTTTTAGCTAATTCAGTAAGTCAACTTGCGAGTTTACTCTGGCCTCACCTAAATGACGATTTTTTGAACGATCTAACAAGGTCTATAGGTTTTGACTATACTGCAAGACATCACATTTGAATGTAAAATTGCATAGCTTGAGGCCATCTATTTTCTCAATATATGAAAGGAAAGTCAATGTTTGACTGTCTCGAATGTGGGTTGGTGCTGCACCTTTGGCAAAGCATGAGGTCTCTATTGATCATGCCATGCTTGAAGGCAAAGGCTTATCGGGCATTATAATAATCACAACTACTTATTCATGTTCTTCTGTAGTAATTGCATGCTTGATAGGAGGAGTGTATTATATTAAATGAGTTTTTTTATATGTGGGGGTGACAAACCAAAGGAGATGTATTTGTTATTAGGCATCCATATTTTGAGAAACTGGTCACTTTAGTATATTATTTTCTAAAAAGCATATGCAGAGGTAACATAATCATCATATCTGATATACTGAGACCTTTCTTGTGCTTTTATTTTGGCTTTTGCAGGAGTGAAACATGTGGTAGATTTATGTGCTGCCCCTGGTAGTTGGAGTCAGGTATACTATTCAGTGCCAGGGTAATATTGATTACTGATGCCTAGTGAAAAATTGAAGATTATTCCAGCTTTGCTCTTATTAGGACTTCAAATTCTACTACAAATGTTGATTCAAGTAATTTATGACTTGTGTCAACTGCTTTACTGAAGAAAAGTTAGTCATGTCAACTTTTTGTATGTAATGAATCATCCTGAAATTGTTGCATTAATAGGTATGAACATAGATGACCTGGCAACCTCTAGTGAAGTGGAGAATGATTATTTATTTGTCTTCAAGTTTCAACAGCACAATATCCTAATAAGATTGGTTTTGGAAAGATAATTCTGTAATTGAATTGATTCTGTGATTTTCGTTCACACTGACAAGTTAAGCTGAAGAGGACTTATTGAAATAAATGCCAAAACATGCCAAGAACCTTAGTTAACTGAAGAGTGGGAATATTCTTAGACTAAAAGAAGTTTTAATATTTGACAGTTAATAGGAGAACAATCCAATCATTCATCAACTATTTAGATGTAAGCAAATGTCAATTTGTTCATTTCTGCACATCTATAATTTTGAATGAGCATAAAGACTATAAAAAAACTAAAATAATAATGATAATAATAACAACATGGAGACAGTTATGAATTCCATAGAATTTCCCGCAGAAGAAAACAGGAGTCACTTATTTACGAGGTATCTCTCTTCCTATCACTAAATGTACATTTTTGCATGGTAATCAATTGGATGATTAGATAGCACCTGAACGTGAATACTGTATCTCAATCAACACCATGTAGATTTTAGTGTATATGGAAACACAAGGTTTATCAATGATCATGCATTAAGTGATCTTGGACTGAGATCCCTCTTTTCAGAAGCTGTTTCTGCTTTTTTGTTTTTGTGGCATTAGATAACACAGCTTTCCTTCTCAATTGAAAAACTGGTTAAAACTGGTTATGTTCATATTAGGATAATTACATTTGAATTATTCGTATCTAATTATTGTCAGAAAAATTGAAAATGGATGCATTGCGGGCATAGGGAAACATTGGACATGGATGTGTTTCTTTTGAAGTGTTTTTTTCATCCTAAAGTATATCCTTCTAAAGACCACAATTTGGTGAGATCCTCGGGTAATTGTTTGCCTTGCCAGTCTGACTCTCAGTCTCAAACTTTTCCTTTTTGTATAATTTTCTCATGAACATCTTTTCCTCTATAGCTTCTCTCCTTTGGGCTTCTTGCCATGTTTGGAATTGTGCTGTTTAAAATAGATTAAAGTTAGCTTATGCTGCCTGCTTTTCATGTGCAGGTTTTAAGTCGTAAGTTATATCTTCCTGCAAAGCTTTCACCTGATGCTAGGTATAAAAATCTTCATCGATGATGTAAACGTTGATGGTATATGCTACTATGATTTCTCTTTTTGTGAAAATTGCTACTAAGGTGATGCTAAGGCTTAGCTATTTCGTCAATTGATTAAAACCATATTCAGACTACGAGAGCGTCTTCAATCTGCCATATCTGTGTAGAAATTAGTTGACATTTTTTTTTCTTGTTATCTGGATGTGATGAATATATCAAATGCTTCTTCCAAAGTTCGAATGGCCAAACTTCCCAATTTGATATATCATATGAGAACAAAATCAAGAGTTGATAACCCTGGGTCACACCTTTGTCATATGCTCCACGCATCACACTATTCTCGGGCATGGAAATGACACGATGTGTGCAAAACCAATCATATACTATATTGAGATAGTCATCCAATTTGAACAAGTTTCAAATCCAAAAAAGGAAAGTTTGGGGTTTTTAAAGATTCAAAGCCTTTGTTGAAAATGAACATCAAGAGTTTGTGAGCTGGGATGCTTGGCCATGTGTCTCTAAACGTTTTTCAAAAGCATCTTTTAGGTGATAAAATCAAATTATAGGTGCTGTAGTTGGCAACTTCCTTCACGCCCGCCCATCTGTCTCTTTATCTGTTCTATCTGCTTCTATCATGTCTTTTCACCTTTAGGGTTGTTACTTGATCATCATGGAAATGAGATTGTTTTTTTTTCTGGTAACTGACTTGCACATTGTAGAGCCCAGAGAAAATTATTCTACGGTTCTTCTGTTTGAATGCGTTAAAGATGCTTTACGTCTGTCAAGTCTTTAGTTCACTCTGTAGCAGCTCATCTCTAAAGGGGAATTGGACTAGAGCAGGGTGGCTGGATATGTTATAAGTTGTGGATGATCTAATGTAGAACTTGGCTGTTGTTGTATTCATACTTGACAAGATCTCAGGTGTCTATTTAAATAAGCCTTTGGTGAACCAACCATGCTTTCTTTTGTATTTTTCCCCAGTTGTGTAATGGATTACCCTTAGTAAGGTGCCGTGTCCTCAGAATGGTATGGTTTAGAGACAACAAATTTGAGTTTGGAGGTTCCATTTTGTCTGCTTAACAAATATTCAATTTATTTTGATATCTCTAGGCAGATTTTTAGGTGACAGAAGTGTGCACTGATGTTAGTTAACTTCCTGTCATGCTTATTTATTTGGTCACAAATCATACAACGCGATTTGCACACCATATTGAAAAGGCCAATGGGGAATATAGAGTTTTAACATTAGTTCCTAGTATGGATCTCGTCATATCCGTGTACAATTAATTGTATTGGTCCTTAATCTGAACTGCTTCTATGGCATTTAACCATGAGAAACTTCCAAAAAGCTTGGTGTTTCCTCTCAAAGCGCTGGATACTGTCTAAATCCATGTTCAGTGGATGCTTCAGTTCCCTCTATAGTCTATAGCCCTCATCACCGGTACGTGACTAGGAGGAGAGTATCATGTTAAATAATGCAAATCATTTGAGATACAAAAAGTGAATGGATCTGACTGTTGAACCATATATCCATAATAGATAGGGGTGATGAAGTCCATGTAACAGCCTTTGAAGGATCAAATTTATTTTCCGATTGACATACTTTCTATCATGTGAAACTTCCAAATCTTTTTTGAACATGAGATTCTGAAAACATGCATACTGAAATTCAGAATGAGTCCTCTTTGCCTGCTTTGGAAAAACTTGTTCCATTGCCATATTGAGAAATTTGGATTTTGACCTTATTGCTTCTTAGAGATTTTGGTATTACATCTTGATGTTTGTGTTCTTGCTCAGACTCTCTGTTTAGACCATTCTTCTTTGTCCTAATTTGCAGGGAAGGCGATCTTCCTCTTATAGTTGCAATTGATCTACAGCCTATGGCTCCAATTGAGGGAGTCATCCAAGTACAGGGTGATATAACAAATGCCCGAACAGCTGAAGTGGTAAGAAAAGTTTCTTTGGCTTGTGATATGTGACACTTAAAGGCGGACAATGGCATATAATTGGCAATGGGAAATGAGATGATTCAAGTTGACCAATCTTGAAATGAAAAAATAGAAACTAAAGCCTTAGTCATGCTTGGTAGGAACAAGACTGACTTTCTACTTTCCTTTCAAAGTTTTAAGAGCATGAATTCGGTGTAAATGTCAGATGGACCATAACAGATCTGGCCTTTTGTTTCCATTACCATGCCCAACATGTGCACACTTGAACTTATTGGTCACCAGGAAAGGAAAAATGAAAGAAAAGCCTCCCAAACTTTTAAAAGTGTCTTTTTACCTTCATCAACTATTGCATTATTTCAACAAGCTGTGTCTCTTAAATACTTTGATTAATTTAATGAGATATTTTTCCAAATAATCATCTTATTTTTTGCCTTAACGTTCTTTTGTGGAGAATTTTTGTAGAAGTAATGCCATGAGGAAAGTATAGCTTATGTGGAAAATGCTTACTGTAATAAAATATTTAAACAGAAGAATATTATATTGAATATGCGAAGTAACTTTATTTGAGAGGGTCTGAAATATGAACTGAAGCCATTTCAGATTTTTTGGGTGCATTATATCTATGTAGATGTCATATGTGTCTAGACATGTCAATGTAAGAAAGATTAAAAAATACTTAAATTTCTTAATTGCTTTTTGGATGAATAAATGTTTTAGCCTAATGTGCATTGTTACAGTTGGAGTAGGCTTGGTTTTAGTATAGCATACCGGATTTTCATGTGATATTCCTTTTTTTAATTTTGGAGGGTTGTGTAGGTAAACATTCTATTGGACAAAATCCTACCAAGAATTTTGCAAGGCTTTGGATGTAGCTTCATGATTGAAAAACTTTTAATGGCACTATATTGTTGCATTATGCAAGCAGAGCTATTTTATTATTTAATTTTCAGGATGTTATGTAAGATCTTTGTGGCCTTGCATTCCAAGGCTTTATAAAATTCTAAGGATGTTATCTGAGATCTTTGTTGCCTTGCAGTCCAAGGCTTCATAAAGATTTATTTTACAAGATTACTTACTCTCTCTCTCTCTCTCTCTCTCTCTCTCTCTCTCTCTCTCGGCCAGGTAATCAGACATTTTGACGGTTGCAAGGCTGACTTGGTGGTCTGCGACGGCGCTCCTGATGGTGAGTGTATTAGTGTGTGCCACCTGCTTGTTTATGCCCTTATGTCTGTTCTTTTTGGTGAAATGTTCACTGAGGCTGTTTTAACTTCTGGAACTTGCAGTAACTGGTCTTCATGACATGGATGAGTTTGTTCAGTCTCAACTGATTTTAGCAGTAAGTTTTGTAGTTACTCATAAGGATAAACTATAATCCGTGACTTGGAAATTTTTCATATTTTAGGGTCATTTCCTTCAGCAGGAATACTAAGAGCCCAATTTGGGTGCTTTAAACTTTTAGCTGTAACTTTTTGACTTCAACTGCAGTTTTACACTTTCAGTTTAGCTTCACTTTTTAGTGAAATGCTGTGTTCGGACGTTGTAACTTTTGAAATTATAATCTGTGTCTGACTTAAAGAAGTCAATTTAAGTGAAGACAAGGTTTCTGGCTTCTACTTTTGGGCTTATGGGTTTTTGACAAGCTTTTGATGCCAAATAGCAAGTTCGACCAGAGAGAAAAGTTACAAACTGAACTGAGCAGCAGAAATCCTCCTATACAAGCTCTTTTTATCTACTGTGACTTATTTCGCTCAGTTGTATATGAGTTCTTGTCCCAGTATTATTTCATTATTTAATTGAGCTAACTTATCCCTTGCTGTAAATTTTACATAAATAATTAGGTATCTCAACTATCGGGTTTTCTGACCAAAAAAAAAACTATTGGGTTTAGCTTGTCCACTTAGCTGTTTTCCTTGTAGTTTCCATATTACCTGTAAATAGAAAGAGAGAACCTGGGAAAGTAGAGTACTAAAAATGAAGTCATAGAGAAAGCTAAACTGGAAAAATGAGGGAATCCTGCTTAATAGTATCTTATAGTTCCAGTAGCCACTGAAAACAAGAATAGTTGAATTGTATGTCAATAAAATCAATCCAGTTTAAGATTCTTACGTGTTAACTGTTGCAAGTATAACTTTGTTTATTAGCCATGAATGACACTGGTAGGTAGACCTCTTGGCCTCTCTACTCACCTGTTGCATCCTGCAGGGACTAACTATTGTTACCCATGTACTAAAAGAAGGTGGAAAATTTATTGCAAAAATTTTTCGTGGGAAAGACACGAGTCTTCTTTATTGCCAGGTAAGTTATCTAATTGCTCTTATGAGAGTTGCACTTACAGTAGCTGGTAGCCATGTAGAATTTACTTGACATTGGATTTGTTTTGTGGTTTGTATCAAGTGTCCAGTATGTTCTTTATCGATTCGAGTAATACTGATGGGTAAAATATTTAGAAAGTTTTAGTTTTCACTCCAAGAATTGTCATGGGGAGTTGGCCAATCTTTGATTTTCTTTGTTTCCTTTTGTGATGTTGCCAATGCGCAATGTCTTATTCATTGTTCACAAGTTATCTTGTGTTGAGATCATTTACCATTATGTTGATGTGTGGTTTTTGAACTATCACATCGTCATTCCGTACCTTCTTGTTTGTTTGCTTGTTGCAGCTGAAGTTATTCTTCCCCATTGTGACATTTGCAAAGCCAAAAAGCAGTCGCAATTCCAGCATAGGTATGATTTGTGTCTTCTGTAAATTTCTGATGCTAGTCAGTCACTAATTCATTTTGTCAGCAATCATTTTTATTTTTTATATTATATTATGTGCAAAAGATGGTATGTGACTATACATCTAGTTGGTGAGTTAACTATGCGTCAAATTGCAAGGTCAATTGCCTAACAGTTAGTCCTATTATATTGTAGAACTCTGAATTGTGTTTGAAACCTGGTTTGAAAATCTTTCTCATTGTTAAACAAACTTCATATTATGGTAACTACCCCAAAAAATTTTATGCTTAAAATCATGCCACTTTAATAGCACTCTCTAGAAGCTCATACACAATATTTTTGTCTTCTCTTTCTATTTTCTTTTTATTCTCTATGCAATTTTTGCCATTCCATATAAGAATGCTCGATGACATCATCATCAATGAGTGTTTGAAGAATTTACTGATGTGGGGATGAAAACAGAGCAGATGGTAAAGCAGACGTCGTGGTACATGACCATGTTAATTGTTCTATAATCTAGGTAGTATACGTGGAAATGAATTCTTTAAAACATCCAATGAACCTATCAGTGGCTCTGGACAGGCATCTTCGAGCTCTTGTTAGAGTAGACCCTCGTCTAAAGAAGTGAAGAAAAAAGCTTGTCCAATCTTAGTTTTCCTGATTGGGTCTGATACATTTTCTCAGGAGCATCCTATTACTAATCCTGGCAGCATCCACCAAGCAGGTTAATCCTTGGATGTTTTAAGTTGTCATGTTGATAAGTCTGTTTCTAAAGGTCTCGAGGCTGCATGGGGTTTCCCAGATTAGAGACTGTCTTCCTGATGCAGTGATTTTTCTTTTCATTAGTTCCTAGACAATGATAAAAACTCGTGCTAATCTTTTTAAATTTACAGAGGCATTTGCTGTTTGTGAGAACTATTCTCCCCCTGAAGGATTTAATCCGAAGGACTTGCATCACGTTTTAGAAAAGATTGGGAGTCCATCTGGAGTTGATGACCTAGGTAACTATGACGTTCCTGTGCTTTTTTTGTCCCTCATCTTCTTCTTCAATTGATTGCCTACTGATGTTAGATGACTTTTTCGAAGACAATATTGTTTTTTACTTTTTATTGCATCTATAGATGCAGCTTGTATATGTCATTAAGTCTTTTAAGCTGCTAACTCGGTATCATAATCGGAGCATAACAAAAATCTGCAGAAAAGAGAATATTCTGCTCAGCTGTTCCCTCTTCTTCTTATTAGATCATTATCCACGCAACTTGCTCTGGAATATAAATAGAAAAGGAGGTTATAAAGTTTTTATCAAAGTTGAAGTTACCAATATTAGGGGCTTTTTGTCCAGCGCCTGATTTTCTTAAATGATGTTTAGTCATTTGTGGTTATGATGTTTGATCAAAGTTGAAGTTTCCAATATTAGGGGCTTTCCATCAAGTGCCTGCTTTTCTTGATTGATGTTTAGTCATTTGTGGCAATGCAGTTAATATTTCAATGCATGGTGCGTGACAGATTGCAGTAGTGGATGGTTGGAGGGACCGAACAAGGTGTACATTCCATTTTTAGCCTGTGGCGACCTCAGTGGCTATGACTCCGACCGGTCGTACCCGCTCCCTAAAGCGCCTGACGGGACTTACAAGAGCCTCGATCCTGTGCAACCCCCAATCGCCCCGCCTTACAAGAGAGCTCTGGAATTGAAGAAAGCCTCTTGTCATGGAGTTCAAGAACTTGAAAAGCTATCCTTGGATTCCTGATTCTTGCCATTTAATGTTACTTTAACAAGTAAGAAGTTATCGAATGGTAGACATAGTGCTGTGTACATTTAAGCCCCTTTCCTCATAGGGAACGCTAGCAATCTCTTCAATGTTTTGCTGCGTACACATGCAACGACTCCAGTCGCTCCTTTTATTTTCTGTGTAAACAAAGGTTTGGGAGTGGCCCAAAAACTTTTGCGGGTAAGCATTTAAGCAGAGTCAAAAAGATCGAGAGAAAGCTGTCGCCAAGAGGGACACTTAGTCACGCTTTAGAATTGTAAGTGGTCCTTAACAATACATTTCTATGAATATATGTCCGGAAAAATAACGATTCTAATGGCTAAATGGTCCAATCGAGAAAGAATCAGGATCTCTTGCTCTTTGTTTGGACTTTCTATTGGAGGTGGCATATCACTAATGCTGCGAGGTTCATATGCAATAATTCGGCTTATTTTGGAAGAGAGACCTGATGTATCAGAGTTCGCCTCGGCCAACTCATGACCTGGGGGCAGTTTATTACGTGAATTTGACATACTTAGATTGAATTTTCTCGCATGCTCACTTTGCATCATTTCCACTGAAGACATTAGACGCTTTACATAGACCGCATTCAGCGTACATCCAAGATGAATGGCAATGTCACAGTTCCAACCAATAAAGTTTCTATTGGATCAGCCGGGTGCGATCGAAACTGTTTTGATCCTGGAAGATCCTCTGTATCAAACCTTATGGATCTCAGAATCAAGAGGTAACTTTCGTCCAATTGAAAATGCAGCTATAATTTCATCCACAGCACATAAGCCCTGTATGGGTAACGTAGATGCAATGTCCAGTGCACGAGTCAATAAAATTTCCTTTCTTTTCAAGACAATTAAAAACGAAGCTGCATGTAGAAAGATTGTCAAGGTGAAGCTAGGGGGTATCTGCAGACAACAGAGTTGCTACAAAGCATGTCTAAGACGTGATAAGCTCAGGGTCTACAACTTCAGTGCACCCCGAAACAATTATACGGCTTCCATGAAGTCTCCCTAGAATCTTGATAACTCTAAATTAAACTTAACAATTCTGACCTGTCCAGTATTAGCATCCCAGACACGAACCGGATGATCGCGAGTAGTTGATGCGAATACACAGCTGACCAGGTCGGAATAACGACTTCCAAACTCAATTCTAGCTGTGGCTAATTACCAGAAGAGAAATAACTACAACTGAAAAAATAACCGTGTAGCAGGCATATATGGGTACCGACAGAAATCATAATCTGATTTCCCTTCTGTCACGACAAGATTCGCTGTAAAGGAATCTGCAACCAAAGAGACAACATGAGACATGGACCACCCATCATCTGAATTTGCAAATGTTTGGTTACAGATATCACATGCAAATAGTCTCAGCAGTGCTATAGCTAACATCTTTCAAGCTACTTAAATACACAGAAACAAACACACATTCTACATGACCACAAAACGCCTTGCGAACCTGTACCTTGATCAACGTCAGACAAGCTTGCATTTGCGCTCATCATCGCTCCAAAAGCCACACCACTTCTCGGAAAAAAGAACAACCAAGCACCCATCAAGAGAAGACAAAAAAAATTACGCACCATTTGACACCTTCAACAATCCTTGTGTGAGAGAAAGAGTGTGTTGAAGAGCGTTGAGCACGAGCTGTGGGACTTTTCTGGAGTTGAACATATAAACCAAACTCGGAATAAATTTTGGCTCCAGCAGGATAATTTAAGAATAACATCCGCAAGCTTGATTTTTTTTTTATCAATTTAATTATATGATGGTTAAATCCTATTATCATATAACACTGCATCGATATCCATTTATATTATGGGAAAAATAATAGACAACTTGCGAAACCCCTAGTTATAGGTCAGGGACTACTAAGTTTCAACTTTTTGATTTTAACTAATTTATGATGAACATATAAACCAAACTCGGAATAAATACTGAAAAAACATAATCTATTTGATAACAGGATAATTTAAGAATAACATCCGACAATATTATGTAAATATTTTAAAATATTTCAAGTGTTCCATATTTAAAAAAAAAAAAGTTGAATTTTTTTTAGAAAATTTAAAGTCAATTTAATTATATGATGGTTAAATCCTATTATCATATAACACTGCATCGATATCCATTTATGTTATGTTAAGGATTATAAATAGTAGACAACTTGACGATTGTTACGAACAAACTCCTTAACTTTGTCAATTTTAAGTGAAGTGTTAAAACTTATGGATTCCTGTGACTATTAATCAAACAAAATTACCAATAAAACCCTAACGATTTGTTTTGGTTTTTTTGGTTTTTGAAAAGCTAAACCAAATCAAACCGTAAAAACAGTCTAGTTCCGATTGCAAACTTTTTTGCCGGGAAAAGATCCCCTTGAACCAAAGCACTAGTATTAACGTCTTTCCTTGAGGGGTTCCTATTTACAACTAGAATGAAACTTGAAACAAGAGCAAATTAGAGGCATGTTAAAAAGCCTAATCCTGTCACACTTGAGGTAACTTTACCGACAAAAAAAGTGTGAATACAAATGAGCGGTGTAGTGCCCAGGGCAACATACCCATGCCATAAGATCAACCCGAAGCCCCGACTTTCATATGCTTTTTCGAGGACACCCATTCGGAAGGACAATCGAAGATAACCTCAGCATTTTTGGAAGCTCTTCGACAGCTGAGCACATTTTTGCTCACACCAAATAGTTTGGACAGAACAGCAGCTTTAAAACGTTTTCGTCCATGTCGTGTGGGCAATTTAGCATTGATAATCAACTTCTCCAGCACAAGTGCATCCCCAAGAATAAACTTAATCAGGGCGAGCAGATGTTTCGACCCAAAACTATCAGCTTTCAAACCGATGATCTCAACTCTCTTGAGATGATTCGCCAAACATTGAAAATTCCCCCTCCGTGAACACAAAAAATCTTCTTCATCAAAGTTAAAACGTTCTTGAGATTCTTCATCAAGCTCTAACTGCACGTAGATACCTCATCTAAGAAACTTACTCCACATCAAATGCGGTTCCACAGGAAAAAAGAAATTCATCGGCTCACTAAAATTTCAAACAAACAACTTTCATTTGTCCACTGCAGATGCTAGTTAGTTACTAACTTAGTTTTACTTTATAACGAGTCTTAATCAATTTAAGCTCTTAAACTTGTCTACACATATAAAACATGTTCTCCTTCTAAGTGCTCATTGCTAAACTCTTAGTTCAAGATCCTAATGCTACATGGCAGCAAAAGAACCTCCGGTACATCATTGCAATTACTTTAAGACATGAACTAAAACAGCTTAATATTGCCCTGCACAAATGTTGAGTAGACTGACAGAATCAGTCAACTTTATGTGCTTCCAAAGTTTTAACTCACTGTTTAAATATTTGTGCGATAAAGAAGTCAGCACAACAAGCAAACTGAAAATATCATAGCATAGGAACAAAACCTCCAACGGGGTGAGGTCAGTCAGGTGTATGACTAATTTTTCCAGGCACTGTGAACTTCGTAGCATGTATGCTATCCCAGGAAGGTCCCATTGACTAACTGGTCCATGTAGTGTCAGATTCTGACATTTTGACAATACAGCTGGCACTCCTTCCATCTCCAAAAGGGACAGAATCTAACCACATTGAGCAAGCAACATAGAAAATCTAATTAACATTAGTTTTCCAGTTTAACATGAGTAGAGAATAACAAAATTACAGTCATCCAGATAACGATATCCTTTGACCCTGTCTCCCAACCAGGAAATGACCGACAAGATAACACAAGTAGAAATGAACAAGTGAATCGCTTTGAGAATATAGGCCTTTTACATATGCTTCTCATGTAGAACTTGTAATATTTGAAGGAGTGTTCTAGTAGCTAGTCACATGGGTCAGCGAACCTCATTATGACTGAAGTTTCCAAGTTAATCCATCCATGGCCATTGTAAAATATTTTGAGAATTCTTTGTAAGATGATTATGGAACATCAACCTAATATGACAAGAGAGCATGACCTGGTTTTGTCAACCTAAGATAACTAGGTCCATTACTCTGTCATATTTCCAGATAACTGAATTTTCTCAACAAACTGAAAAATGAACTGAAAAGGCAACTTTTTCAGATAATCTCTTCATGCATTTTTCTTGTGAGAATCACGTCTAAGAATGTTGCATTGATCCCAGATCTAGTGGGCATTCATTGTCCCAAAAAAATTGACTCATCCCAGATCCATTTATTGGAAATAAAACAGAGGGAAGAAGCTCCAAGGTTCACAATACTTTCTCATGTTGTAAATCGGAACACAAAGTTATATATCATCCCATCTGCCGAATTAATTATACAAGCGATCTCAATGATTGCCCTTGATGAAAGACTAGAATGCCACAAAGAGCTGAGGTCACTCAGCCGGGGCAACAATCACAACGAAACAGTGCTAATCGCAGGTTCCTATCAACACAGAGCATGTCCTATTAATGGTCAAATTATTGAACTCGTACCTCCAAACACCAACCGCCAATGGTGATTGTAGGAACTCGGTGCAGCTTCTTAAAAGTTTCCTTCAACAGGTCGCAGCACATCCACTTGCCACCATATAGAATTTCAAAATCTATCTCAGCTTCCACCAAAGAAGATACATCGTCGAGTCTGAAAAGGTCATAGCAGTGCCACATCCCTGATACACGCAACGACAGCAAATGCGGCGCCCAAATTTCCATTTTCCTTGCGCGAGAGTATCCCGGGTGGACATATACCAACTCTTTCACACTTGTTGAATCTACTATAATGTTCTTCACGCCCCAGCAATCGCGCAACACAAGGGACTCTAACACAGGACTTCCCCTGAAGATTCGCCCGAGTAAATCGTCACTCAACCCCGCATATTCGATCGACAAGAACTTAAGACGAGGCCAACTAATAGTACTACCCAACGAGAAAGCGCAGCGACAGACATCCAGGCGCACCAACCAGCTCGAGCAATACGCGATCCCCAGCTGTACATTAAAGCACGCCGACCCGTTAGTCAGCCACAGGCGGAGATCCTCCACGCGGCGCCGCACCGCGAAGCCGAGCCAGAGCTCGACCTTGGGTTGGTCGGTGCAGTCGTAATTTAGACCGGTGACGTGGAACTTCCTCACCGTGGGGGAGGTGCACTGGTTCAGGACGGCGTCGACCAGGGACGAGAAGGCCAAGGCACTGCGGGGCCGGCCTTCGATCTCTCCATCGAAGACGAGGTCCGTGGCGGAGGTCCAAGTGGACCGCCACCGCTTGGAGAGGACGCTGGTCTTGACCGCGTCTTCGAGGGGCAGAAACGAGAAGATGCGGTGGATCACGGCGTCCGGCAAGGCGCTGATGAGGTCGGCGCGACTCGGCCGGTCGCCGGAGGAACTGCGGCGGATGGCGCCGTGGACGGAGGTCTCCGCCATGGGATTCAACTTCTAGGGTTCCCGCGGATTTTCCCGCGGAGATTTCGAAGGATTTTACTTTTTATCTCTCCGTCTTTTTTTACACGCTGACCATGGCTGAGAACTTCTGAGCTGAGCTTTAGAAGAAGGTGAAGGATAATAAAGTCATTTGGCCCCCTTTTATTCGATATAGTTTTGTTTTCAATTTCTTGCCCTTTTTTTTTTTTTTTTAATTTTCATTGTAGCGTTGTTCCACGATCAACCAAGATAGTCAGTAGTCGACAGGCTCACTTTGTGCAATCGAGTTATTTCGCCGATAACCCAATAAATTGGTAAAAAGAAATTCTTCAGGGATACTAATGAGGTGCCTAATTATAGAGGATTAAAAAAAAAGAAAAAGAGGAACGAGCAATACTTCGAGGAAGGGTTAAGCTCGGGTCGAATGAAGCCTAAGTGCCACACCATCTTCATGATCTCAAGTGTTGGGGCCGTGGCAAAAGTTACACGATACGATCAAGACACTTAAAATGTGCATACCAAGTGGTGGAGAGAATGTCCGAATTGGATGTCATTGCTATTGCTGCCGTTGGAGACAAGGGTCAAGTGGCTCATCGTGGTCGAGCAAACGGTTGCCGATGAACTCTGGGGCGCCTCAAATCACCTCGCTGGCTCATTGCACGAGAGGAATGATGCTCTTGAGTTCACTGTGGAGTGAGTACCTTTGAGAGAAGCTAGGGATGGTCAAAGAAGAACTCGAGGCTTGCAAGACGGCCATGGCGAGCAGGATGGAATTTCCGTCATCTCTTGATCAAAATTCAATCGGCCTTTTAATCTTAGGCTTTGTTTATTTCGCGAAAAATAAATGATTTTAAATTATTTTTCAAAAAATAATCGTTTGAAATGATTATCAATGAAAAATATTATCATTATAGGCAATAATTTATGTCTGAACACTCTCATAGATGATGAAAATATTGTTTATTCATTCATTTTTGCAAGCGATACAACTGATCATTTTTAGGAAATATTTTTGAGATCATTCATTTTTCACGAAATAAATACACAGTTATATAATGTTTTTTTTTTCTGGAACAACATTATAGTGCCATGCGTAAAAAAAGCTTTAAGTGTACTCAATGCCCAAGGTCTTATTATGTCAATTGCCAAGTCTACTTGGTAGAGGGAAGAGCACAGTGAATAAGATATACCCCATCTACAATTTGCTTTGACGTTATCTTTCAAAGAGAAAACATGGCTTTAATTGTTAGATAATTATAGAAAAGACTCTAGAAAATTTCAAATAAGCTTAAGTGTCAATATGCATACACGATTCGACAATGGACCCAACTAATCCAAAGTATACATTAAATGTTAAATGTTAAGCACAAAAGTTAAACCACCGTATGATCGAAGTCTCCGCTTGTTTCACAAAATATGAGTGATTTGAAAAATATTTTTCTAAATATGATTGCTTACATTACTTGAAATAATTAATCAATGGAAATTTTTTTTGATTAATATACTGTAATACTTGAAAATGCAGTGGTGGACATGTTATGCTCAGAATAATCCTGCAAGTGAAGCAAGTGAAGCATATCACCTGATGGAAGAGTGTGAGGGGATTAACTCCAAAGTAAAGGAAACAAGTACCAAAGAAGCACCAAGCTCATGTCCTTCGGATCTTCCATTTGATGCCAGAAGCTAAGGTATGGCTCCCGTTGCTGTCGTCTTACTGGTGTTTATGTTGGACAATCTTTCGACTATAGTTTCGCTTGTGCTTGATCGAGAGTGTGCCGATACAAAGTCATGCATGACCCAAAAACACCTTGCGAACCTGCACCTTGATCGACATCAGACGAGCTTGCATTTGCGCTGTCGTCACTCCCGCAGCTTGCATTTTCAACTAGTGATAAGCTGCTAATCGGCCAAAACGACGGGCATATAATAAACTGCTTTAACATCACTAGCTTATATTAAATTTCAGATTCAAAAGTTTGCGAAACTTAAAATAGGTCTTAAATACATATAAAAACAATTAGATTTTACTCTGAAAAATTAGCCAAACTCGAACTCTTATATGATAATACTCTTTCCGGATAATTATAGGACAAGTCCTAAAACTTGTTACTACAATGCTCGTAAGTTCCAAAAACTTACATTTTGTGCATTTAAGTCCTCAAACATACAACTTTGATTCACTTGAATCCTTTTCGTTAACTTCATCAAGTTTAAGTGAGCAAAAAATGTCACGTGACTATTAATAAAAAAAAATTGACACATCAACGTCCAATAAAACCTAATGGAGCTAACAGCAAGACTAATGATTACACGATTTGTTTCGGCTTTCGAAAGGCTGAACCAAATCAAACCGTAAACACAGTTTAGTCCCGACTACAAACTTTTTTGCCAGGAAAATTTTTTTCCTTGAACCAAGGCACTAGTATTAACTTCTTCCCTTGAGAGGTTCGTATTTACAACTAGAATGAAACTTGAAACAAGAGAAAATTAGATGCATTGTCAAACTTCAGGTAACACTACCGTCAAAGAGTGTGAATCCAAATGAGCAGCGTGGTGCCCAGGCCAACATACCCTTGCCATGAGATCAACCCGAAACCCGGACTTTCATATGCTTTTATGAAAACACCTATTCAGAAGGACAATCGAAGATAACCTCAGCATGTTTGGAAGCTCTTCGACAGCTGAGCACATTTTTGCTCACACCAAATAGTTTCGACAGAACAGCGGCTTCAAAACCTTTTGGTCCATGCCGTGTGGGCAATTTAGCCTTGATAATCAACTTCTCCAGAACAAGTGCATCCCCAAGAAGAAACTTAATCAGGGCAAGCAGATGTTTCGACCCAAAACTATCAGCTTTCGAACCGATGATCTCAACTCTCTTGAGATGTTTCGCCAAACATTGAAAGTTCCCCTTCCGTGAACACAAAAAATCTTCTTCATCAAAGTTAAAACATCCTTCATCAAGCACAAACTGCACATAGATACCTCATATAAGAAACTGACTCCCCATCAGATGCAGATCCACGGGAAAAATAAATTCATTCACTCGCTAAAATTTCAAACAAACAACTTTCATTTGACTGCAGATGCTAGTTAGTTTTACTTTATAAAGAGTCTTAATCAATTTAAGCTCTTAACTCGTCTACACATATAAAACATGTTCTCCTTCTAAATGCTCATCGCTAAACTTTTAGTTCAAGATCCTAACACTACATGGCAGCAAAAGAACCTCCACTACATCACTGCAGTTACTTTAAGACATGAACTAAAACAGCTTAATATTGCCCTGCACAAATGTTGAGTAGACTGACAGAATCGTGAGCTAATTTTGCTGGAACAAATAAGAGTTTGAGATTAATCATCTTTATGTCCTTCCAAAGTTTTAACTCGTTGTTTAAACATTCGAGCGAGAAAGAAGTCAGCACAACAAGCAAACTGAAAATATCATACCACAGAAACATACCATCAATGGGGGGAGGTCAGTCAGGAGTATGACTAATTTTTCCAGGCACTGTGAACTTCGAAGCATGTATGCTATCCCAGGAAGGTCCCATTGACTAACTGGTCCATGTATTGTCAGATTCTGACATTTTGACAATGGAGATGACACTCCTTTCATCTCCAAAAGGGACAGAATCTAACCACATCGAGCAAGCAACATAGAAAAGCTAATTAATACTCGTTTTCCTGTTTAACATGAATAGAGAATAACAAAATTACAGTCCATTCAGATACGATATCCTTTGGTCCTGTCTCCCAGCCAGGAAAAGACCGATAGGATACCACAAGTAGAAACGAACAAGTGAATCTCTTTCAGAATCGAGACTTTTTACATATGCTTCTCATGTATAACTTGTGATATTTTAAGGATTGAAAATTCTAGTAGTTGGTCACATGAGATAGGAACCTCATTATTGACTGAAGTTTCCAAGTTAATCCATCCATGGCCATCGTAAAATATTGTGAGAATATTTTGTAAGATGATTATGGAACATCATCCTAATGTGACGAGAGAGCATGACCCGGTTTTGTCAACCTAAGATGACTAGGTCCGTTACTCTTTGTCATATTTCCAGATAATTGAATTTTCTCTACAAACTGAAAGAATGAACTGAAAAAGTAACCTTTTCAAATTCTCTCTCATGCATTTTTCTTGTGAAAATCACGTCCAAGAATGTTGCATTGATCCCAGATCTAGTGGGCATTCATTGTCCCAAAAATTGACTCATCCCAGCAGATCCATTTAGCGGAAATTAAACAGAGGGAAGAAGCTCCAAGGTTCACAATACTTTCTTATGTTGTAAAGTAAAACACAGAGTTATAAGTCATCCCATCTGCCGAATTAATTATACACGCGATCTTGATGTTTCCCCTTCATTTAAGACTAGAATGCCACAAAAAGCTGAGGTCACTCAGCTGGGGCAACAAACACCACGAAACAGTGCTAATCACAGACACCAATCAACACGAGCATGTCTTATAAATGGTTAAATTATTGAGCTTGTACCTCCAAACACCAAGCGCCAATGGTGATCGTGGGAACTCGGCGCAGCTTCTCAAAAGTTTCCTCCAACAACTCGCAGCGCATCCACTTGTCAAGAGTTACAATGTCAAAATCCAACTCGGCTTCCACCAAAGAAGATATATCGTCGAGTCTGAGTCTGATCGAGTTAAGGTGATGCCGCCTCCCCAATACACGCAACAACAGCAAATGCGGCGCCCAAATTTTCTTCGGATTAGAGAACGCGCCGGGGACGAGCACCAGCTCTTTCACACTTGTTGAATCTATTACGATGTTCTCCACGCCCCAGCACCCGTGCAACTCGAGGGACTCTAAAACGGGACATCCCCTGAAGATTCGCCCGAGGAAATCATCACTCAACTCCGCATTTCTGATCGATAAGACCTTCAGACAAGGCCACATAACAGCCCTACCCAGCGAGAAACGGCAGGAAAGGACATCCAGGCGCACCAGCCAGCTCAAGCTATACAAGATTCCGGGCAGCACATAAAAGGTCGGCGAATTGTACGTCAGCCACAGGCGGAGATCCTCCACGCGGCGCCGCACCGCGAAGCGGAGCCAGAGGTCGACCTTGGGTTGGTAGGGCACGTCGTATCTGAAGCCGGTGACGTGGAACCTCTTCACCGAGGGGGGAGGTGCACTGGTCCAGGACGCCGTCGACGAGGAACGAGAAGGCCAAAATAGTGCGAGGCCGGCGTTCGATATCTCCATCGAAGACGAGGTCCGTGGTGGGGGTCCAAGTGGACCGCCACCGCTTGGAGAGGACGCAGGTCTTGACCACGTCTTCGAGGGGCAGAAATGAGAAGATGCGGTGGATCACGGCGTCCGGCAAGGCGCTGATGAGGTCGCTAGGGCTTCCGCCTCGTCGCGAAGGAGGAGGAGGAGGAGGTTGGTCTGGATCGGTGAGAGTCTGCCGGTCGCCGGAGGATCCGCGGCGGATGGCGCCGTGGACGGACGTCTCCGCCATGGAATTCAATTTCTAGGGTTCCTGCAGATTTTCCCGCGGAGCTTTCGAAGGATTTTTCTTTTATCTCTCCGTCTTTTTACACGCCGACCATGGGCTGAGCTTAGAAAAAGGTGAAGGATGATAAAGTCATTTGGCCCCTTCTAATCGATATTGTTTTATTCTTAATTCCTCGCCTTTTTTTTTTCTTTTTCTTTTTTTAAATTTTCATCATAACGTTGTTCCATGACCAACCGATAACCCAATAAAATGCTAAAGCAAAATTCTTCTATGATATTGAAGCGATACCTAATTATAAAGAAAAAAAGGAATGAGTGATAATTTGAGGGAGGGCTGAGCTCAAGCGACTTTAGGTAGGAATGGACGAGTCCAATCAATCCTAAGTGCCCCACCGTCATCGCAATCTCAAGAGTCGGGGGCCGTGGCAAGTGGTATCAGGATAAGTTATGCAGAGCACGATTGAGAGGCTTAAAGGTGCCTAGCAATGGTGGAGAGAATGTCCAAATTGAATGTTATTGCTACTGCTGCCGTTGGAGACAAGGGTTAAGTGGATCAACGTGGTCGAGCAAGCGCTTGTTGATGGATTTTGGGGCCCCTCAAATTAGGGATGAGCATGGTTCCAAGTTCTATCCTAGAATTTAAGAACCTGACCAATGGGAACAAGTAGATTATATGTTCTAAGATATGCATGATGGATTCTAAGTTTCAAAAATTGAGAAACCTGTTTCAACGAGTAAGCTCCAGGTTATAGGTAGATAGAACTTGAAATCTAGAATCTAAACCTAATTTCTCGTGATTCTACGGTATCTTATGACATTAAATTATGAGTGTATGATCCGGAACCACTAGTCCGAGCTTTTTATTTTATGACTTGTTAATGTTTCATGCAAATTATGATTAGTGTGTCATAGTAGTAAATGGTGATTATTAAAGGTGATGATTCACTATAATTGTTCAATTAATAATACAGTTGGAACCTGACTAGACTCTAGAACTGACCGCTGAACCCGTGATAGGGTAGGTTCCAAGTTCTAAAAAATGAGAAGCTTGTTATTATGGGTGAAACCTATACAGAACATGGAACTGTTCAACCTCATTATCGATTCACGCAATGATTTCTCATTTTAGTTATATTTATTTGAACAATAATGTCACGAAAAAACTAATCTTTTGTATTCTCTTTGATGAATGACAAGCTTATTTAATATTGTTGCGTTCATTTTTATTTTGTTTAACTAAAAATGCAATAAAAAGAAGAACCTGTTATACCCTAGAACTTACGACGGTATGTTTCGTGTTTCCGAGATGCCGAACGGATAAGTTGTAGGTTCCAAAAATAGGAAATCTGAACCGCCTCTGTGACGCCCCCAGATCGTCACGCATTTACACGTATCAATTAATATTATTAATAAAATGGCCAGCGGAAGTCAAAGACTAATCATGAATATCACACAAATTTGATCAAAATACTTTTTCTTCTTATTAACAATACTTGAAAGAATTAAAAGACCAGGCAATACACCGTAAAATCACAAAGAACAAACATCCGGGTAGGTCAAGGTTGCCTATCTCCATGCTACCATTTACTCCAAAGGCGGCCCGCACAAAAGCAAACCTTATAACAAGTTGTAGATGCTTTGTCGCCTTCATATCAACCTTTGTCCCGCATCAACCCATATAGTAGATATACATCTTGTACAAACTATATCCGCCCTCGGGTAAACATATCAACTTACTTGGCATTCATAGTATTTAGAGAAAACCAGCAAGCATCGGTAGCAGGTTTGTCCATTCCTACATGTCTGAAAAAATAGTGGGATGAGCCAAACCCAAAGAAATGAAATCTCTAGTTTTAAGTTAAGGAAATCAGCTTACCACTTCACCGGCATAAACACATACGCATGCATAGCAACGATATGCATAGAACTTGAATGCAAGTTATACTTTTTTCCGTCTAGATGTGTCGCAAAGTCCGAATAATACAACATATCATGATATTTTCACTCAGACACAAGCATGATGTAAAACATTTATGCTCATGAGATTAGATTCGTTACTCCATCCTCCCGAACACTCCCGAGGCATCCCAACCAATGGGCATCCCAACGCCGAGGCATCCCGCACACACCCGGCATCCCGACCAACGAGGCATCTCGACTCCCAAGGCATCCCGAAACACTCCCGGGGCATCCCGACACACGGGGCATCGTCACACACCACTAAATGGGCGACGGAATTAATATTATTCCCATGCAAGTCATGACAACCAAGTATTTATATGCAAAAGTCCGCTTTGGCCTGTCCCATACCGAGCCATCACGGTTTTTGTACTTTAAAGCCATGAAATGCATCATTCGAGCAATTTAAATATGAACAATACCTTTCGAATTCGGAAGCAAACTCAGCTCATAAACAACTTAGAGTTCGACAAATTCAGACTCGGAAATAGATTCGAGACTCGGGAAGTAAATTCAGACTTAGAATCAAATTCAGACTCGAAGTAAATTCGGACTCGAGAAATAAATTGATTCGGACTCGAAAGTAAATTCAGGACTCAAATCAGATTCAGACTTAGAAGTAAATTCAGACTCAGAAATAAATTCAGATTCAGACTCAGAACCGGAACAGTAAATTTTGAACAGTAACTTTTGAACAGTGAATCTGAACTGTAACTTTTGAACAGTAACTATGAATAGTAAAATGTGAACAGTAAATTTGGAACAGTGAATCTAAACAGTAAAATCCGAGCAGCAAAGTCTAAGCGATTTTAAAAGTAGAGTCTGAACTGTAAAGTCTGAAAGTAAAGTCTCAAGGTAAAGTCCAAGATAAAGTCTGAAAGTAAAGTCCAAGATAAAGTTTGTTGTTAAAGTCTGAATATTTTCAAAAGTAAACAGAACCAAATTTTGATAGCAAAGTATGAATAAGTTCAAAAGTACACAGAACCAGATTTTGATAACAAAGTCTTAGCAGTTTCAAGGTACACAAAACCAAATTTTGAGGATTAAAATCTGCCCAGTTTCAAAAACAAAATCATCCCTTTGAGTATCAAAATAAACATCATCATCACTTTGAGTAAAACGAATTTCTACCATTTTTAAACATACATAAACCAATAATAAGAATCCAACAATCACCTCAAAATTAACATTTACACGCCCGATTTAATCGCTCCATTTGCCGATTATCGCAATACTTTAGAGAAACAAATCACATCCATTTGAACGTGCACAGAACCAGCAAAAACAGATTCAACCATCATCACAACCTCACTATTGCACATCAAAATAACCTTTCTCAAGCAATCAAGTTGCAAGTGCCAAGTAGATTTACTTAGCTTAAATCTAGAGTTTTCACTTACCTGGTGCAAAATCTAAACAACCCAAAGGTTTAAACTCTTCTGGAAATTCTCGATCGGTGATGGTGAAAGAAGAAAAAGTGAAGGAGAGAGTGTGAGCTTGGGTGAAATGATCTTCGGTAGTTACCCAGGCGAAGTGAAAAACAGAGAGGTATACGAAGGGGTTGTTAATTCATTGTATTCATAGGTGGCATCTTATCTCTTCATCAAGGCCGGGTGGAAGAAATCAATGGCTTAATCGTGGGAGTATTGGCCAAGGAAAATGATTACCCCAAGGCTTAGGTGTCTAGTTTCAAGGGACAGATGGCAATTGGTCAACTCTTCTTCAATAGCCACGTGAGGGAAATAAGGATTCAGAGGATATTTTGAGAGGATTCTTTCTCCTTTTACTTACGGCAAACTTCCTCTTTTTACTTACGGCAAAACATTACTTAACCAAAATTAATCATTAATCATAATAATAATAATAATAATAGTAATACCTACTAATTACCAAAACAATGGTAATTTAATTAACAACGCACTACGATTAATGCACACGACAACGTCTAAATATTAAACACGTCGGATTCGCACGATTACGTTTCCGAATCCGCGCTTCAAAATACGATCCAACGAAAATTCTTACGCAGCGTCCGCATCGAATACTAACTTAAGTAGTTCTTGGCTTTATAATCCCAAAGATCATTTTCGACCATAGAAAATTCCCCACGTCACTTATTTATTATTACGAAATTTCCGGATGTCACACGCTCACTCCTACCTCAAATCAACTCGCTAGCTCATTGCAAGAGAGGAATGATGCTTACCTTCGAGGGGAGCTAAGGATGGTCAAAGAAGAACTCGAGTCTTGCAAGATGGCCATGGCAAACCAGTTGGAACTTTCACCATCTCTTGATCAAACTCCAATCAGCATTTTAACCTTAAGCTTTGTATGTTTCACGAAAATAAATGATTTGAAAAATATTTTCCAAAAAAGTAATTGCTTGAAATGATTATTTAATGAAAATTATTATTATTATCGACAACAATTTATGTCAAACACTTTCGTAGAAAATGGATATATTTTCCGTGCATTCATTTTTACATGAGATACAATCAATCATTTTTAGGAAAATAGTTTCCAAATTACTTATTTTCCGTAGAATAAACGCATCCTTATTGTGCCTCTTTTTTTTTCCCTTGAACAACATTATAATGCCTTGTGTAAAAACTCGAGTGTAATCGATGCCCATGGTCTTAATATGTCAATGACCAAAAAATTATCCAAAAAGTCTTAAACCTATTGTTTGGAGGCCAGTTCAGTCCCAAACCTTTTAATTGTGCCAATTTAGTCATAAATCTTTTAACAAATTGCCAATTTAGTAAAAACTTTTCAATTGTGTCAATTAGTTTGTGAGATATACCACACATAGAATGTGCTTTGATGTTATCTTTCAAAGCAAAGAAATAATTTTAATTGTTAGAAAACGACATATAGTAGATTTTTTCAAATGAGCTCAAGCGTCAGTACGAATACAAGATTTGAGATAACTGTGTTTAATAAGAGTTAAATGTCCTAGATATATAGCAGAAATACAAACTTCTGTTGCACTGAAAATAGACCTAATAATTATCCAAAGGGGAAAAAGTTACAAAAAAATCCAAAACTATGTCTATGGTGATACATTTATCCTACGCTTTTTTTTGTAACACTAAAAATCTCAAATTTGTACTTATGTGACACATTTACTCAAATCTTTTTTTTGTGACATCAAAAATCTTAAACTTCTACTCATGTGACACATTGTAACACATTTACCCCAAATTTTTTAGGTAAATATGTCACACGGATACAAATTTAAGGTTTTTAGTGTTACAAAAAAAGAGTTTGGAGTAAATATGTCACACATATACAAGTTTGGGATAAATGTATCACATGAGTACAAATTTGGAGTTTTTCGTGTCATCAAAAATTATTTTAGGTAAATTTGTCACAATTGATATAGTTAGGGTTTTTGATGATTTTTTCCTTTATCCAAAGTACAAACTAACAGTTCAAAATAGAAGCTAAAACACTGTATACGATGTAAATATAAGATGCAAGATGTCCACTCGAGATAGAGGTCAAGTACAATAAAATGAAGACTTCTTTGACTAATGTATATTTAAGTGTGATTTTGACGGTCTATTGGTCATTAAAGTTGAGTGTATTAGCAAAACAACGTGGATCAAATCATGCTTTATTTCGATGCACCTAGCAGTTATAGTTGGATGTACTTTTTCTCCATCTCCAGTTGTATATATGTTGATACCTAAATTTTGATTGTCTATTTAGGATTTAATTACATAGAAAATTAAAATTAATTTTAACCCCTAAACAAAAATATTTTCTTTAAATTGCATGGCATGTAGACATTAGGTGCACTTGCATTAATAGGACCTATTAGAACATATTTTCCTTGTTTATTTTCAAAAATTAAATTTTAAAAAAGTAGCTAATTAATTAATCTTTTTAAAAAAGAAAAACAGGAGAGAGACCATCGTTATTAAACACTGGCCCACTTCCTCTTCCCCCGAGCGTGTTCAACGCTTTTAGGAAGGGGAAGAAGCAAAAGCAGAAGGATGAAGCAGAGGCGACAGAGGAAGAAGCCAGAGGAGCAGGGGCAGAACGGCGCGATCCGCGGGTCGGGATCCGGCCGGCCGTGGCAGGCTGGCAGTGGCAGGAAGCAATGTGTGCCCGCTGTGGCCCTTAAGAGCCGATCCAAGGGCGAGAGGCAAAAGGGGGAGTTCCGGAGAGAGGGGAGGGTTCCCGAGAGAGAGCGAGTGAGAGAGAGTGACCGAGGGAAGAGGGGTCGACAGCAAGAGCGTTCCTTCAACAACCACCGCGCCGAATCTTTTGTCAATGAGACAATCATTCGATGTTTCCCCTCTGTTGAGCCAAAATCACAGTAGATTCCTCATTTTTGTCCCCTGTTTTTGTTCCCCTGTTTCGAGCACGTCAGTCGGAGCTCGCAGCCGTCCGGCTCGCGTGAGTTCTGTCCCACGATGCCCTGATTCGTGCTCCTACTTCCACGTATGTCTTGCGCCGAGAGCCGTAGTCCCTTTTGATTTCGAATTGAGTTGAAAATTGCTTGTTTTGAAGCATACTCCAATTGTTCGATGATATGTTCGAGTCAAATCCAAAATTTTCCCTCGAGCTTGGCCCGTTTTTGGATGTTTGCTGGTTGTGTCATCGGTTGCCGCTAAAGAGGTGGTGTTCGTGGGAGGCTGCAGTCGATGGCTGAAGCTTTGGCGAGCACTGGACGAGGTCAGATAAGGTGCCCAAGCCAGACCCAGTCGAGGGACGACGGGCGGTGCTCGGTCCCAGCGAAGGCGAGGCAACAGGCGTGGAGAGTCAAGCCGGCGGTGACACGGGCAGAGGGGTAGCGCGTGCGGCCGCGGCAGGTGAAGCGGCGTAGTAGGCGCGGCGGGAGGCTCGGGGTCAGGCGAAGCGTCGCGGTGTCGAGCATGGCGTGGGCGAGTCGGGTTGATGGCTGGTGGTCAGGTTAGGTGCATAGGTCCATCCGAGTAGGGTTTTTGTCTGGTATATAGGCCAATTTTAGGTTCATTTAGTTTTATTTGATTTGGGCTGGAATAGGTAGTGGGCCGGCGTATTTAGGGTTTAGGGCTTTTATTTTCTTATTGGGCTTTGGGCTCTTGCTTTTTTAAAAAGAATTTCGGGCTAGGCCCTTTCCTCTTAAAAAAAATTCAGACCGGGCTCAATAAATGAGCTCGGTTCAATCGTGGACCTGGGCCGGCGCGCCCAGGTCAGTCTTGATCTGGGTCAGATGTAGAGATTCGACCCGGTCCCTTTTTATATTATTTTTAATATTATATTATTATTGTATTATTAAATAATTATTTTTATTAAAAAAGTAAAAAAAAAATTGAAAATAAAAAATATCATTTGGGCTTTAGAATTGGCTTTTCTTGCCCCTCTTGTGTGATTAGTGTCATATTTGATTGCACGTTGCTTGGTCCACATATTTGTGTATCACGTGTTTAATTTAACCTCGCATATAGTTGATTATGCATATTAGGTTCATATTTTGATTGTTGTTTTTCTTAGCTTGGTTAGGAATTGAATTTTGAGACTCCCAATTAGAATAAACATGTTAAGAGATGATTGAACAAGGTTAGGTATCGAAAGGGCACTAATTAGTCAATTAGTGTAATTAACTCCTCATACCCATGGAATATCTGGATCGTAGAAGTGAAGCATTTCTCCCATGCTTCATTTGGGTATTTAATCGATCCACCAAAAACTGATTAATGGCGACTCCTAGATGAAATTGATTTGTATGTTAACAACTTAAATCTTAAGTCGGGAGTTTGTATGAGCTTAGGTTTAGACTTAGCAATCCATTAGCCAAACCCCTTAGGCGGCAAGACTGGTTCAAGGAGGTCGCGACAGCTTGGCGACTCCGCTGGGGACTTGAGGACTTAGGCCATTTATTTTGTTCAAATATGCCCTTAACGTGAATGTTTTTGCGGTGGGGAGTTATAAGGGGAGAAGTGGTTGCTAACCCCTTTGTGTTGCAGGTTTGGAGTTTATGAATGAATGTTTATTTTCGAACCCTTGAAGCATTGTTTGTTTATAAACTGTTGTACATGCTTTAAATGTCTTAGCACTACACTATTATACACACAACCTTGCTGCCGGACCGGGCGCGATAGGATACTTTAGGATGGTATTAAGAAAGATACAACCTCGAATGCAAAATTGCGATGTAAAAGTTGCCTTTCTTGTCCCCGAAAAATTCTTTCATAGTGTCGTAATTGTTTATCCTTATTCGCGAGATCGTTTGACTATAGGATATCTCTTTTGGCTATGCCGGAGTTAAGAGGGCTTGACACCAACGCGAGACTGCGACGGTTAGATCACCCTCTTAGCTTTACCTTGTTAAACCATCCAAAGTAGAAGTTGAGCTGCACATTACATTCACATATTTATGTGACTAAACGATTGTCACCCGCTGTAAGTATGATTTCTCTTATTATTAGTTCACTTTGCATTGAAATTTTATTTTTGCAAAATCCATGGAAATCAATTGAATGCCCAACATGATTTAGGCCCATAATAAGAAAATTCCTACATGCAATGTTGGCCAATATTTCTCATCCGACCCGTAGAACAATTGGTTTGTCGGAATTTTCAATAATGCGCCTAAGATCAATTTTTCTCACTAAATTTTTTCGAAGTCGACACTGCCATTTGAGATGTCGAATTGGAATTATATTGGGTGTTTGAATTTTTCAAAATTGAAAATTTTTCAAAAATAGATTCACCTTTTAATGGGTGAAGTTTTCAAAATTAAAGTCCCAGCTTTAAAGGAAAATTTCTTGAGCTTAAATGATTGGAACTAATTTGGTTTGTAAAATCCAAATGGGCATTTGATTGATAAACCATGGAATGATCTTTCAATGATGCTTTCTCTTACAAGTGAAACAGTTGTAAAACACTTAACCCTCGTAAGCGGGGATTCGGGGCAAAAGTATTTTTGCCTCGCTTTAGTTATAAGAGACGGTCTCAATGAGAGATCAATTTTTTTCATTCCCATACTGACATTGTCTTCTTTTTGCAGGTTATATGTGATGGTCACTCCTTGAACTTCTCACGCTTGGGCACGCCAAGAAGTGGACTTAGAGGCTAGGATGAGATTTGTTTATTGCACTCTTATACGCAAGAGTTTCTTGTACTTTGTCATCGCCTTGGTTCTTAGTAGGAGATTTGTTTTACATTTTGGGTTTTGATTGTGAACCCAATTGAATGTTTTTGCAAATCTTGCAACTCAAATTCAAGTTCATAAGCAGCTTTTTGCTTGGGTCCAATTGGAGATACCGCAAGCTATCCATATGGGTTGAATTTTCATGGAAGCGTCAGAGAAGCATTCTAAGATGGTAAATTGTGATCGTTCCAATGAAATCAATTTACTCCAAAACTGATTTGTTCATACATTTTCTCATGAACAGGTGACAATGGACAATTTTGAAAATTAGTGGTCATCTCCCTTAGAAGACGGAAATTAAATCACTACCAACTATCGTGACAATTACTCTATCTCCCATTTCAAATGCTTCACTTCCTAGTAGAACGATGTCTTCCTTCATTGTCACCAAAATCAATGCTTGGAGGAAGAGATTCGCCCAAATGGCAAAGCAAGAGATTGAGTTGTATAGAGAAAATGTCACTATAAAGGAGAGCGAACATTACTTGCAAACTGGTTTTCGTAAAACAACTCCTTGCAATCTGCTGGAGCATTCTGTTTTGAGATATGTCCTTGTTTGTGACCCTCAATGTTGTACTCAAGTTATCAACCTTGTACATAAAGGAAACCATGGCAGGCACACGATGCGAAGAATGGCCAGTTCAATTCAAGAACCTTCAACAATAAATGAAGGGTTGGAGTTTGCTCATACGCATGATCCCATGGGGTGTCGGTCATTGTCTCAAGAAATAAATGCACAAAGGTTTTCAGTATGACCAATTCAAGAGCCAGTAGCGAGAATATTTCTATAGGCCATGTCTTTATCAATCAACATCATTAAGTGGAAAGTTGACAAAGGCGAAAAGCATTGTTATTCAGTCCACTTTTATGGAATCAATTCAGAAATGGTTGGAATACCTCTTCCAATGTTCTCGGCATTTGACTGACAATTTATTTAGTCACTTAAAGTTGGGAAGGTGGCTTGATGATGGATACAATGGAAAGAGAAGTGCTCTTATTGAGATGGGGATGCTCCTATGCCGCTCGCGACGTGAGATTGAAGTAGTCATCATCAAGCTTAAGTCGATCTTACTTGAGTTGCCACTCTCAACAGTCAGCTTTATATACTTGAATCAACGAAAGAGGATTCTTGTTATTCGTGCATTCTTGAAAAGTCGAAATCAGAAGATAGCAGATTGACCTGAAAGCACAATTAGGGACGCAAGCAAAGTTAACTTTGAACATATCCACGAGAAATGGAGAATCAAGCACTCTCCGTCTTTGAAACACAAAAGGGAGTATGCGTTCCAAGTTGAAGCATCTCATTTATAAACTGACACGGTCATTTGTCCATGCAGTAAATAGTCAAACATGAAAATCACAAAAAGGATATTTCTAATTGGAAAGGGTGATTGCAAAATAGATCAGGAAACGCGAAGCGCTAGAGTCACTCCATTTTGAAAAGAAGAAGGGCTCAAATAGAACACCACTGACCAAACATGATCGGGCAGCATATACCAAAAGGGAGTGTGTCTGATTATGAGGACAATGTCTCTCACCGACAAATCATAGCGAGACATCCAATTTAGCACAAAAGGATGTATCGTTCCCAAATTGAGGTCAATTGAGAATGGAGATAACATATTTCATTTCCCTTCCGCAGATGATGAATGGGTCAAGTCACCTAAGGGGTAGCCACCACCGACGAGGAAGCATGATGAAATGGAGTCTGTTGGCTCAACACCAAATCAAGAAATGTGTTGGACCACAACGACAAAATTTCCGACTAAGAAAATACGATGAGGTGGAATCATCCACGCCGGCATAAAAGGAGTTGTATCGTTCCTCAATTAGATCAACCTAAAATGGAAATGACTTGGGCCATCTCTCATTTTGCAAATAGGGGAATGTATGGGGCAAAGCATTCGAGGGACAATGCCCTCAAATATCGAAACATTGCCAAAAAGTCAAGGTGAAGCAAATTCAAATGAAGGAAGCTGCCAAACATACAAGGTTTGGATTCAAATGAAAGAAACATCACATACCCAAAGGACAAATACGAATGAAGGGTAAATTGTATCGTTTCCAATTGCATATTTGGATTCCATTTCTAACATGATTCTATTTTCCTTTTATAGGAAGCATCAAAGACCAAGGGACAAATGCAAATGAAGGGTAATGACGTATCATTTCCAATTTTTCAATCTATAAACATTCATGCACTAACACATTCTTTCTTACTCTTTACAGGGTTACCAAGTCGCCGTGCTGCAGGGTAAGTACCATTCTTCCTAAAATCAAATGAAAATTAAATGGAGAATTTTCACCACAAAAAGAGTCTTTGATGTTTTTGAAAAAAAGCGAGCACAAAAGTGAAAATTGTGAAAGCAAACTTTTCACAAGAATTTTGAATATCGCCTTTATCTCAAAATTATTTGTCCGCTTGGTGAATTATTCATTTTGAATCAAAATTCCCTGTGAAGATTAATCAACTCATGATGATCTCAACCAAATGAACGGGGATGTTAATCATGCCAAGTGAGAAATACTTAGAATGAGGAAAGGCAAGTCATTCCCAAACACGTCCTATAAACACTTTGAGAGTTGATCCGAAAAGAAAACCCGTGTTGTTGAAGGATGAGAGATTCATTCATGAGTAGTATATGGATCAAAGTAAGAAGAGGCATTCCCTTCTTATATCCTACACACTACAGGTGATCATAGTTAAATCCATTTGAGCCTTTAAATGTGAAGAATTCACAAAATACCCCTGTCAAGAACCATCCCACAATGGGGCAAATTTGGAGATTTTGGTTAATACTATTTGGCAAAAAAGATGAGAAAGATTTCTTTGCTATCACTTGCATTAATCTTTTGTGGTAACTTTAGGTGAATTCTTATGGAAGCTCAAGCATCCCAAAATGAAGAAGAGCATTCATTTCTCTACCCAAACACTCATACCCTTTCTTCAGCCAAGTTGAGCCCGACTATTCATTTCTAAAGTCCGAGTGGTGGTTATCTCCCTACACTAGGGCAAAGCATGTGATTTATCAAGACAATTGGTACTCATGAGACAGTGTGGAAAATATCTGGAAAGTCCTAAAAGCTCAAAAAAAAAATCCAAAGAGCAAAACTCAAATGAAAATTAGGGGCATGAAAAAAGCAAATAAGTGCCTAGTAAAAGCAAGGTCAATGCCCATTGTAAAGAAAAAAGCAAAAGAAGTAGCATCAAGATGAAAATTCCTTCATGAGAAAAACTGTCAAAAGCAAAATACTTGCATGAGAAGAAAAAATTATTGCAAATACAAAAGTCATTAGAGAAAAGAGCAATGCTCTTGCATTGAAATAATTAGTCAATGGACTTTCGAGACAAGTTGGATTGCAAAAGTCAAGTGCCTACGCAAAGATTAGATGATATGGCAATGATGCCATGATGATCACCAACTCTTAAACTCCTTTTGATAATTTCTGAGCCTTTTCGAGCCTTTACCCAAACCAATGTTACAACCTTTTCCGAAATCTCTTCTGATTGGGATGGTTCAAGTCAAAATATGAACTTCCAAAGAAGCTACCACTTGAAGAAGTAGCGGCAAGGTTATCTTATCTCATCTTAAGGTTTCTTGATTTGTAAACCTGGTGGAGATGCTAATCAATAATTATTTCATTTATTGGCCGACAATGCTTACTCATTGTTGAAACCACGACCAAATCTGCATTATCGTCCTTTAAAAGACCTCTTAGATTGGTCAATGGGTACTTATTGTGAATGATTCTCGAAGCCTTCGACAATCGATAGTGTGAGGTACATAAAAAGATCACGTTCACTTCCCACACTAATGGATGGGATCAAACAGCTTTCTTTGAGAGCTAGTGATAAGCCCTTTTCGACTAAGGAGCTTTTGTTTGACATATTTAATGAGCCCTTTTCATAAGCCGAGGTCTTTTTGATAAAAATTTGTCTCCTAAAGGAATTTGATGATTAATAACACTTCTCAAGCCTGATGACAATTTTGTGATATTGAATGATGCCAAATGTTTTCTAATTGAAACTAGCTTGAATTGCTCATACAATCAACACTTTCTCAATGACGGTATGCCTTCTCTACCAAGAAGTTTGTTATGACTCATTTTGTTAGATTGTGCAGTGACCACTTGGAAGCTTACAAATCGACAGTGTGGTAAGCCTTGTGTCATGCCCCAACCCTAATGGGCTCATGACACCCCTCGATGGGTGATCATTGAATCGACATCCTGTGCACGTCACCGACCCAACCCAAACATCAGAGATTAGGCACGTGCAGAAACAAATTGAAACAACCCAGACAATTAATAATGACAAGGGGTAGCAATAGCACGAAACAATAACTGTAATTCCTACACTTGGCAGATACATACGACGTTCACAAAAAGACAATTCCCAAGCTAGGCCACAACAACAAAACCACATTCCTCGAAAGGGACAATGGTTCGCAAACTTAACTCCTCTACAAAAGGGGAACTCAAAATACCGGTACTTGACCCGTCCTCAATCTCCGAGATACCCTTGCAGCGTCTCCAATCACTCATGGTCGCGGATCTGAAATGGTTATATAATAACCGTGAAAATGAGTCTCAATAAGCAACACCCTAAACTCTACCTAGGCCAATGTGTACCTAGACAAGTCTTACATGCAATCTAACAAGTAACGTACAAAATTCACATCTACACACTCACCTCGCCTCAATCCACAAGTTACCTCTACACGTTAGTTAAATCATGATAATGAAATAATATCCCGATAATATAACACACTCATTCAAGCGCCATTCACACTCACACCCAACTAATCAACCAAACATCCACATGCACTTCAAGACAATCCAACCAATCACATTTCACACATGTGGCCAACCAACCATCTCACAACCCACGCCACTATGCCTCGGGTCCATTCTCACAGCCAGCGCCACTCTGCGCCTCAAGTCCATTTGGCACATCGGCCATTCATGCTTTCACACGGACCGCCGTCAACACGTCCCAAGTTCGTAGCCCTTGATCAATCCGGGCTCAATTCCAATGACCGGCGTAAACATGTTCTTGTCCAACACACCTTTAACGGGTCACCGTCAACGTCTCAAGCCCGCATCCATTTGGCACATTGGCCATTTATGCTTTAACACGGACCGCCGTCAACACGTCCCAAGTCCGTCAACTTTCATTCTACGGACCACCGTCAACACGTCTCAAGTCCATTAACTTTCATTCTCACGGAACACCGTCAACACGTCTCACATCCGTTCTTACATCCAATCCACCACAATTTCCACAAAATGCACCATACTAAATCGAAGCACAAAGGCCTCGATAGGCCATCGAACCTAGCCCCCAACACAGCACGTCTAACGCAATTTAGGCATAAAATCACACATGGGGAAAAATCACAAGTCAAACCGCCACTCAAACCCACTTGCTTCAACAATGAACAACCAATGCAAATTACTACTAATCGAACATTAATTCACACACGAACTATCACACATTTAAGCCCACTTTGAGCACCAATCGGTCCCACAAATCATCACACAAAATGGCCCTTGAACCGGCACAATTTAGCTCACGTTTGCACCGCAATTCAACCACCACACTCAGCCATAAACAACCACATTCGGCCATAAAGAACAAAGGAAAACCGAATACACAGATTCAGAGTAATTCTGGACCAGCGCACAGTTCTGGAATCCCTTTTAAAATAAATAGTAATTCAACTCCAAAATTCTAAATTTTGGATATGTTGCATAAAACATCTTGATAAACATTTTTTTTCGTAAGAACTCGAAACCCAGTTCCAACTGTAAACACCTCTTTTTGTCACTTGAAGTCAGGCGAAAATCAACCCGCTCGGTCAGGCCGCCTGACCATAAAAATGCATCTCATCCAGTACCCAAATCACTTTGGAAAGCCTCGAAATTTTTTTATGTCATAGTCACAAATGTCCCCAACAAGTTTTGTGAAGGAAGTATTTTGAAAATGTGTCTGAAAAAATTTATAAAAATTCGAACGGACCCGAAGGTTGGATGAACAATAATCGAAAGCAGTTTTGTGACGGTCTGAAAAACCGACTTCGAATGGCCCCAAACAACTTCCAAAATTTCTGAATTTAAAGTATGTTATACTTAAAGATGTTGAGAACAAATTTCATGAAGAAACACTTCCTCAAATTCAGCCCACAATGATTAACAAAAAAAAACAAAGCGGAGGTATAGTAACAACCAGAAATCCGAGAATCATTAAACTTGCACCATTAAGCAAATCAAACTTATACAACCACTAAACCAACTATCCACAGCCCTAATCCACCCCTAAACATATCCATTAGTAACCCATTATCCTAACCAAGGCTTAGGGAGTACTTACTCTTAGCCTAAGCAAGAAAATCGAGCAACGGGAGTAATAGAGAGCCTCGGTACGGTAATGGCTATTCCGGCGAAGCAACGGCGAGGGCGGACGGTGGATGACAGCTAAGGTGGTCAGTGATGGTATGAGGGTGATCGTGGGTGGTGGTGATGGGATGGACAAATGGAAGGGAAGGGAGAGAGTGAGCTCGGTGGGGGTGTGTGGCTGAAATGAGTGGCGGGGGGCTGCTCCGTGGCACTGGGCTCCTCATGCCAAAGGGAGAAGGAGAGGAAGGGGGTCTCGACGGAGAGGAGAAAGGGGATGATCGTGAGAGAGAGAGAGAGAGAGAGAGAGAGAGAGAGAGAGAGAGAGAGATTTAAAAAAGGTCAACAACCCCACTCACTCTCATCCAAGGGCTCAAATTTGATCTTGGTGAGCAAGTCAAGATCTTAAGGCCACGAAAATTTTAGATTTCAAATTAAAGAAAAGGCTAAAAAGACACTAAATAAAATAAATCCAAAGGGAGGTATATTGGTCAAAATCTGCACCGGTCCAAATTTCACTTTTCAATAATTCCGGGCAATCTCAAGGTTGGCCACATTAATATCGACATCTTTGTCCAATTAAATTGCGTTCCGAACTCCGAGAAATTCGATACCAAAGTTTGGACTCTAAATAACGGCCAAATTCGATCGAGTGCGATTCTAGCGAAATCTCAATTTTAAAAACAATATCCGAGAGTGATTAGTTCCCGGGCGAGATTTTACTATAAGCACACTGACGAATTACACGTTTTATAAATCCAAAAAATTGGTCGAAATTCTGAATGTCACACCTTAACAACCCGGTACCGTTGCCATATGGCAAATCTCTCCGATGAAGTCGATATACAACAAGTTTCAACCGCCACTTGAAGCACTTTTTCTACACAGGCGTCATCTCAGCCGGTGATACCCCTTGCCATTCATAGGGTTTTAGTCCAATGCGTAATCTTTGACGTTCATAAGGTTGTAACCCTTAAAAGCGTACTTTCAGGGTTTTATCCCTTTGCTATCCATAGGGTTTTAGCCCCTAGGCAGAATATTTGACGTTCATAGAGCTGTAACCTCTAGGCATACTTTCGGGGTTTTATCCCTTCACTTTGTCCATAGGGTTTTAATCCCAACGCGAATCTCTCGACATTCATGGGGTTGTAATCCCTAGACGTACTCTCTAGGTTTTATTCCATTTGCCGCTCATAGGATTTTAGCCCATAGGTGGAATCTTCCACGTTCATAGGGTTTTAACCCTAGGCGTACTTTTTAGGTTTTATCCTCTTCGCTGTCCACAAGATTTTAGTCCCAATGCGGAATCTCCCACATTTATAGGGTTTTAACCCCTAGGCGTGCTTCGAGATTTTATCCCCTTTGCTGTCCATAAGGTTTTAGTCCTAACACGGAATCTCCGGCGGTCATAGGGTTGTAACCTCTAGGCGTACTTTTTAGGGTTTTATCTCCTTTACTATGCACAGAATTTTATTCCCAATGCGAAATCTCCGACGTTCATAGGGTTGTAACCTCTAGGCATACTTTTAGGGTTTTATCCCTTTGCTGTCCAGAGGATTTTAGCTCCTAGGCGGAATATTTGACGTTCATAGGGTTGTAACCCCTAAACATACTTTCGGGGGTTTTATCCCTTTGTTGTCCATAGGGTTTTAGTCCCGATCACGGAATCTCCGGCGTTCATAGGGTTGTAACCCCTTAGGCGCCCATCAGATTTTATCCCTTTTGCCACTCATAGGGTTTTAGCCCTTAGGTGGATCTTCGACGTTCATAGGGTTGTAACCCCTAGGCGTACTATTATTTATTTTTTTATTTTAAAAAATCAAAAATCAAAAATCAAAAATCAAAAATCAAAAATCAAAAATCAAAAATCAAAAATCAAATAGAAATCAAGTCATCACCCATGCCTTTGGCATGCGCCATCCCATGTCCAATGCTAACAAATTTAGGTGTTTTTTGTCTTTGAATGAAACTTCTTGAACTCCCCTTCAAAGAGGGGCAGCTATTGACACCTAAATCTTGACTATCCATTTAGGGTTTAATCGCATAGAAAATTAGGAATTAATTTTTAACCCCTAAACAAAAATATTTTCTTTAAATTACATGGCATGTAGACATTAGGTGCATTTGCATTAATAGGGCCTATTAGAACATATTTTCCTTGTTTATTTTCAAAAATTAAATTTAAAAAATTTAAAAAATAGTAGCTAATTAATTAATTTTTTTAAAAAAGAAAAACAAGAGAGAGACCAACGTTATTGAACGGCTGGTCCACTTCCTCTTCCCCCGTGTGTTCAACAGTTCTAGGAAGGGAAGAAGCAAAAGGTAAGGATGAAGCGGAGGTGATAGAGGAAGAAGCTAGAGGAGTAGGCGGAACCAAAGACGATTCGCGGGTCGGATTCGGGTCGGGTCAGGCAGGTTGGCGAGTGGCAAGAAGCGATGCACGCCTGCCGTGGCCCTTAAGAGGGGCGAGAGGCAAAGGGGGGGAGTTCGGAGAGAGGGAGGGTTCTCGAGAGAGCGAGTGAGAGAGAGTGACCGAGGGAAGAGGGGTCGAGAGCAAAAGCGTTCCTTCGACGACCACCGCCTTTGAATCTTTTGTCAACGAGACGGTTGTTCGATGTTTCCCCCCTTGAGCCAAAATCACAGTAGATTCCTCATTTTTGTCCCCTGTTTTTTGTTCCCCTGTTTGATACGTGATCGCGGGCTTTCGCCTTGATCGTCGCTTGCGCAAAATTTGAGCCATAGCATACAATTAGTGCTCCTACTTCCCCGTATGTCTTTAGCGGCGCGGTCCCTTTTTGAGTTGAATTGAGCGGAAATTGCTTGTTTTTGAGCGTACTCAACTATTGACCCGATATGTCCGAGTCAAATCCAATTTTTTCCCTCTAGGTTGGCCCGTTTCTAGATGTTTTGCTGGTTGTGTCATCGGTTTGCTCTTTGAAGAGGTGGTGTTCGTGGGAGGCGTGGTCGATGGCTGAAGTTTTGGCGAGCACCGAGCGAGGTTGGATAAGGTGCCCAAGCTAGACCCGATAGAGGGACAATGGGTGGTGCTCGGTCGGCCCGAGCGAGCGGCGAGCATGGAGGTTGAGCCCGGTGGCGTGCAGGTACGAGGGGCGGTGCGTGCGGTGAGGGCGGTAGCGTGCGGTCGTGGCGGTGAGCATCGCATTAAAGCGGCGGGAGGCTCGGGTCGAGCAAAGCGTCGTGGCGTCGAGCGTGGCATGGGCGAGTCGGGTCGGTGTCCGGTGTTTGGGTCGGGTGCACAGTCCATCCATCAGGGTGGTTTTTGTTTGGTATTTGGGCCAATTTTAGGTTTATTTAGTTTTATTTGATTTGGGCTGGAATAGGTAGTGGGCCGGTGCATTTAGGGTTTAGGGTTTTATTTTCTTGTTGGGCTTTGGGCTCTTGCTTTTTTTAAAAAAAGAATTTCGGGCTTGGCCCTTTCCTTTTAAAAAAAAATTCAGACCGGGCTCAATAAATGAGCCCGATTCGGTCGTGGACCCGGATGGCATGCCCGGTCAATCCTAATCCGAGTCGGATGTAGAGATCCGACCCAAGTCCCTTTTATATTATTTTATTATTAAATAATTATTTTTATTAAAAAAATTTAAAAATTTGAAAATCAAAAATATTATTTGGGCTTTAGAATTGGCTTTTCTTGCCCCTTTTATGTGATTAGTATCATATTTGATTGCACGTTTCATGGTCCGGATCATCGTGAATCACGTGTTTAATTTAACCTCGAATGTAGTTGATTATGCATATTAGGTTCATATTTTGATTGTTGTTTTTCTTAGCTTGGTTAGGAATTGAATTTTGAGACTCTCAATTAGCATGAACATGTTAAGAGATGATTGAACAAGGTTAGGTATCGAAAGGGCACTAATTAGTCAATTAGTGTAATCAAGTCCCCATACCCATATAATCTCTGATTCGTAGAAGTGAAGCATTTCTTCCATGCTTCACTTGGGTATCTAATCGACCCACAAAAATTGATTAGTGGTGACTCCTAAATGAAATTAATTTGCATGTTAACAATTTAAACCTTAAGTCATGAGTTAGTATGGGCTTAGGAGAGCCCAAGCTAGGTTTAGACTAAGCAATTCATTAGCCAAACCCCTTAGGTGGTGAGACCGGTTCGGGAGGTCGCAACAATATGTTTGTACTAGTACAATTTTTTTTCAAGAAAATCTAAAGAAGGATTACCATTTTTGTGCTCATATCAATTTTTTTCTATAATCTGCATCCTCACTTTTGTGTTCCACTTGAAATTGCATCGGTTATTAGAATGGTCCAATTTATGACATTGTTGTTTTCCTTTTAAATTTTCCCTCCCACTTTGTTCCAAATCTTCCCACCTTGGAAACCCCGTCGAAACCAAACATAACCACAACTCGCCGCCTTTTCTGCCGGGTCTCATCACGCCGCGATACCCTCCGAGCGCAATATCCTGCCATCGGTCGGTTTTGATGCAACGCCCCCGCAAGCATCGCCGACCCACACTCATACAGAGATCAAGCACAAGCGAAAGCATAAAATAAACAAACCTAGACAACTACAATATGAGCCAAGGATAGCCATACATCAAACACCATCATAGAAAATAATTATACATTTATATCATTATAAAAACCATTTGTACAATATTTACAAGTACAAACAAAAAGGCACACATGATCGGTAGCCACTTGGTCAAAAAGGGATAAGTGGCTAGGGAGGTCGACTAAAACTCGGGGAGGGTTATAGTCCAAAAAGTAACGGCCCTCACTGCTGGTTATGGACACTTTGGGCGACCCTATGGCTCCCCGTCAAGATCGGATGACTCGGTGGAATCATCTCGATCTCTTCTGGAGGCACCCTCGCTAGAGCCTAACTCTTCTCGAATCCATGGCCTGTGCTCGCTCATCCTCGAGTCCGGTTCCAGCTCTGGATCTAAATAGAGTCCTAAACCATCATTTACTCCTATCTTCTCATCGGACCCTACCTTAGCAACCTCTCCAATTTCCTCCTCGTCATCTACATCCATATCCTCTAATTCCTCCTCTTCATCTTCGAGCTGTCCGCATCTTGACGATCACTTGAGGCTCCCCGCATGGGCTCATCGGGCTCATCCACGCCGTCTCACGTTGTATACATCCCGAGGATTGATTATCTCACCATCCGCCATTCGTGGAATCATCAATTCGCCTTGGCTAATCGGTACATCGAAAGTCCTAAGGGGTCACCCGATATTGCCATACTCTCCCACGTTTATAAACACCAAGGATTTGTATCTCACATAGGCCTCCCCATTTCCCCGCTGGGTATATATTGGTATACTTGGTGTATCTGTACAGGTATTCCAAAAAGTGGCGGATTCGACATCTTTATGGCTGGGGGTCTAAAAATGTGGGTTATTACAACCGTAAAGACGAATCTCAAAGAGTATAACCCCTAAACCTAGGCTAGGCTAACATGCAATCTCCTGATCGGAAACAAATATTTAAATCACAATACAACAATAATCAAACCATTTTCCTGACCCTGCAGTTAGACAGATCAACATATAATGGTCACGGCACATACGTGGCACGCATAATCACACGTATGCCCATTTACATGCTCATACACCGAATCTCACACATTCGCATACCAGTCCATACATGTTCATGCATGCAAGTATCATTGACATGTCACGTGCATTATTCTCGCCCATCGCCCACACCGCACACTAGCACTCGCCCAATTTATTATTTATTACGACTCGAGTCAACAACATTCACGGCCCAAGGTGCGTCTAGCCTGCTTCAAAGTGCATGAGGCGCAGCAACCGATCTGGCCCAGTGTCTCTAGCTTGCTTCAAAGTGCATGAGGCGCAACACTGATCTCCTTACGAACCAGAGCCTACTTCAAAGTGCATGAGGATGGTCGTCTTCCGGATGTACCAGGCATCGTCCTGCTTCAAAGTGCATGAGGACGGTATCGACCCGAAGGTCACGACCCGAAGGTCCTTAGGTGATCACACAACTCATTATTATCTGAACCCCGCGTAAAATGCTTCAGGGTATTTTAGGTGATCACATGCTCATGGCAGACACGCATTCTCGCACAATTTCATCACATGCCTCACTCTTGGCATACACAATGCGTGTTCATGTTATGCAATGTAATGCACCACGAGCACCAACATAATTTAAATACTCAATATCACAACACGTGCTCAATTGGCCCAATTAATACCGTGTGGCCTAACGTCGCGATTCACAAGTCAACAATCAATTTCAAACCAATCATAGGCCAATCGCACTCCACATAATTCAGCCATAGAACATGCGACATGGCAGTCTTGAAATTAATCACAATTGAGCACAAATTACGTACAACCAGTCAACCCGGACATACCCGGTAATTTTTCAATGGGCTCCTAAATTGGTCAATCAGTCTAATTACTCTCTCCAATAATTCTCCATGATTTAATAAAATTTTCCCGATAATAATTCCTATCAATCGGTACACAATATTTTTCACCGCCAAGACTACCATTCCTAAATCAGTCCAGAAAAATACACTATCAGGTCTAATTCGGGTTTAGAAATTTTACTCACTTAATCTAAAGGTCACGACGACGGGGAACGGCGGCCGATCACTGGTGAACAGTGAAACCGGCGGCGAAATTCCCGGCGACGGCGTATGGAAGGCGGCCTAGAGTGTACGGAACCGTGCGGTGCTGCGAAAGATTATCCATACGGACACCGTGCGGACGGGTGACGTCACGGATACGTATGGACGTCTTTGGACAGGTGGGTGGCGGCAAAACGGCGATCGGAGATCCGGCAAAGCTTGGCGAGGCTTGGCGGCGGCGGTGTAAACCAGCGAGAAAAAAGAGAGAAAAGAGAGGGAAAGGGAGAGAGAGTGATCAGATTGGGTCAAAAAGGGGCAGCCTAGGGCGACACGTGTCGCAAATCCGGCGATTTTGACGAAAATACCCCTAATCTAACGGTTTTAATTCGATCTTATCCAAAAAGTGAGGGGTAAAATGATCAATAGGGCCAATAATGCAGCTGATAACCTCTGGTAATTATCCTAAAATTTTCCCAAAAAAATTCGGACTCGAAAATAGCCCAGGGGCAAAACTGTCATTTTTCCGGTCCCGGGGCGAAATTCCAATTTTCGCACATACGTGTTCCATATGTGCGTGGCCAACATAATATGGCGTCGGATTCACGAAATTCACTTTTTAAGCCCCGAAAATCGACTGCAAAGATCTGGGAATAAAATAATATTATTTTTCTAATTTTTGTCGAAATTTCAATTTTTGCCCCATAATGACTCCTGGTATGCGTGGCCACCCAAAAATGGTGTCGGCCTCGAAAAATAACCTCATTTGGCCTCGAAAAGCAACGCTGGCATCCCGAGGGGTAAAATCGTAATTTTTCACCCTCGGACCGAAATTCCAATTTTTACTCGTACTAACTCCAAATGTGTGTGGCCAGCGTAATATGACGTCAAATTTCCAAAAATAGTCTCTTAAGCCTTCGAAAATCGACATCGAAATTCGGGCCCAATTCCGTGAATAAAACTCGCTAAACTTCCAGTTTTAGGGTCTTTCACTAACAAAGCGATTGTTTAGAGGTTACGCGTATCGACCTAGGGCTATCCGTATCGTAATGGTCTCGATCATTGAGAGAATGAGAAATTATCACTAGTTCTAGAGGTCACGATCATTTGGTTCAAGTTCAGACTGGTTGGCCACGTGCACTTTCGGTCATGCAGAATCACCTGCATCCCTATTGTACATCGTAGGCCTTGGCCAAACCCAATCCATTACCCTTTCCTATGATCGGTCCACATTGGTTCAAAATATTCCCTCAGTATCTCTCGTGATCGGTGTCCGTTTCACGATAGGGTCCCCGGTCCACGTACCGTTTTCTAGTTAGCCTTACTCCATTGGTTAGTATCCCGAGAGTGATCAGCTCTGGGTGAGACTTACTAAAATGAAATGCGAAATAATATCAGTTTTATTGATTCCGAATTACATCGAAATTGGGCTGTTAGAGTCTCCATCCCCGATGATGTTTGCCTCTAACCAGAACTCGGCCGCTTTCTGCGGGTCTCCATCCTCGATGATGTCTACCTCACCGCCATTACCTCACCGCCGTCACCCCACTACCTCGTTGTTGCTCCAAGCCGAGCCACCACCTGTCGCCTATGGCATCCTGTCGAGGAGCACAGGATTTCAAGGAAATGATAGGTCGAGGAGGTGGTCAAGATGAACACGGCACGCCCTCAAAACTTCCAAGGATCTAGAGTTTCGTGAATACCTTGGAATATTCTCGAAGGTATTATAAGTAAGGTATGCTTGTATTATAGAAGAGTTGGTAGATATGGAGATTGTATTTCTACCGTTAGATCAAGGGAAGATCTACGGTTATAATTACGGTAATTCATATAGAAATAAGGGTCCATTTCTCTCATTCCTCAACTCCGATACAAAGAAGAGTAGTAAAAGTATTCTCTCCCAAACACTTCTCTTGCTTGAGTTTCTCTCCGCAATTTGACACGTGCCGAGCAAGCGAGCGAGCCATAGCTCAGCCTTCCCTAGTTAGGAGTGAATGAGTAAAAAACCTAAAGTGCCGCCCCATCGTGATCTCAACTGTCAACCCGTAACAAGCGGTATTAGAGTAAGTCGTTAGAGCACAGTTGAGGGGACTTGGAGGTGCATATCAAGTGAACGAGAGAATGTCAGAATTGGATGCTCTTGCTATTGCTACTGTTGGAGACAAGGGTCAAGAGGAGTCTTCTCGTCCCAAGAGAACTCGACCGAGGGATATCACGTCCTCATTCAATGAGTCAACGTGGTCGAGCTGGGATGGTCAAAGAAGAACTCAAGGCTTGCAAGACGCCATACAGGTTGGAATTTCCGTTATCTCTTGATCAAACTTCAATCGACCTTTTAATCTTAAGCTATGTTTGTTTCATGAAAAATGAATGATTTAGAAAATATTTTCCAAAAACTAATAGCTTGAAATGATTATTGAGTAAAAAATATTTTTATTATCAACAATAGTTTTTATCTAAATACTTTCATAGGTGATACATTTTTTTTCGTTAATTAATTTTTGCAAGCAATACAAGTGATCATTTTTAGGAAAATATTTTTAAATAATTCATTTTTCGCAAAATAAATGCATCCTTATAAGGCTTTTTTTCTTCGTACTATAATATTACAGTGCCTTGTGTAAAAACTTAAGTGTACTCAATGCCCATGGTCTTATCATATAAATGACCATGTGTACTCTTTTCTTCGGTCGGTAACCAAGTGTACTTGATAGAAGGAAAAGCACAATAAATTTGTATAGGATATACCACATCTAGAATGTGCTTTGATGTTATCTTTCAAAGAGAAAACATGGCTTTAATTGTTAGATAATTATAGAAAAGACTCTAGAAAATTTCAATTAAGCTTAAGTGTCAATATGCATACACGATTTGAGATAATTGTATCTAATAAAAGTCGAATGTCCTAAATCTATAGCAAAAGTAAAAAATATTTTGTTGCATTGACAATGGACCTAACTAATCCAAAGTATACATTAAATGTTAAATGTTAAGCACAAAAGTTAAACCACCGTATGATCGAAGTCTCCGCTTGTTTCACAAAACGTTAATGATTTGGATAATATTGTTCTAAATACAATTGCTTGCATTTTTGAAATAATTAATCAATGGAAATTTTTTTCATTGTTTATAAAAATATTCAAACATAAATTGTTGTCAACGGTGAAAAAAATCCCCATTGACTAATAATTTCAAATAATTCAAATGATTACTTTTAAGAAAATATTTTCCAAAGCATATATTTTCCATAAAACAAAAGGAGAGTGCTTGAGATGTAGGTCGAATACAATAAGTTGAATAATTCTTTGATTAATATGTTGTAATACTTGAAAATGCAGTGGTGGACATGCTATGCTCTGAATAATCCTGCAAGTGAAGCAATATCACCTGAAGGAAGAGCGTGTAAGGGATAACCCCAAAATAAAGGAAAGAGATAAGTGTATTGAAAGTCTTAAAGCCTGTCATCAAAGTACAATTGAGTTTTAAAATTTTCAAAAAGTGCAATTAAGTCCTAAAATTTGTCACAAAGTGCAATTAAGTCCTAAAACTTGTCACAAAGTGCAATTGAGTCCTAAAAGTTTTAAAAGTGCAATCAAGTCCTAAAACTTACCAAATTAGTCTTATTAAGTTCTTCTTTTGATTGCACTTTTTAATAATTTTAGAACTCAATTGCACTTTCGCAACAAGTTTTAGGACTTGATTGCACTTTTTAAAAGTTTTAGGATTTGATTGCACTTTCATGATAAGTTTTAGAACTCAATTGTACTTTCGTAACAAGTTTTAAGACTTCTAATGCGTTTATCCCTAAGGGATATCAGTACCAAAGAAGCACCAAGCTCATGTCCTTCGGATCTTCCATTTGATGCTAGAAGTTAAGGTACGACTCCCGTTGCTGTCTTCTTACTGGTGTTTTGTTTGGACATTCTTCCGGTTGTGGATTCCCTTGTGCTTGACCACAAAACACCTTGCGAACTTGTACCTTGATCGACATCAGACGAGCTTGCATTTGCGCTGTCGTTGCCCCCGTAGCTTGCATTTTCAACTAGTGATGAGCTGCTAATCGGCCAAGATGACGGGCACATAATAAATTGCTTTAATGTCGTTAGTTTATATTAAATTTCAGATTCAAAAGTTTGTGTAACTTAAAATAGGTCTTAAATACATATAAAAACAATTAGATTTTACTCTAAAAATTACCCACACTCGAACTCTTATATGATAATGTTTTTTCCAAATAATTATAGGATAGGTCCTAAAACTTGTTACGACAATGCGCTTGAATTCCAAAATCTTACATTTTGTGCATTTAAGTCCTCTCAGACATATAACTTAGATGCACTTGAATCTTTTTGGTTAACTTCATCAATTTTAAGTGAACAAAAAATGTCACGTGACTTTTTTTATTTGTTTGATATCCCATGACTATTAATAAAAAATACACGTCAACGTCCAATAAAACATAACGGAGCCAACGGCAAGACTAATGATTACATGATTTACTTTGGTTTTCGAAAAGCTAAACCAAATCAAATCATAAAAACAGTCTAGTTCCTATTGCAAACCTTTTTGTCAGGAAATTTTTTTCACTACTTGCTACTTTGTCCCACGTTCAGCTAGAAGTATTCAAGTAAGTCAAGATGTGTAAGCTAAAGTGAAACCAAATAGCAATTCCTGTTGTACCATGGTGGATACTTTCTGTTTAGAATGAATATACCTTCTCTATATGATGCGTGTTAAGATTAAGAAGATGCTGAGAGGGTTTGATGGAAAGTAACTTTGAGATAGATTTCACCACCAAGATATAAAGGAGTCTTCCACCAGCCAAGGATAAAGACTTCGCCACCAAAGAATTGGAGAAAGCACCAAATCGAAAGAGTCAGTAAATTGAGGAGGAAATTTCAAATAATATCAAACTCAAATCTAAATCTTACAATGGAGAATGCAACACTTATTCAGTAGTGATTAGGACACATTAAAGGAAATTTAAAACACATGGAAACTTAAAATTCAACCCTAAGAAACATTGAAGACATTGGAAATTTAAAACACACGGGACCTTAAAATTCAACCCCAGCCTTGCAGTTCAAACTGCATTTACTCTTCAAAATCTAGAAACTCCTTGGCTTCTTCCTCCTCTTTGGACCCATTGGGTCATGTTTTGCTCCTTAAATGGGCCGAAATCTACCCTTGTGCTTGCATGATGAACAAATGGGCTTGGCTAATTAGTGAGGCTTGAGTGGGGCTTGTGAGTTGATTGTCTTCAAGAAAATTTTCGAGTTCTAATGCTCTTGTTTTGGGAAAAGTACCAAAAACGCGTCATAAACATTTTGGATTGGTGCCAATTTAGTCCTAAGCCTTTTGCATTGGTGCAAATTCAATCATAAATCTTTTGTCTTTGTGTCAATTAAGTCATTCCGGCTAATTTTGGCGAATTTTGCCGATGTGGATGCCGGCGGTCGGCAGCCGATCATCGGCGCTAACGTGATAAATTTAATAATATTTTGAATTTTTATTTAATTTTTCTTCTTTTCTTTTCTTTTTTTTTTCCCCTCCCCTCCGTCCTCTAGTTGGTTGCGGTCCGGCGACCGGTCAAAACCGAGGGCGGTGAGGCTCGACCTCGCCGGCCACTAGCAACGGCAGTGTCACGCCCCGAACCCCACCGAGCCCGACACCCCTTCGTTGGTCGAATTGAACGCGACGTCCTAGGGCGCGTCACCGACCCAAAAGAAACACCACCAGAGAACACAAGCGGAAGCGAATTTAAAAAATAACCCAAACAATAAAACATGACAAAGGGGTAACAATAACACAAATTAATAATATTATAACAATAAGGACCGTTGCATATAATATTCGGCCGTCATTTAATCAAGCATTAGGTTCCTAAGGTTAGATCCACCATCATCATAAAAAGGGACAGGTAGCGGGGGTAGACTACGGCATACTTAAAAAGGGCCCTATCAAAAGTTCCTATGCCTAGTACCTAAACAACCCTATGGTACCCAATCCGATTCGGACCACGAGGACTCGGACCCCATATCCGAACTAATCTCGATCAGCCGCTCCTCAATGCCCGGCTCTTCCTCGGGATCGAGACTACGTAGGCTCTAGCATGGGCTCGGGCTCGTCTTCAAGCTCTAACTCCATGGGCTCTGCACAGCTCGGGTTCCTCTTCATGCTTGGACTCTATAGGCTCGCCGGTGTCCGTCACTCGCCATCCATCGGAGTAAACCTGTCCTAGGGCTCCCAATTCACAGCACCCTCGCTCCCATGTCAGCAGCCCTTCAAAACCTCGGATTGGCCCGGTAATCTCCAACCCGACACGGTGGGTCCAGGCCAAGTAGGCGTGATGCTCCGGTTCCTCTAAACCTATGTCTACCCACAAGAGTAAGGTGCCTAATGTAGGTCTAATATGGACCTAACGGATACTCGGTCCCCTCATGCACCATATGCATGGGAACTCCAAAAACGCCTAGTTGACGGCATACTCAAGGTCGGGGATCTGAAATGGTTATATAATAACCGTGAGAAACGAGTTTCAACAAGCAACCCCTATACCCCACGTGGGTCAATGCATACCCGCACAAGTCGTATATGCAATCTACTCATAACATATAAAATTCACATCATTATACTTACCTCGCCATCAAACACATGCCAACTATGCACATTAGTCACAACGCAATAACGGAATAATAATAACTCAAGAACATATCACAATCACTCAAACACCAACCACACCTACTCTCAATCAATCCAGCCAATTCAACCACACATTCCACCAATCAATTCAATCACACGTTCAACTAGCCAATTCAATCACACTCAATTCGCATGCATGGCCGAACATCTTTCTCATGACCCGCGCCCACTGCGCCTCGGGTCCATTCTCACACTTTCGCCCACTGCGCCTTTGGGCCCAATTTCATAGTCCACGTAAACACGCCTTAGGGGTCAGCCCTCGATCAATCGAGGCTCAATTCCAATGACCGACGAAACACGCCCCGATCCAATATACCTTTAACGGGTCACCGTCAACACGTCTCAAGCCCGCGTCCATTTGACACATTGGCCATTCATGCCTTCACACAGACCACCGTCAATACGTCCCAAGTCCGTAGCCCTCCGATCAATCCGGGCTTGTAATCAACAGGTATACACACGCCATCCAATTCAATCAATTTCACGCCAATTGCACCAAAGGATCCATATTCACAACTCAATCCAATTCATGACATGCCACATCAACCCACAAACTCGACATTCAAGTCAGCCGACATCGAACATCCAAGTCATGCATATAATCCCATCTAATTCAACTAACACAATTACATAATAATATAATTAAATTAAACCATACCCTTCGACAAAAAAAAAACCATACCCTAACCTGTTCTAAACCCTAAACAAGTCTATAAAATACCCAAAGTACTAAGTAGGGTTTAGGAAGTTACTTACCTAAGTTTAGCCCGGAAAAATCGGCCGGGGCCAAAATGGCCTAGTCGGGAGCGACGGTGACACGATGCGGGCGGGGGCGTGACAGGCGCACCGGCTGGCCAACACGAGCATAGTGGCGGATGGTGTGCTTGGCACACGGGCGCGGTGGCCAAGCGGCATGCCCAGGCGCACGGGGCGGGCCGGACGAGCGACGTGCCCGAGCGATGGGCTAGTTGAACGAGCGAGTGACCAAGTGCATGGGCAACGGGCTCGATCACGACACAGGCGTCGGCGGTGCTTAGGGCTGGTCGGCGAGAGTCTTTGGGTGCCGCGAGACCCGAGCAAGGCGGGGGCGGTAGAGCGAATGAGTGGCAAAGGCGGCCAATGGGTGGCGGCTTGGCAGGAGGCGCCGCGACGAGGGCGGGCATGCCGGAGGACTCTTTGAGGCGAGCTATTACGTGGCTAGCGTGGCGATATACGTACATTGGCCCGGGGTTGGGTGGCGTCAGTGGGCGGCAGGCGGCGGAAAGCGAAGAAGAAGATAGAGTCGCGGCGGGGGCGTTAGGCGGCAGACCCGAGGCGTGGGCGATGCTTGAGGAGTTGATTAGGCGGCGGATGGCGGTAGGACTCGTCGGGGCGTGGCGTGGCGGCGGCAACCTGACGTTTACCGGGAACAATAATCGCGGTGGCGCTGGTCGGCATGGCATCGCGAGGAGGCGGTACGGCGGGCGACCCGAAAAGCCGCCAAGGTGTGGAGCTGGGCGGGTGGATCGGGAAGCGGTCGGAGTCGACAAAGGGGCGGCAGCCATGCTCACGCCGGTAGGAGAGGAAGATCGAGTCAGCGGAGTCACCGGCGACGCTGGTGGCGCGACGACGGGCGCGAGGAGGACGGGCGGCGCTTTGGGCGGTTGGTGGGGCGGCGTCGAGTTGGAGGCGAGGGACGGGTCGAGCGACACGCGGCGGTTGGACGAAAGGTGACAAAGCAGGGGTAGAACCAAATGGACGGAGGAAAGGAGAAAGGAAGAAGAAGAAGAAGAAGAAGAAAAGAAGGAAGAAAAGGAAAGAAAAGAAAAAGAAAAGAAAGAGGAGAGAGAGGGCTGGGGCGATCTCGCATGGCAAGGGGTGTACGTGAGTGGACGCTTGCATGGGAGGCGACGCGGCGTGGTAGGGTGGTGGGGAGAGAGAGGATAGACGCAATGGCAAGGAACGTGAGGGGTGTAGGCGCATGAAAGGAGAGAGGAGAGAGAGAAAGAGAGAAAAAAAGTTAATTTTTGTCCTCAAGTACGATCTAACGGTCACGATTCAAATCTGAAAATGATCTAACGGTTCACGAAAAATCCCAATAATAAATTAGGACAAACGTCGGATACACACACTGAATAAAATATACTAAGAGGGAGGGCTATTAGTCAAAATCCGCACCCGATCCAAAATTTCAATCCTCCACTATTCCTAGCAATATTGACGTTGGCCACAATAATATCGACACCGTCTACTTTAATTCGTTCTAGAACTCCGAGAAATTCGATACTAAAGTTCAGACTCTAAATAACGGTCAAATTCGATCGAGTGCGATTTTAACAAAATCTCCATTTTAAAAACAAGAATCCGAGAGTGATCGGTTCCGGGCTAGATTTTATTATAAAGCGCCTTGACGAAAATATCTGTTTTATAAATCTAAAAATGAGTCAAAATTCGAATGTTACAACTCTTCCCTTTACAAAAATTTCATCCTCGAAATTTACAATCCAACCTAATTACTCAAACAAATGAGGGTATTGGTGTCACATCAGCTCTTCGCTTTCTCGTGTTGAACCTTCGGTTCCGTGGTGCTCCCATATTACTTTGACCATCGAAATTGTCTTGTTCCGCAATACTCGCTCCATTCTATCCTCGATCTTTACTAGCATTTTCACATATGACACTCTGTCGTCCACGTCTATTTCTTCATAATTCAGCACGTGAGTTAGGTCCGATTCATACTTCCTTAACATAGACACGTGGAACACATTATGGATTTGAGATAAATTTGGTGGTAGTGCGAGACGATAGGCCAAAGTGCCGATTCTCTCTAAGACTTGAATGGACCCACGTACCTCGGGCTCAATTTTCCTTTCTTGCCAAACCGTGACAATCCTCTCACGGCGATGCCTTGAGGAAAATGTGGTCCCCTACTTAAAACTCCAAGGGCCTACGCTTTCCAATCTGCATAATTCTTTTGGTGGCTTTGAGCAGTTTTAAGTCCGTCCCAAATAACCTTGACCGTCTCGACCGACCGTTGAACCAACTCGACTCGTGATGCTCCTCTCACCAACTTCATCCAAATAAACTGGTGTTCTGCAAGCTTTGCCATACAACGCTTCAAATGGTGCCATTTTGATACTCGCTGGTAGCTATTATTGTAGGCAAACTCGACCAAATGCAGCTGTTCTTCCTAACCGCTTTTAAATCCAACACACACGCCGCAGAGATGTCTTCCAAAGTCTGAATTGTCCTTTTAAACTAGCCATCAGTCTATGGATGATGAGCCCTGCTAAAACGTAACCTTGCTCCTAATGCCGTGTGAAGACTTTTCCAAAAAGCGGCAAGAAACTTAAGATCACAATGCGATGTGATTGTCACTAGTACTCCATGGAGACGGACTATGTGTCGCACATACAAATCGACATACCTTTCTAAGGCGAAATCCTTTCGTGCATCGTAGAAAATGTGCTGATTTTGTCAACCGATCAACTATCATTCAAATCGAATCATAGCTCCTCTGGCTCCTCGGTAATCCCATGATGAAGTCCATCGTAATGTGTTCTCATTTCCACTTGGGGATTTCCAATGGCTAAAACATTCTACTCAGCTTGCAATGTTGCATCTTCACTTGTTGGCACGTTAAACACTTAGTCACATGTTTGGTCATGTCTACTTTCATGTCGTTCCACCAATAATGCTGCTGTAAATTCTGATACATTTTCGTACTACTCGGGTGAATCACCGTAATCACTCCGGTGAGCTTACGATAAAATCTCCTCCTTAAGCTCTTCATCATCAGGCACACACAACCTTCCACGAACTTCAAAATCCCATCCTCGGATACCGAAAGTCCGGTTTCCTTTTTGTGGTGTCCATTTCTAGAATCTTTTGAATCTCTAGGTCCATCGATTGCAAAGCCTTAATATTTGTCCGGATTTCTGGTTTGATCCTTAAGGTGGCAAGTAGACTTGAGACATGACTCACTTTGAACTTAAACTCTGAATCCCGAACTCCCTCCAACAGAGTCCATTCCTTGACCATCATATGCGATGGACTTAGTCGTCCGCCACCTTATTAGCTTTTCTAGGGTGATATAAGATATCATAGTCATAGTCCTTTGGGAGCTCCATCCAACGATGCTGTCTTATATTTAATTCATTTTGGGAAAACAAATACCTTAAACTCGATGAGCCGTATAAATCTGAAATTTCTCCCCACACGTAATGCCTCCAAATCTTAAGAATGAAGATAACCGCGGCTAATTTCAAATAGTGTGTCGGATAATTCAGCTCATGCGTTCTCAATTGTCGTGATGCATATGCCACCACTTTTCCGTGTTGCATTAACACGCATCCTAGTCCCCTTAGCGATGCGTCCATCAGAAATTTCATATCCTCCCGTCCCGACGGGATTGTCATCTTGTGCGATCGTCGGGTCTACCGCTTTAACTCTTGGAAACTCTTTTCATACTTATCCGTCCATTCAAATCTTGTCTCCTTCTTTAACAACCGCGTCAATGGTGTCGCTAATGCGAAAAACCTTTTCATAAAACGTTTGTAATAACCTGCTAGACCCAAGAAGCTCCGAACCTCGATTACTGTTATTGGTCTCGGTCAATTCGTGACAGCTTCAATCTTTGCCGGATCCACTACGATTCCTTCCCCAGATACCACATGTCCTAAAAACGTTACTTGATGAAGCCAGAATTTGCACTTACTAAACTTAGCATATAGTGCATGTTCCCTTAAAGTCCGTAGAACCTTTTCCAAATGTAACTCGTACTTAGTGGAACTCTTTGAGTATACTAAGATGTCATCTATGAACACGATTACAAACCCATTCGTAAATTCCTTGAATACCCGATTCATTAGATCCATAAAGGCTGCATGGGCGTTAGTCAATCCGAATGGCATTACTGTAAACTCATAGTACCCATATCTCGTCGTAAATGCCATTTTTGGTATATCTTCCTTCTTAATCCTCAATTGGTGGTAACATGTCCTCAAGTCGATCTTCCATAATATCGATGCTCTTTGTGGCTAATTAAACAGGCCGTCTATCCTTGGTAGTGGGTACTTATTCTTAATGATCACCTGATTCAATTGTCTGTAGTCGATGCACAACCTCAAGGACCTGTCCTTTTTCCTCACGAATAACACTAGCGCTCCTCATGGAGACATACTCGGGCGAATGAAGCCCTTATCCAACAATTCCTACATTTGGACGTTTAATTCTTTCAATTCCGACAATGATATCCTATAAGGTGCTTTCAAGATTGGTTCCATCCCCAGGGCTAACTTAATCACGAACTTCACTTCTCTATCGGTGGCGGTCCGGCAATTCATGAGGAAAGACATCGAAATTGCACACTACGGCTATATCTTCTAGCCTTGGCTCTCCAGCCATTGAATCAATTACGGTTGTCGAAAATCCTTGACACCCTTCATCTAAAAGCTTAGTCACTTCCAAAGGATTTAAATCCAAGGATCGAGGTTCCTCCTCGGTTTCCCACAAACTCAAATCTAGGATGTCCAACCGGGATTAAATTGGATCACTCTGTTATTACAGTCCATTACGGCTTTTGTTTGACTAATCAATCCATGCCAATAATCACATCAAAGTCATGCATAGTCAAAACAGCCAAATCTATCATTTCCTCTCTATCACCAATCACTATCTTACAATCGGGGCATCCAAACGCAATCAGCACTTTATCATTTAATGGAGTAGTCACACACAGCATAACTTCAAGCGTTTTGCTCAATACCCGATAATTTAACGAATTGCTCGAGATATAAACAAATCGCGACGCCTCGGATCAAATAGAGCATATGCAATATGATCACACAGAGAGACCGTGCACAGTGACCACGCTTAGGTGCATCCTCAACTTCCTTCTTGCCATTGCATACACTGTCCTTGGGCGGCGGCCTATTCTGATTAGCTAGTCAATAGCTCCATATTGATTTTCATTCCGGGCGGCGCGGTAGTAGGTTAAGCAGCCTAGCACATTTGCCTATTGTTGGGGTAGTCCTTCATCCGATGGCCCCTTCCACCACATATAAAACATGCTCCGCCCCTATTCGGGCATTGTCCATTTCCGTGTCTTCCTCCACATAGCCTACATGGGTGTTCGATAACGGTTTGACTTCCCGATATTCCTCCGAATGGGAGGGACAAAACGACTATTCCTCGCCATAGGTCTTTTCCCAAATTGATGATTGTCCCACGTTGGGACAGATCCGTGATCGAGCGGCTGCCCGATCTGTTTGATCTCGCCAATTGCTTGAGCCCTTTTATAGATTTCATGATAGCCCTTCAAGTTCAATGAGATCATCGACTTCAAGGTCCGGCCACCTATCCTCGAAACCTCCTGCCTTGGCCACTGGTCCTCCACCATTACAGGGGCAAATTTGGACAGCCTTGCAAACTCGGCTTCACATTAATCTCTTTGAACTCGACCTTGACGAAGTCTCATGAATTCATTAATTTACTGTTCTCGAGCACTTTTCGAGAAATACTTGCCATTGAAGGTCTCGATAAAAATAGCCTAATTCGAGGATAGTACCCGATGGGGAACACTTGACCTCCGGTAGCTCTCCACCAATCACTTATATTTTCCTGAAGTTGGTAGACTACTAGGGTGACTTTCTCCTCTTGATTGCATCTCGGCACCTCAAAAGCTTTCTCTAGCTTTTCTACCCATCTTGGTGCAGCCTCGGGAATCGCCTCTCCATCAAATTTTGAGGGTTTCAACCTCGAAACTGTTCGACTAACTTGGACATTGGTCCGATCGCATTCACTGCGCATTGGACCAAGATTTCTACCAATCGCATTATTCCTCCTGATCTCCATTATTCCTAACAATCTAAGCTTAGCAATTTGCATCGGTGATAGTAGCGCTTCTTTCCCCGTCTGTCTACCCAAAAATATTCCCCGCTCCTCATGCGCTCTCTAGATTTCATCCACCACGATCCCCTATAACTCCGGCTAAGCGGGGCTACACGACCTCGACCTCTATCTCGACCCTCGGTTGCTCATCTTACGGTTCCCACAAAGGCTCACCCGCTATAATTGCATGCAAAAATTAAAAACCTAGGCCAACTATACCAGTCTAAAGTCCTAGATAGTGAATTTCGACAACAATTCACTAAGGTGCAGCCTAATCACAACCAATAGCCAATCACAACCAATAAAGTTCGTGCACTTACCTCAAGTCCCGACGCACTTGCACTTCATAGATTATCACATAATACTACTCAACAATCACAATTACACATCTGGGGTACGCATGGCACACAAGTCTCCTTATCTGGCTACTCTAAAGTCATTGCTCCTTATCACTCCAGGCTTCGACCAACTGGGATCGAGTTGACCTTGCCTAGATACCAAATCAACTGGGATGTCATGTCTTGGACCCCACCGAGCCCGCGACACCCCTTCGTTGGTCGAATTGAACGCGATGTCCCGGACGTATTCTTGACCCAAAAGAAACACACACCGAGAGAATGCAAGCGGAAGTGAATTTAAAAAATAACCCGCATAATAAAACATGACAAAGGGGTAACAATAACACAAATTAATAATATCATAACAATAAGGACCGCCACATATAATATTCGGTTGTACAAATAAGGCATTAGGCTCATAGGGTTAGATCTACCATCATCATAAAAAGGGACAAAAGCGGGGTAGACTACAAAGATACATAAAAAAGGGCCTTATCAAAAGTTCCTATGCCCGGTACCTAAACAACCCTATGGTACCCAAATCCGAATCGGACCTTGAGGACTCGGACCCGTGATCCGAACTAATCTCTATCGGCCCCTCCTTAATGCCGGCTCTTCCCCGAGATCAAACTCCATAGGCTTCCGCATAGGGTGGGGCCCTCTTCGTGCTTTGACTCCATGGGCTCCGCACGGGCTCGGGTTCCCTCTTCATGCTCGGACTTTATAAGCTCGTCGGGGTCCGTCCGTCGCCATCCATCCGAGTAAACCTGTCCCGTGGCTCCTAATTCCACAGCGCTCTCGCCCCGTGTTGCAGCCCTTCAAAACCTCGAAATGGCTCGGTAGTCTCCAACCCGACACGGTGGGTCCAAGCCAAGTAGGCGTGACGCTTTTAGTTCCTCTAAGCCTCGCCTACCCATACAAAGAGCAAGGTACCCTAATGTAGATCCGATATGGACCTAATCGATACTCGATCTCCTCATGCACCATATGCATAGGGACCTCAAAAAGCCTAGCTGGCGACATGCTCAAGGTCGGGATCTGAAATGGTTATATAATAATCGTGAGAACAGTATCAATAAACAACCTCCTATACCCCACATAAGCCAATGCGTGCCGGACAAGTCGTACATGTAATCTACTCGTAACATATAGAATTCACATCATTGTACTTACCTCGCCATCAAACACATGCCAACTCTGCACATTAGTCACAATGCGATAACGCAATAATAATAACTCAATAACATATCACAATTACTCAAACACCGACCACACATGCTCTCAATCAATCCAACCAAATCAACCACACATTCCACCGGTCAATTCAATCACAAATTCAACTAGACAATTCAATCACACTCAATTCGCATGCATGGTCGAACATCTTTCTCACAACCCGCCCATGCGCCTTAAGTCCATTCTCACCGCCCAACGCTGCCCTCGGGCCCAATTTCACAAATCGTGTAAACACGCCTTAGGGTCAGCCCTCCGATCAATCCGAGCTCAATTCTAATGATCAAGTAAACACATCTCGGTTCAACACACCTTTAACAGGCCACCGCCAACATGTCTCAAGCCCGCATCCATTTGGCACATCGGTCATTCATGCCTTCACACGAACCGCCAACACATCCCAAGTCCGTAGTCCTTCGATCAATCCGGGCTTGTAATCGAAGGCATACACATGCCATCTAATTCAATCAATTTCACGCCAATTGCACCAAGCAATCTATATTCACAACTCAATCCAATTCACGACATGCCACATCAACCCACAAACTCGACATTCAAGTCGGTGTATACGAACATCCAAGTCATGCATATAATCCCATCCAATTCAACTAACACAATTACATAATAATATAATTAAATTAAACCATACCCTAACTGTTCTAAACCCTAAACAAGTCTATAAAATACCCAAAGTACTAAGTAGGGTTTAGGAAGTCACTTACCTAAGTTTGGCCCGGGAAAAATCGGCGAGGGCCGAAATGGCCTAGTCGAGCGGCGGGTGACACGGGCGCGGGCGCACCGGGCTGGCCAACACGAGCAAGGTGGCCGGATGGTGTGCTCGCACACCGGGCGGGTGGCCAAGCGACATGCCTAGGAGCACAGGCAAGCTAGACGGGCGATGTGCCCGGGCGATGGGCCACCGAACGGTCGAGTGACCGAGTGCACGGGCGACGGGCTCGGCCACGGCCCGGGTATCGGGTGAGGTGCCGGGCTGGTCGAAATGAGTGCCGAGTGCATGGGCGGCGGTCGAATGGGGCCGGGCGCCAGGCCAAGTCGAATGGCGGCAAAGCTGGCGATGGGTGGCGACAGAGCGTATGACCCGGCCCGGGCTGGCGTTAGAGAACTTCATTGAGCGAGCTTTCCGTGTAGGCGGCAATGGCAGCAACTGGCTAGCAGCGCGATTTAGGTGGCGTCGAGGGCTGGGAAGCGCGGCGGCGGTAAACGGCGGCAGCGGGGGCGTTGAACGCGGCGGCGACAAAGAAGCTTCGAGAGTCGAGGCGATCTTTGGAGAAGGCGACTAGAAGGCTAGGCGGTACATGGGGACTCACCGTCGACGGTGACAGCGGCGGCGACCTCTGGATTGCGCCGGGAACAATGTCGGCTTGAGCACATTGGTTGGTGGTAGCGGATCTTGATACGGCAACGAGGGGCGGGCGGCGGTGGCTGAGTCAAGGGGTGAACTGGGGAAGCAAATAAGTCGGCAGTGTGTGGCGAGAGCCGAGGTTGCGCTTGGGAGAAGGGGAAGACCGAGTCGGGCGTAAGCTTTTCATGGAGTTGGCGATTGGGCGACAGGGCGAAAGCGACGATGGCGCAAGGAGGACGGCGGCGCTGACGGCTGGTGGGTAGCATCAAGGGTAGGCGGAGGGACGGTTGAGCTGTGTGCGGCGGTCCAGGAAAGGACAAAAGTAGAGGTAAAACCAATGAAAGGAGGAAAGGAGAAATGAAGAAGAAGAAGAAGAAAAGAAGGAAGAAAAGGAAAGAAAAGAAAAGAAAGAGGAGAGAGAGTGGGCAAAGGGGGCAGTCCGCATGGCGGGGTGTGCGCGGAGTGGACGCTTGCATGGGGGCGGGGCGGCGCGGCAAAGCGACGGGAAGAGAGAGAGAGAGAGAGGATAGACGCAATGGCAGGGAACGTGCGGGGGTGTGGACGCGTCAGAGGAGAGAGGAGAGAGAGAAAGAGAGAATAAAAATTAATTTTTGTTCTCGAGTGCGATCTAATGATCACGATTCAAATCTAACGGTCCATGAAAAATCCCAATAATAAATTATGACAAAAGTCGAATACACACACTAAATAAAATAGACTAAGATGGAGGTTTATTAGTCAAAATCCGCACTTGATCCAAAATTTCAATCCTCCACTGTTCCTGTCAATATTGACACTGGCCACAATAATATCAACACCGTCCAATTTAATTCATCCTAGAACTCCAAGAAATTCGACATCAAAGTTCGAGCTCTAAATAACGGCCAAATTCGATCGAGTGCGATTCTAGCGAAATCTCCATTTTAAAAATAAGAACCCGAGACCGATCGGTTTCAGTAGATTTTATTATAAGCGCACTGACGAAATACCCGTTTTATAAATCCTAAAAATGGATCGAAATTGAATGTCACAAAGCAGCTCACCCTCACCGCCATCGGTAAGGGCAAGCCTCGCCGGCCACTGGCAAGGGCGAGCCTCGCCATGGCTGGGTGAGGCTCGACCTTGCCATGTCTGGGCTAGTGGTTGGCGAGGGCGAATCTGTCGTCGCTAGTGCCTTGTCGGCCTCGCTCACCAACGACCGAATCGAGGAGGGAGGGGAGGGATGGGAGGGAAAAAAGGAAAATAAAAAAATTCAAAAAAAAAAATAAATATTATTAAATTTGTCCACGTCAGTGCTGGTGACCGGCTGCTGGTCGAGCGGTGTCTAGGTCAGCAAAATCTGGCCAAAATTGGACGGAATGACTTAATTAGCATAAAGACAAAATGTTTAGAATTGAATTGACACAAATGTAAAATTTTTAGGACTGAATTTGTACCAAAAAAACGTTTAAGACTAAATTGGCACAATGCAAAAAGTTAAGGACTGAATTGGTACCAAAAAAAGGTTAATAAAAGGTTTAGGACTTTTTTAACACTTTTCTCCCCTTGCGTCACCATATAGGAAAGTTCGGCTTTGAGTCAGGAGGCTGCAAAATTGGCCCACTATGCAAGTGAGCTTGGTTCTTTCTGTGCTAGTTGAAGAAGCCCATTCGAGATAATATAACAATTTATAATAAAGGCATTGCTGCAAGCTGACTTGCATTTTCAGTGAGTCAACTTGCGAGTTTACTCCGGCCTCATTTAAATGACGATTTTTTGGATCATCTAACAAGGTCTATAGGTTTTGACTATACTGCAAGTGATCACATTTGAATGAAAAATTGCATAGCTTGAGGCCATCTATTTTCTCAAAGTATGAAAGGAAAGTCAATGTTTGACTGTCTCAAATGTGGGTTGGTGCTGCATCTTTGGCAAAGCATGAGGTGTCTATTGTTCATGCCATGCTTGAAGGCAAAGGCCTATGGAGTGTTATAATAATCACAGCTACTTATTCGTTTTCTTCTGTAGTAATTGCATGCTTGATAGGAGGAGTGTCTTATATCAATGAGTTCTTTTATTTGTGGGGGGTGACAAGCCAAAAGAGATGTATTTGTTATTAGGCATCCATATTTTGAGACACAGGTCACTTTATTATTTTCCAAAAAGCATATGCAGAGGTAATATAATCATCATATCTGATATACTAAGACCTTTCTTGTGCTTTTATTTTGGCTTTTGCAGGAGTGAAACGTGTGGTAGATTTATGTGCTGCCCCTAGTAGTTGGAGTCAAGTATACCATTCAGTGCCAGGGTAATGTTGATTACTGATGCCTAGCGAAAAATTGAAGATTATTCCAGCTTTGCTCTAATAAGGATTTCAAATTCTACTGCAAATGTTACTGCAAGTAACTTATGACTTGTGTCAGCTGCTTTACAGAAGAAAAGTTAGTCATGATAATTTTTTGTATGTAATGAATCATCCTGAAATTGTTGCATTAATAGGTATGAACACAGATGACCTGGCAACCTCTAGTGAAACAGAGAATGATTCTTTATTTATCTTCAAGTTTCAACAACATAATATCCTAATAAGATTGGTTTTGGAAAGATAATTTTGTAATTGAATTGATTCTTTGATTTTCGTTCACACTGACAAGTTAAGCTGAAGAGGACTTATTGAAATAAATGCCAAATCATGCCAAGAACCCTAGTTAACTGAAGAGTGGGAATATTCTTAGACTAAAAGAAGTTATAATATTTGACAGATAATAGGAGAACATTCCAATCATTCATCAACTATTTAGATGAAAACAAATGTCAATTTGTTCATTTTTGCATATCTATAATTTTGAATGAGCATACAGAAAATAAAAAAAGTAAAATAATAGTAATAATAATAATAATAACATTGAGACAGTTATGAATTCCATACAATTTCCCGCAGAAGAAAACAGGAATCACTCATTTACAAGGTATCTCTCTTCCTATCACTAAATGTACTTTTTTGCGTGGTAATCAATTGGATGACAAGATAGCACCTGAACATGAATACTGTATCTATGCAATCAACACCATGTCGATTTTAGTGTAGATGGAAACACAAGGTTTATCAATGATCATGCATTAAGTGATCTTGGTCTGCAATCCCTCTTTTCAGAAGCTGTTTCTGCTTTTTTCTGTGGCATTAGATAACACAGCTTTCCTTCTCACTTGAAAAACTGGTTAAAACTGGTTATGTTCATGTTATGACAATTACATTTGAATTATTCGTATCTAATTATTATCGGAAAAATTGAAAATGGATGCATTGCGGGCATAGGAAACATCGGACATGGATGTTTTTCTTTTGAAGTGTTTTCTTCATCCTAAAGTGTATCCATCTAAAGACCACAATTTGGTGAGATCATCGGGAAATTTTTGCCATGCCTGTGTGATTCAAGTCTCATGTACGCTGGAATTTTATGATCTTAGTGCAAATTCCTTCCTTTTTTGTTTAATTTTGTCACGAACATCTTTTCCTCTATAGCTTCTCTCCTTTGGGCTTCTTGCAATGTGTGGAATTGTGTTGGTTCAAATTGATTAAAGTTAGCTTATGCTGCCTGGTTTTCATGTGCAGGTTTCAAGTCGAAAGTTATATCTTCCCGCAAAGCTTTCACCTGATGCTAGGTATGAAATCTTCATCGATAATGAAAACATTGATGGTATATGATACTATGATTTCTCTTTTTGTAAAAATTGCTACTAAGGTGATGCTAAGGCTTAGCTATTTCTTCAATTGATTAAAACCATCTTCAGACTATGAGAGCATCTTCAATCTGCTATATCTGTGCAGGAATTCGTTGACATGTTTGTTTCTTGTTATCTGGCTGTGATGATATATCAAATGCTTCTTCCAAAGTTTGAATGGCCAGACTTCCCCGTTTGATATATCATATGAGAACAAAATCAAGAATTGATAACCCTGGGTCACACCTTTGTCATATATTCCATGCATTACACTATACTCGGGCATGGAAATGACGCAATGTGTACAAAACCAATCATATACTATATTGAGATAGGCATCCAATTTGAGCAAGTTTCAAATCCGAAAAGGAAAATTTGGGCTTTCTAAAAATTCAAAGCCTTTGTTGAAAATGAACATCAAGAGTTTTTGTGAGCTGGGATGCTAGGCCATGTGTCTCTAAACGTTTTTCAAAAGCATCTTTAGGTGATAAAATCAAACTATAGGTGCTGTAGTTGGCAACTTCCTTCATGCCCGCCTGTCTGTCTCTTTATCTGTCTATCTGCTTCTATCATGTCTTTTCAGATACTTCCTTCAGGGTTGTTACTTGATCATCATGGAAGTGAGATTTTTTTTTTCTGGTAACTGACTTGCACATTGTAGAGCCCAGAGATAATTATTCTACGATTCTTCTGTATGAATGCCTTGGAGATGCTTTACATCCATCTAGTCTTTAGTTCACTCTATAGCACCTCATCTCGAAAGGGGAATCGGACTAGAGCAGAGTGGCTGGATATGTTATAAGTTGTGGATGATCTAATGTAGAACTTGGCTATCGTTGTATTCATACTTGACAAGATCTCAGGTGTCTATTTAAATGAGCCTTTGGTGAACCAACCATGCTTCCTTTTGTATTTTTCCTCAGTTGTGTATTAGATTACCCTTAGTAATTCAGGTATCGTGTCCTCAGAATGGTATGGTTTAGGGACAACAAGTTTGAGCTTGGTGGTTCCATTTTGTCTGCTTAACAAATGTTTCAATTTATTTTGATATCTCAAGGCAGATTTTTAGGTGACAGAAGTGTTCACTAGTGTTAGTTATGAAGTGGCTAGCATGGGTCACCTAGAGGGGGGGGGGAATAGGTGATCCTAAACAGTTCTTTAATATTTATGCGGAAATAAAACAAATCACAGAAGAGTCTGAATAAAATTCAGATTCAAGTTAGATTATATAGGAGGTGTTCTGATGTGCAGAATGTAAAGTAAGAGATAAGGAATAGAGAATCTACACACAAGTTTATAGTGGTTCGGCTTATAGCAAGCCTATGTACAATCTCCCACGCTTACCCTACCGGCTGGATTTCACTAAATAATCAAGAGGATTTTACAAATTCTGAGTGATATCACTCTCGTGTATGATAGGACTCTCTATCTCACACAAACACTCTTTCAAAGTAACCCTCAAGTTCTAAACTTTTGGCTCGGAAAGACGAGAAATGATTGGAGTATGCCCAGACTTTGGATTTGTTGATTCTTGATTCTGTTCACTTTGCCTTCTGCTGCTCGTTGATCTCCTTAAATACTCCTCTACTTCCAAACTAGCCGTTGGACAGTCTTGAGAGGATCATCTTCCAATCTTCACCTTGGACAGATTTGAATAATAAGGATTGAGTAGCCGTTGGATGATGATTCTCGAATCCCAATGATTCTCGGTCGTCCATACAATCGAATCTTGATTTCCATAAGTAGAGCTTTGTCCGTTGTAATGCATTCTTGTCGTAATCTTTAATTGTCAATCAATTTGATTGAGATTTGAAACAATCAAAGGTTTCCTTTTGTGAAATCTATACCAGATCACTAGCTGCTATTTTTCGCTCGAGTTTTGCGTTTGAAGAATTTCTCTATTTCTTAAATGCATTCTGAAATCTCATCTTCTCGCCGCTTCTGAAAAATTTCAGCTTACGATTTGCTTCTAAAAATTTCACCTTATGCGTCTGAACTTTCTCGCTTTGTATCTGAATCTTAGAACTTTAAATTATGTGGATCTTCAAAGAACTTATTTTTTTTCAGATTGTAAAGTCTGAAAAACTTCCTTCTAAGTTTCCGAAACATGTATATATTCCCGGAAAAAAAAATGGTTCGAATAAGTATCGATTTACAATTATCATGGAAGGTTTTGTCAACTTCAAAATTAGTAGGAGTTTTTCTCAACAATCTCCCCTTTTTATGGTGACAAAACTTTCCTGCAAATTGAATCAATTTTAAATTAATTGGAAGTAAATAAGCATATTTAGCGCATGAATCACAGATTGAAATTGAAAGAGCAAACTCTGTTGATATCTGTGTCTTTGCTTCCTTTGTACCTGCATATTAAATCTGCATATAATTTCTCCCCCTTTTTGTCATCAGCAAAAAAGAAATAATAGAGAGTATAAAGCATTTATATTAAGTAATCAACTAGTCTAACAAGAAATGTTAGTTATATTACAGACCAATTGAAAGAAATATGATTTGAGAGAAATGTTTTAAACAGGTTATTTTTTTGAAGGAGTACGAATCAGTTGAAAATTGTCCAATATTGAGACAGCCTCCTCAATCTTCGAACGGCATTGACCCACAGCCTTATCCATGTTGGATGAGCATAGAGTAATGGCTTCCTCAAGTTTTGCTTTTTCTCACGCTTTGAGACGCTGAGCGCGTTGTAGTTTTCCTCAACAATTTTCCTTAGAACCTTCATATTCTGTTCTAGTGCAGCTTGCTTGTCCCTAATCTCGAAAGCGTAATAGAGAGGATGTTTTGATTTTCTGAAGGCTGATTTTGGACATTAGCTGGCTCAAACCGATCGAACCCCATAGTTGCTTCTCCCGGAATCTCCCCGAACAGGTGCTTGTTCTTCGAAATATGTTCCGTAGGAGTTGGTTCTCAAACATGTTCGGAGCATCGGCATGGCTCAGTATCAAGATGCTCGCTTTTGCTTCATCACTTTCATCATGCAGAAGAATTTTTCTTTTCTTGCTATATACCTTTAGTGGGATTGGAGATTCTTTGTTCTTGCTTGGCGATCCTGCCCCTTTTCTCCGCCTGCCTTTTTTTTGACACTTGACTTTTCAGCAGCTTTTTGTTTCGCATCGATGAGCCTCTTTTCCTTTTATTCTTTCCCTTACATCATTAAACTGCTTCATTTTGGAGAGCATTCTCTCTCCAACAAACATATAGGGAATAATATTTTGGGCGCAATTCATCAAGAATCGATATTTTTAGGAACATGAAAATTCGAGAGATTAAGGCACCATATGGCGCTTGTCCCTTGTCCTTCCAGAATGCCCTATACATATGGAAGATAATGATATGAGGAAGAGAAAAGGCTCACCTTTCAAGATGGCCCAGATGAGCTTGATTTCTAATTTGGAGAGGTCAGTTTTAGAGGCAGCCTTGGGCTTCAAGCAATTGATAATGATCTTGTGCGTAATCACGGATCTTCCGAATAAGTCGACTAGGAGATATGCCGGTTTGATCCTTGAGCAAAGTTAGGATTTTCAGACGCAATCTTGAAGTATCCTCAAGATTTACTTCCAATGGAGTAAACTTGGAGTATTTTGCTCCAATTATTCTTGCCAACATATCCGCTTTTAAATCGAATTTTTGTCACCAACAAAGGAATTGTATCCAGTTAGGTGATAAAATAGAGAGATTGGAATAAAAATAGGCGCTTAATTTAGTATAAACATTTGCAGATTGAAGGCAAAATTCCTAAATGCCTAGCTTCTCAAAAAGGTGCTTGGCTGAAATGTTAGCCTTCTCTAGGCAAATCGAAATCCACCGCTCGCGGGTTCATGATCCCTCGAGCAAGCAATAACTTATAATAGACATGATGCTCAGAGCTTCCGAATAATCCTCCCATACTGGCACACCAAATGCTATTCCTATCTTCATTTCAAAAAGCTCAAAAATCGAGCATCATCATCGAATAACAAACTTGGTTGCACTAGTAGTTTTAGGGCTGATATGAGCAGATTTTTTTTTGCCGAGGGAGTTGATGATTCTCCGACTTTTCCTTGCCCTTTTGGAAGAGGGCTCTTTTGGTGTAGTGTTAACTGAACATTGTCGGTTTTCATACAAAATCGAGAGTAGCTTTCAAAGAAGATGCTCTTTAGAGAAAAAATCATTATCTCTAAGATAGTCCACGCAGAACCGATGCAGAGGCATTGCTTCTCTTTAACCGGCATAGGCATTCCATACATGCTTGATACTCTTAAAGCGAAAAATCTGTTTTACCGTAAGGTTTGGGTGGAGACGATCGTTGAGGTGGTGTCGCTTCAACAGGGGTCTTCACGATAGTCCAATTCTGTATCTGAGATCTCCAAAAACTCCGCTGGAGCAGTAGATTTAGAGTCTTTGTTCAGAATGCGTAAAGATCTTCTTTTGAACGGCATTTTGATCACTTCGAGCAAAAAGTTTCGATCTTTGGAGAAGGAAGACGAGGAGAGTCTCTCGAATATCGGGAGGGTTTGAAGAGGAAAAGATCGTCTTGATAGGGTTTTGAAAAGAGACGGACGGTTTTATAAATGAGAAGGACGGTTTTTAGAAAGAGAAGCTTACTTTTAGAAAGTAAAACAAATAAGCCCAAACATATAGAAATGAAATAAACTTTCTGAGATATAAGAGATCACGACAATATTATGATAATATTTTAAGTACAATTAATCAGATAAATTGGGATACGTACCTAATTTGCTTCCAAAATTAACAAATGTGAAAATATCCTGCCAAAAATATTCCCGCCAAACTTTAAACTATGTACGTATCGTTCTTTGAGAGTTTGAGAAATGTTCAGACGGAGAACACTTGAGTCTGAAAATTCCCTGTCTGTCAAACACTTCAATGAATGGATAAGTAATGCACAGTTTGTTTCTAATATACACAAATGAGGATTTTTCAAGAGGTTTTGTGAATATATCAGCTAATTGATTCTTAGAATCAATGAATTGGGCCAAAGAACACTATAAGTGCCATAACTTGTGTACGGCGCTCACTTTGGTGTCATAACTTTTTTCAGATCATTTTGGTGCCAAGTCGGAGGAAAACGATCGCTTAAGTGTCATAACTTTTTTTTGATCGCTTCAATGCTAAAATTTTTGAAAAACGATCACGTAAGTGTCAATATCCGCGAGACTCCGGTGAGCCACGTCAGCTTCAGAAATTAATAAAAAAATGCCACGTCGATTTCCGGCGAAAAATTGTGTACTGCATCGAAGTTGGCACTTAAGTGATCGTTTTTCAAAAATTTTAGCACTAAAATGATCCAAAAAAAAAAAGTTATGACACCAAAGTAAGCGCCAGTGACACAAATTATGGCACTTGTAGTGTTCTTTTGCCCAATGAATTGAATATTCATATCGCCATTTTGAACATGATCTCTAATGAAATGATGCTTGATTTCAATATGCTTTGCACGTGAATGAAGAATAGGATTTTTAGACAGGTTAATAGCACTTTCGTGTTGTCACACTTGATTGCAACACTTGATTCTTCAACGACAAGGTCTCGTGAATTGTTGCTTCATCCACAGAATCTGTGCACAGCAACTTCCCAACGCTACATATTCTGCTTCTGCTGTAGAAAGTGCAACTATATTTTGCTTCTTTGAGTACCAGGATACCAACATATTTCCAAGCAGTTGACATGTACCTGTAGTACTTTTCCTGTCCACTTTACATCCAGCTAAGTCAGCATTTGAATAACCAGTAAGAGTAAAATCTGAATCTTTAGAATACCAAAAGACCTAACATTGGATAGGTTCCAATGTATTTGATTATTCTCTTTACTGCAGAGAAATGAGATTCCCTTGGGTCTGATTGAAATCTCGCGCACATATAGACACTAAAAAGTATGTCAGGTCTAGATGCAGTAAGATATAATAAAGATCCTATCATGCTTCTATATACCTTCTGATCAACCTTTTTACCATTTTCATCTTTGTCTAGCTTGGATGTTTGAGACATTGGAATGTCTGTCTTCTTGCAATTTTGCAATTCAAACTTCTTGACTATCTCCTTGGCATACTTTTCTTGGCAAATGAATGTACCATCTTTGGTTTGTTTCACTTGTAAGCCAAGAAAGAATGTTAGTTCTCCCATCATGCTCATCTCGAACTCGTTCTGCATATTCTTAGAGAATTCCTTGCAAAGCAATTCGTTAAAAGATCCAAAGATTATATCATCAACATAAATTTGAACAAGTAAAAATCCTTACCCTTTCTCTTAACAAATAAAGTTGTATCAACCTTACCTTTGGTGAAATCATTTTGCAGAAGGAAGTTACTTAACCTTTTCGTACCAAGCTCTGGGTGCTTGTTTCAGATCGTAAAGGGCCTTTTTGAGTCTGTAGACATAATCAGTCTTCCTTGGTTCTTCAAAACTAGGTGGTTGTTCCACATATACTTCTTCTTTAATATATCCATTCAGGAAGGCACTTTTTACGTCCATCTGAAACAGTTTAAAGTTATGGAAACAAGCATAAGCTAATAATAGCCAAATGGCTTCTAATCTTGCAACTGGTGCATATGTTTCATCATAGTCTATGCCTTCTTCTTGAGAATAGCCTTTTTGCTACAAGTCTTGCTTTGTTTCTTGTGACTTTCCCTTTGTCATCCAGTTTGTTTCTGAACACCCATTTTGTTCCAATTACTGGATGATTTTTGGGTCTTGGCATAAGCTCCCATACTTCATTGATTCTGAACTGCTGAAGTTCCTCCTACATAGCATCGATCCAGCTTTCATCTGATAAAGCTTCACCAACTTCTTTTGGTTCAATTTCTGATATCAATGCCAAGTTGTTGATGTTCTTCTTGTGTTTGGATCTAGTCTTGATACCATCTTCTATTTCTCCAATGATGAGGTTCTTCGGATGACTTGATTTATGTTTCCAGTTTTTGTCAAATCTTTTCTTCTGAATATCTGTAGACTCTGAAGGTTCTGGTTGATTCTGAATTGTATCTTCTTTTCCTTCTTCTACAGATTCTACGATCTTTGGAGATTCTTGATGAATTTCGATAACTCTTGAATGTTGGGAGATGGTTCAGATTCATTTTTGTGAGTCTGAATATTTTCTTCAAACCTTACATTCATTGTTTCTACCGCAAATCCGAGAGTTCTTGTTGAATACTCTGTATGCTTTGCTTGTAGTAGAATATCCAAGTAAGAATCCTTCATCTGCTTTCTCATCAAACTTACCAGAGCGATCATTTGGATTTTTAAGAATAAAGCATTTACAACTAAACACACGAAAATATGAGATATTGGGCTTTCTACCTTTGAAAAGCTCATAGGGGGTTTTCTCAAGAATAGATCTGAGAAAAACTCTGTTAATGATATAACATGCTGTAAAAACTGCATCTGCCCAGAAATGAAAAGGAATCCTGCTTTCAATCAATAGAGTTCTTGCTATTTCTTGCAAGGAACGATTTTTCCTTTCCACAACACCATTTTGTTCTGGTGTATATGGAGTAGAAAAATTGTGTTGAAAGCCATTTTCCTCACAAAAGTCTGAAAAACTTTGATTTTCAAATTCTCCCCATGATCAGTTTTAATGTAGGAAATGGTATAGCCCTTTTCATTCTGAACTTTTTTGCAAATTTTGAAAAATATGAAAAAGCTTCATTTTTATGAGTAAGAAAAAACACCCAAGTAAATCTTGTGAAGTCATCAACAATAACTAAACAATACTTCTTACCACCAATACTTTGTGTTTTGTTGGTCCAAAAAGATCCATATAAAGAAGTCTGCAAAGGCACGATCGGTGAAAACATGATGTATAGATTTGAAAGAACTTCTTACTTGTTTTCCTAGAGTATGTGCATTGCATAACTCTATTTTCCTCATATTTCAAACCTGGCAAACTTGAACCAGTTTCTTGTTTGAGATCTTTGAGATTTGTTTCATACTGATATGCCCCAACCTTCTGTGCCACAGATCTTCATCCTCTTTGATTGAAATTAAGCAATGAGTGGAGTTTGGATTAACATCTAGAAGATAAATATTGCCATGTCTTCTTCCTGTGAATGTTTGAGAAGAATCTTTGCTTGTTCCTGAGCATGTATCTTCTTGAAAGTTGATTCTGAAAAACCTGATATCACATAGCTGGCTTATGCTTATCAAGTTGTAGTTGAGTCCTTTTACCAACGAAACATCATTGATTGTGAGTCCTCCAATTTCAACCGTTCATTTGCCAATGATTTTTCCTTTGGTATTTCCTCCAAAGGAAACTTTTCCACCATTCAGATTGTGTAGATCAACAAATATGCTTGGATCTCCTGTCATGTGTCTAGAGCATCCACTGTCTAGGTACCACTTTCTTTTTCTCTTTGTGGTTACCTGCAAAAATTAGAACATCTCAAGTTTTCTTTGGTACCCAAACTTGTTTGGGTCCTTGAGCATTAGTATAGGCTGTCTTAACAAAATCTCTTCGAACAGGTCTCTAGACCTTAGGACATTCATTTTCAAAATGTTGTGGATCTCCACATTTTGAGCACCTGAGTGCACTCGGCCAACGGGTTTTACAAAATTCTTTTTGAAATGGTTTTTATAAGCTTGTCGAGGAGGTCTTTGTCTTAATCTCTCCTTGACTTTTGGAAAATCAATCAAGCTGTCACTTTCCTTTACAAATCCTAGACCAGATTTGTTATAGTAAGGAATTTGAATGGAAAGGATATGCTTCAAGGTTTCTGAACCTTTTGAAAACTTGGAAGTAATTTCTGAAACTCCCTTTTCAAAACAGCATTTTCTTTGGAAAAAAAATCTCCACTTTCCTTGATTTGATGAAATTCCTTTTGAAGGAAATCGATTCTTTCTTTTTGAGAAATATCCTGTTGCCTTAGTGATGAATTTTCCTTTTTCAGAGAAGAGATTGTTTTAAGAGCAGTCTTAAATTCAAAGCATAATTCATCAATATAATTTGATACTTCAATAGACATTTATGAAGGTTTTACCTCGATTTTCACTTTATGATCAAAATCTGAATCAATCTAAATCGACTTTGCCATTAAACAGAAATTTGAGATATCTTCATTACTATCTTCGCACTTTTTTGTGTCACTCCGTGTTTCTACCTTTAAAGGCCTTCTTTGCTTTCTCAAATTTGGTCTTCTTTTTCAGAAGAGGACAGTTAGGCTTGATATGTCCACGTTTCCCTACAAAGAAAAGCATATTATATCCTTTGATCTCTCTGTCTTATCGATAGACCTCTTATTTTCAAAAAGCTTCTTCCCTTTGAGGTTTCTTCCTCTGATTTTCATTTTCTTATACTTCTTTATGAAGAGAGCTAGTTCTTCATCATCAACATCTTCATCTTCAGAATCTGCATCAGAATCAACGTTAGTTTTCAATGCAATCGACTTATTACCTCTGGTTTCATTCTCCTCATTCCGTTTCTCAGTCTCATATGATTGAAGAGTTCCAATTAACTCATTCACTGATAGAGGCTTGATCCTTTGTGTCTCACGAAGAGATGTTTTGATGTTATCCCACTGATTTGTCAGTCCTCTCAGAAGTTTGTTGACTTTCAATGCATCTAGGACTGGTTGTCCTTGATAGGCAAGACCGTTTACTATGTCAGTAAACTTGTCATAAAAATCAGCAATTAATTCTCCAGATTTCATTTTGAAGGATTCATATTGACCAAGCAAAATATTGATTTGAGTTTCCTTGGCTTGATCTGTTCCTTCATAAGTAATATAGAGAGTATCCCAGATTTCCTTAGCAGATTCACAAGCAGCAATTTTTATATTCAACAGAGATAAAGCACAGTGAGAGAGATTAAATTGCTTTGGAATCTAAAGTTTCTCTTTAGATATCTCGGTTTGAGATAATGGAGGATCTGCCGCTTTGCTTGCATCCCGCCTTTTCTTTTGAATCTGAAGACTTTGGGTTGACTCCTTTGATGATGACATCCCATTGCATATGATCAATTGACTTTATGAATGCCTTCATCTTATTCTTCCAGACACTATATTCCTTGCCATCGAAATATGGTGGTCTGTTGTTGCTCTGACCTTCAATGAGCCCTAGAGCACCATAGCTAGCCATGTAGATCGTTAGCTCAGAAGTAGAACACTTTAGTAAAATGAGCAACCTACTTTGATACCAATTGAAGTGACTAGTAAGGGTCATCTAGAGGGGGGTGAATAGGTGATCCTAAACAGATCTTTAATATTTATGTGGAAATAAAACAAATCACGTAAGAGTCTCGAATAAAATTCAAATTCAAGTCAGATTATATAGGAGGTATTCTGATGTGCAGAATGTAAAGTAAGAGATAAGGAATAGAGAATATGCACACAAGTTTATAGTGGTTCGCTTATAGCAAGCTTACGTCCACTCTCCCACGCTTACACCCCTACCGGCTGGATTTCACTAAATAATCAAGAGGAATTTACAGATTCTGAAAGTGATATTACTCTCGTGTATGATAAGACTCTCTATCTCACACAAATACTCTTCCAAAGTAACCCTCAAGTTCTAAACTTTTTGGCTCAAAAAGACAAGAAAAATTATTGGAATATGCTCGGACTTTGGACTTGTTGATTCTTGATTCTGTTCAACGCCTTCCCGCTGCTCGTTGATCTCCTTAAATACTCTTCTACTTCCAAACTAGCCGTTGGATAGTCTTTAGAGGATCATCTTCCAATCTTCACCTTGGACAGATTTGAATAATAAGGATTGAGTAGCCGTTGGATGACAGATTCTGAATCCCGCTGATTCTGGTCGTCCATACAATCAGAATCTTGGTTTCCATAAGTAGAGCTTTGTTCGTTGTAATGCATTCTTGTCGTAATCTTTGATTGTCAATCAATTTGATTGAGATTTGAAACAATCAAAGGTTTACTTTTGTGAAATCCATGCCAGATCCTTAGCTGCTGTTTTTCGCTCTAAGTTTTGCATCCAAGAATTTTTGCGTCTTCGCCCCGCTTGTGAAAATCTCATCTTCTGCTACCGCTTCGAAAAATTTCAGCTTACGCGTTCTGAAAAATTTCAGCTTATGCGTCTGAACTTTCTCATTCTGTGTCTGAATCTCAGAACTTTAGATTATGTGGGTCTTCAAAGAACTTATTTTTTCAGTTTGTAAAGTCTGAAAAACTTCCTTCTGAGTTTCCAGAACATGTATATATTCCTGGAATAAAAATGGTTCAGAATAAGTATCAGATTTACAATTATCATGGAAGGTTTTGTCAACTTCAAAATTAGTAGGAGTTTTCCTCAACAAGTTAACTTCCTGTCATGCTTATTTATTTGGTCACAAAGCATACAAAGAGTTTTGGACAGCATATTGAAAAGGCCAATGGGGAATATAGAGTTTGAACATTAGTTCCTGGTATGGATCTTGTCATATCCTTGTACAATTAATTGTATTGATCCTTAATCTGAACTGCTTCTATGGCATTTAACCATAAGAAACTTCCAAAAAGCTTGATGTTTCCCTTCAAAGCACTGGATACTGTCTAAATCCATGTTCAGTGGATGCTTCAGCTCACTCTATACTCTATTGCCCTCATCACCGGTAGGTGACTTGGAGGAGAGTATCATGTTAAATAAAGCAAATCATTTGAGATACGAAAAGTGAACAGACCTGACTGTTGAACCATATATCCATAATTGATAAGGGTCATGAAGTCCACGTAACAGCCTTTGAAGGATCGAATGTATTTTCCGAATGACATACTTTCTATCGTGTGAAACTTCCAAATCTTTTTTGAACATGGGATTCAGACCGAGTCCTCTTCGCCTGCTTTGGACAAACTTTTTCCATAGCCATATTGAGAAATTTGGATTTTGACCTTATTGCTTCTTAGAGATTTTGGTATTTCATCTTGATGTTTGTGTTCTTGCTCAGACTCTCTGTTTAGACCATTCTTCTTTGTCCTAATTTGCAGGGAAGGCAATCTTCCTCTTATAGTCGCAATTGATCTACAGCCTATGACTGCAATTGAGGGAGTCATCCAAGTACAGGGTGATATAACAAATGCCCGAACAGCAGAATTGGTAAGAAAAGTTTCTCTAGCTTGCGATATGTGACACTTAAAGGTGGACAATGACATATAATTGGCAATGGGAAATGAGATGATACAAGTTGACCAATCTTGAAATGATAAAAGAGAAAATAAAGCCTTAGTCATGCTTGGTAGGAACAAGATTGACTTTCTATTTTCCTTTCGAAGTTTTAAGAGCATGAATTTGGTGTAAATGTCAGATGGACCATAACAGATCTGGCCTTTTCTTTTCATTACCATACTCAACATGTTCACACTTGAACTTATTGGTCACCAGGAAAGAAAAACTGAAAGAAAAGCCTCCCGAACTTTTAAAAGTGTCTTTTTACCTTCATCAACTATTGCATCATTTCAACAAGCTGTGTCTCTAAAATACTCTGTTTAATTTACTGAGATATTTTTCCAAATAATCATCTTAGTTTTTGCCTTCACATTGTTTTTTGGAGAATTTTTGTAGAAGTAATGCGAAGGGGAAAGTATAGCTTATGTGGTGTATGCTTACTGTAATAAAATATTTAAATAGAAGAAGATTATATTGAATATGCGAAGTAACTTTATTTGAGAGGGTATGAAATATATACTGAAGCCATTTCAGATTTTCTGGGTGCATTATATCTATGTAGATATCATATGTGTCCAGACACGTCGATGTAAGAAAGATTACAAAATACTTACAATTTCCCAATTGCTTTTTGGATGAATAAATGTTTTAGCCTAACGTGCATTGTTACAGTTGGAGTATAGTACACCCGATTTTCACGTGATATTCCTTTTTTATTTTTGGAGGGTTGTGAATGTAAACATTCTACCGGACAAAATCCTACCTAGAATTTTGCAAGGATATGGATGTAGCTTCATGATTGAAAAACTTTTAATGGCACTATATTGTTACATTATGCAAGCAGAGCTATTTCATTATTTAATTTTCAGGATGTTATGTAAGATCTTTGTGGCCTTGCAGTCCAAGGCTTCATAAAATTCTGAGGATGTTATCTGAGATCTTTGTTGCCTTGCAGTGCAGTGCAAGGCTTCATAAAGATTTATTTTGCAAGATTACTCTCTCTCTCTCTCTCTCTCTCTCTCTCTCTCTCTCTCTCTCTCTCTCTCTCTCTCTCTCTCGGGTAATCAGACATTTGGACGGTTGCAAGGCTGACTTGGTGGTCTGCGACGGTGCTCCTGATGGTGAGTGTATTAGTGTGTGCCACCAGCTCATTTATGCCCTTTGTTAAAGGGTAGTTTAGTCTTTTCATTATTAGCGAGCCCTAATACTCACACTATATATATTGATGTAATTCGTAATTATAATTTGATAACTTTTTCCTTTTCACATGGTATCAGAGCGGAGTTATTCAATTATAATTACGGATTACATCAATATATATAGTGTTAGTATTAAGGCTCACTAACGATGAAAAGACTAAACTACCCTTTAACACTCCCCCTCAAGTTGGGGCACAAATATCAAAGAGCCCCAACTTGTTACATAAAGTAGTCACTCTACTACTCCGCAATGACTTAGTGAAAAGATCAGCAAGTTGGTCTTCGGTCTATGTGTATTGAAGTGTTATGTCCTTGTTCTGAATCTTTTCTCACACAAAATGGCAATTTACTTCGATGTGCTTCGTGCGCTCATGAAAAACTAGATTTGAAGCGATATGCATAGCATATTGATTATCACAACATAGAATCGAGGAAGTTGAAGATGGCATGCTAAGTTCGAATAACAACATCCTCAACCAAAGCAACTCACTAGTTACATGAGCCATGGCCCGATATTCTGTCTCTGCACTTGATCGAGACATTACCTGTTACTTCTTACTTTTCCAACTCACAAGATTGCCTCCCAAGAACACACAATAGCCAGAAGTTGATCTCCTATCAGTAGGACACCCGACCCAATCGGCATCAGAATAGCAAGTAACACTAAGATGTCCATGATTCTTGAACATAATCCCTTTGCCTAGTGCTCCTTTTAAGTACTTAACGGCACGTAGCACTACCTCCTAATGTGTAGTACGAGGAGCACTCATAAATTGACTAATCACGCTAATGGCAAAAGAAATATCTGGTCAGGTGACGGTTAAATAATTAAGCTTACCCACTAACCTTCGATACCTACTGGGATCATGAAGTAGGTCCTCATGTTCTGCATCAAGTTTCACATTAGGATCCATTGGAGTATCGACAGGCTTAGCTCCAAGAAAACCAACCTCACTGAGGATATCTAGGACATATTTTCGCTGTGATAATGAGATATCATCACGTGAGTAAGCCACCTCAATGCCCAAGAAATACCATAGACAACCCATATCTTTTGTATTGAACTCTACCTGTAAAAACTGTTTCAACTTTTGTATGCCTAGAGAATCACCACCGGTGATGATAATATCGTCTACATACACAACTAGGAGAAGACACCCCGCAGAAGAAGTGGAACTAAACATAGAATGATCCACAATGCAACACTGCAAACCAAACCGAATAATTACATCATTGAAACGACCAAACCAAGCATGAGGAGACTGATTCAACCCATATAATGCCTTGCGTATGCGACAAACACTAGTAGACTCCCCCTTAGCAACAAATCCCAGAGGTTGCTCCATATATACCTCCTCTGCCAAGTTGTCATGAAGAAAATTTTCATGAAAAATTGAAAACACTATCATATATGTGTGGCTGTGCATGAGTGGGGCACTAATACACTAGACCATCAAATTCGCAAATGCATGTCAGGAAGAGATCCTAGCCGACTGTTGCACGCCTGCACCATATTTCTTCTCTTCATTGATGAACTTCCACGTCTGCACCATATTCACTCAGGACAAACAAAATTTGACAATTAATCTGCCTCTTTTCCCAAAATCACGAAGTTGCCTGTTTATCCAAAACCAATGGAACGGAACTACACCAACGAATTTGCCTCGAGGATTCCCAACGAATAACAAAACAGGACAACGCCAATGAATTTACCTCGAGAATTCGGAATTTGCCTATTTTCCCAAAATCAACTTCCGATTCTGTCTCCAATTTCCCAAAATTAACTTCAATTCAGAATCTACTCTCTCTCCCCATTGACTAACCAAGTCAATTCCTACGGCCTTGGATTGCAATTAACTCCTAATCTTGGCCATGGATCGCAATTAACGCAAACAATACACTCTAATGCAAGAAAGAGAACTTTACCACTGGATGTGCATATCAAGTACGACGGTTTTGACGTGACCCAGCATGACGCGGGACTCGTGCAAAGAGGGCGCGCTACCCACGCAAGGAATACGTGCGAGAGGCAATGCACGAGAGGAAGAGACAGGCAAGCTATTCTGGCAAGGGGTCGACGGCGAAGCTGGATGATTGGCGCTCTGGCTATGCTGCCATTCGGACATTGTTGTGGAATACCATGGAACATTGTTGTGGAATACCATGGATTCCAAGATTAGTCCTCAGTTTATGCGGTGTACATCAGCCAAATCCATTCGGGACAAGTGTGCTCTTATGTTTTCAGGAAGAGATAACATGGCCCGTGTTTGTGATGTATGGGAGGAGCTATTTGATCTACGTGCAGGAGATATGTCTATATTCAATTACTATTCTAGGTTTACCACTCTTTGTGAGAGACTGGACACTTATTTGCATGCTACTGATGATGTTAGAGTGTTGGCCAAGCGTCAGGAAGATATGAGAGTTATGCTATTTTTCCGAGGGCTTGGTCTTGCTCATTCTTCTCTCTGATAGCAGATTACTTCTTAGAGTACTCTTCCATCAGTTGATGAGGTCTTTTATTGGGTCCTTCGATACATGCCTACTTCATCATCTGCACTTTATTCTGCACTAGTAGCAAATGCTATGGTTTCTCAATCATCCGATGGTCGTGAGGCCGAGGGCGTGGTCCTCGTGGTCGTGGTAGATCCGGTTTTTCTCCTGGTCGTGGCCAAGATGGCAATAGGAGTGCTAGAAGTTCACGTTATTGCAACCATTGTCAGCGAGCTGGCCATACTGAGAATTATAGCTACACTCTACATCCCAAGCTTCGTCCACAGGATGCTTATGCTGATGTAGGTGAGTCTCCAGTCAAGAAGGTTCCTGATGAGTCATGAGAATTGCCTAACACCATTATGTTGTCTCGTGCTAAGTATGAGTCCTAAGTACGTTTCCACCATGTGGAGGATTCCTCAGCTCCTACTGCTACTTTGGCATATACTTCTTCAGGTAGTTCGTCTTGTTTACTCTCTTCTGCGCCCACTTCATAGGTCGTAGACTCAGGTGCTACAAATCATATGACTAGTAATTCTAACTTATTATATGGTATCACCTCTATGTCACTTAGTTCTGTTACACTTGCCGATGGTTTACTATCCCATATCACTGGTCAAGGGAATGTAACATTAGGTCCCTCTCTTTCTCTTTCGTCTGTTTATCATTTACCAGCTTTCCCATATAACTTGCTTTCCGTTAGTGCCCTTACCAAAGATTTGAATTGCTCTATGACATTTACCTCCACTAGTTGTGTCTTTCAAGATCTGAGGACCGGACGGATGATTGGTGGAGGGCATGAGTCCAATGGGCTGTACTACCTAAACAAAGATCTTATTGCTACTGTCGTCCAAAAGAGTACCACTATTCAGAAGAGTACCGCCTCTGACTTCTTTAAGATGCATTGTTGTATGGGTCATCCATTGCTTGACATAGTTCGTCATTTTTCTCTTGTTTCATCGTTTATGAGTCCTATCCAGTGTGATGCTTGTCAATTTGGCAAACATCATCGGGTATCTTTCCCTTCCCATGTCCAGAGTCGTGTGTCAAGTCCTTTTGAGTTGGTCCATTATGATGTTTGGGGACCATGTCGTGTTAGTGATATGTCTGGTTATAAGTATTTCGTTACGTACGTAGATGATTATTCTCGTGTAACGTGGTTATATTTAATAAAAGATCGAACTGAAGTTTTTTTTTTGTTTTCGTATGTTTTACTTTGAAATTCTCAATCAACATCATGTTTCTATTAAATGTTTGCACTTCGATAATGCCAAAGAATATATGGCTATTTCCACTGGTTTTTAGTCATTTCTTACATCTCATGGGATTCTGCATCAGACCTCTTGTCCCTACACTCCCCAGCAGAATGGCGTGACAAAACGAAAAAATCGCCATCTCTTGGATGTTGCTCATTGTCTACTTTTTCATATGAACATCCTTAAAATGTTCTGGGGGCATGCTATACTTACATCATGCTATCTCATAAATCGTCTCCCATCCTCTGTGCTTCGTGGAGGGATACCTTTCTCTACTCTCTACTCTCCATCCTATGAGTCCACTTTTTTCTTTACCGCTGTGGGTGTTTGGTTGTGTTTGCTTTGTTCATCATCTCGCTCCTAGTCATGATAAGCTCGATCCACAGGCTAACTAGTGTGTATTTCTTGGGTACTCTCGAACTCAGAAAGGGTACAAGTGTTATAATCTGGTTAGTCGGCGCTTGTATGTCTTGGCAGATGTAACCTTTTTCGAGAACCAATCATATTACTCTTCTTCTACTTTACGAGTGTCTCCTTATGAAGATACATTGTGCTCAGTCGTGGTCCCTCTGCCACCTATCCCCTTGTCGGGCATACCTAGAACATCGCCAAATTTTCAGTTCGCTGACAAGACTTATCAACGGTGTCGTCCTGTTCAACGTGAAGTAGAACAGTCATCGCTTGCATTGGATATGCATGATTCTTCACCAATTTATGCCTCGGCCTCTAATCCGCCAGTTTCTTCTGAGCTTGATCCTACTACTGATATTTCCATTGCATTGCGCAAAGGTACGCGTTCTTGTGTTGGCTAACCCAATTCTCGGTTTGCCTCCTATATTGGTTTGTCTTGTCATACACATACCTCGTTACCCTCTTTCTCGAGTTTTATCCTATGATCATCTTTCTCCTACATATTCCTTGTTTGTTGCTTCTTTATCTACTGTGTTTGTGCCAAGTACTGTTGCAGAAGCCCTTGCTCATCCAGGTTGGCGACGGGCTATGGAGGATGAAATGCAAGCGCTACAAGATACTAGGACATGGCATCTTACACTGTTACCTGCTGGCAAATAGGTTGTAGGGTGTCGTTCGGTTTTCACAGTAAAGTTTCAACCGGATGGTTCTATTGAGCCTCTGAAGGCACGTTTGGTTGCCAAAGGTTACACTCAGACTTATGGAGTTGATTAAGATGACACGTTTTCTCCTGTCGCACAAATACCTTCTGTTCATGTTTTCATTTCTCTTGTTGTCCGATATAGCTGGACTCTCCATCAGCTTGATGTCAAGAATGCCTTTCTTCATGACGACTTGGCAGAGGAGGTATATATGGAGCAACCTCTGGGGTTTGTTGCTCAGGGGGAGTCTACTAGTGTTTGTCGCCTACGCAAGGTATTATATGGGTTGAAATAGTCTCCTTGTGCTTGGTTTGGTCATTTTAGCGATGCAATTATTCGGTTTAGTTTGCGGCGCCGCACTGTGGATCATTCTGTGTTTAGTTCCACTTCTTCTGCGGGGTGTTTTCCCCTAGTTGTGTATGTAGACGATATTATCATCATCGGTAGTAATTCTCTAGGCATACAAAAATTGAAATAGTTTTTACAAGTAGAGTTCAATACAAAAGAAATGGGTTGTCTACGGTATTTCTTGGGCATTGAGATGGCCTACTCACGTGATGGTATCTCATTATCCTAGCGAAAATATGTCCTGGATATCCTCAGTGAGGTTGGTTTTCTTGGAGCTAAGCCTGTCAATACTCCAATGGATCCTAATGTGAAACTTGATATGGAACATGGGGACCTACTTCATGATCCCAGTAGGTATCGAAGGTTAGTGGGTAAGCTTAATTATTTAACCGTCACCTGACCAGATATTTCTTTTGCTGTTAGCGTGATTAGTCAATTTATGAGTGCTCCTCGTACTACACATTGGGAGGCAGTGCTACGTGTTGTTAAGTGCTTAAAAGGAGCACCAGGCAAAGGGATTATGTTCAAGAATCATGGACATCTTAGTGTTACTTGCTACTCTGATGCCGATTGGGCCGGGTGTCCTACTGATAGGAGATCAACTTCTGGCTATTGTGTATTCTTGGGAGGCAATCTTGTGAGTTGGAAAAGTAAGAAGCAACGGGTAGTGTCTCGATCAAGTGCAGAGGTAGAATATCGGGCCATGGCTCATGTAACTAGTGAGTTGCTTTGGTTGAGGATGTTGTTAGCCGAACTTAGCATGCCATCTTCAACTTCCTCGATTCTGTGTTGTGATAATCAATCTGCTATGCTTATCGCTTCAAATCTAGTTTTTCATGAGCGCATGAAGCACATCGAAGTAAATTGCCATTTTGTGCGAGAAAAGATTCAGAACAAGGACATAACACTTCAATACACATGGATCGAAGACCAACTTGCTGATATTTTCATTAAGTCATTGCGGGGTAGTAGAGTGACTACTTTATGTAACAAATTGGGGCTCTTTGATATTTATGCCCCAACTTGAGGGGGAGTGTTAAAGGGTAGTTTAGTCTTTTCATCGTTAGTGAGCTCTAATACTCACACTATATATATTGATGTAATCCGTAATTATAATTTGATAACTTTTTCCTTTTCACACCCTTATCTCTGCTCTTTTTGGTGAAATGTTCACTAAGGCTGTCTTAACTTCTGGAACTTGCAGTAACTGGTCTTCATGACATGGATGAGTTTGTTCCGTCTCAACTGATTTTAGCAGTAAGTTTTGTAGTTACTCCTGCGGATAAACTATAATCTACGACTTGGAATCTTTCATATTTTAGGGTCATTTCCTTCGGTAGGAATTCTAAGAGCCCAATTAAGGTGCTTCAGACTTTTAGCTGTAACTTTTTGGCTTCAACTGCAGTTTTTACACTTTCAGTTAGCTTTACGTTTTAGTGAAATGCTATGTTTGGACGTTGTAACTTTTGCAATTATAATCTCTGTGTCTGACTTAAAAATTATGATGTTGCCAATGCGCAATGTCTTATTCATTGTTCACAAGTCATCTCGTGTTGAGATCATTTACCATCATGTCGATGTGTGATTTTTGAGCTATTACATCGTCATTCCGTACCTTTTTGTTTGTTTACTTGTTGCAGCTGAAGCTATTCTTCCCTATTGTGACATTTGCAAAGCCAAAAAGCAGTCGCAATTCCAGCATAGGTATGATTTTTTTGTCTTCTGTAAATTTCCAATGCTGGTCAATCACTAGCACGCATGATAACGGTTTTATTTCTGTCAAGAACTAATTTTCTGTTCTCAAAAATAAGTTTGGAACAGAAACCCATTTGATAATGCAATTCCATTTTTCTATTTCTGGAATAACTTTTTGTTTCAGAACTAGTTCTGGACCAGAAATCAGAACCTAAAAAAGTAGGCTTTCTGTTTCTGAACCAAAAATCATAACCATTTATAAAAGAACTTATTTCTCTCTTCAAAACACATCTCTTCCTAAATTTGGCCCCAGTTTGACTAGGTCCGAACTAGTTCAGTCTAGTTCATTCCTGGTGGGAAAATAAAAAAAAAACAGAAAAAAATTTAAAAAAAATCAGAAAATTCATAAAAAAATTAGAAAATCCGGAAAAGTCTTAAAAATCTCAAAATTTTTATCCCAAAATCCATAAAAATTGAAAAATTCAAGAAAAATTCATAAAAATTTCAAGAAATAAAAAAAAGTCAAATTTTGGGAAATTCGGTGAATTTGTTCAAAAAAAAATCAAAATGTCAAAAAATTTCAAAACTTCACGAAATGGCTTAAAAATACCTGTGACCACCCACTTTGAGTGAAATTTAAATTTTTTAGGTGCCCAAAAAAATCAAAAAAAAAAAAATTCAAAACTTCATAGAATAACTTAGAATACACTGTGACCACCCACTTTGAGTAAAATTTAAATTTTTGAGGCGTCCAAAAAATAAAAGATTTTAAAACTTCACAGAATGGCTTAAAATACCTTTGGCCACCTACTTTGAGTGAAATTTAAATTTTTGATGTGCCCAAAAAAATTAAAAAATCAAAAATTTTAAAACTTCATAAAATGGTTTAGAATACCTATAGCCACCCATTTTGAGTGAAATTTAAATTTTTAAGCATTTAATTTTTTGATTTTTTTGGGCACCGAAAAAAAATTAAATTTCACTCATAGTGGAGGCCACAGGTATTCTAAAGTCATTCTGTGAAGTTTTAAAATTTTTTATTTTTTTATTTTTTCATTTTTTTAAAAAAATCAACAAATTTCCTATTTTCCCGAAATTTGACTATTCTTTATTTTCTGTAAATTTTTATGAATTTTTATGGAAATTTTCAATTTTTTTATGGATTTTCTGATTTTTTTTTTAGATTTTTAGGAATTTTTCGAATTTTCAAATTTTTTTATTCCATTTCTATAAAAATGGATTTCTGTTCCGAGAAATAGAAATTTGTGTTGTTATCAAACGGGTTTCCGTTTCAAGAAATAGAAATTTTATGCTGTTATCAAACCGGTTTCTGTTCTAAAAATAGAAATTTTTTCATCATTATCAAACGGGTTTCTTTTCTGAAAAATTCATCCCGAATCTATTTCTGCTTTGAGAATTGTTTTTAGAAACGAAATGGTTATCATTCGCACCAAATTCATTTTGTTAGCAATCATTTTTATGCTGTATATTTTATTATGTGCAAAAGATGGGACGTGACTATATGTCAAATCACAAGGTCAACTGCATAACAGCTAGTCGTATTATACTGTAGAAGAACTCTGAATTGTGTTTAAACCCTGGTTTGAAAATCTCTCATTGTTAAACAAACTTCATATTATGGTAACTATCCCAAATTTTTTTTTACCTCATGCCATTTTAATAGCACTCTCTAGAAGCTCATACACGATTTTTTTGTCTTCTCTTTCTATTTTCTTTTTATTCTATATGCAATTTTTGCCTTTCCGTATAAGAATGTTCGATAACATCATCATCAATGAGTGTCTGAAGAATTTACTATTGTGGGGATGAAAACAGGGCAGACGGTAAAGCAGACGTCGTGGTACATGACCATGTTAGTTGTTCTAGAATCTAGGTAGTATATGTGGAAATGAATTCTTTAAAACATCCAATGAACCTAGCTGTGGCTCTGGACAGGCATCTTTGGGTTCTTGTTAGAGTAGACCCTCGTCTAAGGAAGTGAAGAAAAAAGCTTGTCCAATCTTAGTTTTCCTGAGTGGGTCTGACTTATTTTCTCAGGAGCATCCTATTACTAATTCTGGCAGCATCCACCGAGCAGGTTAATCCTTGGATGTTTTAAGTTGTCATGTTGATAAGTCTGTTTCCAAAGGTCTCGAGGCTGCATGGGGTTTACCAGATTAGAGATTTTCTTCCTGATGTAGTGATTTTTCTTTTCATAAGTTCCTGGACAATGATAAAAACTCATGCCAATCTCTTTAAATCTACAGAGGCATTTGCTGTTTGTGAGAACTATTCTCCCCCTGAAGGATTTAATCCGAAGGACTTGCATCACCTTTTAGAAAAGATTGGGAATCCATCTGGAGTTGATGAGCTAGGTAACTATAACGTTCCTGCGCTTTTTCTTCTTCTTTTTTTCTTCTTCAATTGATTGCCTACTGATTTTAGATGACTTTTTCGAAAAAGCTATTGTCTTTTAATTTCTATTGCATCTATAGATGCAGCTTGAATATGTGATTAAGCCCTTTAAGCTGCTAACTCTGTATCATAATCGGAGCATAATGAAAATCTGCAGAAAAGAGAATATTCTGCTCAGCTGTTCTACTCTAATTAGATCATTATCCATGCAACTTGCTCTGGAATATAAAAAGAAAAGGAGGTTATAAAGTTTTATCAAAGTTGACGTTACCAATATTGGGAGCTTTTTGTCGAGCGCCTGATTTTCTTAAATGATGTTTAGTCACTTGTGGTTATAATGTTTACTCAAAGTTGAAGTTTCCAACATTAGGGGCTTTCCATCAAGTGCCTGATTTTCTTGAATGATGTTTAGTCACTTGTGGCAATGCGGTAAATATTTCAATGTGCGGCACGTGACAGATTGCAGTAGTGGATGGTTGGAGGGACCGAACAAGGCGAACATTCCCTTTTTAGCCTGCGGTGACCTCAGTGGCTACGGCTCCGACCGGTCGTACCCGCTCCCTAAAGCGCCCAATGGGACTTACCAGAGCCTCAATCTTGTGCAACCCCCAGTCGCCCCGCCTTACAAGAGAGCTCTGGAGTTAAAGAAAGCCTCTTGTCATGGAGTTCAAGAACTCAAAAAGCTATCCTTTGATTCCTGATTCTTGCCATTTAATTCAACAAGTTGCCGAATGGTAGACACAAGTGCTGTGTACATTTAAGCCCCTTTCCTCGTAAGGAACGCTAGCAATCTCTCCAATGTTTGCTGTGTAGAACACGCAAAGAGACTCTGTCCCTCTTTCTATTTGCTCTGTGTAAGAAAGGTTAAGGAGTGGCCAAAAACTTGCGCGGGTAAGCATAAGCTGTTGCCAAGAGGGACACTTGGTCACGCTTTGGAATTGTAAGTGGTCCTTACAATAATACTGTTCTTTGAATATATGTCCGGAAAAGGAATGATCCTAGACTTTCCTAGTGGCTAAGGGAGCGTTTGGTTACGTTTCTATTTCTAGGAACAATTTCTTTTCAGAAATAATTATTTTTATTTCTATTTTCTGGATGAGTTTAAGAGCAAATGAACGTGTTTGGTAATTGCACAAAATTTCTATTCCTGGAATATAAAAAGAACAGAAATGCTTTTGGTGCAATCAAAAAAATTTCTATTCCCAATTTTTTTCATTCAAGTCTATATCTTTTATTTAACTATAAGTACAAGCTATAAGTGAAAAGAATCAATAAGCATGGTTTATTAGTTTGTCTAATCCTTTTTAACTCACACTACGTTATATATATATATATCTTTAGTGTGCTCTTCATGGATAAAATTAATTTTTTTTATCTTTTTATTATTCTAAATATCATATTTATCTTTTTAATTTTCTTAATCTTTATTAATCACTTAAATAGTTACAGGAACTTTGAAAATTAATTTATATAGACATGAATCTTTAATTTTTTGATAATGATTGTGACTTATATATACATTTCGTTTTCATCTAATAAAGTTGAACATGTACGCGGAGGAGCAGTCTTCATTTGTAGCAAGAAAAGCGTAGTTGAATGCCAACACTCCAAAGAGATTCTCTATACTCCCAGTACTAAAATATCCCATGCTTTACCAGATATTCAAATCTCGCCAAACCTCCGTTTGAAACGCTGCACAGGCTTTGGATTTGAAAAATACAACTATTTCATTTATCAACTTGTAACTAGAGGGAAAATCATGCAAAATTTAATTTCACTTGTCCAGTCATGAATATCAAGACATCACCTTCTGGTTCCCGAAGATGTATGTCTACATTTTAAATTAGTTAGAAATAATCGATAAGTTCGTATTGCAATTCAAACTTTTTAATAGAAAAGGCAACAAGCAAGAATGACCTATCATAGAAATTCATTTTGTTTTGGGCAAGAAGTTCATAACAAACTCAAACATTGTGTCCAGAGAACTTTAGTGTGCTAAGTGAACTAACAATAACTTCCATACGTAAAGTGAAATTTACTGGGAACAAAAGGAAAAGATCGTTGTGACAATAGATTGAGCTTTGACAGAGAAGATAGACAAAAACAATGTATCAATTATAAATTAGATTAAAAAATACAAAAAAAAATATTGACCACACTACAAACCGACAACCAATAATTGACAAATATATGGAAGCCATCATCATGTCACGGCATTAAGCCAAAAAGATCAGAGTGCAAGTTTGAATGTATTGTACGGTAAGTATATGATCAAAGTCGTATCATACTGAGGGCCGTTCTCAAAGAAGACTCAAGATAGCTTGTAGGACGCTCTCTGCTGTGTACTATTTCCACTGGATATAACTTTCCAGGAACATTTAGTACTGGGCAATCTGAGAAAAACTTAGAGACTTTATTGCCATCAAGAGTAGCCGAAGTTATCAGAACCCTCAAATTGGATGAGCGGATCTTGATTAATCGCTTCATCAGTCCAAGCAATATGTCCCTGAAGGTTCATCGCCAATATTATAAAAGGAAAACTTGATGAGCAGCAGCAGACAGATACAGACAGGGTTACAGAAATTGGACACTAAAGATGTATCCCATTCACATGACAAAGAAAAGCCAACAGACCCTCAATGCAGAAAAAAGTAGAAGAATCACACATAGAACTCACGTATTTAAACTCCTTTCATGGGCTTCATCCAATATTATAACTGAATATTCACCGAGCTCCGGGTTGGATAAACTTTCGCGAAGAAGTGCACCATCAGTAAGGTATCTGAGCAAGTACAAAGTCCATTCTTAGAAATCGCAAGGAGGGAGAGCACAAGATTCTATCCAATTTCCCCAACTGTGCAAGCAATGGATGTCCGAACATTCATTTATCTAGGACAAACTCTACAAAATCGAAGCTGGATATAATTTGGACTTTGGAAAACGTTCTGAAAAAATTTACTTGATTCTTGTCCTCTCCAAAGTCCTATCCTCAAACCGGATGGCATAACCCACTTCCTCCCCAAGCTTGACCCCAAGCTCTTGCGCCACCCGTCTGTGCACACATGATGCATTCGGATCGCATCAGTTCCACAAGCATAAATCATCACAAAATTGACAATGAGGAGAAAAACAGCCGCTACAGATTATGAGATCATTCGAACACCGAAGTAAGGAGACAGGAGACCACCTCATAATAGAGGCCAAACTGTCTCGCAACCACAAGCCTAAAAGCATCTCAATTTCTAATGTCGCTGTCTAAGCTTTCAACTGATGAAAGAACCACAAACGCTAGACATAGCAGGAAAATTCAACATGGACAGCTCCCCGTGAATATACATGCTTGTTGATGTTTCGAGAGGATACGAACTAGTCCCACGATTCTTCGTTACTTCACAGGGATGCCGAAACCGTAGGGCCGCATGCCCCAAAATGAGAAAAGTCCAAGAAAATGGAGCCGAATGGCGAACGGCACCTGGCGATGGAGACCATGGCACGCGAGACCAGATCGGCAAGGGCGGCCCTCGCTCGACGGCGGCGAGGGCGGCCCATGCCCAGATCGTCCAGGGCAGCCCACGCCCAGATCGATGAGGGGCGGCCCTTGCTCGACGGCGTCCCTATAGAATCGCCACACGGTATCAAATAGAGACGAGAAAAGAAAGGCGTACCGGCAGCTTCCGACTAGCAGGAGCTTTGCCACCACAGTATCAAATAGAGACGAGAACAGAAAGACGTACCGGCAGCTTCCGACTGGCAGGAGCTTTGCCACGAGTGACGGGGTGGTGGCCGGCGCTTCGAGACAGTCTATACAGATGACGAAGGATGGAGGAGGAGCCGAGGCTGTGGCTTGAAAGGGACGACGAGGTAAGAAGTAAATTTTAAGGTTTTCACTGAACCTTTTTACCTTTCCATTTCATGTTTTGTTTTTGGAAACAAAAAAGTTGAAAAAATCTACTTTTTCTTTTTTTCTTTTTGTTCCAAATCTATTTTCTAGCCACATTTCTATTTCTGGAAATAAAAAAATTAATAGATGTTACCAAACGGATTTCTATTTTTGTTTTTGTTCTGGAGAACAAAAGAACAGAAAATTAAGAAAATAAAAACGTTACCAAACTCGCCCTAAATGAGCCAATCGAGACAGAATCAGGATCTCTTGCTCTTTGTTGTGACTTCTATTTGGAGGTGGCATATTACCATGCTGCGAGATTCATACGCGATAATTCGACATATTTTGGAAGAGAGACCTGATAAATCTAGTTCGCCTCGGCTAACTCATGACCAGGAGGCGGTTTATTACGTGAATTTGACATACTTAGACTGAATTTTCTCGCACACTTTGCATCATTTACATTGAAGACATTAGACGCTTTACATAGACTGCATCCAGCGTATGTACATTGAAGATGAATGACGACGATATGTCACAGTCCTAACCGAGAAAGTTTCTGTTGGATCAGCCAGTGCGATTGAAACTGTTTTGATCCTGGAAGATCCTCTGTATCAAACCTTGTGGATGTCGGAATCAAGAGGCAACTCTCGTCCAATTGAAAATGCAGCTGTAATTTCATCCACAGCACATAAGCCCTGTATATGCAACGTAGATGCAATGTCCAGTGTACGAGTCGATAAAATTTCCTTTCTTTTTTCAATACAATTAAAAATGAAGCTGCACATAGAAGATTTTAATGGTGAAGCTGAGGGGTATCTGCAGACAACAGAGTTGCTACAAAGCACGTCTAAGACGTGTGATAAGCTTGGGGTCTCCAACTTCAGTGCACCCCGAAACGATCACATGGCTTCCATAGAGTCTTCCTAGCGATCTTAAAACCTCTAAACTAAACAATTCTGACCTTTCCAATAGTAGCATCCCAGACATGAATCAGATGATCACAAGTAGTTGACGCGAATACACAGCTAACCAGGTCTGAATAATGAAAAACTTCCAAACTCAATTCTAGCTGTGGCTAATTACCGGAAGAGAAATAACTATAGTTGAAAAAATAACCATGTTCATTATAGAAGAGTAAAATTTAACGAGACGACGTGTAGCAAACATGTATGGGTACCAACAGAAATCATAAACCGATTTGCCTTCTGTCACAACAAGATTTGCTGTAATGGAATCTGCAAACAAAGAGACAACATGCATGAGACATAGACCACCCATTATCTGGATTTGCAAATGTTTGGTTACATGCAAATAGTCTCAGCAGTGCCATAGCTAACATCTTTCAAGCTACTTAAATACGCAAAAACAAATGCACATTCTACATGACCATAAAACACCTTGCAAACCTGTACCTTGATCAACATCAGACGAGCTTGCATTTGCCCTGTCGTCGCCCCTGTAGCTTGCATTTTCAACTAGTGATAAGCTGCTAATGGGCCAAGAGAACGGGCATATAATAAACTGCTTTAACATCGTTAGTTTATATTAAATTTCAGATTCAAAAGTTTGTGTAACTTAAAATAGGTGTTAAATACATATTCCCCGTATAAAAACAATTAGATTTTACTCTAAAAAATTAGCCAAACTCAAACTCTTATATGATAGACTGTTTTCGGATAATTATAGGACAAGTCATAAAACTTGTTACGACAATGCGCTTGAGTTCCAAAAACTTGCATTTCGTGTATTTAAGTCCTCAAACATACAACTTTGATGCACTTGAATCCTTTTTGTTAACTCCGTCAAGTTTAAGCGAACAAAAAATGTCATGTGACTTTTCTTTATTTTTATGATATCCCGTGAGTATTAATAAAAAAATTGACACATCAACATCCAATAAAACCAAATGGAGCTAACGGCAAGACTAATGATTACACGATTTGTTTTGATTTTCGAAAAGCTGAACCAAATCAAACCGTAAATACAGTCTAGTTCCAATTGCAAACTTTTTTATAGGGAAAAAAACCCCTTGAACCAAAGCACTAGTATTAACCTCTTTCCTTCAGAGGTTCATATTTACAACAAGAATGAAACTTGAAACAAGAGCAAACTAGATGCGTGTTAAAAAGCCTACTACTGTCACTCTTCAGGTAACTTTACTGTCAAAAGAGTGTGAATACAAATGAGCAGTGTAGTGCCCACGACAACATACCCTTGCCATGATAATCGAAGATAACCTCAGCATATGAGGACACCTATTCGGTAGGATACTCGAAGATAACTGCAACATTTTTGGAAGCTCTTCGACAGCTGAGCACATTTTTTCTCACAGAAGCTAGTTTCGATAGATCAGAGGCTTCAAAACGTTTTTGTCCATGATGTGTGGGCAATTTAGCCTTGATAATCAACTTCTCCAGCACAAGTGCATACCCAAGAAGAAACTTAATCAGGGCGAGCAGATGTTTTGACCCAAAACTATCAGCTTCCAAACCAATGATCTCAACTCTCTTGAGATGTTTCGGCAAACATTGAAAGTTCCCCTTGCGTGAACACAAAAAATCTTCTTCATCGAAGTTAAAATGTTCTTCATCAAGCTTAAACTGCACATAAATACCTCATTTAAGAAACTTACTCCACATCAGATGTGGATCCACGGGAAAAAAGATCATTGGCTCCCTAAAATTTCAAACAAACAACTTTCATCTGTCCACTGCAGATGCTAGTTAGTTTTACTTCATAAGGAGTCTTAATCAATATAAGCTCTTAAACTCGTCTACACATATAAAACATGGTCTCCTTCTAAGTGCTCATCGCTAAACTCTTAGTTCAAGATCCTAACGCTACATGGCAGTAAAAGAACCTCCAGTACATCACTGCAGTTACTTTAAGACGTGAACTAAAACGGCTTAATACTGCACTGCACAAATGTTGAGTAGACTGACAGAGTCATGAGCTAATTTTGCTGGAACAAATAAGAGTTTCAGATTAATCATCGTTATGTGCTTCCAAAGTTTTAACACACTGTTTAAACATTTGTGTGAGAAAGAAGTCAGCACAACAAGCAAACTGAAAATATCATAGCACAGGAACATACCATCAATGGGGGGAGGTCAGTCAGGTGTATGACTAATTTTTCCAGGCATGGTGAACTTCGTAGCATGTACACTATCCCAGGAAGGTCCCATTGACTAACTGGTCCACGTAGTGTCAGATTCTGACATTTTGACAATGGAGATGGCACTCCTTCCATCTCCACAAGGGACAGAATCTAAGCACATTGAGCAAGCAACAAAGAAAATCTAATTAATACTAGTTTTCCCCTGTTTAGCATGAATAGAGAATAACGAAATTACAGTCCATCCAGATATGATATCCTTTAACCCAGTCTCCCAGCCAGGAAAAGACCGATAGGATACCACAAGTAGAAATGAAAAAGTGAATCTCTTTAAGAATCGAGACTTTTTACATATGCTTCTGATGTAGAACTTGTGATAGTTGAAGGAATAGTAGTTTGACACATGAGACAGGGAACCTCGTTATTGACTGAAGTTTGCAAGTCAATCCATCCATGGCTATCGTAAAATATTGTGAGAATACTTTGTAAGATGATTATGGAACAACATCCTAATGTGATGAGAGAGCATGGCCCGGTTTTGTCAACCTAAGATGACTAGATCCGTTACTCTTTGTCATATTTCCGGATAATTGAATTTTCTCTACCAACTGAAAGAATGAACTGAAACCTTTTCAAATACTCTCTTCATGCATTTTTCTTGTGAAAATTACATCTAAAAATGTTGTATTGATCCCAGATCTAGTGGGCATTCATTGTCCCAAAAAATTGACTCATCCCAGATCCATTTATTGGAAATTAAACAGAGGGAAGAGTCTCCAAGGTTCACGATACTTTCTTATGTTGTAAATTGGAACACAAAGTATATATCATCCCATCTGCCGAATTAATTATACACGCGATCTCGATGTTTCCCCATGATGAAAGACTAGACTGCCACAAAACGCTGAGGTCACTCAGCCTGGGCAACAATGACCACGGAACAGTGCTAATAACAGGCACCTATTAACACGAGCATGTCTTATTAATGGTTAAATTATTGAGCTCGTACCTCCAAACACCAACCGCCAATGGTGATTGCAGGAACTTGGTGCAGCTTCTCAAAAGTTTCCTTCAACAAGTCGCAGCACATCCTCTTGCCATCACTTATAATTTCAAAATCTATCTCAGCTTCAACCAAAGAAGATATATTGTCGAGTCTGAAAAAGTCATGGTAGTACCACATCCCTGATACACGCAACAACAGCAAATGCGGCGCCCAAATTTTCTTCGTGTGAGAGTATCCGAAGTGGACGAATACCAACTCTTTCACACTTGTTGAATCTATTACAATCTTCTCCACGCCAAAGCATCCGCGCAACTCGAGGGACTCTAACACAGGACTTCCCCTGAAGATTCGCCCGAGTAAATCATCACTCAAAACCGCATCTTTAATCGACAAGAACTTAAGACAAGGCCAACTAATAGTACTACCCAACGGGAAACGGCAGAAACGGACATCCAGGCGCACCAACCAGCTCAAGCTATACAAGATTCCCGGCAGTACATGAAACATCGGCGATTGGTCTGTCAGCCACAGGCGCAGATCCTCCACACGGCGCCGCTCCGCGAAGCCGAGCCAGAGGTCGACCTTGTGCCTGCTGGCCCAGTCGAACTTTAGGCCGGTGATGTGGAACTTCTTCACCGTGGGGGAGGTGCACTGGTCCAGGACGCCGTCGACCAGCGACAAGAAGGCCAGGGCACTGCGAGGCCGGCCTTCGATCTCTCCATCGAAGACGAGGTCCGTGGTGGCCGTCCAAGTGGACCGCCACCGCTTGGAGAGGACGCTGGTCTTGACGACGTCTTCGAGGGGCAGAAATGAGAAGATGCGGTGGATCACGGCGTCCGGCAAGGCGCTGATGAGGTCGCTAGGGCTTCCGCTTCGTCGCGAAGGAGGAGCAGGTCGGTCTGGATCGGTGCGACTCGGCCGGTCGCCGGAGGATCCGCGGCGCATGGCGCCGTGGACGGAGGTCTCCGCCATGGAATTCAATTTCTAGGGTTTCTGCAGATTTTCCCGCGGAGATTTTGACGGATTTCTTTTATCTCTCCGTCTGCTTACACGCCGACCATGAGCTGAGCTTAGAAGAAGGTGAAGGATAATAAAGTCATTTGGCCCCTTTTATTCGATATAGTTTTATCCTTAATTCCTTGCCTTTTTTTTCCTTTTTTTTTTATTTTCATCGTAACGTTGTTCCATGACCAGCCGATAACCCGATAAAATGCAAAAGTAAAATTCTTCTATGATATTGAAGCGATACCTAATTATAAAGAAAAAAAGAAGAAGGAACGAGTGATAACTCGAAGGAGGGTTGAGCATAAGTGACTCTAGGTAGGAATGGACGATAGGAAGGAGAAGATAGAGAGTTCAAATCCCCACCTTATCAAGGGACCAGAGGTGGAGACATGTAGTTTCAGATGTGGATTTCGATTCTTATATCTTGCAAGAGGCAGGACGAAAGTCTAAAAATGAGTTGAAAGTTAAAGTAGGACAAACAAAAAAATCAATCCTAACTCCTAAGTGCCCCACCGTCCTCACAATCTTAGGTGTCAAGGGCCGTGATAAGTGGTATAAGGATAAGTTATGCTAAAGGTGCATATCAAGTGTTGTAGAGAAAGTCCAAATCGGTTGTTATTGCTATTGCTGCCATTCGAGACAAGGGTCAAGCGGATCAACGTGGTCAAGCAAGCGCTTGTTGATGAATTTGGGAGCCCCTCAAATCAACTCGCTGGCTCATTGCAAGAGAGGAATGATGCTTACCTTTGAGGGGAGCTGGGATGGTCAAAGAAGAACTCGAGGCTTGCAAGACGGCCATGGCAAACCAGTTGGAATTTCCATCATCTCTTGATCAAACTCCAATCAACGTTTCAACCTTAGGCTCTGTATGTTTCACGAAAATAAATTATTTTAAAAATATTTTTCAAAAGAGTAATCGCTTGAAATGATTATTTGATGAAAATTGTTATCATTATCGACAATAATTTATGTCTAAACACTTTCGTAGATAATGAATATATTTTTCATTCATTCATTTTTGCATGAGATACAATCAATCATTTTTAAGAAAATAGTTTCCAAATTACTTATTTTCTGCAAAATAAATGCATCCTTATGGTGTCTACAACATTATAATGCCTTGTGTAAAAACTCAAATGTACTTGATTCCCATGGTCTTATTATGTTAATGAAGGGAAAATTGTACAAAAAGTTTTAAGCCTATTATATGGAGGCCAATATAGTTCTACACTTTTCAAATGTACTAATTTAGTCCTAAACCTTTTGACAAATTGTCAATTTAGTAAAAAACTTTTTAATTGTGTCAATTATCTTTCAAAGCAAAAAAATAATTTTAATTTTTAGAAAATGACATATGGTAGATTTTTTCAAATGAGATCAAACGTCAATATGAATACAAGATTTGAGATTATTGTGTTTAATAAGAGTTAAATGTCCTAAATATATAGTAGAAGTACAAACTTCTGTTGCGCTGATAATGGACCTAATAATTATCCAAAGGGGAAAAAACTACAAAAAAATCCAAATTTATGTCAATGGTGGCAAATTTACCCTAAACTTTTTTTTGTGATATTAAAAACCTCAAACTTGTACTCGCATGACACATTTACTCAAAAAAATTTTTGTGACACCAAAAATCTTAAACTTCTATCCATGTGATACATTGTAACACATTTACCCCAAAATTTTAGGTAAATGTGTCCCACAGATACAAGTTTAAGGTTTTTGGTGTTACAAGAAAAGATTATGGAGTAAATATGTCACACAAGTACAAGTTTGGGGTAAATGTATCACATGAGTACGAGTTTAGGGTTTTTCGTGTCATGAAAAAAGTTTTAGGTAAATATATCACAGTGGATATAGTCTAGAGTTTTTGATGGTTTTTTCCTTTATCCAAAGTGCAAACTAAAAGTTCAAAATAAAAGCTAAAACTTTGCATATGATGTAAATATAAGATGCAAGATGTCCGCTCGAGATGGAGGTCAAGTACAACAAAATGAAGACTTCTTTGACTAATGTATATTTAAGTGCTTTTTTTGACGGTCTATTGGTCATTAAAGTTGAGTGTATCAGCAAAACAACGTGGATCAAATCATGCTTTATTTTGATGCACCCGGCAGGTATAGTTGGATGTACCTTTTCTCCTTCTCCAATTGTATATGTTTGCTCTAGTACAATTTTTTCAAGAAAATCTAAAGAAGGATTACCATTTTTGTGCTCATATCAATTTTTTCTATAATCTGCATCCTCACTTTTGTGTTCCGCTTGAAATTGCATCAGTTATTGGAATGGTCCTATTTATGACATTGTTGTTTTCCCTTCAAAATTTCCCTCCCACTGTTCCAAATCTTCCCACCTTGGAAACCGTATTGAAACCAAACCTAACCACAACTCGGCCGCCTTTTCGCCGGAGTCTCCATTCCTGATGATGTCCACCTCACCGTTGTCACCCCACGACCACCTCGTTGCTCCAAGCTGAGCCACCACCTCATCGCCTATGACATCTCGTCGAGGAGCACAAGATTTCAAGGAAATAATAAGTCGAGGAGGTGATCAAGATGAACGCGGCACGTCTCAAAACTTATAGGGATCTAGAATTTCGTGAATACCCTGGAATATTCTCGAAGGTATTATAAGTATGGTATGCTTGTATTATAGAAGAGTTGGTAGGTACTGAGATTGTATTTCTACCATTAGATCAAAAGAAGATCTACGGTTATAATTAACGGAGCTCGTATATAAATAAGGGTCCATTTCTCTCATTTGTATCATTCCTCAACTCCGATACAAAGAAGAGCAATAAAAGCATTCTCTCCCAGACACTTCTCACGCTAGAGTCTCTCCGCGTTTCAATACGTGCCGAGTGAGTGAGTGAGCCATAGCTCAGCCTTCCCTAGTTAGGAATGATTGAGTCAAAGAAACCCTAAAGTGCCGCACCATCAAGATCTCAAGTGTTGACCAGCAACAAGCAATATTGGAGTAAGTTGTCGAAGCACAATTGAGAGATTTCGAGGTGCATATCGAGTGATTGAGAGAATGTCGGAATTGGATGTCCTTGCTATTGTCGCCGTTGGAGACAAGGTTCAGGATGAGGAGTCTCATCCCAAGAGAACTCAATTGAGGGATATCATGTCCATCGTGAGAAGAACTAAAGGCTTGCAAGACGGCCATGTCGAGCAGGTTGGAATTTCTAATATCTCTTGATCAAATTTCAATTGACTTTTTAACCTTAGGCTCTGTTTATTATCGGAAAATGAATGATTTGAAATATATTTTCCAAAAAATAATCGCTTGACATGATTATTCAATAAAAAAATATTTTTATTATCATCAATAATTTTTGTTTAAACACTTTCGTAGATCATGAAATTTTTTTTCGTTATTTCCTTTTTGCAGGCGATGCAAAATATCACTTTTAGGAAAATATTTTCAGATCATTCATTTTTCGCAAAATAAATGCATTCTTATAGTGCTTTTTTTTCCCTATTACGGCATTATAGTGCCTTGTGTAAAAACTTAAGTGTACTCAATGCCCATGGCCTTATTATGTTAATGACCAAGTGTACTTGGTAAAGGGAAAAGCTCAATGAATTAGTTTAAGATGTACTCCATCTAGAATGTGCTTCGATGTTATCTTTCAAAGAGAAGACACAGCTTTAATTGTTAGATAAATATAGAAAAGACTCGAGAAAATTTCAATTGAGCTTAAGTGTCAATATGTATACATACTTTGAGATAGTTTTATCTAATAAAGTCGAATGTCCTGAATCTACAGCAAAAGTAAAAAAAATATTTTGTTGCACTAACAATGGACCTAGCTAATCCAAAGTGTATATTAAATGTTGAGTATAAAAGTTAAAGCACTATATGATCTAAGGCTCCATTTGTTTTGCAAAGCATGAATGATTTGAAAAACATTTTCCTAAATATGATCGCTTGCATTACTTGAAATAATTAATCAATGGAAATTTTCTTTGATTAATGTATTGTAATACTTGAACATGCAGCGGTGGACATGCTATGCTCAGAATAATCTTGCAAGTGAAGCAATTGAAGCATATCGCTTGATGGAAGAGTGTGTAAGGGATAACTCCAAAGTAAAGGGAATAAGTACCTAAGAAGCTACAAGTTCATGTCCTTCGGATCTTCCATTTGATGCTACAAACTAAGGTATGACTCCTGTTTCCGTCGGTCTTACTGGTGTTTTTGTTGGACATTCTTTCGATTATATTTTCAATCGTGCTTTGATCGAGGGTGTGTTGATTCAAAGTCATGCATGCCGCAATTTTGATTAGTGATTGGTATAGGTGATGATTTCAAATGTGAGTTCATTTGATCTCGGTCTCAATTCATTGGATGAAGTTGATTATGCCAAACGATGTTGATTGGGACTGATGTGAGGTCGATCGAATCGGTGTTGAAGTTAGGAACGCTCATGGATTAGTGGAATGCATGTTAGGAAAGAGATCATGTAGGACAAATTGAAATCAATACTATGCTATCCTCCGATTATCTTGTTATGCAGTGCTAATATGACCGAATGCACCTATCATTTGATCGGTTCTTCTCGTGCCGGCGTACACATGCTAAGGTCATTCCGTTAGACATTGTATCGGATTACTTTACGCATTCTAATCCTCACCAACATTTTGTTATCATCTTCAATGCTTTTGTTTTCATCATGCCATGCCATTTCCTCGACCGCGCTTCTCTTATTTCGCATAGCCCGGTTGGACAGTCAGGCCACGCATTAGGATCGTAATGAAACACAAACACATCGCGCGGACAACGAGTGGACAAGACCTCTAGGAATCGAGCGGGAGCTCCATAGTGAGATTGGAGTCTTCCTAGGAACAATCGGCGCCCTTTTCAGTTCCGGTAACTCATTTAAGAAGATGCAATATCTACGATCGGGGTGGAATGTAATTCAATACCGGTGGAATGCACAGCCATGGTTCTTGAGATTTCCCCATTGGCATCCCAAAACCGAAGAAATAATTTAGGGAACTCGTGCCGAGAAGAGAAAATCCCAGGATGGGAGGAATATCCCCAAACGGAATGCCCCTTTCAGTTTCCGGTAACTCATTTAAGAAGATGCAATATCTACGATCGGGGGGAATGTAATTCAATACCGTGTGGAATGCACAGCCATGGTTTCCAAGATTTCCCCATTAGCAAGAGAAGAGAAAATCCCAGGATGGGAGGAATCTCCCCAAACGGAATGGCCGCCCAAAAGAGCCAACAAAAATCAGCAGGAGTTGGGGAAGAAATTGAAGACCCCTCCCTGGTCGGTCCGGTGATAAGGAGGGGCGCGCGTGCCCAATTTGGTAACTTCACCCGTCCCCCCCACCACGCCACACCACGCCACCAGCCGCTCCTCTTCCCCTTGTTGGACAAAAGCGAGAGAGGGGAGACCAGAGAGAGATAGATAGAGAGCGCCCCCCCTGAAGAGCCAAGGCAGCAGCAAAACAACAGCGAAGGAGGGAGGAAGAGAGAGAGAGACCCACCCGCGCGCACACATAAAAATCCGACCTTTATAATTTTTTTCCCCTCGCCTCCTCGCCTCGCAGATTTTTCCCCTTCCCCCTCTTTTTAAACAACAGTTAAAAAAAAAAAAAAACGAAGCGCCGCGAAACGAGCCGTTGATTCGATTTCGCGCCTTCCTCCTCCTCGGTCCTCCTTCCTTCCTCCTCCCCACACCCATGGTGGCTCAGCTCGAGAGCCCCCAGCCCCCCCACCCCCAGCAGCAGCAGCCGCGGGAGCAGGAGCGGGAGGAGCGGGAGCGGGAGCGCGGGGGTGATGAGTCGGCGCCGCTCGACGATCGCGCGGAGAAGACGAAGTCGCTGATGTGCGCCCTCGGCCTCATCTCGCGCAACCTCCCCTTGCCCCCCGACCTGCTCAGCGCCGTCTCCTCCATCTGCGGCGACGACGCCGACGCCGCCGCCGCCGGGGACGGGGATGGCGCGGACGCGGGCGAGGGCGAGGGCGGCGGATCCGGGGAGGTTCCGGCGGTCGAGAAGGGTCCGGTGAGGGTTTCCCGGTTGTTGGTTTTTTCGGGGTGGGAAGGGGGGGTTTTGATTTTGGTTTCGATGCGCGTGCCGTTCTGGATCCGAAGTGGTTTCTGCTTTCGATTTGGGATTTTCGAGAAAATAATCTGTGCGGAATGCGTGAATTTTGACAAACTGGGCTTGGGCGATTTTGTGGAAATTTTTAGGGTTTTTTTTTTGGCGACGTTCCTCTCCGGCTCGTGGTGATGGTGCGGCATGGGATTTGATGATTCGCGTGCAAATTGTTGGCTTCTTTGTGATTTTTAGATGCCCTCTGGTGCTACGCGAGGGTCTTGGATAGGGAGTTTGGCGAGCATATCTTATGCGAGTAGTTTTGTGGGCTTCCTTTGGGTTGCCTATTCTATGGAACGAAGTTTGATTGGAAATGCGCTCCTTTCCTTCTTCTGTTCTGTCTAACTGGTTTATCGGCACGGAATCCTGACATTGATTTCTAATTGCTGCCCCTTCTTTTTAGGAGTGCTGCGAGTGAGCTCCGATCTGTCGTCTGGCCTTTTAGTTAATTAGCCAGTATAACTGCAGTGGCTTTCCTTAATAATCTTATAGTATGAAGGTTAGGGCTTCGCTTTGAACTCAAGCACTAGGGTATGAGCCTCATATAGAACGGATTTTGCTCAAGTAAAGTCGTGGTTTAAGCTTTGCTCTTATCCAGGCTTCTCGACATTTTGACTTTAATATGTGATGAATTGAGTCGAGTAGCTCTTTCTGATGCCTGCATTGGTTAGAACACTGGCAACTTTCAGAAGTGGTGTGGGTTTTTATGGGAAATAATTATATCGGGACTTAGCTATACCGCCTGTTTTTCATGTTATAATCAATCGTGGTGAAGAGGTTTGTAGGTTTGGTCTCTTCCTTGGATTGCCGTAATTTGCTTTGTGGAATATTCTGCAAGATGTGATGTCCCTCTGGTTGTCATTTTCACTTTGGTGTTTGGTTATTCTTGTTGATTGAACCTTACAATAATTGTGCTTGTGAATTAGGTATTCTCGATCATCTTAGATATCATTGAGCATGCTAAATTAGCTAGAAACACTATTTGCTCTTTTAAGTGCTGGTTTGTTTGATTGAACTCCTTTTATTTTCTTTCAAAATTCATGTTTTGTAATGCTTTTAATGCAGGTCGACCATGTTAACTCTAGCAGACGAGATTTACTTGCAGAATTTGAGGATGCACTCCTGAGACAGCGGATAAATTGCATGTCAGGTTCTAAATTGGCAGAATCAAAGGAAAAGCGTCTTCACAGCCGAGTCCAGCATCGCATAAGTGAACTTGAAGGTGACTATGGTCTCAACTTTGTCATGCATCCTCACATGATGTACTTTATACTATGGCATGTTGTAGTGCGAATTCTTTGTTTTCGAGAAAAGATATTGGTTAGTAGGTTGTTTATTCAATGCATCCATACTGCTTCATGTTCAGGACACATCTTTTTAGGGCTTGAAGCCACATGTTACACTTATTCTGTCTCACTAACTGATGCTTTGAATCTTGGGTTAGAATTGCCATCAACTAGAGGGGAGGATCTGCAGACAAAGTGCTTACTTGAACTTTATGGACTGAAGGTAAATACTTCCTTGATGTTCTTTGGATTGTTTTGCTTATTGCTTTATTCCTTATATAATGCGTTCACAACAGACTGTTGATTGGATCTTGATTTTGAGATTTTAATGTGACTCTAGCATTTGAAGGTTTTGTGTCCTGAGATCCATAAACTCTTCATTATCTAGACTGGAGTAATTGAAAAGGTTGCTGTCAGATGTCTGAACCTTTATTGTAGGATAATGTTGACTGTGTTTGTTTGATGAATGGCTACATAAACAGTAACTGTTTGAAATGTCTTGTGCATTCAATAGCAACTAAAACTTCATGATTAAGCTAATGATTTATGTGCAACCTTTTCTTTCTTTCTTCCAGCAAATGTGAATATTTATGTGTTTCATTTAGCATTTGGATATTGAGGGATGATAGAATTCTGACTTTCTGGGCAAACTCTCTCTCTCTCTCTCTCTCTCTTTTATTTTTTTATTTTTTTTATGGCAGCTAGCAGATTTGCAAAGTAAGGTTCGCTCCCAAGTAAGTTCGGAGTACTGGCTTCGATTGAACTGTGCATACCCTGAAAAGCAGTTGTTTGACTGGGGTATGATGCGATTGCGCCGCACTCAATATGGTGTTGGGGATGCTTTTGCTGTGGAAGCTGATGATCATTTCAGAAAGAAACGGGATGCTGAGGTAATCTAATTGGTGATGCAGCACTTATCAACATTACTTTTACATGGCTATTGACGGGAAATACTGGAATATTTTTGCAATGTGACTTGCTTGAGATAAAATGAGATAATATTTTGTTAGGAATTCAATGTTATGAAATAGATATCTACAATCTGTTCCTATTCTATATGGCAATAGCCGAGTTCATAATTGACTTTGAATTGAAGCACCCTTTAGTTACATTTGGATTTCATTTGTTTATAGACATGGATGAGAATGTGGGAGAAAAGCTTCTTTCTGATGCCAGTACCTCAATTTTGATTTGCAGAGGCTCTCAAGATTGGAAGAAGAAGAAAAGAATCTTGTAGAGACCAAAAAAAGGAAATTTTTTGCAGAAATACTTAATGCAGTACGAGAATTTCATTTACAAAATCAGGCTTCTCTAAAGCAAAGAAAGCAGAGGAATGATGGGATCCAGGTGGGCATCCTTCTCTCCTATTCTTTTCTTTTCATTGATCTGTCACAAAATGGGAAGTTGATTTTAGAATGTGGTTCCTGTGATGGTTTGGCACTGCAGGCTGAGCTCATATTTATCTTCTGAACATGGTCATCTTGAGTTAAATATCCGATGCTGGGTATATGTGGGGCATACTGGATTGGATATATTCAAGCACATTAATTATCTGGCATCTGAAAGTTCTCATGCTGTTTAAGAGAATAGGATAACCTTGATCAAATGAGTCCGTTAAACTTTTCCTTATCTGGAAAGCAACCTTCATGCACTTGAAACAGAGAAGGTTGAGTTCTTTCAGTGTGAAACAAGATGACGAAAAGACGCCAACTTAGAAGTGGGCTTGAAAATTCCGTACCGTCCTTTGCGTTGTATGAGATAGTTTTATTCTTCATTCACATTCTGGATGTTACTTTTATTTTTGACCACTTAGGAATCACTGCTCAAATAAGTTTTGAAGCCCAATGAAGATCATCAGTATTTTCTTCCTCTTTTGTATTGGCTCCGATTCTTTTAACAGTGTTTCCAGTTCTACTTTGGGGAACCGTTCACCCGGGATATTTGACTAATGTTGGAACTTGGGAGGAAACAACTTGACAACTGATGTGATATGAGCTGTACGGGTTCTGTTAGGTTGGATGTGACGATAAAAATTATCTGTTGCATACCATCTATTGAGGAGATAAGAGTACATAAACTTTCGCTCTAAATGTTCCTTATTGTGATCCTTACAATAATCATTTGATGCAGGCCTGGCATGCAAGGCAAAGACAGCGTGCTACCCGTGCTGAAAAATTGAGGATGCAAGCTTTGAAGGCTGATGATCAGGAAGCATATATGAAAATGGTAAAGGAAAGCAAAAATGAGCGATTGAATACGCTTCTTGCAGAAACGAACAACCTGCTTCACAATTTAGGAGCTGCTGTCCAGCGTCAAAAAGATGCTGGACATGCTGATGAAATTGAGGATCTTAAATATTCTGAAGCTGATTTGCCTGAGTTGGATGCTTCAAGCAGTGGAACTCCTGCAGAAGAGGTTGATGTCTCTGAATCAGATCGCAATGATGACTCCAGTGACTTTCTTGAGGGTCAGCGGCAATATAACTCCGCTATTCATTCCATTCAAGAAAAGGTAAAACCATTGTTATCTGTTTCTTTTCTTGTATTGCATAAAATGCTTTGTGATATATTTTCTTACTACCTTTATGAGCTATAATGTGATGTAAATGGATAAAAATTACTGGCTTCAGCATTTTATGTCTCTGATGAACCTAAGATTCTTATCACTTTAATTTTCAATCTTTGCCAGCATAATACCTTTAGAATGCTAAGTAGACACTCTCATGTGGATGGCCCATTATGCTTTTTTCCGCCCAAAAAATTCCATTATGTTTTTCATCACCTCATTTTGCCCGTCTCTACCATAGTCTAAATCAATTGCGGATTCTACAGGTCACTGAGCAGCCGTCCATGCTTCAAGGTGGAGAATTGAGGCCCTACCAATTGGAAGGACTTCAGTGGATGGTTTCATTATTTAATAACAACCTAAATGGTATTCTAGCTGATGAGATGGGTTTAGGAAAAACAATACAAACCATCTCGTTGATTGCCTATCTCATGGAAAACAAGGGTGTTGTAGGGCCCCATTTGATTGTGGCTCCAAAGGCTGTGCTGCCAAACTGGATTACTGAATTTTCAACTTGGGCTCCAAGGTCTCTCTCTCTCTCTCTCTCTCGTGTGTGTGATGGGCTTGCAGTTGCTTGCATGCCTCACTTCACTTTCAGATGCTTATTATTTTGTTCATGTCCAGTATTGCAGCTGTGCTTTATGATGGACGTCTGGATGAGAGAAAGGTGATGAGGGAAGAGTTATCTGGAGAGGGGAAGTTTAATGTCTTAATTACTCATTATGGCCTCATCATGAGAGATAAAGCATTCCTGAAGAAAATTCAGTGGGACTATTTGATTATAGACGAAGGACATCGATTAAAGAATCACGAATGTTCTCTTTCAAGGACTCTTGTATCTGGGTATGATGCTACTGACGTTTTTATTTGCTTGATTAATCCGCCATTGGTGCACTATGCTCCAACTGACTATTACCATCAATACTGACATCTTCAACTGCTGAGAATTCTGTCTTTACTCTCATGTCATCTATAGCTGAGTCACTTTTGTTACTCTGAACCTCTTTTTGATGAACTACTTATGCCCTATTCACTGCATCAGCGATACTGCAAAATTGTCTTCCATGTTTTCTGTCGAAGAGCTTTGCAGTTTTCAACCCTACTATATTTTGCTAAACGATAAGGATAGTGATTAGCAAGATCATGATTCAGTGTAGATGAATAATACTCTTTGCCTTGATACGCATTGAAGGAGTATATTAACTTTGCATGAGTACAAGGGCAGTGATTTTCTTCTGCTTCCCTTGACCATCTTAGGAAAATCTCAGTACTTTCGTTGCAGAAAGTTTTTCCAGTATTTACGTCAAAACCGTGTTTAGAATGAAAGGCAAGTCCGTTTGGCTGCTATAGGTTGACTTAAAAATTCAAAGCTGGTGATATCATATTGCAACTATCAGATTGTCTTATATCAAGTCATAGGGTCTTCGCTCTAACTTGAGTTGTGTTCAGATACAGTTCCCTATTATGTGTAGGTCTTCAATGAGCAGGAGACAGTTTGACTCCTTTATTTATTAGATAATGGTTTTTCGTACAGATCTAATATGTGAGCGTTTTTGAGGGTGTATCTGAATAATCTGACCAGAAGAAAACTGTTAAATGTCTCTTGGTGCACCAAGTTAATTTACATCAAACTGTTTTATATTGATTATACATTCAGAAATGCCTGCTTACAAAGTAACCATATATGTAAAAGGCGGATTTTTGGAATCTATTTCTATTTGAATACTGCGTTTGAACATTTGTTATTCCTTTATGTTGTTATATCTGTTGGTTCAGCTGACTGATTTAGTCGGGATGTTTTGGGAAATGTTCTAATTAGTGGAAGTTCACTTAATGCAGCTATCAGACTCAACGCAGGCTTCTCTTAACGGGCACGCCAATTCAGAATAGTTTGCAGGAACTATGGGCGCTGCTTAATTTTCTTCTTCCAAGTATCTTCAATTCAATTCAGAATTTTGAGGATTGGTTTAATGCACCCTTTGCGGACCGTGGTGATTTATCCCTCTCAGATGAAGAAGAGTTATTAATTATTAATCGTTTGCATCAAGTATGTATAAACTTTTTGTTGTCAAATTATCTGGTCCCATTTTCAACCATTTTCTTCTTTTTAATTAATTGTATGTTTCGCTCTCAAGGTTATAAGACCATTCATATTGAGAAGAAAGAAAGATGAAGTGGAGAAGTTCCTTCCTGGGAAGTCCCAGGTTATATTGAAGTGTGATATGTCAGCTTGGCAGAAAGTATACTATCAACAAGTGACGGATGTTGGCAGAGTTGGGCTAGATACTGGTTTGTAGCTTATGCTCCTTGACCATTTCTGTATGTTGTGGTCCCACAACGTCATTTAAAACCAAATGAAACACATATATGCGGAAGTGTATTTATTGTGTAATCTGTTCATAAATAAGCTTCACATATTGTCCTTTAATTATGAAAATTATTCTAATGGATTTGAATAATGGGAAGTAACTTTAGGGTCTTTTTTTTGGTTTCCAGTTCTGTCAATAACCTGCTTACTTAAGCATATGCATCTTTGCTAACTAGTCTAACCCATTTCAGGATCTGGAAAATCAAAGTCTCTACAGAACCTCTCGATGCAGCTTCGCAAATGTTGTAACCATCCTTACCTTTTTGTTGGGGAATACAACATGTGGCGCAAGGATGAGATCATCAGAGCATCAGGGAAGTTTGAGCTACTTGACCGCTTGCTCCCAAAACTCTATAGATCTGGGCATAGGGTCCTGCTTTTCTCCCAATGACTCGTCTTATGGACATTCTAGAAATCTATTTGCAACTTCATGATTTCAAATATCTTCGACTGGATGGTTCAACAAAAACTGAAGAAAGGGGGCTTTTGCTGAAGCAATTCAATGCTCCCAATTCCCCATTCTTTATGTTTCTTTTGAGCACTCGTGCTGGAGGCCTTGGTTTGAATTTGCAAACAGCAGATACAGTAATAATATTTGACAGTGATTGGAACCCCCAGATGGATCAACAGGCAGAGGATCGGGCCCATCGAATAGGACAGAAGAAAGAGGTCAGAGTTTTTGTGTTGGTTAGTGTTGGATCAATCGAGGAGGTAATTCTGGAGCGTGCAAAACAAAAGATGGGTATTGATGCCAAGGTTATCCAGGCTGGACTTTTTAATACGACTTCCACAGGTGAGTTGTGCTTATGTTTTAGTGCTTAACCATCCGCTAATTATTGCTCAATCACCTATTATGGTAATACATAGAAGTTTGTATAGTTGGCAGATCTGAAGTGCAAAATAAAAATGATAAAGATATTTACTGTGCTTAGAAAATGGTTTCTTGTAAGGGTTATGTGAGATGTTTGTTCTTAAAAGATTTACTATGGATTAGGAGCCTAATTTATCAGCGACTGGGTAGGAACTTGTACTAGTTGATGATTGAGCTGTGTTGCTTGCTTTAGATCTATACACACATGCAGCATGCACGCTTGCTGGTACACATGCGTGCTTGTTGTGCCTTGCTTCCAGTTTAGAAACAACTAGAAAGTGTGGTACTGGAGTAGAAGGTAATTGTATTAGTTTGTGTTCAGATGTACACTGATCAGCTGGTCGAATTGTAGCAAGGCCATTTAGACGAGGAGAAATTGAGTCCTAGAAATTGCATATTTTATTCATGGTTGTTGACCATACCGCAGTCTTGTAATCATCGAGGATGCTGTATGTTGCAG